>JAVLUX010000019.1:12127500-12727500 GCA_032164185.1 Moxostoma hubbsi
TTCTAATCTTACCTTAAGGGGAGTTCATTTTCAGTTGAGACTGTAAATCATTCATCTGCCTCTGCTTCTATCGCCTGTGGAATACCTCAAGGCTCAATTTTGGGACCACTTTTATTCTCGTTACACATATTACCATTACAGTCTGTCTTTTGTAACTATAAAATAGATTATCATTGTTATGCAGATGATATTCAGTGCTATCTGCCTTTGAAATCCACTGATATTTCTGCAATAGAATTTTGATGGGTTGTCTTAAAGATATTAAAAGATGGATGGCGTCTAATTTTCTCCAAGTAAATGATTCTAAGACATAAGTTTTATTTTTTGGCAAAACGGATCCTTTTAATAATTTGACTAGTCATTTAGGGCCTTTGGCCTCTAATCTTCATACAGAGGCACGCAACCTTGGTGTCATTTTTGACTCTAATTTAAAATTTGATAAACAAATAAAGGCTGTGGTTAGAGGTGTTTTTTTCCAACCCGAAAAATATAAAAATTAAAACCTTTGTAATCCATGCTTTTATTTCTTCTAGACTGGATTATTGTAATGCACTGTATTTAGGTGTATCTCAAGCATCACTATCTTATCTTCAGACTTTGCAAAATGCAGCTGCAAGGCTCCATGCGGGAACTAGGAAATATCTCCGGTCCTGGATTCTTTGCACTGGTTACCTGTTTCAAACAAGATTCAGTCATTGGCTGGCACCACTTTACATTTCCGAACTTCTCCATCAATATCAGACTCCAAGGCCTTTAAGATCATCTCAGAATCTACTGTTGTGTGTTCCAAAGACTCGTCTTAAAACTATGGGTGATCGTTCTTTTTCTGTCATGGGCCCTCGCTTCTGGAATGATTTGCCAATATTGATTAGGTCTTGTCCAACCTTAGATATTTTTAAGTCTAATCTAAAGACCCACCTGTTCTCCCTTGCTTATGAGTCATTGTAATATATTGTGCACGATCATCTTATAGTGTTATTATAATTTATTTATACTATTTATTACATGTTGGTCAGTTTTGTACAGCACTTTGGTCAACTTTTGTTGTTTTTAAGTGTGCTATAGAAATAAACTTTGATTGATTGATTGATTGATCGTGTCTACGACAGCAGACAGTAGGCCACTTAGATCTTCCGCATCCCATCCAGGGGCCAGATGTGGAGGTTCCAGAGGTCTGGGCACGGATGCCAGACGGTGCCCTGTCCCTGAGAAAGAAGGTCCTTCCTCAGGATAATTCACCAGGGAGGGGCTGTTGTGAGGAGCGTGAGATCCGAGAACCAAGTCCTAGTGGCCCAATAGGGGGCCACCAGAGTGACTTGTTCCTCGTTCTCCCTGACCTTGCACAGCACCCGTGCAATTAGGCTCACTGGGGGAAATGAGTACTTGCTCCTCCAAAGGAGGAGATGGCGGGTGAGGTGACATGTAATGAGAGTGTATGCCTCCTTGGCGATTTATATACGCTATCATGGCGGTGCTGTCTGAGTGAACCAATACATGCTTGCCCAGACGTAGCGAGAGAAACCTCCGCAGGGCAAGGATTATAGCCAGAAACTCTAGGCAGTTGATGTAACAACCCAGCAGAGGCCCCGTCCCGGAGCCAGCACTGTGCACATTGCACACGGCGCCCCATCCCTGTTTGGAGGCATCTGTGGTGACCAGATCGCATCGGGACACCTGCTGTAGGGGGACTCCTGTCCGCAGAAAACAGAGGTCTGTCCAGGGGTTGAAAGTTTGGCGGCAGGCGGGGGTGATGAACACACCATGCCCATCTTGGGACTCAAGTCTGAAGCCAGTGCTCAAGCGGTCTCATATGCATCAACCCCAGTGGGTTGGGAAGTGAAAGCCACGCGTCCAAGCTCCGTGCGAGGGCCACTAAGGGGACGATCGCTTTTGATGTACCTGGTGAGGCTCTGCAGGGGCGCGGAGCAGGTAGTGTCATGTCAGGAGGCAAAAGTGCGTCCTGAGGCTTTGGTGCTGAATGAAGACTTGAAGCTCTTACCTTGCTTCGTGCACAAGGCAAGGGGCATGTTAGTGACTTACGAGGATGTCCTGTGTAGGTGTACTCTAGACTCGTCAGAACTGGCCGGCTGGGGTGCAGCAGACGTGGGTCCGGAGACAAGGGGTCCATGTCCGGGGTGCCGGGACTGCGGGAGTGTTGCACCGGGTTGCTGTGAGAATGGCATTTGTGGGCCAGATGACCCAGGGAATGAGGAATTTGCTCTTTTATTGAGAATGTTGGTACTGCAGCATGAAGGGTGTGCGGCAATGTAAATAACATCAAACAAGGATTCTCCTCCTGGCCCTCCACCGGGGGACGGAGTAGTCTGCTTACCAGCTCTGGAGCAAATGTCTCGATCCCTGGGTCGTCCTCCTCAGGAATGCTTGGGAGCTGACGGCGACCTGGGCAAAAATGTCGGCCATCTGGGCGTCAGCCTATAAGTGCTTCTTATGGCACTTAGGTTTAAGGTTTTGTGTAGGGACTTATGCTATGTTGATATAAAACTCGATAGAGCATTAAACCTAATTTGGTTCGGGAAAAATGTAACTCACATAAAGATCTGAGACAGGGTCATTATCCATCTTAAATGTGGCCACATTTGACTGGGTTGAAAACAGAGTCTCCTCCTGTGGTAGTTCTGGAGATGAAAGACCTTGCACATGATTGCACCACAAGACAATGAAACCTGCTCGTCCCTTAATTAAAATAAGCCACCAGCTGTTCCCCCAGCAATTAAAAATGAGAGGTATGAAGGTGTGGTGTTTAAAGAGAGTTTGGGCGGCATTGCTTCTTTTACAGATGATTTAGCAAGCAGCTGTTGCCTTTTTGATGCTTGATGTAAGTTAGTGCCAGTCGGCCAGATCATACTGCCATTTTTTCTCTTGATTTGGATGGCTCAGCGACTGCCCAGCAACACAATGCCTGTGTGCAGATCCACTGGTTGTATTGGTGTCACCTGTGGTAACTCATTTCCTCTGAGGCTTTTGCCCATTGCTCATCTACCTTTTCCCCAAACATCCATTTTAAAGACATTCTTCCAGGTTGAAGATGTAGCTGAGTGATTGAAAATTTTCACATGGACAACTTATGTAGGGAGGATCCCTATCACTGTAGATTTATGGGCTTGAATTAGGCAACAGTATGAAGAAATGGTGGCAGATGGTAGAGGAAATAAGCTTTTGCGAGGTGCCACTCCCTCCGCAGAGAGACATTTGGAGCTTATAGTGATAAAGCCCTACAGCTCATGTATGCATGAATAAAGGATTGCACTGACTATACGACTATAGTCAGTTAGTTCTTCCACTAGTTGACACATTGAATCCAGGACTGTATATATATATTCAGTGAATGTGAATGATAACATTATAACATGGGGCCTAACATCTACTTTCAACAGAAAACAAGTGTTAACAGAAAAAATTAGTCACATGAATTTGAAACAACAGAGTGAATTTTCATTTTTTGGATCAACTGTCCATTTAACACATTGTGGAGCCTCTTGCTTTTTTAGTGAAATGGCACATAGACTGTCTGGAGGTCCCTGTAAGGTGATGGGGAGGGAGGGTGGAGGGACAATAGAGCCTCAGCGAGATGAAGAGGAAGATGAGGCAGTGGAATTGACAGAAGTGAGACCTCAGTCTGTTTCACAGCTTGGCTGACTGACAATCAAAATGCACACAGAGCTAAACAGTGTAGTGAATAGACAAGATCACTCAACAAAGTGTGTCATGTAAATTCCCATCTTTTCCTCACAGGATGTTACCTCTTCAATATATTTCTATGACTTGTCTTTTCAGAGTATTTATCCAAGCACATATGGACTAAAGTTACCAAATATCAAAAGAAACTTCCCAAAGATAGGATATTTTCAAAGTTGCCCAGAACATAATAAGAGAATTATATAGACTAGTCAAATGTTTGGACACACATCTTCAGTTCATTCCATATATGGCTGGAAATCGAGCACATTTTTTTTTCAACATTTTATTTAGCAATTATTTGTGTTGGCAAATTATTCACTAAAGCATTTTTTTCTTTCTTGTACTGTATATTCAGAATATTGTGTATTTAAAAAATTACCTGCAATCTGCGATATAATGATCTTGCTCATCTCTGTTTTGATCTGAATGTTCACGTAAGAGGACATGCTAAGAATGGACACTTTATTTTCTACCAGTTCTCTCAGGTTCATAGAGACTGGAGCATCCAAACTGATCTCATGAAAATTATATGACTGTGGATACATGTTTGCAAAATGAAATTATGCGTTTCATTACATGTACCCCTGCAGTTTCAAGGTGAAATGTCCACTGAGGAGCACTAAAAAAATCTCCAGAAAAGATGAGGCTTTTAAAATGAATTCTATTTGGAATTTTAAATTAACAAATCCTACCTCTCTAACATAAAGTCTCTTACCTAAACTTTGTCTCGCATAGCTAGGCCTATGACCAGGGCATAGGTCTGGGCTCCATAGCAGCTTCAGTTGGCAAAGGACCACCCATGACTTAGGGGATCTTACATAAGACGGTAGCTTCCCACTCCGGAAAAGCTGGTCGGTTTGTGATTCAAAGTGATTATTAAACCACAAAAGGCTGCTTTTTAAATTAATTAATATGTGCCTCACGCTACAAAATTAATTTGCACTCAGTTCTCTGTCAAAGGCTACAAACAGAGCTTCGACATCACACTGTCTCCACACTTTCAAAAGTGCTCATATTTGCAGCGCGCCACTCATGCAAACTATATATATTTATATTATTAAATCACAGCTTTTGCTGTAAAATAATCTCACTAGGATATTACATGATTTTAATTTGTGTGCTGAATGTTTATGTAATAACATTTGTACGTCAGATGGTATCGGTTTTTGGTATCAGAGCATTTTTACGAGTCCCAGTACATGGGCACGGTATCGGACCAGATTCCAATACCAGTATTGGTATTCAGACATCCCTACTAGTAATGTGATTGCACGTGATAAAAATAATAACATAAAATGTTAGTAACTTGTTGTTGTAGCTAACTACTTCGCATTCCACCCCATTTTCTAACCTCTGAATTACTGTAAGCATCATCTCTTGGAAAATAAAAAGATCCTCTGTCAGGAGGTGTGATTATAATGAGATGGTAGTTTGAGGTTGACTTCAGAGACAGCATGGTCCCTTGAGCTCCGTGGGAGGAGATGGGCCATACATAATTGAAGTCCACAGAGGAACATTGAAGGAGAACTGCTGTGCAAGAGGGCTTCACACTAATCCTCAATCTTTTCTTGAGACAAAGATGTCACTGAGATGGAGTTCCACTAATGGACCATTGAGTTAAACCAGAGGAGACACATTGAAAACTCAGCCATCTATTCTGTGGCCCACAAATTGGAGTAAAGACCCCAAAGCAGAAGACATAATGGCATTTCAGAATCAGAATCAGCTTTATTGTCAAGTATGCTTACATATACAAGGAATTTGTCTTGGTGAAAGGAGCTTCCAGTGTACAACAATATAAAAACAATACAAAAACAGCAGCAAGACATAGATCATTAAAATAAATATATATATTATTCATATATGTACATACACTCACCTTTATACATACCCACATACACACACTTAGTGCAAATCTATTACAAATCCGTTATATAAAGAACAAAAATATAGTTTATTATGTACAGTGCAATGTATGTAATGGCAGAAATGGATATGTTGGATAATATAAATAGACTTAACTGTGTATTGCACATAATTATTGCTCAATGGGGCAATTTAACTGTTCATGAGATGGATAGCCTGAGGGAAAAAACTTTTCCTGTGCCTGACGGTTCTGGTGTTCAGAGCTCTGAAGCGTCGGCCAGAAGGCAACAGTTCAAAAGGGTAGTGGGGTCAAGAGTGAGCATTTTTCCTCACTCTGGAAGTGTATAGTTCTTGAAGGGGGGGGGGGCAATAATCCTCTCAGCAGTCCAAACTGTCCTCTGAAGTCCTCTGATGTCTGATTTTATAGCTGCACCAAACCAGACAGTTAATGAAGTGTAGAGGACAGACTCAATGACTGCTGTGTAGAACTGTATCAGCAGCACCTGTAGCAGGTTGAACTTCCTCAGATGGCGAAGGAAGTACAACCTCTGCTGGGCCTTTTTCACAATGGAGTCAATGTGTGTCTTCCCCTTCAGGTTTTGTGAGATGGTAATGCCTAGGAACCTGAATGACTCCACTGCTGCCATAGTGCTTTTTAGAATGGTGAGGGGGGACAATGTTGGGGTGTTCCTCCTAAAGTCCACAATCATCTCCACCGTTTTGAACGTGTTCAGCTCCAGGTTGTTTTGACTGCACCAGACAGCCAGCCGTTCAACCTCCTTTCTATATGCAGACTCATCATCATCTCGGATGATGCCAATGACAGTGTTGTCATCTGCAAATTTCAGGAGCTTGACAGAGGGATCTTTGGTGGTGCAGTCATTGGTGTAGAGGGAGAAGAGTAGTGGGGAGCACACATCCCTGGGGGGCACCAGTGCTGATGGTACAGGTGGTGGAAGTGAATTTTCCCTGCCTCACAAGCTGCTGCCTGTCTGTCAGAAAGCTGGTAATCCACTGACAGATAGACATGGGAACATGGAGTTGGTTTAACCTAGACGGAGAATAGCTGGGATGATTGTGTTGAAACCTGAGCTGAAGTCCACAAAAAGGATCCTTGCATATGTCCCCGGTCTGTCCAGATGTTGCAGGACATGATGCAATCCCATGTTGACTGCATCATCCGCTGACCTGTTTGCTCGATAAGCAAATTGAAGGGGGTCTAGAAAGAATCCAGTGATGTCCTTCAGGTGGTTCAAAACCAGTCTCTCAAATGACTTCATGACCACAGATGTTAGGGCAACAGGTCTGAAGTCATTAAGTCCTGTGATTTTTGGTTTCTTAGGGACATGAATAATAATTGAGTGTTTGAAGCAGCATGGGACTTCACACTGCTCCAGTGATCTATTGAAGATCTGTGTGAAGATGGGGGCCAGTTGGTTAGCACAGGAACAAAGGCACGCTGCTGAGACACCATCTGGGCCTGAAGCCTTCCTTGACCTTTGCTTCAGAAAGACATGGCACACATCGTCTTCACAGATCTTGAGTGCAGGTTGTGTAGCAGGGGGAGGAGGAGGGTTACAGGAGGTGTTAATGTTTGTCTGAAGTGAAGGTCCGAGTGCATGTGGGGTGTGAAATTGGGCCTTTTGAATCTGCAGTAGAACACATTCAGGTCGTCAGTCAGTTGTTGGTCCACCACAGGGTTGGGGGTAGGAGTCCTGTAATTAGTAAGTAGTTTCAGGCCACTCCACACTGATGCAGAGTCGTTAGCTGAAAGCTTGTTTTTTAGCTTCTCAGAGTAGCTTCTTTTAGCCACTCTGATTTCCTTATTCAGTGTGTTCCTGGCCTGATTATACAAGACTTCATCCCCACCCCTGTAAGCATCTTTGGCATGACGATGCTGAGTTTTTCTGTGAACCATGGTTTATCATTGTTGAATGATAAAAATGTCCTAGTAGGGATGCACATGCCCTCACATAAACTGATGTATGATATAACAGTATCTGTGAGCTCGTCCAGGTTTGTAGCTGCAGCTTAAAAAACACTCCAATCAGTGCAGTCAAAGCAGGCTTGTAGTTCCAGCTCTGCTTCATTAGTTCATCTCTTTGCAGTCCATACAACTGGCTTTGTTGATTTTAATTTCTGCATGTAGGTCGGAAGAAGATGAACCAGACAGTGATCAGAGAGTCCCAAAGCTGCACGTGGGACAGAGCGATATGCATCCTTTATTGTTGTGTAGCAGTGATCCAATATATTTCTGTCTCTGGTGGGGCATGTAATGTGCTGTCTGTATTTGGGCAGTTCACGTGTGAGATTTACTTTGTTAATGTCCCCAAGAATAATAATAACTTAGTCCGGATATTGTTGTTCTGTGTCTGTGATTTGATCAGCCAGCTGTTGCAGCGCTATGTTCCCAGACGCGTTTGGAGGAATGTAAATATACACCAGAATAAACGAAGAAAACTCCTACGGCGAGTAGAACGGCTTACAGTTA
This sequence comes from Moxostoma hubbsi, assembly GCA_032164185.1. Classification (NCBI taxonomy): domain Eukaryota; kingdom Metazoa; phylum Chordata; class Actinopteri; order Cypriniformes; family Catostomidae; genus Moxostoma; species Moxostoma hubbsi. The sequence goes on from JAVLUX010000019.1 coordinate 12,135,557, forward strand.
ATAAAGAGCACTTCCAGATTAGGACAGCACATCCTCTTTAATGTTGATATATCTGTACACCAACTTTCATGGATGTAAAAGCATGTTCCACCGACTCTCGTTTTCCCTGTTAGCCCGGCAGATGTAATGCGCTGTCCGGAATGGCTTCACTCACAAACAAACTGTTAAAGCTCATCATTGAGAATGTTTTTCATGGCTTTAATTGCACACAGCAGAATGCACTAAAACTACTATATGTTGCCTCTATAAACAAAACTGCAGTTGACATTCACATGGATAAAGTGACCCACAGTTACTGGCCCACCCAAGTGACTCTGCACATTCGCACTTCATCTGTTGCTCTGCAAGTCCATCCTCTCCATGGCAACATGAAGCCCTGCATTGGCCATGTTTTATCATAGTGGCTGCATAAGGGAATATTAAAGGCCAAAGGGCTTTTGGATCCCCTGAAAAGCACAGAGGGGCAAAGAGACAAATGTCTGGCTGAGGTCAACATGATGGAGGAGGTTGGTAGAATCATCTGACAGCACCAGAATCACACTAGAATAGAGGATTCATACTAATTGCTAACCAATGGTTCAAAAGTCTGCTTTTGTTTTTGATCTCTGATAGGAATCAGTTTGTCACAAGGATTGTATTATATGGTTGTCTTGACTTCTTCAGAAGACATCTTACTAAGATGTGACAATATGTGAATGTGACATTGCCCTTATGTATTTCCGACGGTTCAATGTCTATATCTGAAGGTATTTAAGTTGTTCCAAATTTTTAAGTCAGAATGTTAGCCTCAGTCACTATTCGCTTTCATTGCACCTTTTTTTTTTTTTTTTTTTTTACATAGAACGGAAGTAAATGGTGACTGAGGTGAATTTAAATGTTTGGTTAAACTATCCTTCCACAAATCAGTGTACAAAGGCAGGGCTGAGTGGACAAGCTTCATTGAACTGAGATGATATCTAGCTCTGCTATGACCAAAAAGCCATCAGCCTGCATTGCTTTGTCTAGTCATGGCCATCACTATAATATGATCAGCGCCACATAGATTAAAGAGCTACAATTTCCTCCCCTCTTAAGTAGCTTGAGGTCTCATTTGGAGATATCACTAATCTTTACACAGCTCTTCATCACTGTCACGATGCCATTCAGAAGCTGAAAGTGGCGCCAATGCCCTTCTCCTCTTCCTCTGCTATATTCCCTCTTTCCTCTGACATCCCCATTAGGGTGATCCAGTTGATAAATGCCATGCAGATTAGTGGAGCAGAGAGTCTCATCTTGACGTTGGTCCTTAGGCTGCTCTTTCCAGCATGGCCCCAGATCATTTCCCTGTTATGCCCTTCATAACACACTCAGTGTTTGAGCAGGCGAAAATGTGGTGCAGTCTAATAGTTATTCATAAGGTTTTACAGTGACTTCACACTGGACACAGAGGGCACAGAGATGAAGATAAACTCAGCAGTGTTTAGAGAGAGGTTTCTTCAATTACTGTTGCTGCTCTTTCCAAGCAAATTATGCAAAAAGGGATATTTATCTGTAAATAATGAAGAAAAGGTACATTTATACAGTTTACAAGTCGGTGTTATTCTGGTAATCAGGTTTCACACAGGATTTGATCAAGGTCCAATCAGGGCCCCAAGCAACATGCCTATGGAATAGTGGTCAGCATGTGCTGCATGCAAGGAGGGGTTGAAACAAGTGGTCAGCTCGCAATATACAGTATGAATCCTTGGTGTTTAGCTTTCTTTGGCAGTCCAGGGCCACACAGCCTGATGCTTTGGGGATGCCAGCAGCCCAACACCCCTGGGCTCTTGTTCTATTTTCTACAAAAAATAAATAAATTAATGACTTACAAAATGTCAAGTGGTGTAACCAACAAAAGGTATTGAAATACTTTCCTTGCACAATGAATACGTTAATAATAATAATAAAAAAATCAAACACATTTTTCAAGGTATATACAGTATAGAAAAAATAATTAAACGTTATTATTTAAACATTATTTAAAATAAAAAAAACATTATTGACTCAGGTATCACAAGAAACCAGGGAAACAAGGGCTTGAATACACAAGGCAAACAAGGGTACAAGAAACACCTGAGGAAAACAATTAGGGGAAAACCAATCATAAAAGGAAACTACAAAGGACTACAAAACTAACAGGAAACAGGAACACGGAACTAAACAATAATTTCAAAATAAAAATAATTTCAAAACAGGGCATATGTGTCAGAGCCCCCCTTTAAGGAGTGGATTCCAGACACAAAAACTGTACATAGGATGTGAGGGGAAGGGGGAAACAGGCAGTTCAAGGGGGCACAAGGGTCAAGGGGAGGAGAGGAACAAGATAAAGTCAGGGAGGCTTGAGACCAAAGTGGAGCCGGAGGGATGAAGAGCAAGGGCGATGCTGCAGGCTCGGGTGATCAAGTTGTAGCCAGAGGTTCAGAGGGCTGACGTGGAGCTGGGGACCAAACAGGCCAGAGCAGATCAGGTGGATGGCCAGGAGATTAAGGAGACCAGAGCAGATAAGGCGAATGGCCAAGAGACCAAGGAGACCAGAGCAGACCAGATGGACGGCCAGAAGATCAAGGAGACCAGAGCAGGTCAGACAGATGGCCAGGAGACCAAGGAGACCAGAGCAGATCTGGTGGATGACCAGGAGACCAAGGAGATGACCTCAGGGTGGGGACTGGGTCAGGAGTACTGGTAGGTGGACGCAGGGCCGAGACAGGTTCAGGAGGCCTGGGAGGTGGCCACAGGGCAGGGACTGGGTCAGGAGGCCTCTGAGGCAGCCCCATGGCAGGGACTCGGTCAGGCAGTGTTGCCACTGAAAGAGGAGTCTCTGGAGGAGCCACTGGAGGAGTTGTCTCTAGGGGGCGGGCAGAGCTGCTTGAGGAGGAGTCTCTGGGGGAGAGTGTGGCACTGCTGGAAGAGGAGACTCTGGGGGAACGGGCAGAGCCATGGAAGACTCTGTGGGTGGAGCCATGGAAGACTCTGTGGGTGGAACTGGGACAGGCTCGACGAAGGCAGGTGGAGCCGGGAGAGGCTCGAGGGGTAGAGTCATGGAAGGTGGAGCTGGGAGAGGCTTGAGGTGCGAAGCCATGGAAGACAAAGGCATGGGAGGCTTGAGAGGTGAAGCCATGGAAGACGAAGCCATGGGAGGCTCGAGGGGCGAATCCATGGAAGGCGGAGCTGTGGGAGGCTCGAGGGATGAAGCCATAGCAGGCGGAGATTTGAGAGGCTTGGGGGTAAGAGTCTTAGATGACTGGGGAATGACCTCGGTGGTCGTGAACACTGGCAGAGACTCGGGAATGACCTCTGTGGTCTTAAACACTGGCAGAGACTTGGGAATGATCTCTGTGGTCGTGAACACTGGTAGAGACTTGGGAATCACCTCCATGTTCGTAAACACTGGCAGAGACTCAGAAACAACCTCCATGGTTATGTACATGGGAAGAGACTTGGGAACAGAAGCCTTTCTTCTCCTCCTCCGAACGGCCAAAGTTGGCAATGCTGGCTCTGGGACGGACAAGGCTGGCAAAGCTGGCTCTGGGATAGACAAGGCTAGCAATGCAGGCTATGGGATGTACAAGGCTGGCAACGCAGGCTCTGGGATGGATGAGGCTTTCTGCTCTGGTTGGCTGTAGGAGGCATGGGCATTGGCTCGTTGGCCGTGGCAGGCGTGGATGTTGGCTCGTTGGCCGTGGCAGGCGTGGGCACTGGCTCGTTGGTCATGGTGCTAACAATTTGTGAGGTAGGGTCTTCATGGCCCTACACACTGACATCAGTGGCAGATCATTCAACTTGGAGACAGGGGCCATGGAAGGCTTGGAGCAAGGAGCCGTGGAAGGCTTGGAGCAAGGAGCCATGGAAGGCTTGGAGCAAGGAACTGTGGAAGGCTTGGACGAGGGAGCAGAAGATGCATGTTTTGGCCAGGGGTTCCCACCATAATCCACTGTGTAAAGGGATCCGCAAAGTTCCAGAGCCTTCTCCACATATTCACAGTGTCCAGTGAGGATCAGCCAGAGGCATCAGTTCCTTCAGTGCACTATTCAGACCGGCCTGGAAGAAAACCATAAGAGAGCTGTCTGGATAGTGCACTAAATTTGCTAGCTCTAAAAACTCTGGATGGTCCCCTTGTTTCAGAAGTAAAATTCAGATAGCCGCTGAATCCATTTTTGGTCAGTCTTTCTGTGATGAGGCAGGCGAGGAATGAGGATCTAAATGCAGCTTTTAATGAAACAAAAGATAATAAAAGAACTCAGAATAAAACAAAACACAGGGAACCAGGCACAGGACATGAAAACACGTGAAGACTGACAAAGAAACCAGGGGAAACAAGGGCTTCAATACACAAGGGCAAACAAGGGAAAGAGGAACACCTAAGGAAAACAATCAGGGGAAAACCAAGCATGAAAGGAATACTAACAGAAATCAGGAACAGGGAACTAAACAAGAATATCAAAATAAAAGTCTGGGCAATAATAGGGCATATGTGACAGCTTTTGCCAGTTTGTAATATTGGGAAACATATACAAATTTGGTTGTCTTACATTTTTTTCATTTTATGCCTTCAGAGCTCCCTCTCAAATATCACTGGCATCTTTTTTTTCTGTAGCAGTATGAACTGCAGGTACTTAGTAATACAGGTACACTTAGTATTGTAGTAGAACATAGAACATAGAGCATAGAGCATAGAGCATAGAGCATAGAGGTGGTGGTGGCGTAGTGGCTAGAGCACAGGGCTGCTAATCAGAAGGTCGCTGGTTCGAACCCCACGGCCACCACCATTTTGCCCTTGAGCAAGGCACTTAACTCCAGGTTGCTCCAGGGGGATTGTCCCTGTAATATGGGCTCTGTAAGTCGCTTTGGATAAAAGCGTCTGCCAAATGCATAAATGTAATGTAAATGTAAAGAACATTCTGAGCAAAGTTGTAATTACCTTCATCAGCTCATGGTACCCAAACAAGAACATCTATCAGTATTTTTTAATCACAAAAACAAACAGAAGTATTATGGTTGCCAGGGAGTAGGTTGGAGGTAAGTGGAGGTTGTGCCCATCAATCATAAACAAGGAACTCCTTGGCTTGTTGGTGCCATTCAGTCTGACTGTTGCCACAAAGAAAATTGGCACTTTAATTATAACAATGCCGAACCCTGGATCGAGATAACAGTCAAGGCAAAAACAGGCAGCAGTTTAGGTTACATCAATAGAACCAAATGCCGCTTAAATAACCATTGCGTACTGACACTCCATCAAACCAAAGGGGCTTGTCCCAATCTTGTGGTGTAATAGATTTAAAGAGGGCAGCTGGGTATAGCCACAGTGTTATAGATTGGGCAGTTCTAAATTAGAGTTGTGTCTCAAATGGTATACTATAGAATGTGTACTGACACTATGTACTCGATATGATAAGAGTGTCCAATGGTGTAAAGATGGTATAAAGCATACAACTCAATTCTCAACCGCATTTCACTAGCTTCCACATCTCAAATCTTATTTTTTTTTTTGTTAAGCCAGCTTTACAGCCTCAAAAAGAAACAAACAAAAAAAAAGACTCCCCTTCCACTATGTTGGGAAAGCTGCGACCATTTAGGTCTTAAAGTATCCAACGATCCGCATTTCATTTATTTTTTTCGATTGCAAAAGTACATTATACAGGTAATCGTTATACACTATTATTCACTGCACACTACTTGCACTACTACTTCAATATGGAATAGAATAGTATATTTTAATATATTAGTATATAATATACTTGTACTCCAAAATGGTGTATTAAATGCGAAATAGGACACAACATATGTCTCTGTTTTAGCTACCAAGCATAACTAATCGGGATGTGAAAATTAAAATGTCCCTTATTTAGAACCACCAACCAAAATCAACCCCCCCCCCCCCCCCCCACACACCTTTAAAGGCTTAAAGGGGGACCCCTGTCTCGTATTTCAGCTAAAAGTAAAGTGTAAACACATACATTTGTATGTTTGAAAAGAGATATGAGGTTAAAATGTGATAACGGCATTGTCAAAAAACAGCCTGTATGGAGAAACAATTTGTTTGGCTGCTCCCATTAGGGGTCGCCACAACCGACCATCCATGATCCATATATTTGACTTGTAACAAGTCAAAATTACTTTGAATTGCTTTTACGCTGGATGCCCTTCCTTATGCAACCCCCAGCAGCTGGGGGACTATGTATGAAGAAACACTTATAATAAGAAAATATTTTTGTTTTTTTTCCACCTTTTTCCATTTAGCATTTCTATTGCTTTGAGGAAAAAGGTCTGAAAGGTATACAAAGTAAAAGTGTGAAAATGGTGGCATGTGAGGCTCAGCAGCACTGTTGAAGACTAAGATTACCAGGCTGAGAATGGAATATCTGCTCCGACAGATTCACATCACACCAATAGCAAGATATGTAATTTCCATGCAAATGTTTGTGAGAAGGGGCGGCACGGTGGTGCAGTGGTTAGCACTGTCGCCTCACAGCAAGAAGGTCATGGGTTCAAACCCCGGTTGCCCCGGCCTTTCTGTGTGGAGTTTGCATGTTCTCCCCGTGTCTGCGTGGGTTCTCTCCAGGTGCTCCGGCTTCCTCCCACCATCCAAAGACATGCAGGCTAGGTTAATTGGTGTCTCCAAAAAATTGCCCTAGGTGTGGATGTGAGTATGAGTGTGTGTCTGTATATGTGTGGCCCTGCGATGGACTGGCGACCTGTCCAGGGTGTACCCCGCCTTTCGCCCAATGTTAGCTGGGATAGGCTCCAGCCCCCCGTGACCCTGTACAGGATAAGCGGTTGAAGATGAATGAATGAATGAATGTTTGTGAGAAAAATGAAATGCCAATCAGTTTCCATATTCTGGAACTCTTTCCTTTGTTTTTTAAACCACACTATTTCCTTTGAGTTTGCATGCTCAGTCATCAAGCATTCAAACTGGTGTTGAATGTTATTTTCCAAGGGCTTTTTCACAGCAAGTACAGTTTGCTCTCTCTGATTTTCTGCTTGTCCTTTCATTTCATCCACTTTAATGCTTTGCAGGGATACAGATGGCTGCGATAGCAGTCACATTTGGGTTGCTTAAGCCCTTCATATGCCAAGCAGTGCGACAACACCATTAATCTCCCTTATCGGTGTGGCAGTTAGAGCTAAGTCCCCTGTACTGTGCATGTTGCATGGGGCCACCGCTAACCAATGGAGGTAGAAGAAAGCTCCCCTTTCAGCAACTGATTTAGCACTGTCGCTGAATTACAGCTAGTGTCACCTCTGCAGAATGGATATTCCCCTCGCTTCTGCTCTCGACCTCTTTGGTATTGTATTTCTTTCAAAACAAACTTTCTGCAGCCCCTTAAACTATTGGCTTGACAATTTTGTAATTGTGTTGCACGATAAAAAGCTAATTAACTTATAGAAGATGGCTTATCGTCTCCGCTCCTCTGCACTAACCAAAGAATGACCTTGATAAAATCTGCCCAAGCGCATGTTGATTTTCTCAAGTTCTGTGTGCTGTTGAAGCCATTGATATCCTACTGTTCGTCAGCATGAGAAGAGAATGATTTATGAAAATGAGTGCTACAGGATGCGAGAAGTTGGGTTTGATAAAGAAAGCCTCAAGCGGTTATTGGCTGATGAGTATTTTTTTTAGGTGGCAGTGGGTGTAAAATCTGAATGGGTATGTCACTGATAATCTCTGTGGAGAATATTAGTGATGATAATAAGCATGGTTTATGAACCGTAATCAGTGGAGGCATGTGAAAAATCTTTTTTGTATGGCTAAAAATCGTGAACTTGTTCTTTCTCTGACTTATTATGAGAACTTGTATCTTAGTGCCACTAAATGTGTACAAAAGTATTTTCAATATTCTCAAGTTCCTTATAGCACAAGTTGATACGTGTTATGTTTTAAAGTAAAGGAATAGTTCACCCATAAATTAAAATTCTGTCATTATTTACTGACCTTCATGTAGCTCTAACCCAGACAGTATGAATTATAGTATACTTATGAAGAAAATCAAAGGATATAGTTTAAAAGAATGTCGCTGTAGCTGATTTCTATACAATATAGTTGATATTGTCTCATTTTAAAGTTTAGAGGGATAGTTCAACAGAAAATAAAATTTTACTCATCATTTACTCAACCTCATACATCATACATTTATATGACTTTTTTCTTCTGCAGAACACAAATAAAGATTTTTAGAATATACCAGCTCTGTAGGTCCATACAATGCAAGTGAATGGTGACCAAAATTTGAAGCTCCAAAAAGGCTGCGTGGATGACAGCCTACATTCCGAGTTTCTTTTGTTTCTTAATGCTTTCAGAACAACATGTGATGTAATAAGGAAAACACCACTAAGAATCCTTGAAATTTCCAACCCAGCAACAGGTACACCCTCCTTAAATCATCGTCACACTCAAAATTTCATTAAATGATTAAAAGAGAAATCATACAAATCTGAGTCTAATCAAAATATAAATTAAATCTGGAAATTAATTTTTATGATTTTGTAGGTATAATTTACAGAAAACGGCTAAATGGTTGATCGGCATATGATGTGTGATTGGTTTGCATGCAGTATGAGTCTCTTACTCACTTTAATAATGTTTAGTCTCCCATTCAGCTGATGAAAACACACTGTGTGATCATGAGGAAGGATTACATCACAATGTAGATTGGAATGCAGGTGTGAAAAACAGACAAGTAAAATAGCCTGGCCCACTCTCTGTGTTTATTGCGGGCTAGTAATTACCCTGTGTGATTTTGAAAATGTAGTACGACATAATATAAGAAATATTTATGATTGCACAAAATTTTGCGATCAGTAATCAAAAAGAAAATTTGTGACATTAACTGTAACTCATTTAGTAGCCTACAAATGGGCAGGTTTTCTTTCATTAAAGCATTTAAGATGCTCTGGGAAAATTCACATGCAGGATCATGATTATATCAAAATCACTGGGTTTTCACTCAAACTGTCATGCTGATAATATCATTTGTAAAAAAAATAAATAAAAAAAAATTAAATGAGAAAAATGCAAAATAGAAACATTTTCACACTCAAACTTTGGAAAATCACATACATGCATATATATATAAATTTTTTCCAGAGCTGTATATATATATACAGCTCTGGAAAAAATTAAGAGACCATTCCATATGCTTCTTAAATCAGTTTCCCCGTCTGTCTCTCACTTCAATGTCGTGTCAAAGAACACTAGGGGTCTCTCTTGAGCGCCGAATATGCCTCTGGTCTATGAAAAAAGGCCAATGAGAAGTTGGCAGACAGTATTTGCATACCCTGCCCTGGACATACGGGTATAAAGGTGGAGAAATATGTCAAGTTCAGGAGCCGATGGTCGTGTATGCAGCCAGCTGTGAGTGACACACCAGAATCCTGCTTCTGTTCCTCTGACGCTCTGTCTGCTGTCGGATCTATGGCGCACTTCAGTGGCTTTCTCCTTCTCTGCATGGCAGTGCAGTCTGCCCCTGGGCGCTTTGACAGTGCAGAGTATTTTGAAAGAGTTGTAAAAGAGTGATTTTCTCTATAAAAGAGTTTATTTCTCTAAAAGAGCAAAACACAGCGACGTTGAACTTCCTTTTCAGGACGCGTCTTTTTAAAGATGCCATTCCGCCCCAGTGTAGTTCCAGGATGCGGTAGAGTGCTCTCCGCTTCAGATGTCCACAGGCGTTGTCTCATGTGTCTGGGCAGCGATCACACAGAGGCAGCATTTGTGGATGGTTCATGCTCTCAATGCGAGGGCATGACCATGGCAAAGTTGCGGTCGCAGCTTGCTTTCAACAGAAAGCACGCCACTCCAGCCGCCCCCCCCCATGTTGCTCCTTCTTCCCATGGGAAGAAGATTTGAGATGTGGAAGGACAATGTGGCTGGTGATGGAGGTGATTTGGGGAGGGCAGCGGATGCAGCTCCGCCGGGCACGCCCCCTCGGACCACCCACCCCCCGGCACGCTCATTGACTCCCTTCCATGCTCGAGGTAACAGCGGCTCGCCTCACGCCCAGTCTGCCTATCCTCTGGAGCTCGAGGTGGTTGAGCTCGCCACTGCATCGGAGAGCACGTCGTCTGAAGCTGATACCTCCCCTGGGCTGCCACCTTTGGGCAAGCACGCCCAGGCTGAGGCTGACGCGCAGATGTCCGACATGCTTGCCTGGGCCGCGTCATTGTGGGGTTGGACTGGAAACCTCTGTCCTCCCCACACCCAACGCAGTTGGATGACAGGTTCCTGGGGTCAGCGCGCCACTCAAAGCCTCGCCCCCCCGGTCCCATTTTTCCCGGAGGTGCATGATGAGCTGATATCTTCATGGAGAGCCCCCCTCTCCACTAGTCACAAGCCCTGCTCATCTGCTCTCGCAACCCTCAACGGCGAGCGGCCCACGGGTATACGGCGATTCCCCAGGTGGATAGGGCTGTTGCGCTCCATCTATGCCCCGGAAACCCTACCACCTGGTAGGGTCGCCCTGTACTCCCTTCCAAGGCCTGTAGGACAACATCCTCGTTTACCACCAAAGCCTACAGCGCCGCGGGACAGGACGCTTCCACCTTGCACGCCATAGCCATCCTGGAAGTCCACCAGGCTAAGGCGCTCAGGGATCTGAACGAGGGTAGCCCTGATCCCAACATGTTGCAGGAACTGCGCTCAGCGACCGACCTCGCCCTCAGGGCCACAAAGGTCACGGCGCAGGCACTCGGGCAGGCGATGGCCATGCTTGGGGTCCAGGAACGTCATCTATGGCTGAACTTGGTCGAGATGCGTGAGGCCGACAAAGCTCGCTTCCTCAACGCCCCCCTCTCCCAGTTTGGCCTCTTCGGTGACACCGTCGAGGACTTCGCCCAGCAGTTCTTTGCGGTAAAGAAGCAGACGGAGGCAATCTCTCATATCCTGCCCCATCGCAAACCTACCGCCACGGGCCCTGCCCCATCTGCTCGCCGAGGGCGTCCTCCTGCGGCCAAAAAACACCCTGCTCCACCTCAACCCGGGCCCAGCTCTCAGCCCCAGCGTCGAGCACACCGCAGGTAGCAGACGCCCCTCCGTCTCCCGGACCCCCTCGAGGACCCGTAAGGCTCACAGGCGCTCCTAAGATGGTCGTCCCAGGGACCAAGATGTTAGCTCCGGAGATGGTAAGACCACTCTGTCCCCCGGTGGAGGGCCGAGAGTAGAATCTTTTGTTCAATTTTCATTTGCCGCAGCCCCGTGCGGTACCCACATTCTCAATAAAAGAGCTATTTCCTATGTCTCTGGGTCACCTGGCCTGCGAATGCCATTCTCACAGCACTCTGCCGCCAGATTTCAACAGTCCTGGCCTCCTGGACAAAGACCACCTGTCTCCAGCCCCACGACTGTTCCCCGGCTGGTCGGTTCAGACGAGTCTAGAGGTCGCCTACCCTTGACCTCCTCCTCAGTCGCTAACCCGCCCCCTGCCGGGTGTGTGGAGCAAGGTATGTGCTTTGAGTCTTTTCTCAGCACCAAAGCCTCGGTACGCATCATCAACTCCCGACGCTGCCTTACCTGCTCCGCCCCGCACCGAGATGAAGAAGGGTTTCTACAGCCCTTACTTCATCGTACCCTAGAAAGGCGGTAGCTTATGACCAATCTTGGACTTGCGAGTTTTCAACCAAGCGTTGCACAAACTCCCGTTCAAAATGCTCACGCAGAAACACATCTTAACCTGCGTTCGACATCTAGATTGGTTCGCAGCGGTAGACCTGAAGTCTCAATTTTGCGTCTCAATTTTGCATCGACACTGCTCCTTTCTGCAGTTCGCGTTCGATGGCCAGGCATATCAGTACAAAGTCCTCCCCTTCGGCATGTCTCTGTCCCCTCGTGTCTTCACGAAAGTCGCTGAGGCAGCTCTTGCCCCCCTATGAGAAGCCGGCATCCGCATACTCAAAAGACACTCACAGAGAGCAGGTGCTCAGGCACCTCAGCCGTTTGGGGCTTCAGGTCAACTGGGAAAAGAGCAAGCTCACTCCAATTCAGAGCATCTCTTTTCTCGGCATGGAGTTAGACTCGGTCACAATGTCAGCACGTCTCAACAACGAGCATGCCCAGTCAGTGTTGAGGTGCCTCACCGCTTTCAGGCCAGGCACAACGTTCCCCTTAAAACTTTTCCAGAGTCTCCTGGGGCATATGGCATCTGCTGCGGTGGTCGCGCCATTGGGGTTGATGAATATGAGACTGCTTCAGCACTGGCTTCAGACTCGAGTCCCGAGACGAGCATGGCGCCGTGGCACGCACCGTTTGACGATCACCCCCGCCTGCCGCATAACACTCAAACCCTGGACAGACCTCGGTTTTCTCAAGTCTCAAGTCGCTGCGTGCCACTCACATCCCCGGCAACCTCAATGTGATAGCCTTGGAGGTGTATGTTGCCACTATCGCAGCTCACCACGACCCAGTAGCCGGCAAGTCTCTGGGTAAGCATGACTTAATTATCAGGTTCCTCGGAGGTTAAATCCCTCCCGGCCAAGCCTGTTCCCCTCCTGGGATCTCTCGGTGGTCCTCGCCGGCCTTCAGAGATCCCCCTTCGAGCCGCTAGAATCAGCTGGACTCAGGGCCCTCTCCCTACAGACAGCCCTGCTGATCATGCTCGCCTCCATCAAGAGGGTCGGGGACCTGCAAGCGTTCTCTGTTAGCGACACCTGCCTGGAGTTCAGTCCGGCAGACACATATGTGATCCTAAGGCCCCGACCGGGCTACATGCCCAAGGTTCCTACCACGTCCTTCAGAGACCAAGTAGTGAATGTGCAAGCGCTGCCCTGGAAGTGGGCAGACCCAGCCCCTTCATTGCTGTATCCGATATGTGCCTTGCATTCCTACGTGGACTGCACTCAGAGCTTTAGATGCTCTAAGCAGCTCTTTGTCTGCTTTGGGGGACAGCGGAAAGGGAACACTGTCTCCAAACAGAGGCTTTCCCACTGGGTGGTAGATACCATCCTTCTGGCCTACCGCACCCAGGCCGTGCCACCCCCCTTGCGGGTTCGAGCACACTCTACAAGGAGTGTTGCATCCTAGTGGGCACTGGCTAGGGGCACCTCCCTAGCAGACATTTGTAGGGCAGCGGGTTGGGCAACACCTAATACCTTTGCAAGATTTTACAATCTCAGGGTTGAGTCAGTCTCGTCCCGTGTTTTCTCAGGTCTGAGCTGGTAGAACTTGGTCTGACCGGGCTAATCGCTTGCATCCAGCACCCTTTCCCTCGGCCGAGGTAAAACAGTGCGCCTTCTTTCCCAGGAGATCCCACCCAGATCTCTGGTTGATTCCTCCCTAGCCCTTTTGGGTCCGCAGTTCAGCGGAGGAACTTGCCGACCCAGTCCACTACGGGTACCCTAGGCTACCCTGTACTGGAATAGGTACTCCACAGGTCAGGCCTCCTACGCGGACTCCTCCTGTGTGTGTGTCCGCGGTACGGTCACCTTACGAGCTGACCTGCGTCTCCCTTAGGCAGTTTTCGCTGCCCTCCGGTCGCCGTGTAGTAGCAACTCCCCCCTCCTTGAGGCTGGATCTACCACCGCTCCATTCTTTCCCACATGCGACCAAAGAGGCCACGTGATGTATTCACCGCCTTTACCTCCCCTTTTGGGCAGGTGTGGCCTCCGCAGGGTCTTTTCTCCCTGAAAGAATAGAAAACTTGGTAAGACCCCCTTTCCTCGATGCGTGTAAGGGCCTCGGCTGCTCTTGCTCTATGCCGAGAAACATAGAGAGAAAAGAGGCCCAGCCAGGCTTGGCCTGTTCCCACGTTGGCAAGCGTCACCTTGTTCCCCTCTAAGGGTAACCAGAAGGATTCCGACAACTCTTTTTGGGGCATTGGGGAAGGGTACGTGCAGTCTGAAACACAGTTGGTCGCTTGTGCACGTGAAATACCTGCCCGCTCCTGTGTCAGCAGTACACGTACACGGCTCAGCGCATGGCGTGATTTAAAGTGGACACCTAGTGTCGCTTCTTCGACACAACGTCAAAGTGAGCGACAGACGAGGAACTTCTCGGTTACGTATGTAACCTCCATTCCCTGATGGAGGGAATGAGACGTCGTGTCCTCCCGGCCACGTCGCTGAGCCGAGCCACTGCAGTGGCCGGACCATTTCTGGCTCCTCAGAAAAATCCTGAATGAACTTGATGTATTTCTCCACCTTTATACCCATATCTCCGGGGCGGGGTATGCAAATACTGTCTGCCAACTTCTCATTGGCCTTTTTTCATAGACCAGATGCATATTCGGCGCTCAAGAGAGACCCCTAGTGTCATTTTTCGACACAACATCTCGTTCCCTCCATCAGGGAATGGAGGTTACATACGTAACGAGACGATCTCTATGTGGGGGTGGACTTTCCATTGGGAGAACCGGAACTTTTCCCAGTGGACCGGCCAAGGAACGGGGCGAATGGGCCGTGATAAGCTGAACGGGTCATGACAGGCTGAAGTTTTCCGCAAAATGGCGTGCAATATTCCATTCCAGTGTCTGATGAATTCCTGCTTGAATCTTTGTGCCTGGAGTGGCATGAAGTCAGTAATGTGAAAGACTGGTGGAAAGTGTGCAAAGACACATGAAAGCTGGGATTGAAAATCATGGTTATTCCACCAAATATGGATTTCTGAACTCTTCCTAGGTTAAAATGTTAGTATTGAGTTGTTTAAAAATTAAAATTAAATTGTTTTCTTTGCATCATTCGAGGTCTGAAAAGAAAAGTTTTTTATTATTATTTATTAAATCATTTTTGACGTTGTCATTTTCGACAAATAAATGCTCTAAATTACAATATTTTTATTTGGAATTTTTGAGAAATTTGTCAGTAGTTTATAGAATGAAACAAAAAAATTAATTTTAATCAAACACATAAACAGTTAATCCAGAGAAACTAAACATTTTGAGTGGTCTCTTAATTTTTACAAGGCATTTTTGCATTTTTCCTTGAAGGGCATTTTGGGAAGGGAACGTCACTCGAAGAGTCATTACTAACAAAAGTAAGAAGTTAATTTTTTCACAAAAGGCCCTTTTACAAAAAACAAATTGTGATGGCTACCATCAAATTGTAATGCCATGCTTTCTTTTGAGAGCCCACATCAAGAGCTTTGTCCTTTGTAGTGAGTAGGACATAGGAATGATCACTTTCGATATGAATTCGCCCATATTTTTTTGGAATGGACATTGGGAATGGACATCGGCAAAGCCATTAACTAGGAAAATAAAATATGGCACTCCATGTCAAAAAGGTTGCCGACCCCTGCTTTAAACCCACCTACATGCAGCACTGCATACCTATGGCTTAATACAGATATTCAGAACAAAAGCACTCTTGCTCAAGGTCACTAATTAGTGGGCCTTCTATGTTGTATAAGAATCATTAGAACTAAACGATTTTTAGCAGCAGAGGCGATTGCTGCAAAGATCAAACATACGGAGGCCAAACTGTGACAATAGTACTTCACAGAAAAGATTTCCTTTTGATACTTTTGTGTTCTGAATATATTGGGATTCTGCTGTCTAAGCAGGAAATATATATTTGTGATTTTCTGCTGTCTCGTGTACCGCCCTATAGTTTGGCTAGCTGAGCTAGCACAGGAAAGATAGAAATAAAAGCCCATTTGTTTTAGTTAGGACTGCCATACAGGACAGCCATGGCACAGAGCTGGACCCTAAACATATTTTCAACTGTGGCTTTTTCACCAACCACTTGGGGTTTTGTACAGTGACCTGGCTGATGAATAATGCTGTCTTACACCAGAATACCAGAGAGCTGATACTGGCTAATTGAGTAAAATTATTCCTGGTCCATTTTGGTGTTGTCTCCACAAGGGCCATACTGTAGCCACTGTTTTGATTGATTGATTGATTGATTGATTTTATGTCGTCTGTTGCACGTTCATGTGTGCATAAGAGAAGCCTCTTCCCCGTGGCACACGTTCATATGAGAGCTTGCATTCTATTTAGTGGACTTGCCTGTTTTTTTATTTTTTTATTAATTATTTTACTAATTGTTACTGGATAATTTACTTTTGGCATTACATTTTTTTTTATTTAATTGCAACTATGGCTGTTAATTCAAAATGATGGTTCAATATATGGAATACCACAAAAAGTCTTTAAAATATGGAGTTAACTTATAACTCAATATACTGTAAGTAAAAGCAAAAAAATGCCAGTAAAACTGAAAAAAATGCCAGATCTTTAAAGTCAATGAATAGCATTTAAGATGTTTTTAAGCATTGATGACTTAATCAAAAGAGTCTGACATTAAACAGTGAATTTCTTTATTGATCTCTCTCTCTCTCTTTCTCAGATTTTCGGTCCATCTTGTTCTACAGCTATTATCTTCCCTGCATTCTTCATTAGCAAGTGTTCAAGCCCAGTGCTGAGACTGACAATACTGCTCATTTATTCTGCAGGCTCATCTTTTGCCCTCTTATTAGTGGAGTCAATCACTGCCAAACAATTAACTGATACTGTTAGTTTAACACAAGTGATACACTGACACCACAAGACACCATTTAAAAGTGCTGCTGTCAATTGACTGAGACAGGGATTGCATTGAATTGCACCCACTGGTAGCAAGGTTTATTTGCACATGCTATCTGCATAGAAGGAATCATGCAAATGTTGGAGCGGTTATGCTTATGAGGACTCTCCATATACATAATGATTTTTATCCTGTACAAGCTATAGATTATATCCCCTAACCCTACCCCTAAACCTATACCTCACAAAACAATTCTGCATTTTTACATTTGGAAAAAAACAAAAAAAAGAATTATGTTTTTTTAAGCAATTTAAATTATGGGGACACTAGAAATGTCTTCATAAACCACATTTATAGCATAATACCCTTGTAATTACCAGTTTGTAACCTAATAAAATGTAAACCACACAAAACTGCCCACAACCACAAACATATTGTTGCCCTTTCTTTATCTCTCTTGCTTGCTTAATCTCATGCAATTGCACATCCTTACATTCACAAATCAGCACACAAAACTCCCCATGGTTGAAAGGAATTGATAGGTTACCTGTTCTGTTACCCCAGTTCTCTGAAACATAGAGTGGAGAGATCCACCTATGGGAAGGGCATACACACCTGACCTCTCCAGAAGCATCCAGACACATCCAAGTCTGGCTTGACAGACAGGAGAGCATGTCCAATGCTGCTGTAAAGCCCAGCCCTTACCTGAGGGCATAAAATGACCTGTAGGCGCTTCTTTGCTCAGTGAGCATATTCGGTTTTCTTAAAACAAGTGGGGAAAGCTTGGTAGGTCTCGCCACTCAATGTTTCAGAGAACTGGGGCTACAAAATAGGTAACCTAAAATTCTCTCTCATCATCTCATGTTCAAGATCCACCTATGGGAAGATATGGACAACTCCCCTATTGCTCTATACACTCACAGGGAGATGCTGTCAGCCAAAAAGAATGGTCTTCTAATTAAAGGCGGTGCCTGACACATCCTATATAATATTAGCAGACTCTATAACCCATACGCATTACAAAGAAGGGAGAAGAAGCCATGAATAGTGCTTGATGTGAAACATATGGGGTGAAACATACACAGGGAGAGGGGAAAGGGTTATGGGTGAACCCATTATGAAGAACCCACACCCAAGGCTGCATGTGCTAATTGTGGTTCTGGTGACATCAAGTCTTTAGTACCTGACAAAAGTGTGGTGGGAAGCCCAACATGCAGCTGAACAAATGTCTTGCAGAGAGACTACCAGAAACAGTGCCCAAGAAGCAGCGATGCCTCTTGTGGAGTGGGCTCTAAGGCCTAAGGGGGGATGGAGCCCCATAGAGCTATATGCCATAAATATTGCTTCCACAAGCTAATGAGAAAGGCATTGTTTTGATAAAGGTTTACCCATGTGGGGGGAAGCCCATGAGACAAAGAGCTGGTCGCTCTTTCTGATATTCTCAGTTCTTCACAAATACATGTGGAGTGCATGCACAGGACATAAAAAATTCAGTCTCTCATGTTCCAGAGAGGAGAAATGAGGTGGGTGGAAAGCGCTGAGGTCTAACACCTCCCCAGTGATTTTAGGGATGCACTTATGCATGAAAGCTGGATTGGGTCTTAGAGAAAACTTATACTTGCCCGTGGAAAATGTTGTACTAGAAGAATGAGCAGATATGGCATGCAGATCACTGATATTCCAGTCTGATTCCAGTGCCAGGTGTAAAGCTTTAAAGGGCTTTTCTCAAAGGGCTTGAAAGGATGCTATGACAGATCCTCCAGTACCATGGAGCGGTCCCACTCAGGAACAAGCTCTCTAGTAACTGGGACAGAATGGCGAGCATCCTTCCTGTATCTATGGATGGAGAGGGTGCTGTCCCACTGTTGCATTACTAAAGCTATTGTGGCAAGCAGAAATGGCTGCCAGGTAAACCTTAATGGTAGAAAAGATTTTATCCTTGTCCAGAAGGTTTTGTAGAAAGCAGACTATGTCAGTGGCTGAACACTGATATGACACCAAATTATGTGTATTACACCATTTCTCAAAAACTTGCCACTTACAGTCATACAAAGACCTTGTGGGCGAGGCCCAGCATTTTGTATGGTGACGACCACCCCGGGGCAAATACCCAGTGTGTTCAGGTTGGACTTCACACAGGCCAGGCCCATAATGCCACCCTGTCTAGGTGAGGGTGGTATATTTCTCCATTCACCTGAGACAAGAGGTCTCTGCACAACAGGAGTAGGCACGGCTGGGCGTAATGGAGAGGAATTATTTCTGTCAGCCACAGTGCTTTGGGCCATCTGGCCATTATGAGTAATAGTATCAAGCTCTTCTCCATCACTCTGGCTAGAGTGAGATTAATCAAGCCAAGTGGGGGGAAAGGAATAGAGCAGCACATTGTGCTATGGGTGTGCCAGTCTACACTGAGGGAAGCATCATTGTCCTTTAGCAAGAAGAACATAGGACAATGGGCATTTTGGCATGAGGCAAAGAGATAGACGGAAGCCTGACCGAACCTCTCCCATATCATGCACACTATTTGAGGGTTGAGTTATCATGCTCCATAGAGAGGATTCCCCCTTGATAGGAGATTTTACCCAAGTTTAAAACACCCGGGACATGAATCGCAATAATGACAGAAGGTACTAACTGCTCCAGACTAACATTTTGTAGGCTAGGCAGTGAAGCTGAGGCGAGCGCATCCCTCCTTGGTGACTGATATGTGCTAAGGCTTTAGTATTGTCTCTTCCCTGACACCACCCAGTCAGGGAAGCATCTATAGATATGACTTTCGTAACATGTCCACCTCTAGAGACATCCTGTGTGCATAAAACTCTGTGCTTATACAGTGGTGCACTGCTAAGGTGCACAAGCGCTGGTCACTGTAAAATTTCTACGGAGATTGCGTAGGGGGCTGAGATGAAGAGACAAAATCCATTACATGAAAGCTCACACTCTCAAAATCCCCAAGGGCACAACCTGAATGGCTGATGCCATAAGGCCTCTTCTGGCACAGTGTTTAAGGCTCTGGGTTACTGACAGGGATTTAAGCCCCAGCACTACCAAGATGCCACTGCCCTTGAGCAAGTCTCTTGACCAAATCTGCTCATAGGGCACTGTATCATGGCTGACCCTTTTTCACATACCAGCTGTGCCTAGAGCACTAGTTGTGTGGTTTGCACTACTTTTTCCCTCGAATTGGCTATGATTAACCAATCGTCTATGTATTTCAGGATTTTTAGCCCCACAAGGTTTAACGGTGCTAATTCTGCTTCCATACACATACAAAATACGCGCAGACTCAAGGCGAGACTGATCAGCAAGACCGTGAATTTTTAACAAATGCCGTGATAGGCAAAAATAAGAAATGTTCTATGTTGGGAAAAAAAGCTGATGTGGAAGAAAGCATATTTCAGATCGACTGATGCAAACCAATCGTTCTGAAGTATTGAACGAGAGAGAGTACTGTATGTTACCATCTTGAAATTGTAGTTTATCAGATGTCTGTTTAACACTATGAGATCCAAAATAGGTTGCAGTGAACCACCCTTCTTTGGAACTAGGAATAAAACCCCTAGGTCCAGGGGAACTACTCGAATGGCCCCTTTCTCTAGAAGAGAAGAAATGTCCTCTTCCAGAAAATGAGCAGCGTTCTCATTCATCTGCAAGAAAATTACACTGCCTAAACATCAGGGTTTTGTGGCAAACTAATGTCTGTAGCTGTCCATTATTGTCTGAACCCACTGAATGAGAGTTTCATCCTTTTGGGAGTAAGGATGGGAAAATACAAACTCGTGTGTTTGGGGCTGGTAACCCAGGAATCTGGACTTTGCTGTGGCAGCAGCAAATTACATTTTAATCCAGGGCTTGGGGGCAAGGTTGGGCTGCTTACTAGGCTGCTTGTCGTGGAGTTTAGGTTATGCAACTAGGCCCTGAAGTCGGGGCCTGGGCAGGCCATACAGTGGGAGTCTGGTGGTGTGTGAACTTTCTTGGAAGGCTCAATTTAAAAGCTTCATCCTCCCTTTTTTCATCGCAGTGCTGTTGCATGAGGGTGACAGTCAGACCAAATAGAGCTTGACGAGTTTCCACTGGGGCTCCTGGAATGCGCCTCTTCTCACTGTCGGGCAGACCAGAGAGATTCAGCCACACTGCGTGTTCACCTATGACAGATATAGCCATGGCATGGCCGGAGGCTTGGACAACCTTGTAGGCATTATAAAGAATGAGGTAATTGACCGAGATGATTTCCTTGCACAACGTGAGAAAAGGAGAGCCCTTCTCTAAATGTTTACCCATATCTTCCATGAGTTCAGACTGATAGGTAGAATGAAAGGGAGGAAATTTTCAGAGCTCGATCGGTGAGATTTCTAGGCTCTGTATGAGCCTTGAAAAAATGGAGGCAGATAAGTGTTCCATCTTGTTAGGGAGGTTGGGCTTAGGGGGCAAGCAAACCTCTTTGTGAGGGGTTAAGGTGTCTGGCTATTGACGGGAGGTCACCCATACCGAGCACGGCAACTCCTGCAAAGTGTGCTTAAGGTCAATCGGGTCTCTCTCCATTAGTGCTTAATGTGCATAGCACATGCAGGAAGGATGTGCAGCAGCTGTTTTCACAGGCCAGGCAGCGGCCCACACAGGTTTCCATAATGAACATCCCTCTCCTGATTTTGCATTTTGAAGGGCCAGACATTTTATGTTGAGTCGAGTGGCCGCTTGCTCATACACCTCGAAGAGGATGGCATGCGGTAACACCACCGAACCTCTGACAGGCTGAGCTTGAGTTGAAGGGATGGCCTCCTCGTCCTCCGAGCACTCCAGCACTCATCATCCCCAGAACCAGGAGGCTCATGCTCAAATGAAGAAACACCAGGGTGGGAAGATTCTTTGAGTAAAGAAGCCTCAGTCCACTCAACTGAGGGGGGCCCCCCAGAGTTGCAACGTCGTCACCATTTCCCCCATCCAGGTTGTAAATCAGGAATGACCATACCAAAAATAAAAAAGAATTCCCTTTGTTTCATTCATTTACTAACACACAAACACAATAACAAATAAGAAATTTCATGTGTCACATGCTAAAAACTCATTACCAAGACACAGAGCAAAAGCAGACTCCCTTATGAGACCCTTCAGTTTAGTCAGGCCATGAGAGGCAAGCTTAGAATCAGCTAACTCCCAGCTGACCTACTTCCTCCAATCACAGTAATATATATATAGCTGGTGAACTTCTCAATGTTCCATGCCAGCTTGTCGAGGTCTTTAAGGTTCTTTGGGATGTACACCCTTTCACTGTTGCTTTGTGCAACAGTGCTGCGGACCCTAGTTTCTTTCATCATAAGGCAGCTTTTGGTTGGAGGATGCAGCTTTGTTGAACAGGGGTGCTGCTATGTGATGCCTGTCCATTCTAGGCTCTCATAAGAGTGATTCAGTTCATCTCTGACCATGTCAAGCTCATCTTTGGTAAGGTAAAGTTGTTGGGTCAGGGTTTCAACTTCAGTTCTGGACATTTCCAGATTGCCTTCCAAGGCCTTGTTTCGAGAGTTCATGTCTTTCGACTCAAACTTGGATTTGTCCAGTTCCACTTCGGTGTGCTGGAGTTTCTTTTCTTGGTACTCTTGGGTGGCTTAAGCCTGCTGCTCTCTATGCTTGTCAGCTGTCAGGGCTTCACGGAGCTGGTCGTTTTCTCTCATTGATGCTTGTTCCAGTTGTTCAGACACCTTGTTTCGATCTTGGGCTTCATCTTCTAGCTGGTCTATGCAGCACATGGCATGCCTTAGCAGCTTTTGAGTCTCTGTGGACTGTAGCTTTAAGTTGTTTACTTCCTGTGACAGATGGGCAGAAGTCTTGTCACTCATTTTCATCTGGCCTATGAGGTTGGGAGCCAGGGAGCTAGTGATTTTTTTCCAGCATGACATTCAGTCTTGCCTTCAAGTCTTTCCAGTGGACCGTGAGGTCAGTCTTCAGCGACATGCTTTCACACTGTAGTGGAATACTAGGGAGAGAGCTGACACAGATCTGTGCAGAGTTAAAGGCCTTGGTGTAGTGTTACAGATAGTTGGTTTCAGTGTGTGGAGACACAAATGAAGGGTGGTAACAGCTAAGTGTAGTTTTTAGTTAAAATTGGCAACAAGTGAAATGTAATTGAATTTATTTTTAATCTTGCAGGATTGACACCATACACATGTTTTCTGCGGTACAGTTGAACTGCTTACCACAGATGCCTCAAAGGCATGCTCAGAGGCGGTGATGGTTACCTGGCATTTCTCTCTGCAATTGTTTTCAGGACGTGGCTGCATATGGATACCGTGATTTGGATTACATTGATAAACACAAAAAGAGAGTGCTTGCATGAGGGAAGACCAGAAAGAACACACAACAATGTCATGATTTGACATTTTAAGATGACTCTTATTGATGACAAATATTATCATTATCACATTATCAGTGATTATCATGATTGGAGTTTTCTGTAAACTTACAATGCTTCCGACTTATAATTATCTAAATTGGTTCAGCTTTGATCAGAAATGGATAAAAGTGGTAATAAAGGAAACTTGAAGAAAAAAACAATTTTAATCGGCTCTCCAAACTCATCTCAAATTAAACTCAACTCAGTTGTTCATTGAGAGACAGTATTTTGTGTAATGAGATAATGGAGAAGGAGAAAAATGTAATAACATGCAAAAAAGGGAGAGACAAAAATGTGTTTAAAGTTTGAGAATTTAAAGGGTTAAATTGCTTCAAGTTTGTTCAAATACAAGCTGTATTTAACTGGCCATGGAATGTTAACTGCTAGCTTTTGATGCTATGGTTTAATGTAGGCTTCCAATGCAAGACCACTAATTTATTAGCTTAGCTATGCTTTACTTTGTTGACAATATGGCATCGGCAGGTTGCGCATGCGCGGTGAGTTGCCCCAGAAGAGTCTCTTACGACTTCCTTGAACATTCATCATCATAGCAACCAACACTGGTGCCATCTTGTTACATGTAAACAAAGTTTTAAGCAAGCTTGTGCTCGTAACTCAATGTGGCACTTTGATTTTAATGCATTCAAGGTGAATCTTAATGCCCAAATAAAATAACATGCTAAACCTTTTGCAGCATGGTACTATCACTCTTGTTCTTTAAAGAATAATTCTTAAGTAATGCAAGTTACATACAACACAAGTAATTGTTTTTCAGAGTAGTGCTTATACTTTGAACTTGTTTGGAGCAAGATTAATTTATTTTTAAGTGGCAGGTTCACTGCGGCTGTTTAAACAACAATGTAATTTGATCAAAGCATGTCAGTTTCTGGTTACACAACAGGATCCATCCACTGACGGTACACAGATTTACTGCAAATCTCTAGCGTGATCAAACATTTACACTCTGACAATGATGCAAATTGTAACACAAATTCACTCAGCAAGCAGGCACAAAAATGCAAACATCACTACTCAAATGATTTAACCACAGACGTTTAAGATAATCTAGCTGATAGTCATAAATCTATCTATAAAATAAGGCCATTTTGGAAGAGGTAGAGGAACATTGCTCATCTCTTTTCCTTACCGCACTGCAAGATTTCTTCTCATCCATGCAGGGGAAAATTTCAAGCTCCTTTCGTGGAGTTTTTGCTACGATTCCAATGAAATATGTCATGCCTGATCTCTGAGAGACATCTTGAATATGATCTATTGAGTGATTTGGTAACAATTCCTCAGCTGGCATGTGCAACAGTAAATTAAGCATCACTTGTTCTATGTAGGCTTAAGCTTGGCTCCTCCATTAAATTTTACAGCTCAGCATTCAACACCATAGTGCCCTCCAAGCTTGATGAGAAACTCCAGGCTCTGGGCCTAAACAGCTTGCTGTGCAGCTGGATCCTGGATTACCTGTCAGGCAGACGTCATGTGGTTAGAACGGGCAGCAACATCTCCTTATCACTGACCCTCAACACTGGAGCCCCGCAGGGCTGTGTTCTCAGCCCACTCCTGTATTCCCTTTACACACATGACTGTGTGGCAACACATAGCTCCAATGCCATCATTAAGTTTGCTGATGATACGACGGTGGTAGGTCTGATCACTGACAATAATGAAACAGCCTACAGAGAGGAGGTGTACACTCTGACACGCTCAATGTCAGTAAGACCAAGGAGCTTGTGGTGGACTTCAGGAAGAAAGACAGAGAACACAGCCCTATCACCATTAATGGAGCACCGGTGGAGAGAGTCAGCAGCTTCAAGTTCCTTGGTGTCCACATTACTGAGGAACTCACATGGTCCGTCAACACTGAGGCCATTGTGAAGAAGGCTCATCAACGCCTCTTCTTCCTGAGACGGCTGAGGAAGTTTGGAATGAACCACCACATCCTCACACGGTTCTACACTAGTACTGTAGAGAGCATCTTGACTGGCTGCATCACCGCCTGATACGGCAATAGCACCGCCCACAACCGCAAAGAACTGCAAAGGGTGGTGCGAACTGCCAGAAACATCATCGGAGGTGAGCTTCCCTCCCTCCAGGACATATATAATGGGCGGTGTGTGAAAAAAGCTCTGAGGATCATCAGACTGTTGGTCCACTTATGTTAAAGGAGTACCTCCTTACTTGTTAGCCAATCACCTTAAGTTATGGTAATATCTTGTCATGTGCCTTGCATGCTGGATAATTTTGCTTCATAGAGATTATTTAGCAGATATCTCACTCTATTAAAATGAATTGGGATAACTGGAACATTCAATCGAGCAGCTCTGAGCACCCAATTGTCAACGGATGTAGAAGGGAAGTTTAAACTTATGATTAAAGAGCCAATCACCTTTAGATATGGACATCACCTGTCAATCTCTAGAATGTGCATAAACTATCCAACTTTTCCTGGGGGTCTTACTGGAGAAATGAATTGCTTGGAAATCCAAGTGTTTGGAATTGCTACCAGAAGTCATTTTATGGTGTTCCCTAGCTCAGGCTGCATTCATTTGACCCTGTTTACATCTGGTATTAAGATGCGTTTCTGATGATCCTATCGCAAATGGTCAGCACCAATTATATATGTAAACGGGGTGCAAACATTTTTTGTTATTGGGTCACAAAAAAAAACATACAAAGGTAGTCGCATTTGAGGTTTAAAACGCTGTCCTGATTCATCCTGGATGGCAGCGAAGCTCCACCACTCACCAGTCAATCACCCTCCAAAAAGAGTTTAAACTACGTGCAGATTTAAAATAAATGACCAACCAATCAGAAAACTTAAAGCGACTACATAACCAGGATGTGAAATTCACAACACCTCCTCAGTGTGCCTGTCTAATTTGAACATGTAGGATGGCGCTATATATGTCCTCATTAAATCCCACGTGCTCTGCTCAAATTTCCAACACCACAACGAAAGAATGAATGGACGTACACCATAACAACAGCTGTTTACTTGACATAGGAAGTAAAGCCCATGTTTCTTGTGTAATTTAGGAAAAGAATAACAATTTATGATACCGTTATTGACAGATTTAATAGCTGATTTGAAATGTATTCTTTAATCGTAGTTATTCCAAACCGTATTTGATATTTGGGCTTTCTCCTCTTTGATATAGGAGCTGTATTGCATGACTGGAAATAGCCTGCTGAGCATTCCAAAGATACAGTGGACAAACTTGCTTGATATACTGTAGCTTTATACACCTTATTTGCGACACGTATAAGCAGCAGCTACATTTGGCGAATATGATGAGTTCCTCTAGCATTGACCACAGCATAATACTTAGTAGTTATGTATATATATATACGAGCGGGACGAGCGGATCCGCGTCTCCCTTGGGCAGTTCCCACTGCCCTCCGGTAGACGTGTCTGTAGCAACTCCTCCCTCCGAAGAGGCGGGATCTACCACCACGCCACTTCCCACATGTGACCTAAAAGCCCATGTGGTGTAGTCATCACTCTTACCTCCACCTCTCTGGGCAGGTGTGGTCTCCGCAGGGTCTTTTCCCCCTGAAAGAATAGGAAACTGGGTAAGACCCCCTTCCCTGGTGCGTGTAAGGGCCCCAGCTGTTGACTCTATGTGAGAAACATAGAGAGAAAAGAGGCCCGGCTAGGCTCGGCCCGTTCCCAGGTTGGCAAGCATCGCCTTGTTCCCCTGTCCAGGGTAACTATAAGGATTCCGATGACTTTGTGGGGCATTGGGGAGGAGTATGTGCAGTCTGATACAGCTGGTCGTTTTGGCACGTCAAGTACCTGCCTGCTCCTGTGTCAGCAGTACACGTACACGGTTCAGCGCATTGCGTGATTTAAATAGGACCCCTAGTGTCGGTTCTTTGACACAACGTCGAAGTGAGTGACAGACGGGGAACGTCTAGGTTATGTATGTAACCTCTGAACAAGATGTTGTGTCCTCCCGGCCACGTTGCTGAGCCGAGCAACTGTTGTGGCCAGACCATTTCCGGCTCCTCAGAAAAATCCTGAATGAAACAGATGCATTTCCCCGCCTTTGTACCCGTATGTCCAGGGGCGGGACATGCAAATTCTGTCTGCCAACTTCTCATTGGCCTTTTTTCATAGATCAGAGGTATATTCAGTGCTCAAGAGAGACACAACGTTGAAGTGAGCATGTACAGAAATATTCTGAATAGATCCCTTTAAGGAGCATTTAAACTTCTTTTTGGAATAAAGGCTTAACCAGAATAATTACCTTAATCTGTGTTGTGCATTTAAATGTGGTAAAATGTATGCGATAGATGTGCTCTTTTATGAAATCACTCAGTTAAGGTTATTGAATGAATGCATGGGATTCTTACATGTGACTCATCTAGGGAGTTGTCTTTGAATAATTAATCTTTTGTTTTTCTTCTAATGTTTATCAATATTTCCACAAAAAAAAAAAAAGAAACTGCCAAAAAATAATGCCATTTTTGTTGCCGTCCTAGCATCTAATAATGCTAACTAGAGCTGACTAACTGCCTACTGCACCTTGGTGCGTAATTAATGTAAACACATGTCTTTATGACTTAAGTGAATGCAAACAGGCTGGACAAAAAAATATTAAAAGATATTGTCAAAAGATCGGATCAGTGCATTAAGCCTTTACAAAGTAATTCACTCTTACCTAAACACTTTTAACATTTTAGACATGTTTTAGTCCGGTTTCAGATCCTTACACAGTACTGAGTCTGCTTTGTTGAAGGTCACAAATTAAATCTTGCTTGGTCTGGACTCAGGCTCAAATGCTGTTTTAGTTTTGTTGGATCTCAGCATTGCATTTGACACTATTGACCACAACACCCTTCTCAAACACCTTGAGTGTATGGTTGGCATCAAGGGTCTGGCCTTGCAGTAGTTTGCTCAGGTCATAAATGTTTAAGCAAAAAAACGTTTGACACATGTAGATATTTTCCAATTACCCCGATTTTGTGTTGGACCTTTATCTGCATTCCTACAATTTAAGCAATGTGTTGTGTGCAAGTGTTGATCTTCAAAATAAAATAAAATAATGATTTCTAGTCTCATGTAAAA
Organism: Moxostoma hubbsi; assembly: GCA_032164185.1. Lineage (NCBI taxonomy): Eukaryota > Metazoa > Chordata > Actinopteri > Cypriniformes > Catostomidae > Moxostoma > Moxostoma hubbsi. The sequence continues at coordinate 12,163,492 of JAVLUX010000019.1, forward strand.
GCTGTTTCCTAGCATTGTCAGATTTTTCTAATAAACTGATTTTTGGTAGTTACTACAGTGGCCGGATTACAGTCGCAAGGGATCCTCCCTATACCCTGCTTTTATAAATCTTAGACCAAAGTTATATTTGTTAGTGTACACAGAAAATGTCATCAAAGAGGCAGGTAAATAGATTTTCTAAAGTCTGTTAGCTGAAACCAACAAGACTTAAAACTTGATATGTGTTCTCGGCACATCCAAATTTCTCCTTGGGAATCAGCCCTATGCATCACACACTCCTTGAATAAGTTCTATTAAAGTGCTGAGAACTAAAATTTCTGCTTGAAGGCTCACTGTTAATCTAAGGCCTGATAAAAAATTATCATAAAATAATATAAAAATTATTTAAAAAGCTGCCTAATTTTTTTATTATATACAGTACATAGCTATAACAGATAAATTAACATTAGCACTTGTTCATAATCTAATTTTACACATGGACAAACATGTTTGACTTGGGTCCAGTAGAGCAAACCTAAAACACCTTAGAAGGAGATTAGGGTTACTGAAGAGGGAAATCATTTGTTTTTTTAAAGACAGTGCTACGGTAAACAGATCGCTAATCTAAAGTAAGGTTTGTTCCCCTTCTGTCGCTCACTTCGACGTTGTGTTTATGAAAAAAGGCCAATGGGAATTAGGCAGATCATATTTGCATACCCCGCCCCTGGACATACGGGTATAAAGGTGGGGAAATACGTAGTGTTCATTCAGAAATTTTCTTCAGAGCCGATGGTCATGTGTGCAGTCAGCTGCGAGTTATACACCCATTACAGTTCCTCTGACGCTTGCCTGCTTTTGGATCTACAGTGCACTTCAGTGGCTTTCTCCTTCTATGCACGGCAGTGCAGTTTGCCCCTGGGCGCTTCAACAGCGCAAAAACTAAAATCTTTTTTTCCTCCAAAAGAGCAATACACAGCTGGCGTTGAACGTCCTTTTCAGGATGCGTCTTTATTCAAGGTTTTTTTATTATTATTATATGAAGACATGACAAAAGTTTCAAACATTGTACAATAGTAATGCAACATAAATGAAGATAAAAGAGCTTTCCTTTACCCGAGCCCCTACCATCCCCAAACCCATAAAACCCACCCCCCATGATAGGTCTTACATGTCACGCACACATATAAACGCACAAACAAACATTTACTTAGAAACCAAATTAAATGAGTGTTTAAAATAAAATTAAAAAAAAACCTGCATGAAGGCCAAGGCGTTGTTTATAGAGTTCAGGAGAAGGAGTCAGAGCATACTGGCAGTCAAGGCTAAGAATAACATTGTAGAGATCCTCCTGTCTAGCTTTCCTAATTTTAGTTTGATGCGATGAGTGAGAAATAATCTGCCCTCTGAGATAAGCTTTGAGTGTCTCCCATAATAAAGAGTAAGATATACCATCTGTTTTATTTATAATGAGGAAATTGTCAATAGATGTAGAGATGAAATCACAAAAGGTTTGGTCAGAAAGTAGTAGAGAATTAAGTCTCCAAGGGGGGCGGCTCTTACAATTGGAGGAAAGGGCCAAGGGAGCATGATCAGAAATTACAAATGGGTAGATATTCAGAGTTTGTTACCCTTGGGAGTAGAGAGCCATCAACAAAAAAATAATCAATACGGGAATATGTATGATGGACATGGGAAAAAATTGAATATTCTCTGGATTGAGGGTTATGAAATCTCCAGGAATCAACACATCCATGTTGGGCCATAAAGTCAGAAAAATATTTTGACATAGCAGAGGGAACACTAATACGTGACCCAGACCGGTCCATTGCAGGGTCCATGACACAATTTAAATCACCGCCAAATAACAATAAATAAGTATTTAAGGCTGGGATCTGCATCAATAGATTATTCGCAAATTCTACATTATCAAAATTAGGGGCATAAACATTTACCAAAATAATAGGCGTGTAGTCAAGCAAGCCCACAACAATCAGAAAGAACCTTATCCAAGGAAAAGTGTATGTTTTTATGAATTAAGATAGCTACTCTAGCTCTGGAATCAAAATTAGAATGAAAATACTTACCAGCCCATCAGGGTTTAAGTCTAAGTTGATCTTTAATGCATAGATGGGTCTCCTGAAGAAAAGCCACATCAACCCTCAGCTGTTTCAGGTGCGAAAACACTCTGGATCTCTTCACAGGACTATTCCCTCCCTTTACATTCCAACTCAGAAATCTCAAGGAGGAACCATTTCTGTACCTATCAACCATGGCTTAGATTAGGCTGCATGGAAAAATGAAAAAAGATACTTGGTAACATTATAACCATTAGGACAGTGCACAAACCAGATTGACTGACTGTAGGGGTAAGCCAACCACAACAGGTAAATACATAAAGTAAAGATAAGTAAATAAAAGAAAAGGATAAACAAAAACAAAAACATATATGTAAAAATACAGACAAGACCTTGTCCCATACCCCCCTACCCTCCCCTCCCCTCCCTCTTCAAACCTTAAATTTCCCTTTCCAAATAAGGGAAACTGCAGGCAATTACCACATCTCAACATCCAATGCATCTAACCAAGTCAAACAGATTACCTCTCGTAGTCAGAGAGGCTCCTCAACATAGAAAACAAGAAAAATTACCCGGTGAAAACAATAGTTATTGTACAAACTCACAAAAACATTGTAAGTAATAGTTATTGTAAAAACACAATTAAACATTGGAATAAATCGGAACACAACTTCAAAAACAGTTGTTTGTAACCATCAGAACATAAGGGCAGACTATGCACTCAAAAGGTGACATTGGTCTATAGTCTAGAGCTGGCTACTGGTAACGTTAGCCACATTAAGCAACAAACAAACCCCCCCCCCCCCCCCCCCCCCAAAAAAAAAAACACAGCAAAAAAACTAAAAAAACCAAACAAAAACAAAAAAAACTCAGAGCATGTAACATTAATTCAGCTATAAATGAGCCATATTGCCCTATCTAGTAAACCTAAACATCATATTAACATTAAAAAAGGTATTTAAATAAGCCAATGGCCTATTGATGAAAACATTTGACGGCAGACAGATAGACAGTAATGTTAGCCTACCTCAACAGGGTACAAAAAACTGTTCCACAGGCCGAATACACACTAGTGTCACCTCACCAATATGCAAATAACGCTCATTCCGATGGGAAATGGTCATCAAACCATCTCTGTGCTTTATTTGGACAGTCAAATTGTAGCTTCTCTCCACCGTAGTCAATGTGGAGCTGGACTATTAAACGAAGGGAGAACTGCACATCCTTATCACGTAAACAGCGTCTTATATTGGAGAAAGCAGCCCTCTTCTTTGCAGTGCTAGTGTTATAGTCCAGAAAGATGTAGATTTTCCTCTCCCGGTGGAAGAGTTGTCGCCGATTGACAGCCCCCCCAGTGACTGGCACGTTCCTTGTCGCTGTAATAGTGGAAGCAAACTATGAAAACCTGTGGTTTGCCGTTGGCCTGGTTATCCAATGGTTTAGGGCTGATTCGATGAGCTCTGTCCAGGACTGGTGGGGATGAAAAGACATCAGGTCCTAACACATCTGAGAAGAAACAAGACAGGGTCCTGTCCTTCGGCACCCTCTGGAATGCCGATTACACGCAGATTGCAGCGACGGGAGCGTGATTCGAGGTCCTCCATTTTATCGGTCAGTTGCTTATTGGATGTAGCTAGGTCCTTAACTGCCTTTTCTAGCGAGACGATGCTGTCGCTATACACATTGAGGTGCTGTTCCAGTTCAACTATGTGGCGGTCCTGAGCTTCAAACTTTGCCGTAAACCCCTCTAGGGAGGCGGAGATGGGTGCAAGGGCGGTATCAATAGCGGATTTCAGCTGACTGGTGATAGCTGCTGTCAGCTCTGACAACAGAACCGGGCAGAGATTTTCCAGGTCAGCTGGTAGTTTGGCAGGCCCTGCCGCGGAGCCATTACCATCCGAGGTGGCAGGACAGACCGCAGGTGTAGCGGAAGTAGCTTTAGTCTCGTTCCGTTGACTTTTGGCCGCCATCGATGATTGATAAAGTTAAAAAAAAAGTCTTACAAATTGAAACTAGTGCATTTTGAGTGGAAAAATATAGGTTTAGTAGGAAATTTAATTGATATCGTTGGGAGCCTACTCCACTGCGTGCCTCACGCTTACATGCTCAACCGGAAGTCCCAGGATGCATCTTTATAAAGTTGCCTTTCTGTCCCTGTGTTGTTCCTGGATGCGGTAGAGTGCTCTCCGCTTCAGATGGCCACAGGCATTTTCTCGTGTATCTGGGTTGCGATCACACAGAGGCAGCATTTGTTTATGGTTAATTTTCTCACGAGAGCATGACCATGGCAACGTTGCGTTCACGGCTTGCTTTCAATAGAAAGCATGCCACTCCCCGCATTGCTCCTTCCCCGCATTGCTTCTTCTTCCCACGGGATGGAGGACGATGCAGCTGGCGATGTAGGCAATCTGGGGACGGCAGCGTGTGCAGCTCCGCTGGGTACGCCCCCCTCGGACCCCCCAGCACGCTCGTTGACTACCATCCGTGCTCGAGGCAACAACGGCTCGCCTCACAGCCAGCCTGCCTATCCTCTAGAGCTTGAGGTGTTTGAGCTCGCCGCTGCATCGGAAAGCGCGGCTTCTGATGATGATGACTCCCCTGGGCTGCCACCGTCAGGCCAGCACGCCCAGGCTGAGGCTGACGCGCAGATGTCTGATATGCTTGCCCGGGCCGCCGCCAGCATGGGGCTGGACTGGAACCCGCTCCGCTCCGCTCACAGCCATGCCCCCCCAGGTCCTGTTTTTCCCAGAGGTGCATGAAGAGCTGACGTCTTCATGGAGGGCACCCCTCTCCACACCTCACAAAGCCACTCACTCTTCCTCTCTCGCTACCCTCGACGGCGGAGGTACACGGCGATTCCCCAGGTGGACAGGGCTGTTGCGCTCCATCTGTGTCCCGAGAACCCTACCACCTAGCGGGGTCACCCTGTACTCCCCTCCAAGGCCTGTAGGACAATGTCTTCATTGACTGCCAAAACTTACAACGCCACTGGTCCCGACGTGCTGCAGGAACTGCGCTCAGCGACCGACCTTGCCCTCAGAGCCACGAAGGTCACAGCGCAGTCACTCGGGCAGGCGATAGCCACACTCGTGGTCCAGGAACGTCATCTGTGGCTGAACTTGGTCGAGATGCGTGAGACAGACAAAGTGCGCTTCCTCAATGCCCCTGTCTCCCAGTTCAGCCTCTTCGGCGACACCGTCAAGAACTTTACCCAGCAGTTCTCCGTGGTGAAGAAACAGAAGGAGGCCAGCTCACATATCCTGCCCTGCCACAAACCTGCCGCCATGGGCCATACTTCGTCTGCTCGCCGAGAGCGTCCTCCTGCTGCAAAGAAACGCCCTGCTCCGCCTCAACCCGGGCCCAGCTCTCAGCCCACGCATCAAGCACCCTGCAGTAAGTTGAAGCCCCGCGTCTCACGGACCCCCTCGAGGACCTGCAAGGCTCTCAGGCGCTCCGGAGATGATCGACCCAGGGACGAAGACGTTAGCTCCGGAGCGGGTAAGCAGAACGCTCCGTCCCCTGGTGTAGGGCCGTGAGGAGAATCTTTTGTTACATTTATTTATAGACGGGGCTGCGGTACCCACATTCTCAGCAATGAGCTATTTCCTTTGTCTCTGGGTCACCTGGCCCACAAATGCCGTACTTACGGAACTCTGCCAACACACCTCAACAGTCCCGGCATACTGGACGTGGACCCCCGGCCCTCCCCGGCCAGCCGGTTCTGACGAGTACAGAGGACGCCTCTTCTGGACCTCCTCCTCAGTCACTAACCTGCCCCCTGCAGGGTGTGCGGAGTAAGGTAAGTGCTTCGAGTCTTTTCTCAGCACCAGAGCCTCGGGATGCACCTCACCTACTAATGCTGTACTACCTGCTCCGCACCGCTGCGAAACCCTGCCGGGTACATCAAAATTATCGCCCCCTTGGTGCCCATAGCAAGGAGCTTGGATGCGTGACTTTCACTTCCCAACCCATCACGCTGGCTGGCCCAGGCCATTTGACTCGGTTACGCAGTTCAGTTTGCCAGGCCTCCGCCCCCCTTCGCGGGCGTCTGCTTTTCCGCAGTACACGGCGAACATGCCAAATCCCTGCATGCGGAAATCACTACTCTCTTACTCAAAGACGCGATAAAGCCTATCCCTCCAACCAAGATGAAGAAAGGTTTCTACAGCCCTTCATCATACCAAAGAAAGGTGGCGGCCTACGACCGATCTTGGACTTGCAAGTTTTCAACCGGGCTTTGCATAAACTCCTGTTCAAAATGCTCACACAAAAAAACACATCTTAACTTGCGTCCGGCATCTAGATTGGTTTGCAGTGGTAGACCTGAAGGACGCGTACTTTCACGTCTCAATTCTACCTCGACACCGACCCTTCCTACAGTTCGCATTCGACGGCCAGGTGTATCAGTACAAAGTCCTCCCTTCGGCATCTCTCTGTCCCCTTGCGTCTTCACGAAAGTCGCAGAGGCAGCCCTTGCTCCGCTCCGAGAAGCAGGCATCCGCATACTCAATTGCCTCGACGACTGGCTCATTCTGGCCCACTCCCGAGAATTACTATGCACTCACAGAGACCAGGTGCTCAGGCACCTCACCCATTTGGGGCTTCAGGTCAACTGTGAAAAGAGCAAGCTCGCCCCAGTTCAGAGCATCCCTTTTCTCGGTATGGAGTTAGACTCAGTCTCAATGTTAGCACGTCTCACTAACAAGTGTGCACAGTCAGTGCTGGAATGCCTCGCCACCTTCAGGCTGGGCACATCGGTCCCTTTAAAACTTTTCCAGAAGCTCCTGGGGCATATGGCGGTCTCTGCGGCAGTCGCACCGCTGGGGTTGATGCATATGAGTCCGCTTCAGCACTGCCTTCAGACTTGAGTCCCGAGATGAGCATGATGCCGCGGCACGCACCGTGTGATGGTCACCCCCTCCTGCCGCCAAACATTCAAACCCTTGAAAGACCTCTGCATTTTGCGGGCAGGAGTGCCCTTGCAGCAGGTGTCCCGACGCGTCTTGGTCACGACCGACGCCTCCAGATTGGGTTGGGGCCGCGGGCCGTTGGAAAGGGGCCCCGCTGCGCTGGCACATCAATTACCTACAGTTGCTGACAGTCTTCTTTGCCCTGCGGAAGTTTTTCCCATTAGTTTCAGACAAACATGTCCTAGTCAGGTCAGACAGCACCACCGCGGTAGCGTACATAAAAGGCGGCGTATGCTCCTGCCACATGTCGTGACTTGCCCGTCGTCTCCTCCTTTGGAGCCAGCAGCGACTCAAGACGCTGCATGCCACTCACATCCCCGGTGACCTCAATGTGGTAGCGGAGGCGCTGTCATGACAATGCTGGCCCGGTGGAGAGTGGAGGCTTCATCCCCAGTCGGTCCAGCTGATTTGGAAACGATTCGGTAAGGCCCAGGTAGACCTGTTTGCCTCCCGAGAGACATCCCACTGCCCGCTCTGGTATGCCCGAAAAGAGGCTCCCCTCGGGGAAGAAGCGCTGGCACACAGCTGGCCCGTGGGGCTGCGCAAGTATGCATTTCCCCCAGTGAGCCTTCAGGGAGGATGAAGAACAAGTCACCCTAGTGGCTCCCTACTGGCCCACCCAGGCTCGGACCTCGTACTCCTCATGACAGCCCCTCACTGGCAAATTCCCCTGCGGAAAGACCTTCTTTCTCAGGGACGGGGCATGTTCTGGCATCTGCACCCAGACCTCTGGAACCTCCACGTCTGGCCCCTGGATGGGACACAGAAGATCTAGCTGGTCTACCACTTGCCGTCATTGACACGATCAGCCAAGCCAGAGTCCCCTCTACCAAGCAACTTTACACCCTGAAGTGGCGCTTGTTCGCAAATTGGTGTTCTTCCCGGGCTGAAGACCCACATAGGTGCGCAGTTAGGTTAGTGCTCTTATTCCTGCAGGAGAGGCTGGAGGGGAGGATGTCCCCTTCATTGCTGTGTCCGGTACGTGCTTTACATACCTACTTGGACCGCACACAGAGCTTTAGACTTTCTGAGCAGCTCTTTGTCTGCTTTAGTGGACAGCGTAAAGGGAACGCTTTCTCCAAACAGAGGCTTTCCCACTGGGTGGTGGATGCCATTTCATTGGCCTATCACCCACCCACACCCCCCTCCCCCTTGTGGGTCCGAGCACACTCAACAAGGAGTGTTGTGTCCTCGTGGGCACTGGCCAGAGGCACCTCCCTGGCAGACATATGTAGAGCAGCGGGTTTAGCAACATCTAATACCTTTGCAAGATTTTACAATCACAGGGTTGAGTCAGTTTTGTCCCGTGTTTTCTCAGGTCCGAGCCAGTAGAACTCGGTAACCCGCTGATGGACTGGCTGGGTGGATCGCTTGCACTTAGCACCCTTTCCCTCGGCCGAGGTAAAGCTGTGCACTTTCTCTCCCAGGAGATCCCATATATTCGGTTCCCTGGATGAATCCTCCCTAGCCCTATGGGTCCGCAATTCAGCTGAGGAATTCGCCAACCCAATCCACTGAGGGATCTCAAATCTACCCTGTACTGAAATAGGTGCTCCACAGATCGGGACTCCTGCGTGGACTCCTCCTGTACGTATTTTCCGCGGTACGGTCCCCTTACGAGTGGACCTGTGTCTCCCTTAGGCAGTTCCAGCTGCCCTCCAGTCGCCATGTTGTAGCAACTCTCCCCTCCTTGAGGTGGGATCTACCACCGCACCATTTTTTTCCACATGTGACCTGAGTGGCCCGTGTGATGTGAGTGGCACATGTGAAACAGGGTAAGACCCCCTTCCCATGATACGTGTAAGGGCCCCAGCCGTTTGGCTCTATGCGAGAAACAGAGAGAGAAAAGAGGCCCGGCTAGGCTCGGTCCATTCCCAGGTCGGCAAACGTCACCTTGTTCCCCTGTCTAGGGTAACCGGAAGGATTCCAATGACTTTCATGGGGCATTGGGGAAGGGTAGGTGCAGTCTGACACCTGGCTGGTCGCCTCTGCACGTAAAATACCTGCCCGCTCCTGTGTTAGCAGTACATATACACGGCTCAGAGCATGGCGTGATTTAAATTGGACCCCTAGTGTCACTTCTTCAACACAACGCCAAAGTCAGCGACAGACGGGGAACGTGTAGGTTACGTATGTAACCTCAGTTCCCTGATGGAGGGAACGAGACGTTGTGTCCTCCCGGCCACGTCGCTAAGCCGAGCCACTGTGGTGGCCGGACCATTTCCGGCTCGTTCGAAAAATCCTGAATGAACTCGACGTATTTCCATGCCTTTATACCCGTATGCCCGGGGGCAGGGTATGCAAATACTGTTCGCCAACTGTCATTGGCCTTTTTTCATAGATCAGAGGCATATCCTGCACTCAAGAGAGACCCCTAGTGTCGCTTCTTCGTCACAACGTCTTGTTCCCTCCATCAGGGAACGGAGGTTACTTATGTAATCACAAGTCAAACCATCAACAATTATATTTTTTTTTAAATGAATTTTTAACGATTGTAGTGTAATATCACATATATATTTGCCTTAACAATTCATCTAATTTAAAGCTGGTCTTTTTCTGTACCATAAATGTTAACCATCTTGTTCACCCTAAGTGGACATGGTTTCTGACATGTTTTCCCACTGAGCGTTACATACAAAATAAGCACATGCAGGTTACTGTTTCTCTCAGTCACTCTTTCAGTCACCAGACAATATGCCATAATAAATTTGTGAATTAAGAGATAACAGCCACAGAGCTACAGGACAATACATAAGATTTCTCAAATATTCTCAGGCACTGTGTAACTCCCACATGAATGCAAGTACTGACCAAATAAAAAAAAATGCTTTGATCAGCTTTGTATTGTCACTAAGCTGTATCATTATAATCAGCAGTTATGCCGTATGCATAACCTTTATATAAATGGCAATTAATTTACTAATGAAAACTAAATTCGTATGAGAGGAAATCCATTGCTTTGTTCCAAAACTTAATGAAATGCCTTGCGACCTACATAGGTACTCAGAATTGTTTTCAATTGAGTTTGATGTTAGCATGTTGCTTGCAATAGTCTAATATTGTAGGCATAAAAATACATAGCACATAAATATTGTGTATAATAGTTTTTAAGCTATTTGTATTGGTACATTTTGGTATTGAATGAAATAAACTTCCCTACAAGGATACATACATTGCTGAAATAATTTGGCCATAATAGGGTATGTCCACACTTAGTCATATTTGGAAAATCTTAGGTCAACATTTTCCAAAGTATGTGGTACTAAAGAGAATTTTGTATTTTTTTTGTTGAATCTCAGTTTTTGGTGAATCAACGTGTTTTCAACCGAATCATGCTAACTAATTGCCTTGCATCAGGAGCGCACCTATGGTTCCTTATAATGCTGTCTATATAGTCAGCTCACTAGGTTTTGGAACATAGCCCATAGACCACTTTGTGTGGGAGATGCAGGTTCTATTCTGGCCTATGTTATGTCAAAATGTCAATTCCCCATACAAAAGGCAAATCATTTTAACACATTCAAGGCCATATTGCACACAATAATCCCTCCTGTTCACTAATATCCATTATCCTATGCTCTCTCTCCTCATACATGCCAGTATTGATCAGTTAAAGCTACGTGCATTCAACTTGAGTCGTGCTGGAAAGCTGCCAGCACACTTTGCATCACACTTACAGTGTACTGTGTTTTCTTAACAGGATTGTCACAATGGTGGAGAGGGCTATCCAAAGTGAGTGTCTCTAATTTGTAAAAAGCTCCATTAACACACCAAATACACACTTTCAAGTCTATGTGATACATTTGCATGCTGCATACAGACTATGGAATTAGACAGGCTGGAGAATGTGGTCTTTTTGAAATCTAATCTGTATTGTGTATACACAATGTGCCTGAAATTCTGTGTAATGCTGCCAAAAACCACATAAACACACATTGCAACATGTGCTCTGCCACTCTCATCCAGAAACATCAATAATGTAAGTACACTTTTAAAAGTACGTTCCCTAACTCTGCAAATTATTCAATAGAACAAATGTTTTATCAGACTCACGTTACTATGCAAAGCTATTTCAAACTGAAAATGTTTACTATATCGAGACAAAATCAAACATGCTACGTATTAGGAATATTTAAACTAATATGACGGATGAAATAGATCATGGAAATTGTACAACTCCAAGTCCATTACATATTTTTTGTGCAACCTCTGTGTGTTACCTGCAAAGATGGCAGATGGATCCGCAATATCTAAAAAAAAAAATTAAAATTCTCCCCTTTTCTCCCTAATTTGGAATGCTCAATTTCCTATGCACTCTAAGTCCTTGTAGTGGCGTAGTGACTCGCCCTCAACCCGGGTGGCGGAGGACGAATCTCAGTTGCCTCCATGTCTTATGTGATGTGATGAGACGTTAATCCGCACATCATATCACGTGGCTTGTTGAGTGTGTTACCGCGGAGACATATCACGAGTGGAGGCTTCACGCTATTCTCCGCGGCATCCACAAACAACTCACCACGTACCCCACCGAGAGCGAGAACAACACATTCTAGTGACCACAAGGAGGTTACCCCATGTGATTCTACCCTCCTTAGCAACCGGGCCAGTTTGGTTGCTTAGGAGAACTGGCTGGAATCACTCAGCATGCCGTGGATTCGAACTCGTGAATACAGGAGTGGTAGTCAGCGTCTTTACTCGCTGAGCTATTTAGACCCTCATAAAAATGCATTTCTAATGTTATCTGAGTTTTAATATAAATTATTTCCATGACATGTATTTCACCTGTTATATCTTCTATCTTTGTTGTAAACTTAAAATAAGCTTAAAATACTTGGCCTGTTGTGGACTCAGACCCTTTTGGACCCAGACTCGATTGTTTAAAGACTCAGACTTGACTCGGACTCGACTAAAGGCGGGTGCACGCTGTACGATGTTGGACACGATCCTGCCGTCTGAAACAAATTTCGGGAATCCTAAAGTATTTCTCTCGTCGCAGGGCAAAATCGGCAATCTTACAATGTTCAGTGTGACATGTTCACAGAAGGCTGATTAATAGCCTTTGCGATGATCTTCAGCCTCTGATGAAGTTCTGGCAGTGTCAGAAATTTAGCATCATAGCCGCATAGTGTGACTGCTATTACAATGGGATGAGATATTCCGCTCCTCTCTCGCACTCCAATTCACTTGGAAAGAAACCTGCTCCGTGTTTGCCCCACTGTCGCAACATTTGTGCCCAGATATCTCACTACTCAAGCACTTTCAATGTTTTTTTCTTCTTTTCATTTTATATAGAATGTTTTAATAAATAAATAAGCAGAAAATACTTGGAGAAAAGTGTAACATGTCAGCAATATGAAAGCATTATTCTCTGAATTAAATAAATAGTTACATAACGAAAATAAATAAATGATTGCATTTTCTCATAATTTTTCTTTACATTTATCATGCATTTTCTTTACAACGTTATTATAATTACTATTTTACTTTTAATAAACTTACTTTAAACATCTGTTAACGTCTTTAGTTAAGATTCACATCACTCCAATTTTATTTATAAATCAATAAATAAATAAAATAAAATAAAACAGAAAGACTGAACAATTTATACTGGTAAGTATTTATGGGATGTTTTAATCCAAATCAGCAAATACAGTTGGATACAATTGTAGAAATCTATATAATGATTGCATAGCCGATAGGTTAGTAATCTAAATGAGGAGAAAGACGTACTATATCCCGCCTTTTTTGTTTTCTCCAATGTGAAAGGAGAAGTTTGCAATTTTTCGTGCCACAAGTCTTTTTATTTCCACAATGAATATTTGCTTGTGGAAGCTCATTATTAGGCTACCTCCCACACTCACATTCATTCTCAACATCTGTAAGTTTCTTTCTTTTTATAGGTCTATTTGACACATCCATCTTTCTTGTAAATGTTAGCCTATGTTCGTGGAGTGGTGTTGGAGCAATGGAAATGCTGAAGACCAGACTTTCAGAGAGAGAGAGAAAAAAAACATGCTCCTCTGTGGTGGGCAAATTTTTCTGTTTTGTTTCTATTCCGCAACACTCTCGGAACTTGAGTCACATTCACTAATCGCGATGAATGGGACCACAGTCGGATACAATGTTTATCGTGCAGTCTGACATAATGTCGCACAGTGTGCCTTGGCAATATCAATGCATTCATATCGTACAGTCTGACAAGCAACAATCGTAAAGGACTATTATAAACGTACAGTGTGCACCCGCCTTAAGGTGGACTCGAACCCAACACTAGTATCTACTATCGGCAAAACCACTAAAAACCACTATCTACTAAAACTACTATCGTTTAAACTTAGGCTGTGTGATTTTTTCAGATATATTTGTGAGATATGTTGATAAATACACATCCTCACATGTTTAACACGTAAAAAAATGTGGCATAAAAAACAAAACATTCGACATGCATTATACATCTTTACTGTTTAACTTATTGTCTACATAGAGTAAGTAATTATCCGATTTAGATTGAACAAGTTACTGCATTCAAATTAAATTTAAAGACATATTTTAAAAGTATTACAGTATTTTTATTCATGTTATTTTATTCACAAAAGAACGTCATCTTTATAATCTTCAACTTCCATTCATTTTATAGGAGGTTTGACATTTTTTCAACACTTTAGCAAAATTTTTATTTGTCCAAATACAACCGTAGTTGTGTGATTTTATTATTTTATAACAATAAATAGTGAATTAATTATATATATAATGCATTGATGAGTCTTGGGTGCCCAACACCCTGTTGCTGGTTTGTTGTTTGTCCCTCCTCTGACAACTGTCAGTATGTACTCACCACTGCTGACCGGGAGCACCCCACAAGACTTGCCGTTTCAGAGATGCTCTAACACAGCCATCTGGCCATAACAATTTGGCCTTGTCAAAGTCGCTCAGGTCTTTACTCCTGCCCATTTCTCCAGCAATCATTATGTTGACTACAAGAACTGATTGTTTGCTTACCATCTAAGCAATCCAGAAATTGACATGTGGCATTGTTAGGAGATGATCAATGTTATTCACTTCACCTGTGAGTGGTCATAATGTTTTTGACTCATCAGTGTATAACATATCTAATATTCCTAAAAATAATAATAATGAAAAAAAAAACATAGTTCCTATCTATTCCTATAATGCTTTAACATAAGTTGTGGAGCACCATATTGTACCCTGTTTTTGAAGGGGAACCAAATCATTTCCATTGACAAGATAATAATCCAATGATAACAACACTTTGCATGCAGCAACACTTGTACAACGCTAATTCTCATTCAGCATGTAGCACGTCACACTCCAAACGCAGAGGCTCTAGATTCTAAAGACTTGAACTCTCATCAAGAACCCTCTGTGGAGGGAGGAACGACAGCAGCACATAGATCAGAATCAATCGACATTGTGTTATCTGTCTGATGTGGATGTATTAACAGAGGACAGCTTGTTTTAAGAGCCTGGCCTGCTAGATGTGATGGGCAAGAGGACACAGTGATTTGAATTTCCTCTCTTTCTCTGTGATGGAGGGGTTTCTATTAGCAGTGCCCCAGATCAAAAACACACAGAGTGCAAAGCAGTCCACATTATTAATTCAGCACTCTACATGCATATTGGAACAGCTTAATGTACATTGAATTACGCTGGTATTTCTAAAAGCTTGTTAGATTAAAAAAAAAAAGGTCTGAAAATCAATGTTGATCTATTTTATATAAAAAAAAAGAAACATGAGTAAACATAAACAGGATTGGGCTTGTGTTTGCTGTGTGTTGATTCCTTTAGTAAATTTAGGTAAATATTGGAATTTTGCAAATAGATTATAATGTAGGTCAGTGTCTCATTGTCAATGAGTGAAAAACAAATAAAAAACAAGAGAACAAATTAAAAAAGGAGTTTAAGAAAAAAAAGCAAGCCTCTAAAAGAGAACTCATCAAAAAGGCATAAGCATGCACAGCAGTTTTAGCCCCCAAAAGGCTTATAAGAACAGTGCTGTGAGAGCACAGTAAAATATTATTCACCATTAATTTTAGCTGACAACGGATACAGTTAATAAACAATCTAATGTAGGACAATCTATAATTCATTCATCATTGGTACATCCATCACGCCAAGCTTTTAAATTCTAATGTCTGCTGTTTAAAGAAGTGTCTTAACAGTTAACGAAATACAATATAGCATTCTGAGTATTTAGACAGCCCATCTACATCAAAATGTAAATTACATTTAGGACAGATCTCATTTTAGGGATGTAGACAGCAGCCCTCAAAGCTTCATGATGCAATGACCTGCAATTTGCAAACAATAATCAACAACATGAATGATATATTATATATTAGATGCCACCATCAAAAATCTGGTGCATCCCTAGTTCTATGAGATGGGGCAAAATAGCCTCATGCTTAGTTTATTACTATATAGGGTACACCAGAGCTTACTCCAGTTAATTTTTCTAAGAGGACAGTAGGTTAATTTTTGGAAGTCAGTTATGGTCATTTTATTTTTTATGTCTTTATTACAAAAAAAAAAAAAACTAATTGAACATATGTTGACCTTTTGCGACATGTTGTCCCAACATTAAAAAATATCAAACCATTGGTTTGCCAAATTTTTTTTATTATTATGATATATATCCTTAAAAAAAAAAAAAATAATTGAACATATGTTGACCTTTTGCGACATGTTGTCCCAACATTAAAAAATATCAAACCATTGGTTTGCCAAATTTTTTTTATTATTATGATATATATCCTTAAAAAAAGTATGTGTGTGTGTGTGTGTGTATATATGTATTTACAGTACATGCGTGTGTGTGATATATATATATATATATATATATATATACATACATATATATACATACAATATCTAAGCTGTCCAGCTTAGATAGGAGTTTCAAGATACTACAAAATAATAAATAAGTACAATAAGCGTAAATTATTTTAGTATCTTGAAACTCCTGTGTAAGATGTGCAGCATTTCTGAGTTCAGAGAAGAGATCAACATTTGCACATTAATGTGCACTCATGTGACTACAGTATAATACAGTACTAAAGTTATCAATAACAATCACTGATTAGACAAATACATTGGGCTCTCTATTCATGAGCTTATAAAGCACAGAGCTTCACGCTAGGACCATGTTGCAAACTGAGGGTGTATTGTATTTTCTTTTTTTTACCACTTTGTTATTTTGACAACATCAACTGATAGGAGTTAAGTGCGTTCTGATACATTTTCATGTGTACAAAAGGAGCATGCCTCTGTCATAGAAATATGTCTCAAATTAAATGAGGGGAAGTAATGTTCAAGAAGCAGTTAATTTACAATATAACTTAAGTCCATATTTCTATTCTTCTAATTTATTACATACAGCCCATTTACACAACCAACATCTTATAAATGTGCTGTCTTTGGTGCTTGACAGGGAATGGACTGTTTAATAAGACAAAGACAGTCCATTAGCACTTTGCTTGATTATTTTTGCCAAACCCAATTGTGCCTAGACTTAGAACATGATTGCAATAAAATACCAAAAATCAATTCCATGCCAATTGACTTTTCATGTATGAATTACGGCATAGTGCTGTGCTTAGTGCTCTTATAACAGGACCCATTACCTATATGTGCAACCTGAATTATCCTCCACTTTATCATGTCCACTGTGTGCAGTATTCTGATTTAACAAAAATGTCACCTCATTGAATTAGTGAAGCAAGCAAGCACTTGGCAATAATTAACAATAACATTTACATTCATCTGACTAAATCAATCATATTGTAAAATGTATTTGTATGATTTTGTCTCACTGTATTTTAATATTTATTTTTAATATGTGTTGATTTGTCAAAAAGTAAACACTGCAGTCTGTGTGAAATAAAAGATTGCATGAATAAAGGAAGCTAAGAACTGGCGTCTCTCGGTCTCTCCCTTATTCCCACTCACTCTCTCTCTCTCTCTCTCTCTCTTGCATGTGTTCTCACTCCCAGCTTATCAGTCCTTCGGGGGGGATAATGGGCAAGATGGCATCGGCTATACCATAGATATCTATGGACTGAACACTCGAAATCAGATTGCACTGTGGGTAAGAATGAGTGAATATAGGAAATTCATTTTAACTTAGAATTCGCTCACTAAATGGGCGACACCCAAAATTGTGCACTATATAGTGGATATAGGGCGATTTTGGACAGAGCTCCTGTGTCCCCTACATAATTTTGACCTAATAAGGCTTTTCTGTGGATCACAGAGAACAGACTGTAGTGTTGTAGAATTTTTTTCCAGCTAGAGCTGTTTATTACTTTGTCAGACAACTCAAATGGACATTTCTAATCAAAAGTTGTTTACAGCAGCTGTTTTTAACTCTCTTTCCACTTTTTTTTTCTAAATCCAGACAACCAAAGAATAAAGGAATCTGCCTTACTGACAGCTTTTTCAGTTGTTAGAGAGGAGCCAAACCGCGGTTTTACAACAGGTCAGCAGATAGTTTGTTGAAATGCCATCAACAACAGCAAAGTTTTCACTTTAAATAGTTTTGAAAATAGCCTCTCAGTCTAGACAAATGGCCCCAGTTTTTGAAGTGTCCTATGCCTTAATGATGTCTAATGGTGATTCTGGTGTGGTTTTGGAGCTGGCCTCTGTATTGCTCCCATCTCCCAAATAAGACCACATGCCTAAGCTTTCTTCTTCTTTCTTTTCTCTCTTTCTTCTCTCCTCCATCCTCAGCATTTTTCCCCTGCGGTGAGAATACCTTGTGGACTCATTAAGAGTTTATTTGACCTTTCTGCCTCGCTCTGTCTTCCTCTCTCTCATCTTTTTTCCCCCATTTGCTGTTTTTTTATCCTTCTAATAGTCTAAACATAGACTCAAATTTACAGTGTGATAGTCATACATGTCTCATTGTTGGAACAATGTTCCCAAACAACCCCCAAAGGTTTCATTAATGTGACTTAAAGGTGCACTCAGTCATTTTAATCCAATATACTTTTTTCAAATTCTGCAAATATCTCCTCACAGTCAGCTAGCTGTCCGTTCTGTGGGTGAGCTGAAAAAAAAAAAGATGTAGAATTTGTACACAGCCCTGGCTCTGTAAATGGGACAAAAACACTATTTCAGCCAATCAGCAACAGGGGGTGGTTCTTGAGTGTGCACAGGATGGAGGGTGGGGGCAGAGCGAGAGGGAAATTTATTACAAGAGTGACGCAAAATCTGGCTGATGTGAACAGACCAAGAGAAAAATGTCTCACGAATATGAAATAAAAAAGAAGGATTATGATAAATCGAGGGCGGAGCTTCCAAAGCAGGGAGGGGTGTGTTTGTTTTGGCAGCTGAGTTTGAATATCAACAGGTTTCTCAGGAATCGCTGAGTGTAACTTTACTGGCAGTGGTGTAAAGTAACAAAGTACAAATACTCTGTTATTGTACTTAAGCTCAACATTTTGAGTATTTAAATTTGTTGCAACTTTTATGTCGCTAAATGTTTTAGCCAAACAAATACTTTTTACTACAGATACAGACAGGGATGTGCACAGACATTTTGGGGGGCAGGGGCTCAAGTGGAAAAAAGTGCACTTCTCATAATTATTTATTTAAAAAACATTAAATTACACAAAACGTTAAATATATTAACACAACTCTGACTTCTTTACCAATTTATTTTAATTCCCTCACACCCACACAATTGTTTCATACTCAACAGATTTCTACAAAATAATCAGTTCACACAGAGACCATGGTCTACTTTAGTATTCACAAGGTTTATCACAAGAGCAGAAAACAGCAAAGGAAACTATGCCACAATGTGAATGTTTTTTATGCTACTAGTTTCAAGTATACATTTAGAATAAATGACTGCACCAAGAAGAGGGACATAGTTTCACTAATAATTTGTTTATTTTGATCAAGGCAATACATTGTTTTAATTCTTTTGGTGTTATTGGAATAGATAACACTTCAATGTATGCAAATTAGTGCATTTTGATTAGTTAACACCCAATTTGAATATCAATGTAGCAATTGTGATGATGGTATTAGACAAACATTTTACTGTATTCACCTGTAGTGTCTCCATTAAGTACAGTACATTAGCCTGTATGGCCATGATATATTGCCTTAGCTAAACTTTAGCTAACATATTGTATTAGCTATTAGCTCATAAGTCATGCATGTTAGCAAGACACAAGTTAACTATATTTGTCTTTTGGGTTTTGGCTAGCTAGATGTAAAGTCGAGGCACTGGTAGCTTAGTCTTTTGTTCATCACCACACAAGCCAAGAAAAATACAACTGGGATTGCAGTTGGGAGGGGCTGCTGCCTGCTTGTCTGCCTGGATACAGACCTTCTCATTACTCGTTACCTGGATAAAAAAAAGTTTGTGTCTTTATTTGCGAAAAAAAGAGCAGAGAGCAGTTTACTATCAGAGCTCAGATTGTTTTTATGTGGACAGCAGTGCGAGGGCCGACACTCATGTGCACATCGGAGTAGCGCACTGAACTGTCTAAACCCTCTTACAAACACACAGAAAAGATGCTATTTACATTAGCTGTGCTCAAGTCTGATGGTCTCAATGTAATTATTACTGTACATACGCCACAGAATAAGATGAACACAGAAACAATGGAGGACTCTTAGCTACTGTGTGAAATAATGACATTAGGTGTTTTTTTACCACATGATTTTGCTTAATTTATCATTTATTATTGCCGCGTACATTTGATTCTTTCTACTGGACCGGTAGCACCGAGTATTGACTCAGTTTGGTACCTGTGAGCTGTTGTCAGCTGATTTGAAACTCTCACATGAGTGCTTTACAGAACGTTCATGTTTTACCGGGATCGTCATCGATTTTGGCCCTCTGTCCTGGAAAGATAAAATTCCATTTGCAAAATGTCCTGGAATTTGAATATATTTCCCTGATGCGTTCACTCTTAGAAGCACTTGTTTATGTGCACACTATTCAAGAAGACTGATCAAACATGCTTTCCTAAACCGCTCTTTCATATGAATCTATAGAAAGTCTGAGTAGTTTAAGTGAATCAGTTCATTTGGAAGAATCCTTTTTATTAAACTCACCTAAACTACCCTCCCCCACTCATAGGAAGCATTGGGAAGTTCGACTCATTTTAGTGATTTGTTTTGTTTGGAGGAATCATGTCCATGAATTGTATTAAAGGACAATTCATTTGAATTTCACACAGAATATTCTATGCATTATTTCACGTCTATTTTGTTGCTGAATATTTAGTTAAATTTAGTATACAATTCACATGGTTACGCTTGCATTGATACCACAAGCAGTGTATGTAGGGTAGCAATTTTCCCAGTCTCTTTCTTAGGATTTTGCATATGCCCATCTGAAATAAGTGAAGATATGTATGGCCGCCAGAACAATAGTCAGTAGTCTTTATCAATCTACCAACGCATTGCTGCAGGACCATTGATTGAATTGTGTGTGCATGGAGGTACAGGAGCGCAACTGATGTCACTGGCAAGACTAAGCTGATCCACCAATCAGAATGTTCATTTCAGAAGCGATTGGATATTTGCTAACCTATAACATTTTCTGTTTCATTAAAGGGCGGGACATTTCCAGCATCTAATGATGCATATACATTTCAATTTAACTTATGCAATTAAACTTTGTGAAAATACAGCATGTTATTGTACTCTTTCTTTTCCTGCTGTCGGTGTTGCTTTTTCTCGTAAAATCAAATCATTTCAATTTATATTTCTAAGTAGGAATAAGTTTAAACAATTTTCATAGTAGCCTAATTAAAGGAACATTGATGACATCTATTCATTTATATACATATTTAACATCAAATTATTGTTCTTAGCAGTGTACTCTACACCATGCCAGCAAGAAACTTACCCTGATATACGTTTTGTAAGCATATGTGAATATTATTACAGTCTTTTTTTGTTTTATTGAGAAAAAAATATTCTTACACATTTTACATATGTACTATATAAATGTAAATGCATTTTAGAGATCGGATGCATGTTTTTTTATCTTAAATTTTCTTTCATAAATTCACAGTATGCCCACCTCTTCAGACACTACTACACCACTGAATATTCCCAGATAACCCAGATAAGGTATTCGGCTGAACTCAGTGGTGATGTGGCTCAGACTATGAGCACAAGCCAGGGGCTGTTCAATCAGACAGAACACAACACAATGGAACTGAACACGAGGATTTTGAGACATACATTTTCAAGTTTAACATTTTTCCTGACAAAGTGTTTAAAAAACTCACTGCTTAAACAGAGAAACGCTTATAAAAGTGCAAGATGCAATGGCCAAGTACAGTACCTCTACCAACAGTATGGGGCTGTTTACACTGCAAGCTTTTACAACCATTAATTTGTTTTTCTTTGTAAATGCGTACTAGACGAATGTCTTTGTTTTGCTTAGTTTTTGCATCTCGTTTTGTTAGATGCTGTGTCTAATTAAAAATAACTTTGAAAAGCATACTGAGACACCTGTTTCTGTTAATCTGTATTTGTTGCACTGTGCCTAGCCTTTTTAGCGCAAGAATGTGATCGATCTGAAGTCATCATCAGTTCTTGTCACACCTAAACAATTCAAAGTGCATTTTTCCTTAAATTCGATGACTATTCAAATTTAGAATTTTGATTTAACAGCCCTAGATAGGCTTTTTCCCTAGAATTAAATAAAAAAATTTAATAAAAAAAGAATAAAACTAAAAGTAACTGGGCTATACCTGCCCGTCTATAACCAATAGGGCAGTAGATCCGCTCAAGTGATTCAACTAAATTAATATAGGCACTGGTGCAATACACGGTCTCTTCATTTCTTAAAAAAAACTATTCCTAAAATTACACAAACAAACATAAACCACAAAATCAAAATATGAACAAAACACAAACAAAAATAGCAGCAATAAGGGGACCAGATTGATTCACTTAGACTGAGAGTCTTAGAATGGAAGTAACAGTCTCAGCTATTTCAGGTAGAAAATCTTGTGACACACATCCACACGTGCAATATAATATACAGCCATCAAACAAATCAATGGATATTGTTATCACTGCATCACACCACCCCCTAATAGCTGAGCTACTGACTCTCCCAGTACAAGGCTCCCTAAAGCAGCAAAATGAAAATAAGGAAAGCAAAAACAAATAAGCAATACAATAAAACAAAAAACACATTTAAAATAAACTTTAATTACTGGGAAAAACAGTGGTTTAATTAATGTATGATCAGCTCCCAGGTAAATCTGCCAAAACACCATTACACATTTAAATACAACTACATTCATACACTATTAAAATATACAAATTGCATTTAGACCACACATTTTAGTTAATTATACTTCTTTGACAAAATATAGAAAATACATAAAACGGACAATACAAGCCGTACACTCCGTGTGCAGCAGCGCTTTACGCTCACACTAGTACAAGCCAAACAACCATATGCATGTCTCACAAGCATCGCACCATACACCCTTTAACTCATTTGGGCAGAAATTACGTGGTATGCGATTTGCCGTGACGTCCCCTAATAAATAAATAAATTAACCCACTACAAACACACTACAACTAAACAAAAGTAAAACAAGCATTTGAAAATTGAAGAGAATATTTACTCATCATTTACTCACCCTAACACCATTCCAGATGTGTATGATAATCTCTCTTCTGCTAAACACAAATGAAGTGAATATTTCAGCTCTGTAGGTTCAAATATCACATAAAGGCATCATAAAACTAATCCATATGACTCCAATGGTTTAATTAATGTCTTCTGAAGCGATCCTATCAGTTTTGAGTGAGAACAAACCAAAATATAACTCTTTTTCACTGTACATGTTGCCATTGCAGTCTTTTGGCACGATCATGATTTCAAGCTTGATTACACTTCCTAGTGCTGGATGCATGTGCAGAGTGCTAGATAGTGCTATTGGAAGTGTAACAGAGCTTTAAATCATGATGGCAAAGGAGACTGCTGGTGTCAAGTTTTATAGTGAAAAAGGAATTACATTTTAGTCTTTTCTCACCCAAAACCGATTGGATTGCTTCAGAAAACTGATTAAACCAATGGAGTCTGATGAATTATGTTTATGTTAAATTTGTCTGTGTTTTGGGGCTTCAAATGTCTTATCACAATTATTTTGCATTGAATGGAACTACAGAGCTGAAAAATCTTAATTTGTGTGCCAGCAGAAGAAAGAAAGTCATACACATCTGGAATGGCATGAGGGTGAGTAAGCAATAAAATTATTTGCGTTTATGGGTGAACTAACCCTTTAACTATAAAAGTTAATATTTATTGTATCCAATAAAATTAATATGAAACTCAATCATGTGGCTTTAAAAATAACAACATACAGGTTGCATTTGGGTCGTATTTTAAAAGATGTTGTAGTACTTTTACTTTTTGATACTTAAGCATTTTTCAAACCAGGTACTTTTTAACTTAAGTAGCTTTTCAATGGATGACTTTTACTTAAGTAATACATTTGTGTGGTATTTGTACTTTTACTTAAGTATGCAAATTGATTCCTTTTTCCATCACTGCTTAAAGGTGAAGTGTGTAATTTTGTCAAATTAAAATAGTTTCCAATTTCGCATCTTATTTCATAGAGACACAGATAAGTGAGACATGAAGTCACTCAAAATAAATGTTCTTGTTTTGAACCAAATAATCTACACTCACTGAGCACTTAATAAAGTTACCAACGTGGTCTTCTGCTGTGGTAGCCCATTCACCTCAAGGTTTGACATGTTGACATGCATTCTGAGGTGCTATTCTGCTTACTACAATTAGATTAGATAATCGCATGAATAAGTAGGTGTACAGGGGTTCCTAATAAAGTGCTTAATGTGTGTATGTAGTTAGATCTCTCTTTCATTCTGCACCACCAGAAAAATTACATTTTCAATTATGTCTCTATTTACTTGGCACCTACGTAAACATTTACATTCAAACCTGTCAATTACTTACAAACAAGATTTAAATATGATTAGAATAAACATACAACAATATATAAACCCAATCTACAGTGCATATATTAGCTGAAGGGGCTTTTGGAACTTTTAAACCTCAACATCTATTTAATGGTATTCATATGACTAATCCTGCAACAATGTCAACATTACATAACATTACATAAACTCAGAATGGCAAGATATTCATCTAAATGTTTTATTTATTTATTCCACCCCAGTACGTACAATACATGTTGCATGGAACCTGAGAGGTGACATTTGTTGGATTAGGGAACAAAGATGAGCAAATGTGAGGCTTATTCTAAAGTAAAGGGGCACAACTGTGTCTCTTAATGTAAGATTACAGTCATTCAGAGGCCATATGTTTGTGCTCATATGCTGATGACACATTCTTTAAACACTAGCACATGTTGGCACATCTACTGTATTAAAAGCACTTGATTATTTCTATGATTTCACTTATCATATACTGTACATTACTCCATAATTGAGTGAATCAACATGACAATCTACACAAATTTAAGTTGCCATAAGAGGTCAGTTGCTGAGAAGTAAACCTCTCATATCAACAAGGCATTTCTGTCTGCAGAACTGGCGCTCACTGGATGTTTTTTGTTTTTGGCACCATTCTGAATAAATTACTGTTGTGGGAGATCCTAGGAGATCAGCAGTTACAGAAATACTCAAACCAGCCCGTCTGGCACCAAAAATCATGCCACGGTTGAATTCACTGAGATTGCATTTTTTCCCCATGCTGATGGTTGAACATTAACTGAAGCTCCTGATCTGTATATGCCTGATTTTATGCATTGCACTGCTCTCATACGATTGGCTGTGTAGTATTATACATGCAGAAGAATTGAAATGAAATGATTTGAATCTAGGATTTACCCAATCTTAATCCTAGAATTTCACAACGTCATAAATTAGATGGCCCAGGCATCAACATTGCTCAGAAATGCCTGAGAGTTTATAACTCAGAGAGTTATAGCAGACTTCTCTTTGAAAGGTTTCCAGATCAGATTTGCACAAATTAAATACTAACACATTTCTTACATGTGTAAGTTCCTTACATGAATGTTCCTGGATCTTAATCCAGGAACATTCTACACAAAATCACAGTAGTTATAGATTTATACAATACCTAGGCTTCCCCAAGTGAAGGAGTTC
Source organism: Moxostoma hubbsi (assembly GCA_032164185.1). Lineage (NCBI taxonomy): Eukaryota > Metazoa > Chordata > Actinopteri > Cypriniformes > Catostomidae > Moxostoma > Moxostoma hubbsi. The sequence goes on from JAVLUX010000019.1 coordinate 12,188,687, forward strand.
AAGTACCTCGAGGTCTTGTTCACGAGTGAGGGGACAATGGAAAAGAGAAAAAGAGAGCTGAGCCGGAAGGCAAAGCTCTCGATCTACCGGTCAATTTTTGTTCCTACTCTCACCTATGGTCATGAAGGCTGGGTCATGACTGAAAGAACTAGGTCGCGAGTACAAGTGGCCGAAATGGGCTTCCTCAGAATGGCGGCAGACTTCTCCCTTAGAGATAGGGTGAGGAGCTCAGTCATCCGTGAGGAGCTCTGAGTAGAGCCGCTGCTCCTTTGCATCGAAAGGAGTCAGTTGAGGTGGTTTGGGCATCTGGTAAGGATGCCCCCTGGGCGCCTCCCTAGGGAGGTGTTTCAGGCACGTCCAGCTGGGAGGAGGCCTCGGGGAAGACCCAGGACTAGGTGGAGAGATTTCATCTCCACACTAGCCTGGGAATGCCTTGGGGTCCCCCAATCAGAGCTGGTTAATGTGACTCGGGATAGGGAAGTTTGGGGCCCCCTGCTGGAGCTGCTGCCCCCACGACCCAACTTCAGATAAGCAGTTGAAGATGGATGGATGGATAGATGGATGTGGTATATGACAAATTAATGATTATAGCCTGACGTACCTCTTTAAAATGTGTGTAATGTGTTATCCATGCTGTACAACCAAGGAATTAACCAGTATGATTTGTAACCAGGGATTTTCATGTTTTGTTAGAAATATTAATGAAAGAATGTCGAATCTGATATGCAAACACTTGCTTAGTTACATGGAGGAAGCTGATGACAACTAAAATCATGTCTCTTGTACAATTCTCAAGATATAAAAGTTCATGATTAAATATGCACTATTTTTGAGCGGGAGATTTGTAAGAATCTGAAACAAAGAACCATAAATCAACTGTCAGAAAAGACAGCCCAGTTGACCATGTGACTATGAATAGTCACTTCTGATTGGCGCAGGACACCTTAGGGGATGTGGCCAATTTCAGTTCAAATGTTTCCAAACAGGAAGAACATTCTCTCTTCAGTCTCTTCTCTCTTCCTTCTCTGCTCTTCTGTCGTCATCTCTCGTTCAGCCTCTCCTGACTGCTCAGACTTCGCTCTGACTCTTCCCTCGTGGTCTTCTCGTGATCTTGTCGGAACCAGGTCCATACCATGTGAGGTCCAAGGAAGCTCGTGACTAGACATCCCGAGAAAGTTTGTCAATCTCTATGGTTTACACACCCACAAGAAGGCCTCGCTTCAAAGCCAACCTCATCATTTATACAGACAATAACTCCGATCTTACAGAAGTCCAAAACGTCGCAGAACAAATTTTCGACTAAGAACCAAGCAACACAAAGAACGCAAGGAAACACCACTACACGCAAGTACATTTCCAATATTGTGCTCAAAGTGCTGGTGTATTAAATAAATAATGTGGTTAATCCGATAGCAAATCGATGTAGACTCAAAGTAGGATAAATGGTTCTTAAGGTATTGTCAATAGACTCTATAAAGTTCATTTTCACTGTATTGTTCATTAATTTCACATTCTGTCACTCTTTTCACCAACCTGTTTTATGTATATATGTGTTAGATTAGATTTATGTTTAGAATAGCAATAAAGATGAATGATAGTGGTATATTTTTATAAATAATCTCATTCCTGTTTCTAAAAGATTTCGCTTCAGAGCTGTATCTAAATTACGTGCAATATTATTTTCAATAAGCCATGAGAATAATATCCCTCTAATAAGTGAATTAATCATAATTCATTTATTAAAGCTAATTCCTTACAGTAGATATTGTGAGCGGATACTTTGTATTACGAATTTATTCAGACATATAATCTATTTTTTTGTAATTTATCTAATTTATAATGGTTGTTGAACGCGACTAATTCCATTATACATTTCATTACATAATAATGTACAATAAGGACAGTTTAATTTAGTTCATAGCTCACATATTTCGAGACCCTAAATTCCCTTCTAAATGTTGCATACCAAATATCCTTACATATAATGGTGTGAGAATGAGGGCACTTTAAAGTTCCCTTCTAAATGTTGCATTCCAGATATCTAACAGCTAATTAGATAACTGCATGTGCAGGTGTACAGATGTTCCTAAGATAGTGTTCAGTGAGTGTATACATATACAAGATAATGTATGTACGTCTGAGTCCTTGCTAAGGCATTGCTAGGCTGTAGTTTTGGGGTTTCTTACAGGCCCTTGTCAAAAGTGTGAATGCCCAATTCTCTAAGGTATTGTAGTACCTTGGCTTGGGTCCCTTCTTCAGTGTAAGTCTGAGCAATTGTTTTTCCTCTTTTATCGTCCATCAGACAAATACGCAAGTTTGAGCACTTAGAAAAAAAAATAGCATACCTCTCCCGAACAAGCCACACAATTTGAAGTCTCATTCATTTTCATACAATAAACTGTGCTGGGATGAGTTATATGCGGAAATGTAATACTTCTGGTTAGGGGTTTGTTCAAATCCCTAACTATAAGTATAAGCAATTAGCAAGCACACATTTTTATGCAGCTTGATTGCTGAAAATATATACAAATACTTCCTTAAATTGAATAACTCAGTCATGCACATGTGCTGATTTACAGGTGAAACTCGAAAAATTAGAATATCGTGCAAAAGTTCATTAATTTCAGTAATTCAACTTAAAAGGTGAAACTAATATATTATATAGACTCATTACAAGCAAAGTAAGATATTTCAAGCCTTTATTTGATATAATTTTTATGATTATGGCTTACAGCTTATGAAAACCCCAAATTCAGAATCTCAGAAAATTAGAATATTACATGAAATCAATAAAAAAAAAAGGATTTTAAATACAGAAATGTCGGCCCTCTGAAAAGTATAATCATGCACATGTACTCAGTACTTGGTTTGGGCCCCTTTTGCATTAATTACTGCCTCAATGCGGTGTGGCATGGATGCTATCAGCCTGTGGCACTGCTGAGGTGTTATGGAAGACCAAGATGCTTCAATAGCGGCCTTCAGCTCTTCTGCATTGTTTGGTCTCATGTCTCTCATCTTTCTCTTGGTTCAGGTCAGGCGAGTTTGCTGGCCAATCAAGCACAGTAATACCATGGTCATTGAACCAGGTTTTGGTACTTTTGGCAGTGTGGGCAGGTGCCAAGTCCTGCTGGAAAATGAAGTCAGCATCTCCATAAAGCTTGTCTGCTGAAGGAAGCATGAAGTGCTCTAAAATGTCCCGGTAGACGGCTGCGTTGACTCTGGACTTAATAAAGCACAGTGGACCAACACCAGCCGATGACATGGCTCCCCAAACCAACACAGACTGTGGAAACTTCACACTGGACTTCAAGCATCTTGGATTGTGTGCCTCTCCATTCTTCCTCCAGATTCTGGGACCTTGGTTTCCAAATGAGATGCAAAATTTGCTCTCATCAGAAAAGAGGACTTTGGACCACTGAGCAACAGACCAGTTCTTTTTTTCTTTAGCCCAGGTAAGACGCTTCTGACGTTGTTTGTTGTTTAGGAGCGGCTTGACAAGAGGAATACGACATTTGAAGCCCATGTCCAGGACCCGTCTGTGTGTGGTGGCTCTTGATGCAGTAACTCCAGCCTCAGTCCACTCCTTGTGAAACTCCCCCACACATTTGAATGTCCTTTTCCTGACAATCCTCTCCAGGCTACGGTCATCCCTGCTGCTTGTGCACATCCAACTTCTCTTGCAATTACCTTTTGAGGCTTTCCCTCCTTGTGGAGGGTGTCAATGATGGTTTTCTGCACAACTGTCAGGTCAGCAGTCTTCCCCATGATTGTGAATTCAACTGAACCAGACTGAGAGACCATTTAAAGGCTCAGGAACCATTTGCAGGTGTTTTGGATTAATTAGCTGATTAGAGTGTGACACTTTGAGCCTACAATACTGAACCTTTTCACAATATTGTAATTTTCTGAGATTCTGAATTTGGGGTTTTCATAAGCTGTAAGCCATAATCATAAAAATTATATCAAATAAAGGCTTGAAATATCTTACTTTGCTTGTAATGAGTCTATATAATATATTAGTTTCACCTTTTAAGTTGAATTACTGAAATTAATGAACTTTTGCACGATATTCTAATTTTTCGAGTTTCACCTGTATAACCTGTTATTCAGCTTGTCATGCAAATGACGTTATAGAATATTGATGATTGCGTCATTGTGTGACAAATCTCAGTAGTCATCAAAGTTCTCAAAGTATATTCTCAAAGCATTTGCCAACAGCAATCAAGACTGTCAGCCATTAAACAACGGTGAATAACCAGTTTCTAAGAGCAACATCAACAGTGTTCTCTAATGAAGCTACAGCATGCAGATCTGCCTTTATAAGTACATTAAGGACCAGACTCTTCAATCAAACCTCCAGACACTCTTTGATCTTACAATAGTTCTGATAACAAGATAATCACGTTAGGTGCAAATGTTCTTTCATGGCTAACAAATAGAGATTTTTCCTTTTCATATTCTTCTGTGTTTCTCTTATTGAAGATCCATCAGTGTCATGGTGGCCAGAGATTACAGTATACCATTTAATGCTTTGTTACAATTACACTATATCAAGCGTCTTATAAAGACTGATGATGTTTTAAATTGTGTGAAAACTAACAATACATGGCACAACTATTAACAGTTTTACTGATGCAATTTTAATATCCCAAAAAAATTACACACTTGACCTTCAAATTTATTAAACTCTAAATTGAGAATAGCTGTGTTATGAACATGCAAAATTAACTTCTCTCTCACCTCTCTTAAAATCCATAAGGCAGGCTATGATGGAGACAAAACAAAAATAACTGTGAATAAGACTGACTTGAAACTTCAACTTATTTTAATTCATGTAACATCTTAGGGGCAGGCATTCTAATTAGCTACTAATTTACGTCGTTGCCAGGTACCAATTCCAAGCAGCTTGATTGGTTTTGCTAGTGCATGATTTAGATGTGTGGAAAAGCTTCTAAAAGCTATCAACCTGTAGACTCCTTACCTAAAACTCAGTGTGCAGTGCTAAAATTATTTTATCTAATTACTGCAGTTGTGCTTTGGAGGGGGTTTTGACAATGTTCTTACAGTAGATTTAATGTGCAAATTTATGACCAGCGTGTCACATTTAGTTTAAGCAAATGAGTAGGTTTGCTAATTAAAACATTTAGCTGACATGTCAGTCACAATAAATGTTATGGGCTAATGTCCAAAATCTCAAAAAGAAATGCCACAGCAAATGTTACATCAGGTGTTTCAGAAAATTACTGATTATATTCTATTTTTATTTATTTTTTTGAAGAGGAAGAATTTGCCTAAAAATACTATTCATATAGTAATCATATACTCACCCTTATATTGTTTTTTTTAAAAAAGTATGACTTTCTAGCTTCCCTGGAACATAACAGGATACATTTTGCATTTTCTTTGCAAGGAAAATTAAAACTAGCAAAATGTTAAGAAAAAAAATCTTCTTTTGAATAAGTCATATGGTTTGGAGTGAAATGAGGCATGACAGAATGATGATAGAATAATGTTTACCCATCATTCCATTGATCATGGTATAAATAAAGTGAAGTGTTCAATGACTAAAAAATTATACTTAAAAAATACCTACTTGCTTGTTTTGATTATTGGGGGGTTCAATTGGTTGCTCACCATATGAGTTGTGGAGCATCATACACTACAATATTTCCTCTGTAGTCATGGTTCTAAAATACAAAACATGTTTGTGACATGACTAGATGGAGTCATAGTCTGAGGGAAATGCATCAGAGTCTGTCTCCATCATATACTGCAATTTCCCATGAAAACCCAGACTGACCAAAAATCCGAAGTCTAGATCCAACTAGCGCAGACAAGTGCAGACACGGCCCTTCTCAGCCAGACTGCAAATCAGCCCTAAAATCAGTGTTAAAATTGTGTAGTGTAATACAGTCTTTAGTAAGGCTGAAATTATACAGTACGATTTTTGCTAAGTTTGACTAACAGACCTAGATAATGCATTTGTAGCTCTGTTTCATTCAGCATGTTTACATGCTAATTGGACCACAATTGGCATTGTCGTTTTGCGTTTGCATGCTTGGAAAGACAAATGTGTATTTAACACTTCCTCATCTGATATCCCTTCTTCAAATATTAGATTATGCTTTGTGTCATGTATACTAGGACAAAAAGATGAATACGGAAGCTTGACAATGCAAAAAACTACTGCAATTTGTTTATAAATGTACATTTAAACATACCGAGTGTCGTTTGCATTGTTGGATGAATGTAATTTTCCTGCGACTCCATAGTAATATGTCACATTGCATTTATGGCTAAGGTGACTTGCTAAAAAAAAAAAAAATGCTTATGGAATGCCCATGAGCAAATATAGTAGATTACGTAGTTTTAAACTGCGTATTTCCGAGGGGCTTGCACCAGTCGAGCAACTACCATTGAGATGAATAGGAATGCTAGTAAATTGCTTTTTCCAGGTATTACAGGCCTCCTTGGTCTACTCACGTCAAAATGTGAGCATGAGGGCATGCATAATTTTACATCAAGTTTACTTTGTATAAAACCTGATGTGTGCATAGGCAATGGCTTGTACAGCTTTATACATAAGAGTAATAAAGGCTATTAGTCCTGATAGTCTTAAATCAATTACCTTCTTTTATTTACATATGTGTATATTTTTGTATATATTTAAATTGAGTGTGCTTTAAATGTATTCTCAGCATATATATTAACATTGTACTGGATCATGCCTCTTCTCTTACATTTCCTGGAGTCATCTATCTTCTGCCACATTAAAGATATATGGCTTACATGGATCTGCTGTCGGGGGACAGAAACAAACATTACTCACCGAGTGAAAAAAGGAAGATTGTGAGCACAGGAAATAAAGCGCCGCATGCAAGGTTCATTCAAAGCAAACAGGAAGTGCATCACAGTAGAGTCTGATTTCTTAATCAGGGGCTCTTGGAGGCTGTTCCAGGCTCTCTGCCATCTTCCTGTGTCTCTTTCTGCAGCTCTGCTGGAGACACGCTGATCTTTGGGAATTCGCAGAATAGCATTTATTGGCGGTTTAACGTACACACGCACACACACACACACACAGTCCTGGGAGGCAGATATCATCTACAGAGTGGTACAAAAGACCACATTTTAACAGGTTGAATTTAAAATGAATGCTGTCAGTCGATTACATTTTTTTAATCCAATTAATCGCATAATGTTTTTGTGGTTAATCGTGATAAATCACAGATTTTGAAAATGCTAAAATTTTACACCATATACGATTAAAAAAAATTAATCGACTGACAGCACTCATTTTAAATTCAACCTGAGTATAAAGATAGAAACGCACTAAAATAGCACCAATTCAAGTAACATTAAACATTTTCCAAAGTCTTAGTGGGAGTATTACTAACTGAAAGAATTACTGTAGTCTCTCCCCGTATGTTGCATATTCATTGCAATGGGCATTAAATCTCTTAATCATTTATCCTTCACAATATTAATCTGCCAGTATTACAGCAACCGTGATGCTGCGCTCATGATTCGCGTCAGGGCGACAGTGCATGCATCAAGCATTACTATGGACTCAACATAAAAGTGCATGCAGACAAAAACGTCTTATACTTCGTTTTAGTAACAGTTTTTTTTTTTTTTTTGTGGTAATTAAAATGTGCCTTACATAGGCTGAAAAATAATTGATTTTTATCACAAGTCCCATCTAGGCTTGTTTTGTACATCAAATTGCACTAAGGGTTCCTTTCTCCATCATTTTATCACTGACAGTGAGCGCTGATGTACAGGTGTGGACTGTTCATCAAGAGCACCGGGCATTTTCATGGGGGGCCGCTGGGTAATTTGGGCTGGCCCAATGCATCGCAAGAACCGGCTTCTCCTATAGGCGATGTGGACCCCATAACAGAGTGAATATTCAATAAACTCTCTAAGATAAACACAAAATAATGTTTTTTTATAATGGTCTTTTATTTTGAAATTACTTACACATCAGATTGTATATCCATATACCCGTATCCGTAAAAATAAACAAAGGAAAAACAAAAAAAACCCAGAAGTGGAAAAACCAGGTACAGGGTGGTAATGACAAAAACGAGCTGGACAGATAACGGGGAAAAACACAGGACCTACCGGAACCGACAGGAAGTGGGAAGAGCATAATACTGACATTGACATGAAACAAGACGAACTGGCACTGGACAGCACCCACAAGGAGACTAAAATAGGGAAGGAAATCATGAATGGGCAGGGCAGAAATCAATGGGCAGGGCAGGTTAACAAATTAACTAATAATGGGCAAACAAGGAGGTGACCACGTGCTCTCACAAGACCCAGACACCCGAATGGCATGAGCGCATATCACCAAGACAACAGGCAACATGCGCTCATGCTAATGTAGCCGGTCCTTCTTGCCCCTGCTCCGAACGGGACTCGAACCGACATCTCTGGCATGGGAGGCGGGTGCGCTAACGAGGAGGCTAAAGGCTACAGCCTCTAGCGTCAGTCGCTAGTGCACCTCTTGAGGTCAGGAGAGTGAGGTTTACACATTGCACAGCTATCTACCAGCTGGCTCCCGTTACACTAACTGACAGATGTAACCGGCAGATGTACAGTATGTAAAGTGTGAGTGGATTGCGATGAATCAATAGATTTGCACATGTCATGAACATATAAATCAAATATGTCTCTATGTTATGGCATTCCTGACCATTAAGCTCTCCATAATGCTTGTATTTTTTCCCAGTAGATGACATATATAAGCTGATGACTTCAATACACTTAACCCCCTGATTTGTATAATATTTCTCACACTCTCTTTTTATATCTAACAGCTCCATTGTGCCATAAGATTAGTGGCTGATTTGCTTTTTCCTTGTTCAAGGATAACACATTCAGGGCATGCTTGCAAATGTGGGTGGCTTTGTGATTCATTTTTGCTGACTCACATGATCGTGCATGTGTTGTTTTGTCGTAGAATGTAAAGTAAAGACACCTCATATTTTGACAGTGTATTTGTCTTTATCATGCAAGACATAACCCTGCCAGGACCCTGCCTTAATTAGCAGTATCACAGAGATCATACGCAGACGAGAGGAGAGTATATGAGAGAATAGGAGAGCAACAGAGGACAGAGAGGGAGAGCAGACAAAAAAAGAGAAGAGAGCAAAGGAGTGGGATAAAAAGGTTTGCAGCCAGAGTTACATTGTGTAATGGGTGCTGAGTTTTGAGAGGAGAGCACTTTGATGCACCCTCTATTATGGATGAAAAACAGCTCTTTGGATGAGGCTCAAGCAGGCCCTGCTGACAGATACATACAGGGATGTCTGTATGGTTCGGTTGTTTCATAGCACAATTTCTGACTGTTGTCTGTAATTATAGTTGGGTAAAAAAAGTGGGGCAGGCTTTGTGAGGACACTATTGATGGTTGTGTTACACAACAATTACAATATTATCAACAACAAAACAATGATGAACAAGATTCTCTCAACCCTTTTAAAAAAGGCAAATTAAGGAGAAAGTGTGTCATTTATATGCCACTACCATCACCAAACAGGTAAATAATCACTATATTCAAACCATTTCCCCATATTCAATTGGTTATTAAAACAAAAAACCCAATCCTACTTCACGCCATTACTTAAACCAATGTTGCTATGTTTGAATGCTCAAAATGGACTGATAGCAGATAAATCATCCGATAGTTTTCAAAATCCATAGTATAAATAAAAACTTTCGACTCAATTTAAAATAGTGCTGAGCTTTATAACAAAATTAACATGCCCCTATGCTGATTATTTTGTTACAAATTTGACATTGTGCTTTCCCTTGCGATACTTCAATAAATTATTTCCACACCGATACCTTCTTCAAAGCCTTTGCCATTTAAAATTAATGAAAATTTTATTTAAAATATTACAGGACAAATATGTTTGTTGTTCAGCAAAAACATAAAATTCTGCCTTATAAAACCAAATAGCTACTGTATGTTTCATCACGACTGACATTGTTATATGAAATATTTGAATGATGTATAAATTCAAATATTGAGACGCATTTGTGTCCATGGAAAACTGAGCTTTTCGGAAACACTATTCCAAGTGGATAAATGTAAAAATGCCGTCTTCGCTTTATAGTGTTGTCAAGGAAAATGGATAAAACATCGACAGATTTTTTGGCATGTGACACAGTTATATTATCCATTCAACCCATCAACTGATCAGTGCCAAATTTGCCATGAACTCTCGATTTTTGTAAGGGTTGTGTGTCTGTTATCCACTTTGATAGCATTGTTAAAGATAAATGTTAGTGTCAGTGTGAATTAGCCACTTTTTAAAAACGTTTGAAAATGGCAGTGCAGACGGAAAGAGTTTTGAAATTGAAAACACTGTTTTCAAAGCCTTTCTAAAAATCTACAACATGTGCTTATGTTTGAAAGGCTGAAGAAATTCCATCTCTACCTCAAGGCAGGACATTTTTCATTTCATCAGACGTCACTCCAGATCCTTGGCTACAACATCAGCACTAAAGGTATTCAGATAGTTGATTGGAAGGTAGAAGCTGTGCGATCCTCCACCACTGAACCTGCTCCACCGGGCTGCCCCGCCAACAGGACCTATATTCCCACTTCCCAACGTCTGACACTCATTGAGTCTGTACACTCCTCTTTGGGCACTGGCCACCCTAGCACCAATAAGACTCTCTCGCTCATCCAGGACCCATACTGGTGGCCGTTCATGGACAGAGATGTCAGAAGGTTCATCCAGGGATATCCGGATTGCACTATGTCAAGGACCCCATGACAACTACCAGCTGGAAAACTCCTTCTGCTGCCTGTTCTACTTTGCCCTCAGTCACACCTGGGAGTGGACTTCATAACAGACTTACAGTCTTAACAGTGGACCAATTGTCCAAGGCCTACAAGCTGGTTCCCCTCAAGAGTCTTTCAACTGCCGTGGAAATGGCTGAGATGCTATTTAACCATGTATTACGTAATTATAGAATCCCCAAAGACATCATCTCTGACAGAGGTCCCCACTTCATATCAAGAGTCTGGAAGGCATTCTTCTCCATTATGGGTGTGACTGCCAGCCTTTCCTCTGGCTACCATCCGCAGTGTAACAGGCAAACAGAAAGAAAGTTCACTCCATTCCAGTGTATACTTGGCTACCAACCCCCTCTCTTTCCATGGTCCGGAGAGCCATCTGACATTCTACAAGTCGACCATTGGTTTAGAGAGAGCGAGAGGGTCCTTGCTCACCATCACCTGCAACCGCCAGAAGAGCCATGCTGATGCCCGGAGATCTTCAACTCCGGTTTACCAGTCCAGACAGAAGATTTGGCTCTCCACGAGGGACATCAGACTACACTTCCCATGCAAAAAGCATCCCTCTCTCCAGAACACTAATCACCTGCACCTGTCTCTCATCACCACGCTAATCAGCTCCCTACAAAAGCCACACTCACTACTCAGTCAATGTCTGGTCTACCATGGAATACAGACTCAATTACCTAATACTTACCTGTTCTCCAGCAAAGTCTTCCAAGATCCACTCCAGCATTATCCCAGGTTTCCAACGATCTGTTCCTCGTGTCACTGTCTAATTTTTGTTAGTGTGGCTCATCAAGTACTCTCTCTCCCTATGTGAATACAGACTGTTATCAGTATATTGCTCATCATTTACAGTTCCACATCTTCTGATTGATACTCACCTGGTTACCTACACTGTTGGTTTAATAAATATCTGCCTTCGGGTTCAAACATCATCCTCAAGTCTGGGTTTCCATTACAATGACATTATGACAGACATATTCATCTGCTTAGCAACAAAACCTCTTCAGAGAGCTCATGTTTATAACCCGACTGTGACAAATTGGACGCCCCTCAACCACCCTATAATATAAACTCATCTGGCTAATTGTACAGTAATTGAAATGAGACACATCCCCTTTAAATACTATCATTTAAAATATTGGTTTAAAAATGTTTGTCAAAGTCACCTCAGCACAGGCAAACCCCTGGACTTATCATTAGTTGATTCATTTTTCATCACATTTAGAATTTTTCAAGTTCCATGGACTTTGAGCCAACATATTTATGTACCATTCCATCTATAAATACCAGCACTCCTGCCACTCTCCTGGTATCAAACCAGCATGTATGGCTCACATTTTTCCAATGAGTTTGGCTAATGGCGTGAAGCATTTGTGCCTCATTTGTTTTTTTTTTTCACTGTTTATTTAACATGAACCATCAGCACGTTATCATGAGTTAATGGTTAAAATGGCCCTCTGTAATTGCATCCAAATCTCCACGTTTCTTTTATTTATGTTTCGGCCTTTATATATTAATCAGTCCTATCTGGTTGAAGAAACAAAATGTATTAAAGCCTAGCTGCTTAAATTTGCAACTCAGAGGCATTTTTCCCTTTAGAGGTCACAGTGGGGTCACATCTCGCCTCCGGAAACAATTAAAGGCAGCATTATTATCGAGAACGTACTGGCCGGCTCAAAAAGCCTCATCTGGCAATAGAAGAAGTGCAAGATAAGGGCTCAGTAACGCTCTAGTGAATTATAATTTTGTGCTCACCACTTAAAGACCTTTTATTGAGATGCACGATCACACTCCTGTGTGCTTTGTTGACAGACCAGTCAGGGATTTTTAAATATCAGCAAACTAAATTATATTGAACATCCATATAGTTTCTGGGTAAAAGGTATATGAAAGTAATCAAACCGAGCCCTGGGAGCTGATATGTGCATCAAAAAGAGCTTAATGCAGCTGAGTGAAATGCAAAAGCAGGAGACCATGTGAATTTGGTGACTTTAGCTTTAGAAGACTCTAGGAGCTTTATCCATGAATGCAAACATAAACATGCCACTGAACAGTTTTGTCATCCAAAAATCTAGCATTTTTCTGCTTGTGCATTTAAAGGAATAGCTCTCCCAAAATTACAATTTGTTCATAACTTAATATACAATTTTCATATATATAATGGATACATACTGTATTCATTATTTACTGATAGTGGCTATTTTTATGATACTTTTGGGTCCTTTTGTGTTCCACAAAATAAAGTCGTAGGTGTTGGAATGTTTTTTTCTAATTTTCACCCCTGGATGCATTGGAATTTTACTGTGTTGCGTCAGAGGTGGAGACTTTCTCAAATCTATTATCTTATTCTATCCTGCAGTTCCAACATGGGGCTCATTTAAGTCTAAGACACTCTAGGCTCATTTTCATGCCCTAAAGAGCTCAAGGCTGCTGCCCTGTAATGAATTATTTTCCTGCTTTCAATCATTAAAGGCCCAGATGCTTTAGGAGCTGTTATTCAGCACTGATTGATCTGCCCTTGGTCTCTCCATTCATTTCATGCTTTCTAGCTTTTAATATAATGGGGGGTAAACAGTATCGGCTTTGAGGCACCTAATCATTCTGTTAATCTGGAGGATATGAAGTTAGTTGAGGTAAATGCTGATGCATGATGGGTATTGAATGTAGACTGAAGGAACAAGCAGTGAGTAACATTAAGAGCAGCCATTCAAACAAGAACAAACAAAAAGGAGTGATTGAATGAGTATGAGAAGGTCTCACACACTGTCTGAGTGTTTGTGATCTTGCTCGTCTATCTATGTGGGAACCAAATATCCTCACAGTGATCAAAACCAGAAAAAAACCTTAATTGTGGGGACCACAATAGCTTCATAAGGGGACACAACAATACCTTATTTCATATGTAAAAATACTTAAAGTTTTCATTAACAGATGGGGTTAACATGTAGCATTATGGTTAGGGCATTATGGTAGTTAGTAATTATAATTACCTTATTTTTAGAACAATAAAAATCAACAGCAGATCCCCACCATTATATAAAATGTGTATCATGAATGTGTTTGCCTTTTATATTAACGCAGACTAAGCAGTTTTTATGTGATCATAATCAGAGATGGGTTTAACACATTAAAAGTACCATCTGTTATGCAATCAGATTACTTTGTGGAGGTAACAAGTGAAGTAGTGTTACTTTATTACTTAAAGACCTAATTTATTTTCAACTCTGGATTAACTATCTAGTTATTTAATTCATTTACTTACAAATGTGCATACATTATATAATACAACAAAACCAAGCGTAGTGACAACTTTCTGGAAAAAGTACCATTCACTAGTTTCTTAATGGTTGTATGAATGCCTTGTCTATACAGAAATTAGTTTTGCTAGCAAAAGTGTTTCTGTGAAATCTTGATTGTACTGACTTCCTTTGGATCCCTATTGAGTTTATCTCCAGTCCATGAACTAACTCTTAAACCTCTCCAGCATCCAGCCATACTATTCCACACATTATTGAGGCTGAGGAGAGAGGAAGATTACAATTTCAAGCACAGAGCCCATGTATAAATGAGTGCCTTTAGAAAGTTATTGGGTGATTTTATTACAGGGATTGATAGACACAGATGCACTGTAGATAGACATACAGAGGGAGAGAGCCACAGCGAACTGAATGTCCTCAGGACCAGAGAGAGAGACAAAATCCCTGGTGTGGAACATCACTTAAATGTCTTACAGCACACACACACACATACACACACACACACACACACACACACACACACACACACACACACACACACACACACACACATGTCCAGACTTAACTGATGAGATAATTGCAAAATAGTTGGGTTGCTCCATTTAATTACTTCCGGGGGGAGTTCTTGGTCGAGGGGGATTAAACTGGTCGAAGACAGTAGTTATTTGTGCAAAGCATGAAATCAATTGACTGATAAAAATAACACTGCCTCAGTCTGGTCTCGAGAGAGGTTAGACGTTAAAGTCTGTATTTGGCCTGCAAAAAGCACACACGAGTTAGATAAATATTCTCTGTCACTTGCTTTGCCAGGCAGGTACATCCGAGCATCCCTGTGTCCCCCGTTTTCACAATAAATTCAGATCCATTCCATACACAGCGCATAAATAATTCTGAAGAAACTGCAAAATAAAGTTTGCTCAGAAGTTTATTTGCTGTGCTTGCAAAGGCATCTGTTAATTTTGCTTGTGCTTTGAATTGAACAAATCTTTGAACAATTTTAAACTCCGTAAATCATCCTGTACCATTTGTGCTACAGACATAAATTATGTGCTATTGCATTTTCAAGCAATCACGTGATTTTTGCCTGCTGGACTAAAACATCCTACAGACTCTCAGTAAAGAAGGAATCGAAGCCATATCTAGGGACCAGAATATTATAGAACTGGGCTCTTTTGCTTGTGCCAACAAGTAAATAACTACATAGCAACCACCCGGAATACCCTAGCTTTGTTCTAACAACCACTCAGAGCAAAATAGAAACCACATAGCAACCCTCTGGCAACCACCCAGAACCCAGAATGGCAGAAAGTTTTGATTGGGAAAGCACCAGTCAAAATTAGTTTGAGACAGTCACAATTTGTTCGAGACTTGGGGATGGGCTCTAATACAAATAAACAACCAAAACATAGCAATGTCATGTCAACCATAAAGAACACCTTGGCATAATAGCAATGAGTTTTGCACAGACAAGCACCACTCACATTTTCCTTAGAAAAAATAAAATCTAGTTTGCCCTGTTTAACCTTCTAAAGGTCAAGTATACTTCAGTTTTTCATACGCCAGTGCATCTTACTCACAGTATGGGTGACATATGATTTTGTCATCAGCACTGTGTAGGATAAAACACTTAAATAATTTGCTTTTGGAATCTACAAGTATTCAATCCACCTATATGTAGCGACTTGCTATATGTAATTAGTTTAGGAGTCTAATTCCTCCACCAATTATATTTAGGCAATTAGCATAATGTTTAGCTCATGACTTTGCGCTTGAGCCTGTGTCATTCTCCAACTATATTAAAATAATACATTTTTACGTTTACGTCCGATCAAAGTCTTCGGCCAGCGATGAGTTGATTGGGATGTAAGAATAATTCTTACAGTAATATTACTTTAATATCCATTGAAAATAATATCACAAATAGATTGAAATACTGTATATGAGAATGTAGCTTTTTAGGATCGACAGATTTCAAGGGATCGATATAATTTAATCAGATACAAAGTCAACTTCTCTTTAAATACAAACAAGATTTTATGAACTAATCTACAACATAAAACTAAACTGACACTCCTATAGTAGTCAAACATAAAACACAGGTTGGTAAGTGATCTTTGACAGAAGATGAATGGAAAATTACTGTATGTGTAACAGAGAAATTTACTTGATTGAGTCTCTAGACCATGCCTTATTCATTTAGTATGACTCGATTTGCAATCGGGTACACAATTATTTATAAAACACTAGCACTTTCAGTGAAAGTTTGGAGGTTTGTACTTGCTTAAGTTGCTTTGCTTTAGTTCCTTGGCTGGGTCCGTAGAAGCAAATGGCTTTATCAGGTCATTTGATAAGTTAAGTTGGGGGTTTATGTGATTAACAACAAAGACAGAGAAGTTTTGCTGTGCTTTTCCTTGATTCACCTCTGTGGCAGTTTTTCTTCTGCGTCCATGCACTACAACATCATGCGTGGACTGTCCACGTGCAACCAGTTCTGTTTCATTCCTACTGACCACCAGAGGGAGTATAAACACTACTGGATTATCTCAGCGCCAGCCAGATAGGTCGAGAGTCACATAGTGACGTATGCTGAGCCCTGGGGGTTATAAACCACAGTCGCTCAGAACTCTGCCTCTTTCGCTTTCTCGCTTGGTTGAGATAGGTTGTTTTGCCTAAGTAATATATTGCACTGTCAGTGCAGCTTACAAGAGCAGCGAGATATCGTCCTCGCAAGCTGTGTCAGCACGCATCTATGCCACTTCAATGGATTTTAAGTGTTTTTAGCCGCATTTTGGTGAGTTTCATTCCTTTTCGTCGGTAACACTCCGTGCCTCTCAGTGCTATCTGGTGGCTGGTGTTTTCCGCACTATAAGATAACGGTCTCCCGTTGAAATTATCATCATTCATTCAGTCACTTTTTTCCTCAAACTTATGTGGTACTCTGCGCCCCTCGGTTCAATCCATCGGCCATTTTAGATATTTATTCTCTTTTTCGTGAGATATTTCTTGACATTACCTGTCTGTTCACCCGGAGGAATTATATAATTATTATTTTCCTGTCTTCTACTTTGTTACCATCATTCTGCTTGACTTAAACCTTACGGTTCTATCCGAAGGTGTTATTAGTGAGTAACTATGGCTCACAGCTCGATTGCCACTGGTTTCCCACTGACTTGTAAGCTGTGCCCTAATAATCTCCTCCTGGACGATGGTCATGACATCTGTCCGTCGCGTTTGGGTGTTCAACATGTGAGAGAGGCTCTCACGGACCCGTGTCTGCACTGCAATCTTTTACCTATGTCGGAATGGCGGCTCCATCTTGCTGCTAGACCCCAATTCAACGGTGAAACCCGGGCAGTTTGACGTAGCCTCTTCTCGCACTCAGAAGCGCAGGGCGCCTGGGGCAGCCGGCGCTCCCCTCTTATTTAATCTAATTCACTTTCTAAGACAGTTTCTGTGTTTTCTTCAGAGATGGTGGAACTGAAACGCCTGCTTCACTCACTTCAGCCTGTCACATCTGCTACACCTGTGAAGATGACACAGGAGGATGAGAATGTTCAGAATCATGGAACTGGGGAAGAGTCTCTTGATTCCCCTCGTTTTTCACATCATTCTGACTTGGATGTGCTTTCTACGATTGCTTCTGATTCTTTTTTTCATAATCATTGGAATGCTGTGGATGTTGTGGCATAACCATCACCTCAGGATGTTTTCACTGGTTTCCCAGCAGTGGAGGGGTCGAGTGCGGGGTCAGTTTAGTCATCTGGACAGGCCCAGCCCTCTTCTGATTATACTTTGGCTGTGCTTCGAATGGCACTTGCTCGTCTAGGACTCACCTGTCCAATCTGCTCAAACCAATGTCTTTTTCAGGCAGGTCACAGCTGTGACTTCTTTTGCCATGCTACCATGTAAAGATTTTGTGGATGAATTTTCTAATGCCCTCACAGGTTCTGGTCCGCCTAAACGGCGCTCAAAGATTGCTCGGACGTTAGCATCTATGGCTGAAGCAGATTCCATTTGGGTAAGTCGTGCTCCAGAAATAGAGCAGCCTGTTGCAGCTTTGATGGTGTCTCCTGATGAGGCTCTACGAGGGAATGTGTGATGTCCTAGTGCACAATGTGGTCGCACAGATGCATTACTAAAAAAGGCATACGAGTCTGTTGCCTATATAACTCATGCAGAAAACACAATCTGTCAGTTACTTCTTGCTGCTACCAGTACACTAGAACCAGCAAATGTTGATCCCTCAATTTCAAAGTTTCTGCAAACGGCTCTTTTGGCAACGGGCCATGTAACCCATGAGCTGGGTAGTCTTACAGCTGCGCTTCTGGCAGCCCACCGCCAAGTGTGGCTTGCCCAAGCACGGCTACCTGAGGACTGTAAAAAAACCTTGAGAGATCTTCCATTCATTCCCGGACATCTTTTTGGTCGTAATGTTCTGGAAATGTTGGAAAAGAGGGTAAAGCTGTCTGAGGCAACTTGTCAACTGACGCAGGTACAGCGCAACCCTACATTTAGGATGCCAGCAGTTCAAACCCGACATCGCTATGCCACACCGGAGCAATATTTCCGCTAGCACGCTTCACCTCAGTCACAGCCCCCACAAAGGCCTTGTGCTACTGAGAATGCTAGAGTTTTTCCGCCACCTCATCGACATTTGCCAGGAGGACCCCGTCAGTGCCCCCCCATGAACACTAAAAGTCGCACACATAAAGCCTGAGACACTCAAGCCGGCGGTTGATCATTTTTCAATAGAACAGATAGAGTACTGGAGGACCAACACAGCAGACCCTTGGGTTTTGACGACTCTGAGCAGGGGATATACTCTACAGTTTTGATGCCGGCCTCCCAGATTTTCAAGAATCGGTCCTATGGTTGTCAAAGATGCAGTTTGTTCAATGGCCCTCTCTCTGGAAATTTGTTCACTGTTACAGAAGGGAGCCATAGAAAAAGTTCATCCCCTCGTTCAGGGAGAGGGGTTCTATTCAACATATTTTCTTGTTCCGAAGAAGGACGGTTGTTTCCGCCCAATTCTTGATTTGAGGCATCTGAATTTGTTCCTGAAGGTCCTTCCTTTTCGAATGCTTTGCACAGCTGACGTTCTTTGGTCTGTGGCAGCAGGTGATTGGTTTGTAAGTATCGACCTGAAAGATGCATACTTTCACATCCCAATTGCTGTTCATCACAGAAAGTTTCTGCGTTTCAGTTTCCTGAATCAAGCCTACCAGTTCAAGATTCTACCTTTCGGCCTTTCCCTTGCTCCTCATGTCTTCACAAGGTGTGTGAGTGCAGCTCTGTCTCCTCTTTGGATGAGGTATGTGTATTATGCCTTATCTGGATGACTGGCTTCTTTGTTTACCCACAAAACATCAGACTGTGTAAGACTCCAGACTGCTTTAGAGACATGTGCAGAAGTTGGATTTTTCTGTGAATGAGAAAAAGAGCTGTCTGAGTCCAGCATAAACCACTACGTTCATAGGAATAACCCTGAATTCCCGCCTAATGTCTGCCTCCCTGTCTCAAGAACATGTGACGAACATTCTACAACTCATGGCTCGCTTTCACCCAGGTGTGTCTTTACAGTACCAGGTAGTCCTACGAATAATAGGGATGTTAACCGCCGATACAGTGGTGAATCCCCTGGGTTTACTCCACCTCAGACCACTTCAGTTGTGTAACAACAGTTTGCAACTAGATCCCACAAGACATTGCCATCGACTGATTGTAATTTCTCACCGTTGCTTACGGGCGTTGAGGTGGTGGAGGCAGGTGGAGTTGTTGAAGACAGGAGTGCCCCTGGGTATTGTTTGCTCTCAAAGGGAGTTGGTCACTACCGATGGTTCATGGAACAAGAGGGGTATTTGCGGGCGCAGGACACCGACCCAGACCACAGAACATATCATCCTGCTGGAACTACGTGCAGTGTTCATGGCTTTAAAGTATTTTATGCCAGTCCTGGCCGGCCACCATGTTCTCGTTCGGTCCGACAATACCTCAACAGTGTTCCATCTAAACCACCAGGGCGGCACGAAATCCCGCAGGTCTCGACAGCTTACGCACAAGATCCTGACATGGTGCCAGTCATGACTCGCTTCACTGAGGGCAGCTCATATTTCAGGAGCATGCAACCAGACAGCGGATGCTCTTTCCAGGGATCGGGTACATCCAGGAGAATGGAGACTTCATCCAGATATTGTGCAGGAGATCTGGCTACGATTTGGAAGAGCAGAGGTGGATATTTTTGCTTCAGAAATGACCACTCGCTGTCATCTATGGTACGCAAGGACAGAAGTGTCCAGCCCCTTGGGCCAGGATGCACTGTCTCACGAATGGCCGAACTGCCTACTATATGTATTCCCACCTATCCCTCTGTTATAAGAGGTGTAACACGCGATCTCCCTGTGCAAGCACAGAGTTCTACTCGTGGCACTGTGTTGGCCAGCCAGACCATGGTTTCCTTTGTTGCTAAGACTTCTGTCAGGCAATCCATGGAAGCTTCCCCCCAGGAAGGACCTCCTCTCCCAGCTGGAGGCCAGCGTCTGGCACCTGGATCCAGCTCGCCTACAGCTTTGTGTCTGGCCATTGAGTTAAATCCTTCTCTGGATCATTGTAATCCTGCGGTTATTTACACAATCTCCAATGCTAGGGCTTCTTACACATTTTGGAAGATTTATGCTGCCCGTTGGAGGCTTTTTTTCTGCATGGTGTGAGAAGCAAGGGCTCGATCCTGCAACGTGTGATATTCCGAGCATCTTAAGCTTTCTTCAACATTACTGGAGGAGGGCAAAGCGGCTTCCATGTTGAAAGTGTATGTTGCTGCGATTTCTGCATATCATGTTCCAATTGGTGGATCTTCTCTTGGATCTCACAGTCTTGTCTGCAGTTTTCTGAAGGGTGCACGCCATCTTAAGCCTGCTCGAAATCCTCACTTTCCTGTGTGGGATTTGCCACTCGTGCTTGCATTCCTTTGCTCATCCCAGTTTGAGCACTTGCAAAGCATTGACGTGAAATGGTTAACCTTGAAGACTGCCTTTTTGTTGGCTATTGCTTCTGCGAAATGAGTCAGTGAGTTGCACACACTGTCTGTTAGCGAATTGTGCTTGCGTTGGTTGCCGGATGACTCCAGGGTGGTCCTACGACCCAATCCTTCTTTTCTTCAAAAAGTCCTTCTTCCTCAGTTCATTAACCAGCAGATTGAACTGGCCTCTTTTCAGACTTCTTCAGGATGTGATTCAAGTGCTCAACTTTACTTTTGTGTCTTGAAGTGTTATGTGGACACTAGATTGTCAAACTGCATGACAACCATTGCCACGGGGGCTAACTTGCCATTCCACTAGGGCCATCTCATCTTCGTGGGCTGTTTTTAGGGCTTCCCCATGCACGTTTGGCAGGTTTTATAAGGTCAACGTTGCTGCTCATCATGCCATGAGTTCTGCAGTTCTTCAGGAGCGGCCTTAATTTTTCATTCCTCATGACTATGTTGGTATGGGACATCCAGTAGTGTTTATACTGCCTCTGGCGGTCAGTAGGAATGAAACAGAACGTTATTTACACATGTAACTGTGGTTCTGTGAATTCGCCAGCGTTCTTGGTCACTCGGAATGCACGAGAAAGGCGTACCGAGGCAGAGTGCTGAGCAACTGTGATTTATAACCCCCAGGGCTCAGCATCCGTCACTATGTGACTTTGTTGGTATATTCTCTCGACCTATCTGGCTGGCACTGCGATAATCCAGTAGTGTTTATACTGCCTCTGGCAGTCATCCGGAATTCACAGAACCACAGTTACATGTGTAGCTAACGTTTTTCTAGACATGCAGACAGTATTTGTCTTTGACTGTGCTAAAAGATTATTACAAATCAGTTGTAGTGTGCATGAATCCAGCAAGTACATATAGGTTGTCAAAAGAGTATACTTTGAAAGGCTGAGTGCTTGAACATGCATAACTTGGAACGGCATGTGAAAAAAAATATACCTTAGGTTTAAGGGGGCATTTACACAGAACACATTTTTGGCATCTGTCCACTGTGCTTTTTAATTGCTTTCCTGTGTAAACATGCACTAGAAGGAAGCCTTTGACTGTTGGACATTTTTTTTACATGCTCTGTCAAGCTTAAAAGAACAACAACTGTTAAAATTGCATCAAAGATACCTGTGTTCTGCTTTATCGTGGCTCTCTCTAGTTTTTTTTCGCAAGGACACATTCAAGGACACGTGTAAACGGCCCCTAAGAAGAATAAAACAATAAATAAAAAATCTTTTAACAGGAGTTTCCACAGGCAGTTTGAGTCTGGACCAATTAACTTCAGGAACAATCAGAACTCGAAAAAACATGTCTAAAATAGGCCAAGCACACACAGGTTAGTAATACACTTAGTATTTCACTCCATCTCACCCAAATTTGATTAAAGACACATACACATGTAAAAAGAAACACTCACATCCCAACAAGCTGATGAGCTTCACTGAATGAGCACACTCCTAGTTAAATGTAAACACGCTTTCTCAGCTGTGCATATACGCATGTCTACTCTTTGCATACACACAAACACACACACTCCATATGAACTAGTTCCATTATGTGGCTGAGGAACCCATTAGCATTCAGTGCTGTTTGTCCATTCACCCGTTCCCAGTACAGCATAAACACCAGCTGTGAGGAGAGCTCAGGTGAAAAGAGAGAGAGAGATAGATGTAGGATAGAAAGTCCAGATTTTTACCAGTATCAAAAAGGGGAATGGAAATGCAATCAATTTGATCACAGGAAGTCAGGATATGGACATAACAAAAGGAACTCCTGGAGGAAGCCACCCCTATAGGTGCAGGGCAAAAGCAAAAACCATAGGAAATGGACATACTAAAAGGATGCCATGAATCATCTATGGTGGGATGTCAGCATTTTATGGGCATAAAATTAACATAAACACCTTCAAAGGAACCAGATCTAATGTTCTGGCATGGTTCTCTGTCAGCATTTCAGAGGCACATGGCTTTTTCCTTACCCATGAGCCTCTGGGCACTAAAACCTGTGTTGTGTGTTAGAAATGGATACTTGGCTTCTTTTTTTCCCATTCTGTACTTGGAAAGCACTATTTTCTGTCTCAAATGAGGCCATAACATCAATAATGCAGCATCCGAATGGCCAGCAACCAGAAACTTGTTACAGTAAAACTTTGACACATCATCAACGGGAAGATTCTGCACACCCTCCAGAAGAACCTGAGGGATAATTATACTGGCAAGATGTTAGAGTTTCATGAGTTGTGGAATGACATAAACTATGCTACAATCTGTTCTGTATAAGCCTTGCAGACATACATTACACATACTTTTTACAGCAGCTACTTGAATATTTAGCAGCCCTGTTAGAAAGAGTAACTCCTTTGGATGTGGAATCTATGTGATTAACAGTTTTCTACTAATCCTCGCAGAAAATACCTGCTCAGACCAACTGCTTTATGCTTGTAAGTGCTCGTCTAGACCATGTAGTAGACCATGCAGCTTGTGCATACATCGACATGTATGTCAATAACATCAAACCTTGATTCTGGCGCATCTCATGATGAAACAGCAAAAGTAAGAACCAATGAGGTTCCGACATTATATTATGACATTTGGCTTTTACTTTAAGATGCTTGGTAGGGACCCCAGCATAGAGATGCAAATGTAGATGCCACATTAGCAACTGTTCCAATGTACTGCGATACGTCTGCATGTCCGTTATATTGAAAAAGTTGAGATTCACTTGTAAATAGATACAAAGTGAACTGACAGATTCACAACAGTCTTTTCAAACCAGTTTTCACAAGATTTGGTTTGTGATAAACGTCAGACAATTCTAAATATTAAAATGACATAAAAGTAAAAATTATACAGCACTGGTAAAAATTTTAATCTGTGAATCGATTACAGTTTTTTTTACAAATTCATTGGATAGTTATCTGAGATTAATCACGGTACATGGTAGTGTTGGGTTTGAGTCCACCTTAGTCAAGTCCGAATCTTTAAACAGTCGAGTCCGAGTCCAAAAGGGTCCAAAAGTCAGACTCAAGACTGAGTCCATAATAGGTCGACAACAGAGTCGAGTCCGAAGAAATCTGTCCGTGATTCTGAATTAAAATTGTAACCGTTTTATTAGTTTCCTGCAGAACAAACTTCAAAGTGTTTTCAGAATTAAATGTGCTTTAGGTGTATAAAGACAAAAATGTCCTTAAACACTCTTCTTATTGTGTTCTGTTTACATTTCAGTTATTTGTTGCTTTGTCCTAGATGGCTAAGGATGCATCAAAGATAGGTAAAGGATTGCGCCTGATTTCATGGAATACCAAAGCTGTTAAATTGGTAAGGTTCTGACACAATTGCAGCATCTTAAAGGGGACATTATATTTCTGCAGGAAAGTCATCTTAAAAATGTTGACACCCTTCGTATCAAAAGGGCATGGATGAGCCATGTATTCCACTTGAAATAGAGGTCACCATTATTATTCATAAGAACATAGAGTTTAAACCTGTAAATATTATACAAGATACTAATAGCTATTATGTCATAGTGTCGGGCATGTTACAGTACACACAAGTAATTCTTGCCTCTATTCATGCTCCCAACTGGGATAATGAACAGTTCATACATTTCTTTGCTAAGATTCCAAACACTGACAACCACCATATATTGATAGGTGGAGATTTCAATCTGGTGTAAGATGCGAGCCTCGACAGATCATCCCCTAAACAGACTACTTTATCTAATGCTGTCAAAGTAGTCCTGAATTATATGTCACATTTAGGAATTTCAGACCCAGATTTAGGAACCCCCAAAGTAATGTTTTCTCCTTTTTTCAACAACCACATCACAAATTCCCCATCTGTCGCTCACTTCGACGTTGTGTCGAAAAATTGACACTAGGGGTCTCTCTTGAGCGCCGAATATGCCTCTGATCTATGAAAAAAGGCCAATGAGAAGTTGGCAGCCAGTATTTGCATACCCCGCCCCCGGACATACGGGTATAAAAGCGAGAAATACGCTGAGTTCATTCAGAAATTTTCTTCGGAGCCGATGGTTGTACTGCAGCGAGCTGCGAGTCACACACCCGTTCCTGTTCCTCTGACGCTCTCTGCTGTTGGATCTACGGCACACTACAGCTGCTTTCTCCTTCCTTTGCATGGCAGTGCAGTTGCCCCTGGGCACTTCGACAGCGCAGAGCATAATTAAAAGAGTGATATTTCTTTTAAAAGAGTGTTTTTCCTCTATTAGAGCAATACACAGTGGTGATGAACGTCCTTTTCAGGATGCGTCTTTATAAAGATGCCATTCTGCCCCTGTGTAGTTCCTGGATGCGGTAGAGTGCTCTCCGCTTCAGATGGCCACAGGCATTGTCTCGTGTGTTTGGGCAGCGATCACACCGAGGCAGCGTTTGTGGATGGTTCATGCTCTCACTGCGAGGGCATGACCATGGCAACGTTGCGGTCACGGCTCGCTTTCAATAGAAAGCACGCCACTCCAGCCACCCCCCGTATTGTTCCTCCTTCCCACGTGATTAAGGACGATGCGGCTGGCGATGGAGGCGATCTGGGGATGGCAGCAGGTGCAGCTCCGCCAGGTATGACGAGTGTGCACAGTCTGTGCTGAGATGTCTCAACACTCTCAGGCCAGGCACAGCGGTCCCTTTAAAACTTTTCCAGAGGCTCCTGGGGCATATGGCATCCTCCGCGGTGGTCACGCACCATGTGACGATCACCCCCGCCTGCCACCAAACATTCAAACCCTGGACAGACCTCTGCTTTTTACCGGCAGGAGTACCCTTGCAGCAGGTGTCCCGACGCGTCCTGGTCATGACCGACGCCTCCAGATTGGGTTGGGGCACTGTGTGCAACGGGCACACAGCCACGGGCCATTGGAAAGGGGCCCCGCTGCGCTGGCACATCAACTGCCTAGAGTTGCTGACTGTTTTCTTTGCCCTGCGGAAGTTTCTCCGTTAGTTCGGGACAAACATGTCCTAGTCAGGTCAGACAGCACCACCGTGGTAGTGGCCTGACTATTGCTGGCTCCTCAGAAAAATCCTGAATAAACTTGGCGTATTTCCCCACTTTTATACCCGTATGTCCGGGGGTGGGGTATGCAAATACTGGCTGCCAACTTCTCATTGGCCTTTTTTCATAGATCAGAGGGATATTTGGCGCTCAAGAGAGACCCCTAGTGTCGCTTCTTCGACACAACATCTCATTCCCTCCATCAGGGAATGGAGGTTACATCCTTAACCTAGACGTTTTCTTGGATTTACTTTTTCGTAATTGACAATAACATGTTACATCTTGTTACCTCAAGTGATTATCATCCCATAGTTGTTTCTGACCATGCTCACGCATCGGTTAATATTAATTTTACTGCTAGCGTTACTACTCCTACAGTATGGAAATTCAGTTCCCACCTTCTTGGAGATAATGAGTTTAAAGACTTTGTTGCTACTCAGATTTGTAACTATATTGAATTTAATGATACCCCTGACATTAGTAGCAGATTTATATGGGAAAATTATAGCCTTTGCTCGAGGCCATTGTATCTCATACCTTGCAATTACATAATGTTGAAAAGGTATGGCCGGGGAATTGGGTAGCCCTGTCTCCAACCTGGAAGTCCAGGAAGCGATTAAATCAATGCATAATGGGAAGTCTCCAGGTCCTGATGGCTTCACAGTTGAATTTTATAAGGTGTACTCCACATTATTTGTCCCAGTTCTAGTGAGTATGTACAACGATTCCTTTCACAAAGACTAATTACTAGGGACTATGTAAATGGTGTCTATCATTTTGTAGTAATTACAGACCAATTTCATTCCTAAATGTAGACTGTAAGATACAAGTTAAAATGCTATCTCTCCACCTTCAATGTGTAATGCCTTCCATAATTTAATCGGATCAATCAGGCTTTACATTGGGGAGATATTCCTTTTTCAACACCACTGAAGTAATAGTTGTACTGGATGCAGAGAGAGCCTTTGATAGGGTGGAGTGGGGCTATCTGTTCTTTGCATTAGGAACATTTGGGTTTGATTCTAAATGTATTTCCTGGTTTCAACTTCTTAATGCATTCCCATCTGCATCAGTGCATACCAATGAAATTCACTCGCCACCCTTTCTGCTTCAATGTGGGACTATTAAGATTCATACACCGATTTGAAATAACCACTTATTATCTCAGTTTCTCTCGGACCGCCTTTCATAGCTGGGCAACTAAAGGTCTTTGTACAATTAATGACTTATATGCTGATGGTTTATTTTTGTCTTTCTCATCCCTGTCAGTTAAATGTAACTTGCCTAACAGTCATCTCTTTCAATCTTTTTCCCTATTTTCCCAATCACCCCCCCCCCCCCCCCAATCAGAAATGTATCAGTTTATCACCCTTGACCCTGGTCAAAGGCAGCTGATATCTATTATTTATGGTAAAATGAGCTTCCTAATCACATCCTCTATGGACTCCATGGACTTTTCAGATTCCTAGAAACAGGACTTGGGCGTTGACATCTCTGACAGCCAGTGGAAGGACATTCTTAGTTTAGCACACTCCTCATCCATCTGTGCTAGACACGGTCTAATGCAATGTAAAGTGCTCCACATGGCCCACTTCACAAATGCTAAACTGGCAAAAATATTCCCCAATAAAAGCGATGCCTGCAATAGATGTTAGCAATCTCTGGCCAATCATCTACATATGTTCTTGATATGTCCGAAACTGAAGGAAAGTTGGTCTAATATTTTTTTTAATTCTTTCACAGGCCTTCAGTACCAATATTGTCCATAACTCTTGAGTGCTTTGTTTGGCCTCTCACCAGTTCAGATTATACCCACCTCAATGCAGCACGTCATTTCCTTTTACCTCTCTATTAGCCAGACGTGCTTTGTGTTCTTGTGGTGGTTTGTTTCGTTTATTATTTTCTTTGTTTGTCAGACGCTCTGCCTTGCTTTGTTATTGTTGTTTATCTTATATATGTCTGCAGAAAACTCAATAAAAAAAACATATGAATAAATACATTTACTTTGTCTCAAAGTATTTGCAAGGAATTGTGTATACATACATACATACATATATACATACAGACACACACACACACATATACATATATATATATATATATATACATTCATACTGGCTGCCAAAGGTTTGGAATAATGTGCAGATTTTGCTCTTATGGAAAGAAACTGGTACTTTTATTCACCAAATTGACATTCAACTGATCACAATGTATAGTCAGGACATTAATAACATGAAACATTACAATACAGTTTGAAAAAAAATCAGAACTTCTTAAACTACTACAAAGAGTTCTCATCAAAAAAATTGTCCATGTGCAGCAATGAAAGCTTTGCAGATCCTTGGCATTCTAGCTATCAGTTTGTCCAGATACTCAGGTGACATTTCATCCCACGCTTCCTGTAGCACTTGACATATATGTGGCTGGCTTGTCGGGCACTTCTTACGCACCTTACAGTCTAGCTGATCCCACAAAAGGAGCGGTCAGCTGAGGACATATGAGGCTGAAGACTTTCTCAAACTAGAGGCTCTGATGTACTTATCCTATTGTTTAGTTGCACATTCGACCTTCCACATCTCTTTATGTCATTGTTAGAGCCAATTGTCCTTTGTCTTTGAAGACTGTAGTGCATACCTTTGTATGAAATCTTCAGGGTTTTGGCAAGTTTAAGCATTGTATTCATTTCTCAAAACAATGATTGAATTACTAGTTTCTAGAGAAAGTTGCTTCTTTTTGACATTTTTGGTCTAATATTGATCTTAAGACATGCTAGTATGTTGCATACTGTGACAACTCAAAAACAAACACAAAAACAATGTTAAGCTTAATTTAACGAAAAACAAATAGCTTTCAACTTTGTTTGATATAATGGGAAGTGATTTTGTAGTACCAAATTAGCAATTTAGCATGATTACTCAAGGATAAGGTGTTGGAGTGATGGTTGCTGGAATTTGGGCCTGTCTAGATTTGATAAAAAATTACTTTTTAAATTCTGGTTGTGCTGATTTTTACATAAGTAATATCCTGACTATAATTTGTGATCAGCTGAATGCTGCTTTGGTTAGTTAAAGTACCAATATCCTTCCGAAACAGCAAAATCTGTACATTATTTTGACCAACAGTGGCCATTTTTGGCCACCAGAGTTTATATAATTATATATAGACATACGTATATACACTGATGAGCCAAAACATTATGACAATCAGCTGCCTAATAGGCTGTTGGTCCTCTGCATGCCACCAAAACGGCACAGACCTGCCAAGGCATGGATTCTACAAGACCCCTGAAGGTGTCCTGTGGTATCTGGTAGCAAGACATTAGCAGCAGATCCTTCAAGTCCTGTAAGTTGCGAGGTGGAGACACCGTGGTTCAGACTTGTTGGTCTAGCACATGCTCAATCGGATTGAGATCTGGGGAATTTGGAGGCCAGGGCAACACCTGGAACTCTTCATCCTGTTCCTGAAACCATTCCTGAACAATGTGTGCAGAGTGGCAGTGTGCATTATCCTGCTGAATGAGGCCACTGCCATCAGATAATACCATTGCCATCAAGGGGTTTACCTGGTCTGCAAAAAAGTTTAGGTAGGTAGCATGTGTCACACTGGTATCCCATGAATAGCCGGACCCAGGGTTTCCCAGCAGAACATTGACCAGAGCATCACACTTCCTCCACCAACTTGTCATCTTCCCACAGTTCATCCTCGTGCCATCACTTCCCCAGGGAAACGGCACACATGTACAAGGCCTTCCATGTGATTTAAAAGAAAACGTTACTCATCGGACCAGGCGAACTTCTTCCAGTGCTATACGGTCCAGTTCTGATGCTCGCATGCCCATTATAGATGCTTTTGATGGTGTACGGGGGTCAACATGGGCACTTTGACCGGTCTGGGGCTACGCAGCAGGGTGCGATACACGTGTGTGTTTTTATATATTCCTCCCATAACCATCATTATAATTTTCTTTACACCTGCCCAATTCTCTTGCACTCAACACGTTGACTACGAGAACTGATTGTTCGCTTACCGTCTAATCTACCCAGACATTGACATTGACATGTGACCTTGTTAGGAGATGATCAACATAATTTGCATCACCTGTGAGTGGTCATAATATTTTGACTCATTGTGTATATTTAATTTAATTGCATCTATTTTTTCTCCATGAATGAGCTGCCTTGTATAAAACAGATATATTAAATTATTACAGTGCATTATATATAATTTACACTAGGTTGGCTAGTTAATTTATTTCTCAATTTTCAACCATAGATGTGAAAATGTCTTCACAGTTTACAATAGTGCTGTAAATAAATCCTACTTGTTGCAGAATTCCAGTGGCTACTCTTATAACAGCATTTTTTGTAGCTAGCTCCAAATAATGTTCTCTTATTAATCACGTAAAACATACTGAAGATTAGCACCCAGACAGTCAAATTATTATATGATGAACTGTTTCCAAACAAAAGCAGATTATGCAGTACCCTGAAGCATCTCATCTATTGACTACAGTAAATTCAAATTAGTCTCCTTGTTGACCATTTTAAAGATGGCAGCGCAGCTGACATATTCAAACCAGCCGAATGAGGTATCTACGAATGGATATCTATGAATACCAGCATACCAGCATCCAAAACACAACAATCAGCAGGGGTAACAGACCATCAATCCAAACCCTTTTACCCAAACCACCATGAAGAGAATGTTCCTGAAAAAGAGACATACAAATACATAGTTGTGCCAAAAGAAGCTAGTGCTTATTGATGTGCAAAAGAGCTTTTACTTTCTGGTACTTTAATTCCAT
This sequence comes from Moxostoma hubbsi, assembly GCA_032164185.1. Classification (NCBI taxonomy): domain Eukaryota; kingdom Metazoa; phylum Chordata; class Actinopteri; order Cypriniformes; family Catostomidae; genus Moxostoma; species Moxostoma hubbsi. Next base: position 12,219,597 of record JAVLUX010000019.1, read on the forward strand.
CACAGCCAGTTTATGTGAAGTGAGTCCAAGTCTGCCACCCAGGGGTTTAGAGCCTCCCTCTTTCAATCCTTTACTTTCCATAAGGTCAAAATATAACCATGATGAGTACACATACACGTCTGCTGATCGTCCTTTCCATATCGCCTTTACCCATCAATCCTCCTCTCCATTCGATGTCACCTCTCTCCTCACCTTGCCTGTGTGTGTGTTTACACAGACGGTGTGTGTGGATTAATGTGTGCTGCTGACTATGTCGCAAGGTTCATTGCAGACAAGTTAATCCGGCAGCGACAGGGCCAGCGAGAATCACCATTAATAACGGATGGAAGGAACAAATAATATATAATTCCACAGAGCTGAAGGCTTACTGTTGTACTCAAAGTCAACAGAGACCTGTATCTCTCAAAGAAGATGGAAGGAAAGAGGATATTTAGGGTTACAGGTTAAGAAAGGGTGTGCTGAGCATGTGCTGTCAAAATAATTCAGTGGATAATTTGTAGTATGCAGATCCAAAACAGTCTGAAACAAAAAAACTGCTTAAAGCAGCCTAAGGTTGTTTGCTGGTGTCACAGTCGTTTAGCTGGTTTTAGTGGGGTTTTAGACACTTTTCAGCTGGTCACCCAAGATTTAACATAAATACATTCTCGATATCTCTCTTGGCCCAATCATAAAGGCACACAGCTGCCATTATCACCACTATACTTACTCCACCTGTTGTTCCAAATCTCAGTTTGTATCTTAGCATCATCAGCACAATCATAAAGGAATATTCTGGGTTCAATAACACTTAAGCTCAATCAACATCATTTGGCAATTAATATTGGTTACCACAAAAAGTTATTTCAACTTGTCCCTCCTTTTACCTTACTCTGGAAACACTTACAATGGAATTGTTTGGGGCCAAGCCATAAATGTTAAAATATTCACTGTTTTATATATATAGCCACAGGATGTAAACAATATGAGTGTTAACATGATTTTAGTGTGATAAAATTGAATACTAACCTTTTCTGTAATGTTATATCGAATTTTACAAATTCATTGCAATGATGATGTAATGCTGTAAATACTAAAACCCTAAAACAACAATAAAATCATTGACGTTACAGTTCAAATAATATACAGGTTTTAACAGAAGAGTTAAATGCTTTTATAAAATGATGTTATGTTACATTTATTTAAAGATACTTTGGACAAAAGCATCTGCTAAATGATTAAATGGAAATCAAATTTTAAAATATTGAAAAAAGTTCATATGAAGGAGTGATGCCAGAAGCTCATTTGCATTTTATTTCATTTTTGGTATTTCATGGAGGATTATGTGTAAATTAAAGAGAAATTGGCGATTTCGCCATTGCAAATTGTTAGTCCTCCTGAATGTCTGTTATGAGCTTCATTAAATCTAGCTGTGTTAAGGCAGAATGCAATGAAAAGCCACCAATGCACACTGTTGTTGTGCCATTGAGTCATTCACATAAGTATAATATTTCTCTAGGACTACCTGTGGCACTTACTGTGTTCAGCATTACAGACAATAACTGAAGAATACTCCTAAAATGTAATCTGTTCCAGTGTTCACCATATTCTGAACAAAGATGTGGGGAAGATTAGATACAGAACAGAGGAACAGCCATGAAATACAGGACCATTACAGAGAAAATTTGACTGCTGTTTTATTCTAGTTAAAAAAAGACAACAGTTAATTTAAGTCAACAATGAATGGCGTAAGGAGGAGAAAGAGAGAGAGAGAGAGAGAGAGAGAGAGAGAGAGAGAGAGAGAGAGAATTAAAGACATTAAAATGAATGACAGGAGAGATGATCAAATATTTAGCAGATTGTATTTTTGATTGACAATTTGACATTATTTCTCTATCTTGTCCCTTTTACTCAATGCCATTTTAGAACAATTTGATTTTCTAACATTACATTGCATTCCAACTCTCTCTCTCCCTTTGTCTCTCTCACCCGAATAATCATGATGATAGAGGGAATTTGACATAGAGTACATGTCTATTCCCAGGAGAGATAATGGCATTCAGGTTTTCCTCTCTGAGAGGTTGAATTAATCTCCAAGGTGACACTAGGTATAAAAGCTGTCGATAGGTGGCCAGAGATACCCTGTAAGAAGCATACTGAGTGGATGCCGTAAGCCCTGCGAATTCACTCAGTGAGAGATGGATCAATCTTTTACAAGGAGCCTGTAAACAAATCAGAGATTCACCTTAAGAAAAGGGTTGAATATGAGTAATAGAGCCTCCCTAAGTTTGAGGAGCCAAAGGATATTCTCAAGTGTTCAAAAATAATTCCCTTAGTTAGCATTGCATTAGTGGGGAAGATTTAGGTTTTAGTCTTTACGAATATGTAAGTATGTGGCTATATTCTCAAAGAATGTATTTTTTGACTCTAGTCTGACATTTTCCTGCACTAAAACCCATGTTCCTTGGTTAAACACAGGGAAATGTAAGACAAAACAAGATACAGGGGATTCCTTAGCTTTTAAATGTCTTTTATGTTTCGTGCAGCATTTTGAGCCTAGGGCTTGAAAATGCGCACACATTTTGGTACTGCTGTAGGACTTTCCTTTGACATCTATTGTTTTTTACACTACTGTATGGTAACATTACACTTATCATAGTGACTATTTGCACTAGGTGTAAATAGCACCTGCTACACAGCATGACTATTTGCATTCCAATAGTCAGCAACAACACAGAAATTGAAGTTAAACTATGTCCCATTGTGTCACGTTGGACTTTGGGCACACAATACCTGGGTTCGACACCAGCATAGTACACAAGTTGACACAGGAGCCAAAATGATGCGGCTGCTTTAGCTATTGCATTTTTCATCTCACATTTACTTGTATTACACTATCGGTTAGTATTAGATGCAGCAGTTCGTGCAGGAATATTTTAAAATTGAAAAAGATAATCTCACATTTGCTTTTTAGGACACTTGGTTAGGTTTTTGGTTAAATGCTTTGGTTAGAGATTTAGGATTTTATCAATTTAAAACTCCATAGATGGAATATTAACCTTAAAAACTTTAGTGCCCCTCATTGGACATTTCACTTCGAAACTGCAGTGAAAAGTTTAATGAAATATGTAATTTCATTTGACAAAAATGTTGCCACTTTCATGTAATTTTCATGAAACAAAGCTGCCTTTGTTGGGAAGTGAAAATGAGAATAAAAAATTGCACTACGCACCCATTATATTCCAACCAAAATCATTTGAAGGCACATCACATTGTTATTACGATTTCTGAATTTGCAAGGATCTTCCATAAAGGACTTGATGGTAGCGATATATTCCACTATTAGTGTCATCCACACAATTGGCAAACCCAAAAATGTTTTTCCTTAAAAAGGAACTGAATGTGTTAATGTGTTAGCTACAAAAATATGAGATTGACAGACCTACTATTAGTAGGTGTTAGTAAAGTAACTTCTCACAGTATATAAACATATTTACATATGTCTTTGTATTAAATCACAGTGCTTTACTCATCAGGCAGAAATTAATTGTTCATACAAGCTATGTAAACAAAACATTTCATTTCTCAGACACCATGAGGGTCTGTGTTTAACTAATCCACAAAAGCCCTGGGTCACAACTTTATAATCACAACTTCACTAAAGCAAATATGAATGGAGGTTTAATCACAGCCTGTTAGACTCTCCATCTTAAGAGCATAATCATGCACGACCCAATAGGTGTCACCAAAATCCTGATGTACATTAGGTGCATTAAGTAATATACTGTACATATAGGTGATAAACCTGGGTTTTGCATTTGCCCTAATGCTCAAAAACAGTGGCATTAGCTCTTAGACATTTTTACCCTGCTCCACCCTTGAGCTCCACTTCACCCCATCCGTGACATAGAACAAATTATTCTAATGCCACTGACAGGGCCAAATCACTCTTTCTCGAGATGCTGATTGTTGAAGTTATCTTTAATTGGTTTAAACTTTGCCCTGGCTGCCTGGGGATTGGCATGCTTAATTTCAGCAAAAGGTCAACATCAATAAATCCAGTTGAATAACGGAAAGTGAGAGAGAGGGACAGAAAAGGGAGAAAGAGATAAGAAAGAGGGAAAGATGGGGATGAAAGCAGAGAAAAAATGGTACCCATTAACATAGGAGGCAGAGGTTGGATATGTGAGAGACAGAGAGAGAGAGAGAGAGAGAGAGAGAGAGGACTGTGACCTCTGTGACATGGTGGCTGACGTCCAAAGTGCAGACAAAAGATTTTAATCTCCAGCTCTATGGCTCCACCTCCATGTCTCCTGTTTATTGGTACTGACCCCTGGCAAGATGGGGTCATATTTTCATATAATGGCAAAACTACTCTGTTAGCAGCCATCACAAGCCATATAATGAGACTAAAATGAAATGGACACAGGCTCTGCAGAATATAGGATCATAGAAAGAGGAAGAGACAAAAAGAGAGCCAGAGAGTGTGAGCAAAAGACTGAGATGGACAGGTAGTTGACCCAGAGCTAAAAGGATCAGCTCAATTTATTTTGTACTGAGAGGTATGAGGGAGAAATTCAAACTAACAAGACATCACTTCCATTAACCGACATGCCATTCCACAGGGTTTGTACAGTCAGATATGACTCACCTGTACAAATCATTAGCATTTGTGCTTTATATCACCTTTGACAAGTGCTGGAAATCAAACTGGTCTTTATCCTCTCTTTGATCTTTCTTTCTTTCTTTGGCACTGTTGTACAATACATAGACTATGCTGCATAGACTTCTAACCAACAGATTTGGCTGCATTTAGGATATACCCACTCCTTGTTGCATAAAATTAAGCATATAGCCATACAATCTCCCTGGACAACCATTTTCAGTAGAAGAAATGGTTTCCTGAGTTTGCAGTGAAAGAGTTTGAATGTACAGTACAAAGCCCAAATCTGATTTCTTCTGAACACCTATGAGATGAATTTGAATTTTGACTGCATTCCAGGCCCTATAGTCCAACATCAGTGTCTGACCTCACTGATACTTGTGTCTATATGGGAGCAAATCCCAGCAGCTATGTTTCAATATCTAATGCAGAGCGATCCTAAAAGAGTGGAAGCTGTTATAGCTGCAATGAAAGGACCAACTTCAATTTGAAATTAATGTTCAATAAGCAAATTTGTTGTTTTGGGTGTCCACATTATTTCCCTGCTGTAAAATCCAGCTTGAGGTGGTAGCTATGTTTTGAAACATGGTAGATGGTCCATAACTTGTCCAAGCTGGTAATTAGCGTACCAAGCTGGTTATTAGCTGGTAAAAGCTGGTTATGTTGGTGTAAGATGACCACTAGCTGGTCCAAACTTGTTTTAGCTGATTTTAAGTTAGTCATTAGCTGGTCCAAGCTGATCTTTAGATGGTTTGAACTGGTCATAAGCTGCTTCGAGCTGGCTATTAGCTGGTTAAAGCTGGTAATTAGCTGGTCCAAGCTTATTGTTAGCTGGTTCAAGCTGGTCATTTGCTGGTCCAAGCGGATCATTCGCTATTTCAAGCTGGTCAATGATTGGTTGACCGGCTATCATGTTGCAAAAAGCAGCTTGACTACTTTTAGCTGGAATGACTAGTCAGTAGCTGTTTTGTGCTGGTCCTACTGTAGATGATCTATTAGCTTAGACCAGCTAATGACCAGCATGTAACAGCTATAAACTAGCCGCAATGTTCTAAAACACAGCAATCTGCTTAAGATGGACTTTTCAGCAGGGTTTTGCTATGTAGTGTGTTTTTTTTTACCACAACAGCATAACATTCAGATGGTTTTTGCAACAGATGGTTTTCGCAAATTCAGCAAATGTCAACTACACCCTGCACCTACTTTTAAAAGACCTCTCAAGTTTATAACAGCTGTTGATTGATTACCATCTGTATTGACAGTGAGATCCAGGGACTGGTTTTGCAAAGTAGAGGCCAAAGGTGAAAGTGCACATGCAGTGTGAGTGCGCAAAGGGGCAGCATGGGAAAGTGTGCTGGGTTGGTGACAGCTCGACTCTGCAATGGCTCAGCTGCACTGCCACAATAAAAGGTGACAGGTCCAATCAACCACTCCATCAACAGCTTCTGGCCTAATGCTCTCATGTCAGACTGTGTTAGAGAAGACTGTGGTGACTCCCCCACACAAGAGAATGAGATCAAGAGAGGACACTTCTTTAATGGAGATCCCAAGCTCTGTAAAATAGATAAATTTAAGTATCTGCATGCTTTCAAATAGTTCAGCAATTCTATCTCTTTGTCTGCCTCTGTGCAAACCTCTCCTCATCACAATAGAGCAGTGAGAGGCACTGAGAAATCGAAAATGATTTCATTTTCCATCTCAAAATAGTGCCAGCATTGACTATGCTCTCTCTGTCTGTATTTCGCCAAATGTGGCATGGCATGTCACAGATGTTCTGGCAATATTGAAGAGTGAGCGATGACTCTGAAAACTCACTCATAATATGGGTGAGTGCACTAGTGAGGCATCAGATGCAAATTAATTCACTCTTACATTGAATCTGATTGAAGTCAATGGAGGACTGGGAGATAATGGAAAAAAAGGATGGACAGGCAAAAAAATGAAGGGAGGGGAGGATAAGTAGAGTAGAGGACAAGTAAAGAGAGGTGAATGAGTCGTGTGAGGAGATAAGTTGCTCAGGGTGAGTGAAAATTCCACCTGGCTCATGCCAATGTGGCAGGTTCATCCAAAAAAGCCACATCAAATTGGAAGGAATTTCTGTCACCCTCTCTGCTGACTGGAACGGGACATCACACTCACAATTCGCTCCATGGGGTGCCACTTGAAAAGAAAATCCCTCTTTAGTTTCCAGGCAGGTGAACAGGAGTAGTGTCCTGATCTCAGAACACACCTGGTGCTCTTCAGAGGTCAAATCAGGATATTTTACAATTCATGCTTGTTACAAGGAGATTGTTGAATTTATATTGTAATATTTGAACCAGTTGGAACTCTCATAAAAAAGTACTGTGTATGGTATCAATGGCAATATCATGGCATATTGATAAACACCATGATTCAATGTGACTGCCATATTATGCCATATAGGGTGAAAACAGGTAATGTGGGATAACTGGTAAAGTAGGACAATCATCCTTTATTATAGGGCTGCTCAATTATGGCAAAAATCATTATCACGATTATTTTGGTCTTTTTAACAGTGGATTTCCTTGAACTTTAAAATGTAAACTGCACTAGGTAGGGGAGGAGGCTATTGTCAAATGCTAATTATTTTGTGTTATGTATGGTAAGAAAATAAAAAAAAGCCTGCATCACCATCATTTACAGCAGGGGTGTTCACACTTCTATGGAATGAGATCTACTTTTTCATCATGTTATTGCAGCATCATGTTATTGCAGCAAGATCTACCATGCCAAAACTTCTCCAGTGCCCAAAACACCCTCAGACCCCGGAGGGTTAAATGTTGCATTCAACAATTTCCGATAAAAATAACGTTTATGCATGGTTTTTGAAAAAAACTAAATTTTTAAGTCATTGAAATAAGGCCATATAACACATAATAAACATTTGTCCACAAGCCTTTTGAGAACTGGATCTTGTAGCCTAGAGTTTTTGCTACAAAATGATGTGAAAACCATCCTGATCACTCATTCATACAAACCAATATAGTAATTTAAATTTTGTAAGACACTTTTAGTGTTAGAAAGGTCATATTCGAGGAGGCGTGAATGATCATGAATATTGAGTGTAAATCACACCTGAGGAGACAAAACACCCCCCCCCCCCCCCCCCCCCCCCGGGCCTATCAATGAGGAATGTGACAGAAAGAGAATGAATATGAGGAGAATTAATGATCAAAATCAAGTTTTAAGTTAAAAGAAGTAATCTGACTATACATTTTCTTTACTTAAACGACTTTACTTAATTTTAGACCTACACTACCGTTTAAAAAAGTCTCTTCTGCTCACCAAGGCTGCATTTATTTGATCCAAAAAAAACAGTAAAAACAGTGATATTTTGTACTATTTTTACAATTTAAAAGAACAGTTTTCTATTTGAATATATTGTAAAATGCAATTTGTGATCAAAGCTGAATTTTCAGCATCATTACTGCATGTAATTAAACTTATTTCAAATGTCAATACTCTGAATCCTGGCTTGCAAGTCTGGAAACAGTCCCACTAGTAAAATATGTACATGTTTATATAAAATAGCATGTCAACTAATAAAAACTAAATTACTTACGCATCTAAAATTGTATCCTCAGCTGGATCAAGTCTCTCTTCAAAATACAAACGTTCATCTGAGTCCCGCTTTTCTTCTGAGGAAAATTGTAACTCTTCATCACTATCCAGAATTGTTCTCATTTGTGTATCGTGCTGTCTTTCAAACATGCAGAAAAATGAATGAACTTATTGTTTTTAAGGCACAGTCAGGGGCGTTTACCATTTGCATTGATTGCCTCAGCACATTAGCGTATGAATGGCACGCTCTGCTAGTGGGTGGGATCACATTAGATATAAATTAGCTGAGCCAGGAAAACTGTACATTGCTTTGTTTCATACAGATTACATTGAATATGTGTTTTAACTTTGACATATGTTTGTGTGATAAGTATTCACAGAGTTTCAGTTCATTTTTGTGACGTGTTTCAGATATATGCTCGCAAACCCAGAGACTGCTGAAAGCTCACCCTTTTTATTTTCTTTATTTTACAAAAGCACAAGGTTTTGTTGTTATTGTGAGTGTAAAAGTATAAAAAAGTAGACACTTTATAGTTTCTAATGATATCTTACACTTATCTGTAAAAATGCTGGAGATTATTATGTTGTTTCCGCTGTAATGACGAAAAACATCCAGCAGGATACGCCAGTGCGTCCGTTGGCCCCAGAGGGTTAACTTAATAGAGCCATGTATAACCAATTTTCTTCATGATAAGATACACAGTGAACGTGATGCATATATTATGATTCACTACGTCACGAGCCATCTGGTTATAATCTAGCTTCATCAAATGCATCAGGTGCATCAGGCGGAAGAAGATTCAATCTCTTCCCCATTCACTTCACGCAACTCATAGATGCAATGACCGCACAGAGAAATGCCAGTTTCAGAATTTATTTTCATAAACCACTTTCTTATTATTTTAACTTTAATAAAGGGTGCTTTAAAGATTCACCAGGGTATTTCATTGCGAAACGGAATGTGCTACAATAATCATTTTATTCCGATAATCTGTTTTTATAATCGTTGGAAGCCAAAATTGTAATTGAAAGTAAAATGTTATTAATTGCCCAGCCCTACATTATTATTTGTATATTGTTCCATGCATCCCGATGATCTTTCATCGAAGGCAATCTTTCCTGATCCTATTCTTTTAGGGGGAAAAGACCCTGCGGAGACTACATCCTGCCCAGGCTAGGGGGAGGTGACATGTAGCCAATACACCACATGGGTTGTCAAGGCACACATGGGAGTGGCGCAGTGGTAGGTCATACCTGATTAGGGAGGAGCTCTAAAAACACAGTGACCGGGGCAGAGGGATTGCCCATGGGAGACGCTGGTCCGCCAACAGTGGGACCGTACCGCAGAAAATACATCACAGGAAGTTGCTTGAAGAGGGAATTAGGCCTGTGGAACCCTACCCCAGTACAGAGCACTTGTGGCTCGTAGTGGGTCTGATCGCAAATTCCTCCACTGAATTTGCAGGCCAGAAAGCTAGGGAGGAATAACATTCAGGAAGTGAGAGAGTATTGGCTAACCTCTGGTTATGCCGTTGGCCAGTGCCCATGAGGGTGCCACACTTCTCGTCGAGTGTGCTCAAATCCGCAAGGGGGTGGGCACAGCCTGGGTCTGGTAGGCCAGAGAGATAGCATCAACGACCCAGTGAGCTAACCTCTGTTTGGAGATGGCATTCCCTTTACGCCATCTGCCGAAGCAGACAAATAGCTGCTCAGAATATCTACAACTCTGCATGCGGTCCAAATAGATAAGCAAAGTACGTACTGGACACAGCAACGAAAAGGCTGGGTCTGCCTTCTCCTGGGGCAGCACTTGCAGGTTCAAGTATGTGTGGAAGTATGCGTCTTTCAGATCTACCACCGCAAACCAATCTTGATGCCGAACGCAGGTTAAAATCTGTTTCTGCATGAGCATTTTGAATGGGAGTTTGTGTAAAGCCTGGTTGAGAACACTCCAGTCCAAGATTGGCCACAACACACTGCGTTTTTTGGGGACAATGAAGTAAGGGCTGTATAAACCCTTCTTCATCTCGGCTGGAGGGATGGGCTCTATTGCGTCCTTGAGTAGCAGAGTTTTAATCTCTGCTCATAAGGCGCTGACATTTTTGCAGTGCATCGAGGTTGAGCAATTACCGCTGAAACGAGGCGGGGGCCTGGCAAATTGAATCTCGTAGCCGAGTTGGATGGTCCTGGCCAGCCAACGCGATGGGTTGAATAGCGATAGCCATGCATTCAAGCTCCGTGCAAGGGGCACCAGAGGGATGATCGTCTTTGACATACCGGGTGGAGCTTCGCAGCGGGGGAGCAGGTAATAAAGTGCCGGGAGGAAAAAGCACGCACGGCACAAACTGGCTGGATGACCAAGGGAGTGAGGAAATTGCTCTTTTATTGACAATGTGGGTACCGGCAAAAGAAAATAAGGAAACTGAGGATTTTCCTCACGGCCCTCCGCTGAGGGACAGAGAGGTCCTGATACCAGCTCCAGAGCACTTAGGAGCTTTCCGGGTCCTAGAGGGGATCCTGGAGACGGGGAATGTAAGCCGCATGCGGGGTGCTCGACGCTGTGGCTGAGAGCTGGGCTCGGGTTGAGGTGTAGCTGCCTGTTGTTTGGATGCAGGGGGATGCTGTTGGTGGGCAGATGGGGCACGGGCTGTGCTGAGGCGTCGCCACGGCATGATGTGAGAGCCTCTGTCTGCCTATTTACTGCAGAAACTGCTGGGCAAAGTCATCGACAGTGTCGCCGAAGAGGCCAAGCTGGGAGACGGGGGAGTTGACAAAGTGGGCCTTGTCAACATCGCACATCTCGACCATGCTCAGCCAAAGGTGGCGTTTCTGGACCACAAGAGTGGCCATCGCCCGAGTACCCACGCTGTGACCTTTGTGGCTCTGAGAGCAAGTTCGGTGGCAGAGCGCAGTTCCTACAGCACATCAGGGTCGGCACTACCCAGGTGCAGTTCTTTAAGTACCTTGGCTTGGTGGACCTGCAGGAGAGCCATGGCATGCAGGGCGGAGGTGGCCTGTCCGGTGGCACTGTAGGCTTTCGAGGTGAGTGACAACGTCATCCTACAGGCCTTGGAGGGGAGTACCTGGCGTTCCCGCCAGGTGGCAGCGTTCTCGGGGCACAGGTGGATTGCAACCTCTTTGTCCAACTGGGTGAGCGTCAAGTGTGGTGAGAGTAGATGAGTGATGAGGCTGGTTCCGAGCAGTAAAAGGTCAAGTCAAATCATTTTTATTTGTATAACGCCTTTCACAACACACATCGTTTCAAAGCAGCTTTACAGAAAATCAGGCATTAACAGAAGATATAACTGTAATGTCTATAATATCGATGAGTCATCATTGTGTAATTAGATAAAATACGATTTTGAATTGTGTTTAAAAATAAATAATTAAATAATCATTGTATTTATAACCTCTGTGAGCAAGCCGAAAGTGACTGTGGCAAGGAACACAAAACTCCATAAGATGTTGGTTAATGGGAGAAAAATAACCTTGGGAGAAACAATGCTCACTGTGGGGGCCAGTTCCCCTCTGGCTAACATCATGACTATAATACCAATATTACTTATGTACAGTGCAATTCATGGTTAAAATTATTAAACTAAGTAAGTGTTAAGGGACAGAGTTTAAACAGATTTTGTATGAACTGCAAGATTAATGACTAATGTCTTTGAGGTCCATCCTATATTAACTTCAGAAGTTCACATAGATGCAGTTGTCCTTGTTAATTGACTGATGAAGGGTTTTGTTGGCAATTGATGGTCTATGTATTCCATTTCAAGTGTGTACTCCATCCATACTACGTGGCTGGGAGCAGCTCCCTGACACGAGGTACCAATCGTCAAGCCATGAAGGCTGTGGGGAGGACGGAGGGTTCCAGTCCAAACCGGGCAGCTGAACTGGCTGAAGTGGCATTCACTTTGAGAAATGAAAGCCGCGATCGCAACGCTGCCATGGTCACGATCTCGCAGTGAGCACATGATCCATCCACAAATGCTGCCTCAGTATGATCGCTACCAAGGCACATGAGGCAGCATCTCAACAACATCGAGCTAGTGACAGAAGGGGAACCAAAGAACCATCTACCCATTCTTTGGAAGTGCCACGCTTGTACCATGGCACTTTTGGGTACATACATTTTTTTTTTCTAAATGCATTGGTGTTTTCCAGGCTGAAATATTTAAACAAGGCCATCAATAAAGAAACAAGGGTAAATACAATTTACAACTGTTTTCCTTTTCAGCAAATTAACATAATTGTTGAAATAATTTAAATGTTGTGTTTTCAACTCTGCACTGATCTCTAAATCATGTACAGTATATAGTTATATTTTCTCTGTTTAAAACTCTTTACTTACACGCTAAAGGGAACAGGGAAATTAGTTTAGCCTTTGATGTACCTGCACTTTGAAACTACATTCATCTCTAGGAGACAGAATGTGTCTCCTTCCTGAACTGTACAATTGCTGCGTGCTCCCATGGTGTTTGTGCTTGCATACTATTGTTTGTACAGATGAACATGGTAACTTCAGGCATTGCTCCCAAGGATGAACTAGACTAGATTTTTTTTTTCTGAGGTCTTGGTTGATTTTTTTAGATTTCCCCATGGTGTCAAGCAAAGAGGCACTTAGTTTGAATGTTGGCCTTAAAATTCATCCACAGGTGCACCTCCAATTGACTCCAATTAGCCTATCAGAAGTTAGTTAGTTAATTAGTTAATTGCCTAAAGGCTTGACATCATTTTCAGGAATTTTCCAAGCTGCTTAAAGGCACTGTTAACTTAGAGTGTATGTAAACTTCTGACCTTCTGGAATTGTGATATAGTCAATTAAAAGTGAAACAATCTGTCTATAAACAATTGTTGGAAAATTTACTTGTTTCAAGCACAAAGTAGATGTCCTAAACAACTTGCCAAAAATATAGTTTGATAATATGAAATCTGTGATGTTAAAAAATTAGTTTGAATGATTTCAACCTAAAAGTATGTATAGTCTGACTTAAACTGTATAGTGTATATATATATATATATATATATATATATATATATATATATATATATATATACATACATACAGGTGAAACTCGAAAAATTAGAATATCGTGCAAAAGTTCATTAATTTCAGTAATTCAACTTAAAAGGTGAAACTAATATATTATATATTATATATTTGCTTTACAAGCAAAGTAAGATATTTCAAGCCTTTATTTGATATAATTTTTATGATTATGGCTTACAGCTTATGAAAACCCCAAATTCAGAATCTCAGAAAATTAGAATATTACATGAAATCAAGCTAGATTACATTACCTTTATTACAAATTCTGTTGTTTTAAAAGTTTTCAATATAACAGAAAACCAAATGTTTATGTTTTCAAAGCATAAAAACTTATGCACATGTTAAAAAAATGTATAATTGTTGGAACCTAAGAACGTAAGCACTGTTCTGATGGGGCAAAATCTGCAATGTCTCAGCTTATGCTCACATCTTCAGATCCAAAAATATGTGATTTTGAAGGCCATTGCTGCTTCCTAATATCCATAATTCCCTACTTTATGCTATGCCAAAAACAGCCACCAATGGAGAAGTATGTCTGAATCCTCAGTATTCATTAAACAGTAAGCGAGAAATACCCAGATGACCTATTTCCAGCAAGATTTTGAAGTGCGGATCGACTGGACATTTTATTATCCCACAATGCCTGGGGAGCTGAGGAGACATCATGTTCAAATGCTGGAATTAAAAGAACGGCAGTGAACCGAGATTCAGGTGGCTCTTCTCAACTCTAAGTGTTGTATACCATGAAAGTTGTTCCTTGTGCTTAAATGGTACTTGTTTAACAATACCAGATTCCATTATTTTTGTGGTTGTTGTTATTATGTCAAACTACTATAAAAAGGCTAGACTACAGTTTGCAAGTGACATGGGGACAAAGATCTTACTTTTTGTAGAAATGTCCTTTGGTCTAATTAAATAAAAACATAACTGCTGTCAGATACATTACTATTCTTTTATTACTTTTGTCCTTTGCAATGAAGAACTGCTTGTATAGACATGAATATTTCTGATTTCAGGTAGACTATCCTGTGACGTGTTCATCCTTTTTGGGTAGGTTCATTATGGCGTGTTCTGCAGGCAAAAGTCAGGAAGACAAATGGGATTCTCATAAGCCTCTGTGCTGCTTTTTTGCTTTTTTGTCACCTCTATAAGCACCTAACTAAACTCCCTGCACCATAAATAAAGCTCAGTTTCAAGGAAGAATGACAGTAGGTCATGTTGTGCTTCATTATTAGATAGAATTTGTGTGTACAGTATGTGCACCTAAGCCCATGCTCTTGGCTATGGACATAGCTGTCTTACTCCAAGCTAACAGATGCCTGCCTGAAGCAGAGATGACAGGCTTTAAGAAGGGGCTGATGAGTCTGTGACTGTGGCCACCTACAGAGCAATTTGCTCAAGTGATAAGTGGGATGACTTCCCCTTCCTTCAGCCTGGTGCCCAGACCTGCATTAAAGACTAAAATAGGGTCCAATACTACAGAATAACCCTCATGGGATACTGTTATGTTATGTGTGAGCATTCTGAGATTTAAAAGGCAAGATTTTGTGTTATAAAATACTGTCATTGTGATCCTCTATGTATTTTTTTTTTTTCCAAATATTTTGATGCCAAGGACCCCAAAATATGATGATCCCCTTGTAAGGGACCCACTTTACTAAAACATAAAGGCAGATACTGTATATATTTCCATGTATAAAGATTAATTTATACTGTGTAAGAAAAATAGTTAGTTGCAGTTAGGGCTAGACAATATATTGAATATTCACTATATATTCGAAAATATTTTGCTAGCTATATAAATTTAAGCAATATCATAAATATCACGATGACTAATGTGCTTTTTATTTAGCCAAAACTTGTTCTAAAGACCATGTCATTAGACTCATTTCACAATCCTTCAGGACTCCACAAGTGATCATAATAACATAAAAATCTAATTATTATATTTGATTGATTATTAAACCACAACAGGTTGGTGTTTGAGTGCTTCAGAGAGAATGGGTGACATGCTGTTCTGTGTGCACACATGTAGCTCACCTTGTTCATTCACAAAAAAAAAACAAACAAAAAAAAAAACAAAACAACAACATTATAATAATTTGGCCAAATTAAACTTGTACTAAAGCCAGTGGCGAGGAGAAACTATAGCTGACAATAGAATAAAATAATAATGATTATTTTCTTGATTTACGAGCAGTCTTTAGAAAGCAGAATAATTAAGTAATTTCAAATTCACTTAATGTTATTGTGGCAGGGCAGAGGGTGGGGCCGGGTCATGATTACCCGGTCCCGTATCAGGCTAATCAAGCCTCCGAGAGGGATAAAGGCCGATGGCAGACGGTGGTGCGGAAAGAGAGAGATAATTTACAGACACGTCCGTCATATGTGTGTTTGTGTCTTTTAAGTTTATCATTAAAATATTATTTACATTGTCAAGCCGGTTCTCGCCTCCTCCTTTCCCTTGAACTACGTTACACTGGTGCCGAAATCCGGGAAGGAGGAGGGATATGCCGTAGTAGAGTTCTCGCCACTACCGTCCACCCCAATGGAGCAGCTGTGGCCATCTGCCAGGGGGACGAGGAGCCCAGCCGCCTGGAAGCGGAGGAACGGCCGCCAACCGCGAAGGGAGAAGGGGCTCCTAGCCGACCGCCTGGAGCCGTCAGGCAGCTGCCAGGGGCAGAGGAGTCCCCTACCAGCCACTGAAACGCGGCGGGGTTGGAGACCGCTGACCGCGAGTGGGGAGTGGATTGCGACTGACCGCCTGGAGCTGGAGAACCGCTGCCAGGGGCGGGGGAGACCCCTTCGGCTCCCCAAGAATGCGGTGTGGTGTTCCGTGGGGCTGGGGGACTGCCTCCAATCCGCCCGGAGAGGTGCGGCTGTTGTCCATTAGAGGGTGGAGGAGTGGCCGAGGAACAAGCTATGGCGTATCGGAGAACCGGTGAGTAGGTTTTTTTTTTTTAATCTCTCTCTCCTCTCTCTCTCTCTCTCTCTCTCACTGCTGCTCTGCTTTGGCCTTTTCCCTCTTTTTTAAATTGTAGTGTTTTTTTTTTGGGGGGGGGGGGTACTACATTGTTACAGAAGTACCCCCCCCATATTTTAATTATTTCTGTGGCCCTCCCCTCGTCCCCTCCCTCGTCCAGGTAGACGGGGATGATCTGCCGGCAGACAGCGCGGAAGGCACGCCCCTCCCCAGGGAAAGGGGGGGGGGGGGTGTATGTCAGGCCGGGGGCTACCCAGCCTGAAAGAACGAAGGAGGAATGTGGCAGGGCGGAGGGCAGGGCCGGGTCGTGACGTACCCGGTCCCGTATCAGGCTAATCAAGCCTCCGAGAGGGATAAAGGCCGATAGCAGATGGTGGTGCGGGAAGAGAGAGATCATTTACGGACATGTCCGTCATGTGTGTGTTTTGTCTTTTGTTTGAAGTATACAATTAGAATATTATTTACATTGTCAAGCCGGTTCTTGCCTCCTCCTTTCCCTTGAACTACGTTACACTTATATTTACTTAAAAAAATGTCTTCAAAAATCCATCTTTTCTGTCTCACTGAAGAAAGTCATACAGGTTTGGAAGTCCAATAAAATTTGGGTCCACTATAATTTTAACAGCAAAGTGAAACTGATAAAGATGAATGCCCTAAGCATTTAATGATCCACACCATCTCTCTACTTTAAGTTACTAAAACACCAACATTATCAGTCAACAACAGAAATTCCAAGTTATTATGTTTCCTTTATTTATGACAGCCAATCATGGTAAAACAGATTATTTTAAGGAAAGGCACAATAATGGTGCTGTATCTGCACTCATCTCCATAGCAATGATATTGAGTGGCATCTCGCCCTTGATTATGTTTGCTCAAGTTGCAAGTGAATCAAAAGAGCTGTCACAGCTGCACAGCAGCGGGCAATACCAGTAATCTCCACTTCTCAGTCAAACGTCATGCTTGTCAATCTTAAGATTAAATCATATACATCATTGTTGTGCTAAACACTGACATTTCGAATGCAGTCTGGATGCTTAAGCATTACACAACATATATAAAGTTGAATTTCCTAAAATGTGCATCACTCTAAACTAGGCAAGACAGAGAGGGAAATAGATCTGGGAGAGAAATGTGGTGATCCATATTAGTGGGAATCGTGCTGAATGAAGTATAAGGTGCATTGGCTTGTTAGTGCTCCAGTGGGAAATATGAGGGTTATTGAGGATGCACAGTCTGTCGGCAAGTTCCACGGTAACCACACATAGCCCCTGGCAAACAGCAGACCAAACATACTTGAGTCTAGGGATTCTGCGGGTAGGGATGTTATGCACCCTGCAAGGATATGGTAAGGACAATGGGAAGATGTGTTTGAAAGAGAGAAACCATTCATAGAGATACAGAATGCACAGCAGAAGAGGACCAAAGTACACAATAATCGTCCATAAAGAAGAAAAGTGAGAAGGTAAATGAATTGTTACACTACCTAACCTCTCCCTCCTCAACTCTCTGTTTTTCTGCTGTATCTGGCACTAGGCTGAAATAAGTGTGATAGCAGAGTGCTGTCATAGTTGCCATTTGATTGCTGTAGTAAAGAAGAATTAACTCAGGGTAAAGCATCACATTATCCTTTTAATTTTTAGGTGTGCTGGAAATAAACAAGATATTACTCACCTGTGATCTGTTACTCACCACACACACACACAAACAACAAGAACAACAACTGCCATTCGCCACTAAGTGGCGGTGACGTCACCACGACGCTTGTGCCAGGATATGTGCACGTTAAGGCCACGTGTAGTGTCGAACGTCCACTGGCAGGAGGTCACGGGACAGATCCAACAGGTGACATGGGTTGACTGATTGAGATGACTGACGGCGTACTTGTGCCCCCTACTGTGCCAACTTGCTGCGCTTTAGCCACCCTGCGCTCTGCACATTGTTGTGAGCATCGCTCCTCTGCCCTCCGTTGTTTTTGGAGGGCGACTGCCGACAAACTGGCCAGTAGAATCCTTCACAAGCCTCCTCCAAAGAGGCCAATCTTGACACCGCTGGTACACACACACACACACACACACACAAATACATTTGTAAATCAGCCAGATAAGTTAAGTGTTAAACAGATGTAAATCTTTTAATATTACAGATGTACAATACAATAAGAAAGGAGGGTGAGATACAATAAAGCAATAAGACACGAGAGGGTATGCATTAAAGAGTTTTTTCAAGCACATCCTATGTTTATTTTATGGAACAAAAAGCCTAATTTTCACCAAAGTACCACGATAACAGTTCACAGCTTATATATGCACAGCCATCACATCTAAATGCGCAATCTTACCATGCATGCAGCTACATCTACTTATTAGGTGCAGATGTGGTTTTCATTAACACAAACAGCAACTCAAATTCTCTTTTCAGGCATATAATATGTTTGTTTTCTGAAACAGACAGCCAAACTATCACAAAAGTACCACAATAACAGTTTAAATCTTCTATACTCACAGTGAAAACATACTGATCGAGCGTGATTATCTGATGCACGCAGCTTAATCTGTTTATATAAGCGCTTGTCTCACACACACACACGCACACACGCACACACACACACAAAATGTCTGAGAAGTCAAACAGTGCATATAAACAAACCGGACTGCTGATATTATTTGTTCATTTGTTTTTTACTGCTATAAAAGCAAAATAATTAAAACAAATACCCCCTCTACTGGCTGTGCAGTCTCAAGTGCAAAAATAACTCACTCCAGGGGACACTGCAGGGGAATTTAGAGCCTACTCATGAAAAGGTTAAGTAGTTTTAAACTTTGAAAAACATGTTTTGCAATCATTTCATTCTGTTGTGCTCTGTCCAGCTGTCTTTGAGCACAAGAGTGCATCATCTGTGAAAGTCTGTGCTGCCTGCTCATAGATATTCATGACTTCAATTTTTTAAGTCAGATTTTTTGAATAAGATTATTTTTGGTAGTTATCAGCATATTGACTTGATGTAAATGCTCACTATTTAAATACTAAAACCTACATATATGTGTATATATGACTCAAAGAACATTTTACAGAACAAGGCTTCACTGTAACTGTTCAAATCCAGCATCAAAGTTTTATATTAACAAACCCACAGATGATATAAAGTTTAATACATGTATTTACTGACCACAGGTGGGAAATTAAAATAAACCACAACTGCAAACAAGATTACACATTTTACAAAAGCTGTGAAAGTGCAGACATTGTGTGTGGTGGCATAATATCCCACATAAATAAGCCCCCACTTTTTTACATAAGTATTTTTTACTATATAGATTGCTTCTCTCAAATAATGCCAAAGGTCATTTGGCTTCTATGCTGCTCTTGTGTGATTTCCAGGGAGTTCACTACACCACTGTGCCACCTTGTGGAGAGGAGCAACATGTCCAACTAAGAAAATGTACTATATCAAGGACATGTGCAACAAAAAGTTGTTTTTATAAGCGTAACCTATGTGTTTTAATAAACATTTGTGTAGGGGGAACTACAGTGTTAAACATACAGTTATACACACAGTTGTTGACCAATAGTGAACTCTGACTTTGACTGATGTGTGGCCTTTTTGACAAAGAGACTTGAGAAAGGATGGAACATCTTTATCGACCCACTGTGTCCCCCAAGTTTTGGTTTATGAGAAGAAATAAATCCTTCTTATACACAAACAAAGATACAGTGCCCATATCCTGGCATATAGATACAGTGCCCATATCCTGAGGAAGTCAGCCAAATATTGCCTTGTCTAATAAACAGATTCTTGATCTTGAAGTATCAAATAACAGAGGAATGATTGCTCATTGCTATTTAAACAGAAATGGTCCAATAAACCCGACTGGCTGGAAGGCTCTCACTTTGTTTCCTCTCTCTCTCTCTCTCTCTCTCTCTCTCTCTCTCTCTCTATTCCTTGCCCTCTCTCTGTAGTACCACATTACCCAAGTTATTTCCTCTGGAGGCACACCTGTGAAAGCGCAAGCATGTGGCCCTGCTAGAAAAATATTGCATTCTATAAAACTTCTCCATAATCTGGCCATGTGCAATAAATCCAGGACAGAAATATTAAGTGAGGCTGATATTTCCTTGGCCTCTCTCCAGCTCTGCTAGTAAAAACCAGCAGTCAGAATGACCTTAGCATTAAAGATATATCATGCTGAGGGGTGGTGGGGGGATCCCAGAGATCACTTTTGCAATACAGCAGTCAAACACTTGGTGAAGTGTGCAGATGATTCCAAAATAATTGCAAATGTGTTACAGCAGACTCTGTTATCAATGTTCATTAGACACCAAATTACTCTAAACAAAATTAAGTAGGGCTGTAAAGGTATTTAAAAGAGCTTTTAAAGGGAATACACAATCAAACACCCTGCTGAAAAGTCTATCTAATAACAGCATGAATTTCCAGGCTGGTCCAAGTTAATTTACGCTGGTCTAGCTG
This sequence comes from Moxostoma hubbsi, assembly GCA_032164185.1. Lineage (NCBI taxonomy): Eukaryota > Metazoa > Chordata > Actinopteri > Cypriniformes > Catostomidae > Moxostoma > Moxostoma hubbsi. Next base: position 12,240,325 of record JAVLUX010000019.1, read on the forward strand.
GTGGACCACTATAGACATATTGTTCACCATCAAAAAAATGTTTGAACTGGTTGAATAAGAAAGGCTTGCCAGTTAATCTAAACTTACTGAGCACTTTATTATGAACACTACAGTCATAATAATGTGCCCAACGTGGTCTTCTTCTGTTGGAGCCCATACGGATCGAGGTGTTGTGCGAGCTAAGATGCTAATCTGACCACAATTGTACAGAATGGTTATCTGAATTACCGTAGCCTTTCTGTCTGCTCGAACCAGTCTAGCCACTAGTGTTGGTTTCGAGTCCACCTTAGTCGAGTCCGAGTCAAGTCCGAGTCTTTAAACAATGCAGGTCAAGTTGAGTCTGAGTCCAAAAGGGGCAGAGTCTGACTCAAGTCCGAGTCCATAACAGGCACAGTCTCAGTCGAGTCAGAGTCCAAATTAACCTGTTCATGAATCTGAATTGAATTTGTAACTGTAAACTCAACATCAATATTTTAAGTTTATTTTAACTTTCACAACTAAGAAAAACTATATAAGTCAATATAAGTCAATATAAGTCTAACAGTAACAAAAACTTGACAAAAACAAACATAGACTAAAGAAAGTGAAACTTGTGTTAGTTAATAGATCCAGGGTTATTATTGTTTTCTATTTCATTATCAAATTGCCTTTTAAATTTAGTTTAGGATTATCTAAAATGATCCCTATCTAAAGAAATAATAGTCTATACTGAGATTTCTCAGATTAGTGAGAGTCACTATCTGCCAACTGGTTTGGCAAAATACATATACATTTGTCAACATGGTAGTAATTAGCCATTGTTGAAAAGTTACAGTACATCTCATAATTTTACTGCAAATGTTACATCCAAAAACACGGACATGCAAGCTCAGCTTAGTTTTAGTGGAAGAATAGCAGCTGTACATCATCGTACCATTAGCTAGGTAACTTCTAACCATTCACATGTAAGCCATTGCTTTATAATTCCACTCACAATATCACATTGCTGCTTCAGTTTGCTAACACGGCAACCTCCACCACCCTACCACTACTTGTTGAGTCCTGTCCTGCACAGGGGTAGGCTCCTCACCCCTGCCTCCTATCTCCGGCAAGATATGATGGTTCCGAGAATAACTTCTTTGGACCGCCAGATGGGGCTTACACCAAAGAGAGACATTACATTTCTGTTTTATATTCATCAAATAAATGTAATCTTATAATTCACTCAAATCTGCGAGTCTTCCTGATAGAAAGTATTTCCTATTTTAATTTGCAGAAAACGGCACAATGCGGGGCAGTTCTGCGCTCTGCTTGTGCACCTAAACTCTGATGCATCTTTGTGAATCTCGCAGATGCTGACGTCGAAGATAACAGATAATAATATTGAGTCATACATTTAATTGTCCTTCAAAAGTATCAGAGATATAGGCTAAAAACAATATGTGCAAAAGTTGCCCTGTGGTAACTTATAGGCTATACAGTGGCAAAAATAATATATAAAAAAAAAACTTTAAAAATAAAAACAACATAAACAAATATATTCAGCTCGTTACATGCAGATTAGCTTCATACACAAACTCTGCCTTTGAGTAATAGCCTACATATTATAGTCGATAATTACATTAGAAACAAAACATTTCACTGCCCAAAATATCCTATTATTTTATTGTGCATGATTGAATGTTGTGAATGATGGACAAATGCTGTAAAAAAACATATTTTAAGCAGCTTGTCAATGCTTTGAAAATAGAAAATCAATAATAAATAGGTGCTGTTTATCTGTTTAAATCTGTTGCTGTCTGCTTTAGCAATAACAATTCAACAATTCTCGACTACTTAAAAAGTTACAAAGTTAATTTACCAAGCTATTTCAAGCTGACAACACTGTGTGGACTACATGAGTTTACAGAAGTATACATGTATTGATACATTACACCTAAAAAAAATTATACAATATTAATACTATTTTTCTGAATTTGTATTATTTTTTATTTTTTTTTATATTTCTTTATGTTTTGTTGTTTTAATTATTGTGTCCTATTTTTGTCTTATGTCTATTTTTGTTATCTTTTAACTTTTTTACCTTGTTTGGTGTGCTTTCTTGTCTAGGTCTCCCTCAAAAAAGAGATTTCATCTCAAGGGACTTCTTGGTTAAATAAAGATTAATAAAATAAAAAGTAAACTGTGAGAGACATGATGTAGGTGACTTGACTCAATTAAATTCTTGGTTGGAAGTTCTTAACCACAATGAAATTGCGAGCGGCATCTTGGGTGCACAAACAGCTTGTGCAGTTTTACCAGTTGTCAGATTCCGTGCTGTGCGAAACTGCCTTGTTAAGTTTCTAGTTCATTGGCTACATACCTGTCTTTATGTTTTCATGTTGGCAGCCACCTCGGTAATCAATATTATACAGTAGTCTCTGTAGTAACATTCAAGGGTATGTGACTGTGAGTGTGCGCATGTGTGTGTACGTGTGTTTGCTTAACAAGGTGAAACAAACTCATCTATGACATTAGGGGTTGCTACAGCTGCTTGCAGACAGAGATGTGTTCATTTATTTATTTTTTTCATTGCATCACAAATGCGATGGACCAAGTGACAAGTCCAAGTCTATTAAAATTGGACTTTTGACTGGACTCGAGTCCAACTTGTGTACCCCAACTCTACTGGCCATTCTGCATTGACCTCTCCCATTTAAAAAGGCTTTATATCCGCAGAACTGCCACTCACTGGATGTTTTTTGTTTTGTTTTTGGCACCATTATGAGTATACTCTAGAGACTGTTGTGCATGAAAACCCCAGAAGATTAGCAGTTACAGAAATACACAAACCAGCCTGTCTGGTACCATCAGCCTGTCTGGGGGCCAGTGGTAGCTCAGCGGTTAAGGCTCTGGGTTACCGTTCAAGCCCCATCACCGTCAAGATACCACTTTCGGGCTCTTGAGCAAGGCCCTTGATCCTATCTGCTCCAGGGGTGCTGTTTCATGGCTGACCCTGCGCTCTGGCCCCAGCTTAGTTGGGATATGCAAAAAAATGCATTTCATTGGCTCTGTACCTGTACTCTGCACAATGACAATAAAGTTGAATCTTAATCTTAATCGTAATCAATCATGCCACGGTTATACTCACTGAGATAAAAAAAAATTCTCCATTCTGGCGGTTGATGTGAAAATTAACTGAAGCCCCTGACCCATATTTGCGTAATTCTATGCATTGCACTGCTGCCACATTATTGGCTGACACAACCCCCGCGGTTGTGAGGTGTGTTCACAAGGACGCGAGAGGTCTCAGACATGAGCTCGAGATGTGGACTCAAGGGCGAAAGACCCGGAGTAGCAAAAATCCTACTCATAAGAATCGTAGAATGTGAGCGGAAAGGACTAGCCTGCCGCATCACAGACTTACTTGAGACTTGGCTTCTGATGTCGACTCAAGGACGTAGGCCCGGAGTACCATAAACATCCAAACCATAGATCCTGAAGAATGCATGCTGAAAGGAGTAACCTGCCGCATCACAAACTTGTTCAGGCATAAGGATCTAAATCATAAGATTTAGGAATGTGTACGAAAAGGACCCGCCTGCCGTACACAAACCTTCTTAGACTTGAGATCATAAATGAACACAAGGGAATCCCGATATGGGGCCTGAAGAATGTGTGCGGGAAGGACCAGCCTGCCGCATCACAAACTTGTTCAGGCATGAATCGTAAGATTTTAGGAATGTGTACGGAAAGGACCAGCCTGCCGTACACAGACCATCTTAAACTTGAGATCAGAAATGAACTCAGGGGCATGGGAGCCCAGACATAGGGCCTGAAGAATGTGTGCGGAAAGGACCAGCCTGCCGCATCACAAACCCAATTAAAACTCCTACCCCCGGATCTAAGGGCCCGGGGTAGCTTGAACATCTAGACCATGAGAACACAGGAATGTGTGCGGAGAGGGCCAGCCTGCCGCATCACAAACTTGTAGAGGCATGGGGTTGAGATGTCGACTCGAGGACGTAAGAGCCTGGAGTAGCATGAACATCTAAACTATAGAACTTGATGAATGTGTGCGGAGAGGACCAACCTGCCGCATCACAAACTTGCTGCAGAGGGACACCTCTAGCCAAGGCCTTAGAGGAAGTGACACCTCTGGTGGAGTGAGCCCTGACACCTACTGGTGAAGCTTGACCGCGCCTCGTAGGACAGGGCAATAGAATCCCTCACCCAATGTGACATAGTCGGTTTGGTAGCGGCCACCCCTTTGTTGCGGCCCCCAAAACAGACAAACAACTGCCCTGACTTACGCCACTGGTTAGTGCAGTGGACATAAGTCTGAAGGGCACGGACAGGACAGAGTCGGTGAAGTCTTTCTTGCTCCAGCGTTAAAAACGGCGGGGAGCAGAAGGCTTCCAGAGTGACAGGATGTACTGTCGAAAAAGGCACCTTGGGGAGATAGTCTGGATGCGGATATAGAATAGCTTTAGCCGTACATGGGGCAAACTCTAAACAGGCCGGCAAAACAGACAGAGCCTGTAGATCCCCAATCCTCTTGAGAGAGGTAATCGCCATAAGAAAGACCATCTTTAGAGTCAGAAGTCTGTCAGACGCTGACTCTAGAGGTTCAAAGGGGGTCTCAACTAGACCTTCCAGGACTATTGCCAAGTCCCAGGAAGGAGTTCTAGTCCTGACAGGGGGCCTCAACTGCATGGCTCCACGAATGAAGCGAGCGAGCAGTGGATGTCTCCCTACAGGCGTCCCATCGATCATGGTGTGGCAAGCCGAAATGGCAGCCACATAGACCCTGAGAGTTGCGGGGCATATGCCTGCTGACAGTTTTTCTTGCAGAAAATCCAGAACTGAAACAATTTGGCAGTTAACTGGATCTGCATCATGTGAACTGCACCACTTTTCAAAGACACCCCACTTATTGGCGTAAATTCTTCTAGTGGAAGGGGCCCTAGCACTAAGAATGGTCTCGATAACCTCAGGCGACAGCCCTGTGTTCCTCAGTTGGTACCCTCAGGGGCCAAACATGAAGATTCCACAGTTCGGGACAGGGATGAAGTATCATATAGATAGCCCTGAGTGACAGGAGCTTGCCCTGGGCCCAAAGGAGAATCCGACGTGCCAGCAAATTCATGTGGCGAGAGCGTAGACCTCCTTGGCGATTTATGTAGGCGACTGCTGATGTGTTGTCCACCCGCACAAGGACATGGCAGCCTTCCAGATGCTGGAGGAAGTATTTCAGTGCCAGAAATACCGCCATCAACTCGAGACAATTGATGTGCCAATCGAGTTGGTGACCCTCCCATTTTCCTTGGGCTGGACGACCACTTAAGGCCGCACCCCAGCCCATCAGAGAGGCGTCTGTCGTTAGCATTTTGCGACGGCATGACGCACCAAGAGTGGGGCCCAAGGTAAGAAACCGGGGTGTGAACCACATAGAAAGGGAACAAAGCGCGTAACCCTTATTAGCCTTAGGGGATTGGCCCGTGGATGAAACTCCTTGGCTTGAAGCCACAGCTGATACGGTCTCATATGGAGCAGGCCCAAAGGAATCACCGTGGACGCAGACACCATGAGACCTAGTATTTGTTGGTACTGGTAAACAGTGCAACCTTGACCTAGCCTGAGAGTGCTCAGGGAGTTTTGTATGGACATGATACGAGCGGGAGACAGTCGTGCCCGCATTGTGATCGAGTTCCATATAATCCCTAGATAGGTAATCTCTTGGGTTGGAGAGAGAACGCTCTTTTCGGCGTTGAGTCTCAGACCCAGAGAAACCAGATGAGCCAAGACGATATCCCTGTGCTGAACTGCTAGTTCCTGGGACTGAGCTAGTATCAGCCAGTCGTCTAGATAATTCAGAATGCGGATGCCCTGGAGTCGCAAAGGAGCCAGTGCTACATCCATGCATTTCGTGAATGTGCGGGGTGATAAGGCTAGGCCAAATGGAAGAACCCGATATTGGAAGGCTTCGTCCCCGAAAGCGAACCTTAGGAACTTCCTGTGCTGTGGCAGAATTCCGATATGGAAGTATGCGTCCATAAGGTCGATCGTGATCAGCCAATCGCCATGTTGGATCTGAGACACGATCGACCTGACCGTTAGCATCTTGAACTTGAACGCCCTGATCGAGCGGTTCAAGCCTCGAAGATCTAGAATGGGACGCAACCCCCCCCACCATTCATGGGAACCAGGAAGTATCTGCTGTAATAGCCTGAATTTTTCTCTGGAAGGGGAACACATTCTATGGCCCCTTTGACAAAGAGATTTTGTAATTCTCTCCACAGTAGACATGCCTGCCCAGGTTTCACGGTAGTGGGAACCACGCCGTTGAAACGCGGAGGGCGGCGGGAAAATTGAATTTTGTAGCCCTTTTCTACTGTTTTTAGGACCCACATAGAAACACCGGGCAGAAGTTTCCACGCTGCCAGGTTCTCTGAAATGGGAACTAATTTCAGCACTTCCTGTTGAGGGGGTGTTGAGTGTTCCGTGTCCTGGACTAAGGCAGGAAGCAACGGTACACCCAACTTTTTGTCGGAAAACTCTTTCACCCGAAACACCAAGGGTGGCGGGAGTGTAGGGTTTTCTTGAGGGTATCGGGAGGGCCGAAGTGAATAAAACACGCACCCCTTCCCGAAGGGAACTACCCCCAAAAGGTTGGGTACAAGACCGTCATGGTTTTTCCTTTTGCAAATTATAGCCCTGAGGTCTTGCTTAGGGGGCTGCTGAGGAAAAACTGCCCAAAGGCTTCCTCGTGGCTTTTTGCCTCCTGAAATCTGGAGATAACCGTGTTCATGGCGTCTCCAAAGAGACCAGAAGGCGAGACCGGGGCATTGAGCAGGAACACCCGGTCCTTGTCTCTGATGCCCGAAAGGTTAAGCCATAAATGTCTCTCCGTGCTGACTAAAGCAGACATAGACCGGCCAATGGCACGGGCTGACTGCTTGGTCGCACGGAGAGACAGATCTGTGGCTCAACGAAGCTCTAAAAATGCTTCCTCATCGAGCGTTTCACCCGCACTCAGGTCTTTTAGCAGATCAGCCTGGTAAGCCTGTAACACAGCCATGGTGTGCAGCGCTGCACCAGCCTGACCTGCTGCTTGATAAGCCCTTCCCACTAGCATGGAGGTAGTTCTGCATGGCTTAGAAGGGAGGGCGGGGCTTTTTAGTGATGACGCCGAACCCGGCGAGAGATAGCCCACAAGCGTCTCTTCAACCGGCGGCAACATTGAATAGCCTTTTGCGTCAGCGCCCACGATAGTCGAGTATAACGACGTCGAGGTATAAGATTTTCTCCACGAATGAGCGAGCTCATCGTGGAGATCATCAAAGAAGGGAAGGGACTGATGAGGCGTTCCCTTCCCTTGGCCACCAGACAGAAATCTGTCCTCTAATTTAGAGGTTTGGGGGTTTGGGGGTTTCTTGGTCGCGTGGCCAGTCTAATTGAAGCCTGGCCACTGCGCGAGTGATCACGTCGAGCAACTCCTCAGAAAATTTAGAATCGCGTTTGGAGTGCTCTGACGCGGATAACTCACATTCCGAACCAAGAGATATATGGTCCTCCCCGTGAACCGAAGAAGCGCTGGAGCGCGCTTCGAGATCGCGTGAAGGACCAGCTGGGTCTGGGGAGACGAACCCGTCTCTCGCTCCTCAGCCAGATCCGTCTTCTGTTTTTTTCTTTTTTTTTAAAAAGAACAGAGAAAGAAGGAAGAAGGAAATTTCTGCGCACTGCCTAACAGTTTCTAACTCCTAACAAAGGGAAGAAAAGTTTTTTTTATCAGCAGTCTTGTGAAACACACAGCAAAGTATGATCTGAAGAAAAGAGATCTGACAAACACGCTGGTGACGCCTCTATTTATAGCCTGGTCACAGGTGCGTCCAATGATCTCACCAACCGAGGCTATAAATTTCCGGTCAATGTTACATTGATGTGTTACACACATATTCACAGCTGGTCACAATGCAAGATTGTTCCCAAAGCGCTTAGCAGCGCAGCATCATAGTGTAGCTTTTTGTAAAGGGAACCTTATGACTTTCTTTCTTGGAACACAAAAAGGAAATGTTCACCCTTTTAAGAAAATAACACAAAATGAAAATGTTCTACATATAACTTAAATGACTCTGGGTTGCCAAACCTTACAAATGCCAAAAAATAAATAAATAAATAAATACATAAACACCATAAAACCACAGTAAAATTAGTCGATGCGTGCACTATTTTCCAAGTCTTCTGAAGCCATATAATCACTTGTGTGATGAACAAACTGAAATTTAAGTTGTTATTCACTTTCAAATTAAATAATTAATAAACACAAATCAAATATATAAGTAAATATTAATATTAAGTAAATAACGCTGTTTCAAAATCGTTAAAAACGTCTGTGGAACACTTAAGGACAATGTTCGCCATATAATGAAATTGAAATTGCACAAACCATATTTTCTTACATGGAACACAAAAGGAAATTTTCAGCATATTACGAAAACTATTTGGTTACATAACCATATGATTTTCTTTCTTCCATGAAACACAAAAGGAAAATGTTAGTGACTTTGGGCTAACCAAATATGCATGCAACTTGTGCACTATTTTCGAAGTCTTCTAAAGACATACAGACACTTGTGTGATGAACAATCTGAAATTTAAGTTCCCCATCTGTCGCTCACTTTGTGTCAAAGAATCGACACTAGGGAACTCTCTTGAGAGCCTCGTGCATCTCTGAACTTGAGAAAAGACCAATGAGAAATTGGTAGACAGAATTTGCATGTCCCTCCCATTTGCGTCTGTCAATTCTGTTTTTTCCTTCGGAGCTGAGCGGTTGTGTTATCAGCGAGCTGTATTCACTGACTGTTACATTCATCTCTACAGAGCGTATGCTGTTGGATCTATGCCGCAAATCAGCGGCTTTCTCCTTCTCTGCACATCAGTGCAATTTTGCCCCTGGGTGATTCGACAGCACTTCGAAAAGAGAATATTTCCCTAAAATACTTTATTTTGTCAAACAGACAAATACACTGAACGTTGAACATCCTTTTCAGGACACGTCTTTATAAAGATGCCCTTCCGCCCCTGTGTAGTTCCTGGATGCGGTCGAGTTCTCTCCACTCCTGATGGTCACAGACGCTGCCTCGTGTGTCTGGGCAGCGATCACACCGAGGCAGCATTTATGGATGGTTCATGTTCTCACTGCGAGAACCTTACCAAGGCAATGTTGCAGTCGCGGCTTTCCATCTTAATATGGAACGGCACTCCAGCCGCCCCCCCCCCCCCCCCCCCCACATTGCTCCTTCCCACGGTATTGAGTACGACCCGGCTGGTGATGGAGGCGATTTAGGGACGGGAGCGGGCTCGGTTTCGCAGGGTAGATCCCCACGAACCACCCACCCCCTGCTCGATGACTTCCATCCTGGCTTGGGGTGACGGCAGCTTGCCTCACGGCCAGTCTGCTTACCCCCTCGAGCCCCCTGAGCTGGATGATGAGCTCACCACTACATCAGGAGGCGAGAAACGGCTTGACAATATAAATAATAGTTTTAATGAGAAACTTAAACAAAAGACGAACACACACACACATGACGGACATGTCCGTAAACGATCTCTCTCTCGTCGCACCGCCATCTGCCATCGGCCTTTATCCCTCTCGAAGCTTAATTAGTCTGATAAGGGACTGGGTGCGTATAATCACAACCTGGCCCCACCCTCCGCCCTGCCACTGTTACACACATAGCAACTCACCAGCACACAAACTAGCTTTACGTGCATCAAATCAATGCATTCCAAGCATTATAGATAATCTTATTTCACACATCTGCAGAACACATAGCCTTTGGGGCCCACTTTCCTTGTCAAACAGAGAATTCACCCAAAAGACACTTCACAGCAGTAGATCAATAACCCCATAATTAACACACACATAAATATAATACATATGAAAAAAACACTGTGTACAATCTAAATATATTTGATGCAAAAAGTGCACATTGTAGTACTGTGCTGAATTTTTGAAGGGGAAAATGTTTTATTGATCAAGGAGTAAAACACAAAAGAGAATATTTTACTCAGCATCACCATTTTCTCAATTTAGTTCTATTGTCTGTTAGTGGGGAACACAAACAAACCTTTCCCTGTTTGAGATTTATTAACAAAAGGTTCATCAAGTAATTTCAGAGAACAGAATAATTTTAAGACTTTGATTGAAAGGGATATAGACATACAGTGGCCCTAAATAGAATTTGGACACATTTGAATACCAAAGTCTCAATTAAATATGCATGAATCTCAATATCATACCAAGTAGCATCTGCAAACAAATGCTGCTAGAACTTTTCTCAGAACTAGTGTCTCTTTTCAGAACCATTTGTGCAATTATTTTTACCAAATTAACCAAAGGGATTTTAGTGAATATATTAAGTCTGTTTCCCTTTAAATTCACACTCCTAGCATAGTAAATAATTTCAAACCTATTTTTTCATGAGAAGTGTGCTTTATTTAAAATAAATGCTTCAAATGTTGTTATCTAATACAAATTCATTTATGCAATTTTAAGTGTGGCATAAAGGGAAAGTTCACTCTCACATCTTTTACTTACCCCCATGCCATCCATGTGTATGACTTTCTTTCTTCTGTAGAACAAAGATTTTTAGAAGATTATTTCATCTTTGTTGGTCCTCACAATGGAAGCGGATGAGTGTCAAAATTGTAAAAAGTAATCCATGTTAAATGTAAAGTGTTTAAATCTATATCTTCATAAGTGATATGATAGGTGTGGGTGAGAAACAGATCAATATTTATTTATTAAATTTTGACTTATATCAAAATTTTCTCACTCACACTTATATCAATTCTGAAAATATGGATTTAATCACTGGTGTCGTATGGATTACTTCACATACTGCCTTGATGTACTTTTGGAGCTTAACATTTTTGTTACCCATTCACTTGCATTGTGAGGACCTGAAGAGCTGAAATAAGAAAGTAAGTCATAAACATATGTGATGGCTTGAGGGAGAGTAAATGAAGAGAGAATTGTAATTTTTCAGGGTAATATTCCTTTTAGTATCAACATTTTTTATTTTTTATTTTATTTTTTTTCTGTTTCTAACAAATACATTGTTTCATAATTTGAAACTACAAGCTTATTTTTGTAAAATGTGTGCTTAAAAATGTGCTTGTGATCTTGATGGATTTTTAAGGAATGTTGCAGGTTTAAATACAAATTAAGCTTAATTGACAGCATTTGAGATGCAATTTTGATTACCACAAAACACTGATGATAATAATAATAATGATAATTGTAATAATAGTAAGAATTTTATATTTTCCCTCATTTGTTTTAGAAAAGTAAAACATTTGGTTATAATAAGGCACTTACAATAAAAGAGATTGGGGCTAAAACACACACTATTTCAAAAGTAAGCTCCAATACAAAAAAATTAACTAAGAAAATAAAAAAATTCTATATGTTAAAATTATTTTTATGTGATAAAATTACTGACATATTGTCAGTGTAAAATTATATAAAATTTAGGCTGTGTTTTTATAATTGTAATGGCAAAAAAAAATAAAAAATACTATTGGATAAACTGTAACTTTACACATATATTTGGATTTTTGTGGTAAATCTGGTAATCTACATTATGCCACATTATTTTTCAATTGAGTTTATTGTATTGAACCCCGAATATTCCTTTAAGTAGGGCTTAAATGTCCAAATACTTTTAGGGCCACTGTAGATTCCAAGAGAAGAGGGTTAAAGGGAACAATAATGTTGGAGGCCTATGGATAGAGAGCGAAAGAGACAAAGACAGAAATAAAGAGAAAGGATGAGAGATAGAATTACAGTGTGATGCTCGTTACTGTCTCTTTAAGGCTCCTGGTCCCTCCCCTCTAAGAGGGAGTGAGAGAGAGCCTTCTCCACTAGCATCAAAGCCTGTCCATAAACTCCATCCTCTTCCTCCCTCCATCTGGCAGTGTGCAGGAGAGAGAGGAGGGGACGGAGAGAGCGTGTGTGCGTGTATCCACAGGGTTTCGAGGCAGAGGCAGCATCCCTCCCTCAGACAGAGACTGTCGTCACGGATGACAGGAGTTGTCTCTTCCACAGCAGTATCACCGTAGAGACAGAACGCTAGGCAGCATCAGCAGCCAGTGGTTGCTGCAGCGACAAGTGCAAACGAGGAGTTCCAGGACTGTAGAAGCCAAGGCTGCCTGCTCGTGCTGGGAGCTCAGTGAGGGGAACTGTGGCCAGTTTTTCATCCACCTCATCCTCCTCTGCTTTCTTACTGAAGGACACCTCTGAATGAACCTCCTGCTCACTGTGGGGTAGAGTGGGTGAACATACAGTGAGTGACATACCAGGAAAGGCATAAAAGAGTGGAATCAGTGGGTTTGAGTGAGTGGGAAAAGGAAAGAGTGAGAAGTGGGAGTGGTAGGGAAATAGTGTGTGTGTGTGTGTGTGTGTGTGTGTATGTATGTGTATGTGTGTGTGTGTGTGTGTGTGTGTGTGTGTGTATGAGACAGCGAGTTAGTGTCAGTGTGTTTTGGAAGGTGATGACTGATATGGCAAGGATGATCCGAGCTCAGCCGAGCCTGAAACTGTGGTTCCGTCAGCTCTGTTCTTCAGGAGGGAGGAAAGGCAGACCTACACATTGTTTCTACTACTAACCAGAAGAGAGGTGAGAAAGACAGAAAGAAAGAGTGTGAGCACTCTGTGTTAGGAAGTGATTTGTATTCCCACTGAGGCTGGTATGATCAAATTTGGTGAGCGTTGCCATTTGTATGTTCTACATGGTCTCTCTTTGAATTCTATAACTGATCGAAAACAGGGCTAAAAGTGTGTGTTTAAGAGAGAGAGAAAATGGGGAGAAAAGGGGAAAATACAAAACAGAGGATGATAGAAATTATGACATAAACAGAGAAATGCTCTCTCTCCTGTCTTCCCAGGTGATGTGTCAGATTTTCTCGGCAGAGAAAATTTTATTGGCAGAAGCGGTTTAAAGGTTCAAGTTTGTCCCTTTTATTCTCTTCTCTTCCTCCCTGGATCAAAAGACATAGAATTTATCTCCTCTGGTCACTTTTGAAGAATGCACAGCTCTATTTTGAAAGGGAAGTGACAACAAGACTGGATTTCACACTCCATCAGAGGGATCCTGATTTTGATCTGTTCTTTCCAAGCATTTATGTGCTTAAGAAATTGGAGAGAAATTATTTTTAAACCAAAGATGTGCCATACCGTCTGACGATCCGTGAGAGATTACATACTTCATTTTGTGAGGAGCATTCATCACTCCCTTCCTAATAGAAAACTTATTGTAAGTATAGTTTAAATTGTGCTTACCTTAGATACATTTGACCTTTCTTACAATTTTAATTTGGTTGCCATGATTTTCCATTTTATTCTCACTGAAAGACAAATTCAAGGACAAACACACACACATATACACACATGGACACAATCTTGCATAAATTGAAGGACATATTTAAGCTGTGTGTATATATTTAAGCATTCTCTCTTTTTCTTCTCCTCTAGATCTAGATCAGATAAAAGTAAAGTTGGAATATCTCACTGTTCGGTGTCTACTTATAATATATCCAAGATTAAAAAAAAAGATTCACTTCAGTCCTGGTCAAATAAGTACTGAAAGTAAGGCAATGTTGGGAGTTTCCTTTTTTAAACTGCATTGGATTTTATAAGAGTTGAGACTGGACCTTCTGGCAATATGAGGATCTGTCTCTCTTATGCATAGTGTGATACAAAAAAATGCAAAAAAGAGTTTCGCTTGTGATGTGTTCCTTGGATCTAACAACATAACCATCCTTCAATGATTCCACACCCTTCCATTTCAAACACATCTCTCCTCGGAGCCCCAAGATGGATTCCTGCAGTACACAGCAAGAGGCTTGACCCCAGACCCAGCGAGGTCTCTCGGCTGGCCAGGCATTTTTAAGATGTTGAACCCTCCCTGTGCGGCCCGAGCCCCAGATCGGATCAGTAGCACTGCGGCTCCCGGTGGCCCCAGACATGGATCGTGGCTCGGCTTGCCCCTGCCCTCAGCGCCCCGCACTCCGGCCCATGAGCAGCCTGTGAAGGATGTCCCAGAGTGGAGCTCCAGCCCGGGAACCCTCTGAAACCCCCAGTCAGAGAGAAAAGATCCGCAGCCACATGAAGATGGTGATCAAGCAGTTGGAAGGAATTCTAAAAGAGCTAAAAGATGTGGCACATGAACTGCGGGAGGTAAGATCTTATTTTAGTGTGTCAACTGGGAATAGTTTACGGAACCAACGCTTCCATTTCAGGATACTGGTGATTGAAAAAACTTATTAACCCCATTTGGCATACTACATTGTAGAGGGTTTGAAAATCAATCTGACATTTTTTGAAGTCACCCACTCAAACCAAATAGCACCCCCAACAGCTCAAATTTGGATTTTTGGTCTGCTTATAACTTTCAACCCATTGAAAAATAATTCACATACATTCAGAGTCATTGGCTGATACCAAATTCAGTTAATCCAATCACTCCAATTGCTGCCATCTGTATTTCTTCGACCTCTCATCCTCCTGCATGCATTAGATCATTCCCAAAAGTGTGGTGAATCAGGATGTAGGATTTGATGAGCAGGTTGATGGACCACCAAGGTGTTATTAAGTGAATGTAGTCTCATTATACCAAAAAAACCATGAGCCCAAACTGAGCAATCTATAATTGCAAGAGACATATTAATCATCAACCATTTCACTCTCTTAACAGCCTGACTTGCTTTTTATTGAAAAATTGTTACTGTCAAGGGACAGAACAGTGTGGTAAAGAGAGAGTGTTTTATGCAAATGAGAGATGACTTGTCCACTGACATGACATGATATGTGACTGAAATTCACAGAAATACCAAATGATAGTGTAAATGGGAACAAAGTGATTTTGCAGAGCGATGGAGAGAATAAAATGGATGAATAGAAAGGGAGAACATAAGTGATAGTCACAGAAAAGAAAGAGAGAATAAGGCAAAGAGGTATGCTAGGTAGGAGTCTGGCTTGGCAATGCAATAGTTATGTAAGCACTTTGTTAGCGGCAGGATTCCTACAGTATTCTACCAACTGCCATGGTTACAAGATGAAAAGATTCAGCTGCATATGTGTGTGTGTTTGTGTGTATTCCTCTCTGTGTGCTTAGGGGTGAGTTGACAGGACAGAAAAAAGAAAAATGTGTGTCTGCTGAATGTCACATTTCAGCTGAATAGATTTGTGTGGGTTTCGGTGTCTAAGTGTGTGTGTATGTGAGAAAGGTAAGAACAAGTATTAGGTACGAGACTGTTTGTTTAAGAATGTTAAAGTAATGCAATAAATAGAATTTATTTGACCGGGAAGAGTGTGTAATATATGTACAGTATGTCTTACGTGTTTTTGAGCAGGGGTGCTTCTAGACCATTTTGACTTGGGGGGCCAGGGTGGGGCTTGGTATGCTTGTAGGGGGGCAACTGTGTTATACCTTAAATATCCCCTGTACTCATGTAAAATATAATTTTCTGTTTTTTGTATCTGCAGACAGATGTATTTTTTAAAGACAACCAAAGATTCACCAAATTTGAGTAAAAATTTTACATTTTAAATATAAAAAAATATAAACAAACAGTCTTATGACAAATGTTGTTAACACTTTATTTCGATGGTCCCAAGTAGATATTTAACTGAATATAAGTGACATATCAACTGGCTTTCTAAAGCTAGTAAACAGTGTTTCAACAAACATTCAGTAGACTTTCATTTGCCTGTATATAGATCTTTATTAATTACCTTTTAATGAACTGATGTTCTCAACAATAATGTAAGTAGGTCATTAATATAGATCTATATACAGGCTAATGAAAGTCTACTGAATGTTTGTTGAAACACTGTTTACTAGCTAGAGCAAGCCAGTTGATTAGTCACTTATAGTCAGTTAAATATCTACTTGGGACCATCAAAACAAAGTGTTACCCAAATGCTTCAATAAGTCAATAAACCTAAAATTCTGGTTTTACCCACAAACATGAAGCCATGTTTCCATTTTGTTCTTTAAAATGACTAATGCAGAAACTTTATTGGGCAAAATTAATGACAGGCTACATCAAAATTTTAGGTTAGAATTTAATCAGAAGGCTATAATCAGAATGTACAGTACAGGTATTTTAAATGGTCGCAATTTCCTTTAAGATTATTTTAAGAATTTTTAAGCACATTTTTAAATTCACTAGTTCATTTTAAATGGTCCAGTGTAACAAGTGAATTTTTAAATGCATGTATGTACATTTACATTTCTGCATTTAGCAGACGCTTTTATCCAAAGCTACTTACAGAGCCCTTATTACAGGGACAATCCCACCGGAGCAACCTGGAGTTAAGTGCCTTGCTCAAGGACACAATGGTGGTGGCTGTGGGGATCGATCCAGCGACCTTCTGATTAACAGTTTAATGCTTTAGACCACTAAACCACCACCACTCCTATCTATCTATCTCAATTACTATGAGAATAAAAAGTTGCATGCATCATAACTATTAGTGACCAATAAGATGGCTTTATGTGTGTTTTTTATCGTTATGTCTGTCAGTGTCTATGCGCATTCCTTATTGAGCACACTTTGTGTGTGCCTCTTATAAGAGAATGCTGTTGCTAATAAGCTCAGTTCTCTGTTATTGAGCACATATGTGCCTCTCCCTTGTGATTGGTGTGCGTTAAGTATTTGATTGATAAATGGTGTTCATAAAAATTATGTTTTATTTGTTATTTTTCCTGTAAACTATTTAGTGCTTCTCTTGCATTTCGTTGGCAAGAGACGCAGGATCAACCCTGCAGCATTGTTCTCTCTCCCCCGCTTAGTTGCACGTTTGCTTTTTATTCTTGTATCTGAACCAAACAGTGCCAATATTAATCTGTATATATTATTAGATTAAAGAAAATGTGACTATATCTTACAGGCATAAAACATTGACACGCAGGCCTAGATGACACATTGTGTGTAAGGGAGGTGAGCTTACATTGTTTTGCAAAATGGAAATCTAAAAATGCAGAAAGGTTTGTGTAAGGGTTAGGCAGTAAAAGCAGAGGTTAGAACATATAATTGGCATAGTAAAAAAACAATTATTCAATGCAAGGTGCCGGTTATGATAGGAAAACAAATCCTCCTATTTCAAGAATGTCCTTAATTAGGGCTGCAACTAATGATTATTTTGGTAATTGATTAATCTAACGATTATTAGAACAATTATTCAACTATTCAGCAATTATTGCAACAATTAATCATTAGCTCTTAACCGATTATTCAGCTTGTGCCCGACTTAAAAGATTGTATTAAACGTGCTTACTAACAATAAAGAGGACATTTTTTTCTTTTAAAAATACCTCTAAATGAAATTCACTGAATTAAAGGGAAGAATACTTTTTATTAAGTTTAATTCAGTAAAGAAATTCACTGCAAAAAAGAAAAAAATATTGTTATCAATTGTTTTTGTATTATTTTCCATTTAAAATTGTCTAAATATCCTTAAAACAAGATACATTTACTTGCGAAGCAACATATACGATATTTAGACTTGATTTAAGAGAATGTATCTTCTATACAAGTGTATTTTTTACTTGGTTATACTTCTGCGAGTGCAGTAAAGACAAAATATACTTATAGTCAAGATCTATTCTCTAAAAGCAAGTCTAAATATCATATATACTGCTTCTCGGGTAAATGCATCTTTTTTTAAAGGATTTTTAGATATTTTAAAATATTTGTATATTTAATATTATATTCAACATTCTCAGATAACAATCTTTTCTTCTGCAGTATAGTTCCTAAAGTAAATTCATTTTGTTTTAAATGAGTTTTAGATATTTTTTTATTGGAAAACAAGACAAAACAAATCATAAACGTATTTTGTAGCAGTGTATAATGGGGCAAAGACATCCCCTCTCACCTTTAAGCTCACTTCAATCCATCTTTAACTCACAAAAAACAAACTCTATATTATTGTCAATTTTATTCACAATAAGAAATGCACAGTGACATATTATGATTCAATAAGCCACGAGCCATCGCATTATAATCTAGCTGCATTAAGTGTGCATACTCGATGGACGTGTGTCCCCGCAACAGAGTGTGCATTAGCCGGGTGCAGTTTCAATCTCTCCCCCTTAGATCGGGACATTCGTGCAACTAATAGAAGAGGCGCTGACCGCACAGAGAAATGCCAGTTTCTGAGTTTGTAGTTAATTACATGACCTGCTTCCGTATTATTTGATCTTTAATAAAGCTATAACGCATTAAATATAACTGCATTTAAGATGTAACACTGGGATGTTTCCTTTAAAGAGCTCCAGCTTCGCTTATTCCACAACAAGAGTGCTTCTGTATTTACTTATTTGTTATTTGTGTATAATTCCATTGTACTTTGTGATCTATATAAGATGAAGCTGTTTGGAAAGTTTAGAGTGCATCTGGAATGTGATCTGTGTAATTCTTCCTCTCCTCAGTCAGGCGTGAACTGCAGTGCTGCTCTCACGAGTCATCATTAAAGTTTAATGTGATCTCATTTAACGTTAAATTTATGGCAACATTTTTTTTATTGTCGACGTTGTCAACAACGTCGACTAATCGTTTCAGCCCTATCCTTAATGGATCTCCCTCCCTCCATGTAGACATTGAATATTTCAGTCCACTCTGCCTAGCACACAAACTAAAATCTTCTATAAAGCCTCTCCTACAGCCATCCCTCTTCTATCCTCCAAGCTCCCCAGGCTCAAGCATCTGTTCCCCCATCCACCCTAGTTCTACAGCTCTCTTTCTGATTCAGTTCACCCACTCCCTCCAGATTACACCATCCAGCTTCGTTCTCCTCCCCGTTCACCTCTCACACCTCCAGAATGTGTACTGTAGATCTGAGGGAGGCCAGGCAACAGCAGAACTACACACTCAAGTCTCTCCCTCGTGCTCAGCACCCAAATGTGATTGATGATGTGGGAATAATCCTCGCTTCGGCTATTTATAAACACTAAGACGGTACATGGCCCGGTAAACGGCGCTACGCCCACACTACATATGGATCCGGCTAAAAATAACAGCACATATCTAGGAACTCTGAGACAAGGCTGCTGTGTTCAGTGTATCTGCAGCGTAAACGGGGACCAGAGAGCATCTGTAACATGAAATTGGTTGTTTGAAATTATGGGCATCTATGAGATGTCTGGAGAGCTTTATGTTATCTCTAATGTTCTATTGAGATTGAGATTACTTTTTTATGTTTGGGGTACCCGAGACACCAATGATGTGAATGTAAAAATAATAGTAGAATTTAGGAAATTAATCTTAGATTTTATCTTAAAAATTTGTCTGAACTAATCAAATCCAAGTAGTTCCCTTAAAAAATGAAAATAATGTAATTACTTACCCTCGTATATTTCGTATGACTATATTTCTTCCGTAGAAAACAAAAAGAGAAATTAGGCAAAAAGTTTCATTGCATTTTTTTATATACATAGTCTTTTGTATTCCACTGATGAAAGAAAGGCAGGCAGGTTTAGAACAACATGAGGGTGAGTTAATGATGACAGAATTTCCATTTTGGGATGAACTATCCCTTTAAATATTTTTCCAATCTATTCAAATGGCCTTGAGGTTTCACAGACTGTATTGATGATCAATAAGAAAGGATGTGAAGATGGCAAATGTTGGATAAAATCTTTAATTATTTTTGTTGAAATCGAAGAGCAACTGATGGATAACGCTCAATGCTGAATGATACTTGGGATGAAGATTAACGAGGTCACATCACATGTAATGAAACTGCAGACTCAGAAGCTAGTTTTGCAAACAGAAACAGTTTTGCTTTTCCATGTCGTTTGGCAGTGTTAGATCAGAACAGCTACCGTCAAACCAATTCTACCCCTCGAAGCGCATTGATAATTGATACTTTTGGTCTTTGAGAATGTACAGTATGTCTGTGTGTGCTTGAGTGTATATGTGAATGTGAAAATGTGTTCCCTTTAACCCTATTTTATTTTAAAGAGATGCACATTTATGCTGAGATAGAAAATACTTACGTAACTCTACAATTTACGTAAAATGGCACAAACATCTCTGAAGTCATCAGATTTGTCATTTTGCAGGATTTTAGGATCACACATGAGCCTGAAATCTTTTTACATCTCCTCCCATCCACTTAAACTCAAATTCAATCCGCAAGCTTTCACTGCTGCACTTTTTAATTAATGCTAACTGCCTCAGGCTCCGTTCAGTCTTGCAATTACACACCGAAAACCGAACTTCAGGTTCCTCAATTCCTCCAAACACACCAGCGGAGCCCTTTGTCTGGGCCACGGAAACGCAGATGGAAAAGGGGAAAAAGAGTACTTATCAGAGTAAGACGTGATGCAACTCGACCCCCGCTACACAGTATATTACTGGCAAATGTTCAGTCTCTGGACAACAAGCTCTGCGAGCTGAGAGCGCAGATCTCTTTCCAACGAGACGAGGGACTGCTGTGTTATTAACAGAAACCTGGATGTCTGCGGAGATTCCAGACTTGGCCATCGAACCCGCAGGGTTCTCTGTGCACCGAGCGGACAGAGTGAAAGACCTCTAGGGTAAAAGCAGAGGAGGTGGTGTATGTTTTATGATCAACAAATCATGGTGTGATCAGAGGAACGTATATTTTATCAAGTCTTTCTGCTCTCCTGAACTGGAATATCTCATGCTTTTGTGTCGACCATTCTGGCTACCGAGGAAATTCACAGTGGTCATTATCACAGCTGTGTACATCCTGCCACAAGCTGACACACACCGGACACTCAAGGAACTGTATGGGAGCATAAGTGAGCAGGAAACCGCGCACCCTGAGGCTGCGCTCATTGTTACTGGGGACAATTTTAAAACAATCACACCAAAATACCAACACATCAGCTTCAACACACTATTCTTCTTTCCGGGATGGCTTCAAATCCCTCCCCCGCCCACCATTTGGCAAATCAGACCACTTCGCTTACAGGCAGAAACTGAAACAGGAAGCACCCACTCTCAGAACGATCCAGTGCTGGTCGGACCAATCAGAAACTATGCTACAAGACTGTTTTGATCACACAGACTCGGAGATGATCTGGTCCGCCTCTGATGACGACATCGAGGTTTATGCTGATAGTGTAACGTGTTTCATCTGGGAGTGCGTAGAAGACGTTGTTCTGACCAAAACAATACAGATCTACCCAAACCAGAATCCATGGGTTAACGGCGATGTTCGCGCGGCACTTAATGCGCGGACCTCACGCATACCAACTGGCTGGTGTTTTTATGGACAGTTTCAACCTGTCCCTCTCCCTGTCTGTAGTCCCCACATGCTTCAAAACGTCCACCATTGTGCCTGTACAAAAGCAATTAAAAATCACTTGTTTAAATGACTGGCATCCTGTTGCTCTGACCCCCATCATCAGCAAATGCTTTGAGAGGCTAATCAGAGATCACATCTGCTCTGTGCTGCCCACCTCTCTGGACCCATTGCAGTTTGCCTACCGCAACAACCGCTCCACTGATGATGCCATTTCATCTACAATACACACTGCTCTCTCCCACCTGGAAAAAAGGAACGCATATGTGAGAATGCTGTTTGTAGACTACAGCTAAACATTCAACACCATAGTGCCCTCCAAGCTTATTGTGAAACTCCGGGTTATGGGCTTAAACAGCTCGCTGTGCAGCTGGATCCTGGACTTCCTGGCAGGCAGATGTCAGGTGGTTAGAATGGGCAGCAACATCTCCTCATCACTGACCCTCAACACTGGAGCCCTGCAGGGCTGTGTTCTCAGCCCACTCCTGTATTCCCTG
The DNA here is from genome assembly GCA_032164185.1 of Moxostoma hubbsi. Taxonomy (NCBI): domain Eukaryota; kingdom Metazoa; phylum Chordata; class Actinopteri; order Cypriniformes; family Catostomidae; genus Moxostoma; species Moxostoma hubbsi. Next base: position 12,262,129 of record JAVLUX010000019.1, read on the forward strand.
TACACACATGACTGTGTGGCAACACATAGCTCCAATGCCATCATTAAGTTTGCTGACGATACGACGGTGGTAGGTCTGATCACTGACAATGATGAAACAGCCTACAGAGAGGAGGTGCACACTCCGACACGCTGGTGTCAGGAGCACAACCTCTCCCTCAACGTCAGTAAAACCAAGGCACTTGCACTGGACTTCAGGAAGAAAGACAGAGAACACAGCCCAATCACCATTAATGGAGCACCAGTGGAGAGAGTCAGCAGCTTCAAGTTCCTCGGTGTCCACATTACTGAGGAACTCACATGATCCGTCCACACTGAGGCCATTGTGAAGAAGGCTCACCAGCACCTCTTCTTCCTGAGATGGCTGAGGATGTTTGGAATGAACCACCACATCCTCACACCGTTCTACACCAGCACTGTAGAGAGCACCCTGACTAGCTGCATCACCGCCTGGTACGGCAATAGCACAGCCCACAACCTGCAAAGCCCTGCAAAGCCCTGCAAAGTGTGGTCCGAACTGCCTGACACATCATCGGAGGTGAGCTTCCCTCCCTCCAGGACATAATTAACAGGCGGCGTGTGAAAAAAGGTAGGAGGATGATCAGAGACTCCAGCCACCTGAGGCTGCATCATGGGCTGCTCTCACTGCTAACATCAGGCAGGTGGTATCGCAGCATCAGGACCCGCACCAGCCGAGAACTGCACACAAGACTTTCACCTACTGTTGCACTTGTGTACATGGTAGTGTGACAATAATGTGATTTGATTTGATTGATTTACCGTATTTTGTCAGAAGCTGTGGTTATTGTTGTACATTTGTAGAAACTGGTACCCTCATAGGTTATAGGTTATAAGCTTCACTTAGAAGTGAAATGTGTCATTTCTGCGACACTAGAATGAGAATTGAAATGTTGAAACTGATAGTTTTGCACAAAATGTATGCGATTGGTTGAGCCAATTTTGCCAATTTAGTAATGTTTTTGTATAGCACCACAGTGTTTACTCTTTTTGGGGAAATCAGCCTATGAATGGCTTACTATAGATCACACCATTCGCCCCAGTTGATCCAAAGCAACTCAATTCAATTGTCATATTGTAAGATGATCAGGATAAAACATCTAACATGACATGTTAAATGATTAGAATATAACTGAGAAAATGTTTTGTATAAAGGGCATTTTGAAATTAATAATATTGTTATAAGATTGGGTTGGAGACAAATGTATTGGCATTTGCATAAGCATTAATGGCCATAATGGTTGAAACAGAAAATGCTGCCCCTGGAATTAGCCAGTGGTTGTGCTGAATTTGATGATGAATACATTTCATTTATGAGTCAATTCAGTTGCTCTGTCCTCAGCGAGTTGATTCGCTTTTGAATTCACTATGGTGTGAAGACACACAGGGCACAACGTACTAACAACACTGATAACATAAACATTTTCATTATGTTTAAACAACCCATGGTGCATTAACAAATGATATATCAATTGATTATAAAAAAAATAAAAAATGCAAGAGCTTAAAAATTACATTTAGTACTATTTGTTGTGGAAGCTACTTTGAAACTGTTTGAAACTTTTCAAGCTACAGTACTCATCATTTCAAGTAATTCAAGTCAAGCTATACTTTTGAAAATGTAGTTAGCTACACATGAGTTACTTACAAAACAATTATATAACTGTGCTGAAGCTACTTAAGTAGGTATCATTCTTTTAAATATGTATAAAACTATCTTTTCAGAGGTGTTTTTTCTAGCAAATGTTTTTTTATAAAAATTAATGAATAATTTAATGATGTCATTAAACAGATACATTTGCAGTAATTACAACTACAATAAAAGAAAGAAGAAAAAAAAAGAATACACCCTAATGTAGGATGTGAGAGTTAAAAACATTAGCAACATTTCATGAAATATTGCTCTATAAATAAGAAGCAGGTCATCTGCGCAGTGACTCAAATCAGTGAATGTTTTCTAATTGCCTCATTTTAATGAACTGCTCTGTACTACTGTCACATATTGAAACTAGATTAAAAAGTTTGAGTACAAACTTTAGGTTGGCTTGAGAAAGCCTAGCATAAAGTTTGAAGTAGTTGTAAAAGTTTGAAGATTTACGGTTTCTAGTTTGATGTAATTATAAGTAGTAGTTTTCAAAGTTCAAAGTTTAGAGATTATAAAACCATTCAGTCTATCAAATAGATTAGATAGATAGATATATAGATAGATAGATAGATAGATAGATAGATAGATAGATAGGTAGAGTATGACCCACAGATAGATAGATAGATAGATAGATAGATAGATAGATAGATAGATAGATAGATATTGACCATCAGATAGATAGATCGATAGATAGATAGATAGATAGATAGATAGATAGAGTATGACCCACAGATAGATAGATAGATAGATAGATATATAGATAGATAGATAGATAGATAGATATTGACCCTCAGATAGATAGATAGATAGATAGATAGATAGAGTATGACCCACAGATAGATAGATAGATAGATATTGACCATCAGATAGATAGATCGATAGATAGATAGATAGAGTATGACCCACAGATAGATAGATAGATAGATAGATAGATAGATAGATAGATAGATAGATAGAGTATGACCCACAGATAGATAGATAGATAGATAGATAGATAGATAGATAGATATTGACCATCAGATAGATAGATAGAGTTATTGACCATCAGATAGACAGATAGATAGATAGATAGATAGATAGATAGATAGATAGATAGATAGATAGATAGATAGATATTGATCCTCAGATAGATAGATAGATATTGACCCTCAGATAGATAGATAGATAGTCATTGACCCTTAGATAGATAGATAGATATTGACCGTCAGATCTATATAGGTAGATAGATAGTCATAGACCCTGAGATATAGATAGATAGAGTATGACCCACAGATAGATAGATAGATAGTTATTGACCCTCAGATAGATAGATAGATAGATAGATAGATAGATAGATATTGACCCTCAGATAGATAGATAGATAGATAGATAGATATTGACCCTCAGATAGATAGATAGATAGATAGATATTGACCCTCAGATAGATAGATAGATAGATAGATAGATAGATAGATATTGACCCTCAGATAGATAGATAGATAGATAGATAGATAGATAGATATTGACCCTCAGATAGATAGATAGATAGATAGATAGATAGATATTAACCCTCAGATAGATAGACAGTTCGAAAGATAGATATAGATAGACTGATAAATAGACAGACAGACAGACAGATAGATAGATAGATCCTTGCTACCCTGAGTCCCATGAACAAAACCAGAAGTCTTTATGTTGTTCTGGTGCAGAGATATGTAATTTGTTACTTGGTTGCTATGGTAACCCCATCTGGTTGCTAGGCAGTTACCAGAGTAATACATATCAAGGCTACTTTCCATCATGAGTGAAATAAGTCAACCCGGAAGTCTCTACGATTTTCTGTTAAATAGATATGTGATTTGTAACTTGGTTGCTAGGCTATCCCCATCTGGTTGCTAGGCAGTTACCAAAGTGTTACTCATAAGGCTCCTTGCAATCCTGTGTGAAATATGTCAACCAATAAGTCTCTACGAAGTTTTGGTTCAAAGATATGTGATTTATTACTTGGTTGCTAGGGTAACCCTGTCTGGTTGCTATGCAGTTACCAGGGTGATAACTTGTCAAGCCTCCTTTCCATCCTGAGTGAATAAAGTCAACCCGCAAGTCTGTATGATTTTCTGGTGCAGAGATATGTGATTTGTTATTTGGTTGCTAGGGTAACCCTGTCTGGTTGCTATGCAGTTACCAGGGTGATACTTATCAAGCCTCCTTTCCATCCTGAGTGAATTAAGTCAACCCAGATGTCTGTACGATTTTCTGGTGCAGAAATATATGATTTGTTATTTGGTTGCTAGGGTAACCCATCTGGTTGCTAGGCAGTTACCAGAGTGATGCATATCAAGGCTACTTTCCATCCTGTGTGAAATATGTCAACCCCTAAGTCTCTACGATGTTCTGGTTCAAAGATATGTGATTTGTTACTTGGTTGCTAGGGTAACCACATCTGGTTGCTATGCAGTTACCAGAGTGATACATATCAAGACTACTTTCCATCCTGAGTGAAATAAGTGAAACAGGAAGTCTCTATGATTTTCTGTTGCAGAGATATGTGATTTGTTACTTGGTTGCTAGGGTAACCACATACGGTTGCTAGGCAGTTACCAGAGTGATACATATCAAGGCTACTTTCCATCCTGAGTGAAATAAGTGAAACAGGAAGTCTCTACGATTTTCTGGTGCAGAGATATGTGATTTGTTACTTGGTTGCTAGGGTAATCACATCTGGTTGCTAGGCAGTTATCAGAGTGATACATATCAAGGCTACTTTCCATCCTGAGTGAAATAAGTCAACCCGGAAGTCTCTCTGATTTTCTGTTGCAGAGATTTGTGATTTGTTACTTGGTTGCTAGGGTAATCACATCTGGTTGCTAGGCAGTTACCAGAGTGATACATATCAAGGCTACTTTCCATCCTGAGTGAAATAAGTGAAACAGGAAGTCTCTACGATTTTCTGGTGCAGATATATGTGATTTGTTACTTGGTTGCTAGGGTAACCCCATTTGGTTGCTAGGCAGTTACCAGAGTGATACATATCAAGGCTACTTTCCATCCTGAGTGAATCAAGTCAATCCGGAAGTCTCTATGATTTTCTGATGCAGAGATATGTGATTTGTTACTTGGTTGCTAGGGTAATCACATCTGGTTGCTAGGCAGTTACCAGAGTGATACATATCAAGGCTACTTTCCATCCTGAGTGAAATAAGTCAACCCGGAAGTCTCTCTGATTTTCTGTTGCAGAGATATGTGATTTGTTACTTGGTTGCTAGGGTAATCACATCTGGTTGCTAGGCAGTTACCAGAGTGATACATATCAAGGCTACTTTCCATCCTGAGTGAAATAAGTGAAACAGGAAGTCTCTACGATTTTCTGGTGCAGATATATGTGATTTGTTACTTGGTTGCTAGGGTAACCCCGTCTGGTTGCTAGGCAGTTACCAGAGTGATACATATCAAGGCTACTTTCCATCCTGAGTGAAATAAGTGAAACAGGAAGTCTCTACGATTTTCTGGTGCAGAGATATGTAATTTGTTAGTTGGTTGCTAGGGTAACCCCATCTGGTTGCTAGGCAGTTACCAGGGTGATACTTATCAAGCCTCCTTTCCATACTGAGTGAATCAAGTCAACCTGGAAGCTACTATACTGTGGCTATGAAGATTTTAGGTCATTACTTATTGGCTGCTTGATAAAAGAAATCCTCTGAGGGAGAGAGAGAGGGAGAGACGCAGGGCTGACAGGCCCTTTTTTGCCTGTGTGTGTGAAAACGTCAGTTGGGATTTAAATTTCTGAACATTCCGCAATGTTAATCAATGGGAGTTTTTCCGAGTTTTGATCGTCATTTTTAGGAAAACCGTAAGTCCGATCAGTTAGAAAAGATATAGCACACTATTCGGGATTAGTCTGAAGGTCTGTGCCGAGTTTGGTGCATGTAGCTTAAAAGCTCTAGGAGGAGTTACATTTAGAAATTTAGTCTCAGAATAATAATAATAATAACTAGATTAAAAAGTTTGAGTACAAACTTTAGGTTGGCTTGAGAAAGCCTAGCATAAAGTTTGAAGTAGTTGTAAAAGTTTGAAGATTTACGGTTTCTAGTTTGATGTAATTATAAGTAGTAGTTTTCAAAGTTCAAAGTTTAGAGATTATAAAACCATTCAGTCTATCAAATAGATTAGATAGATAGATAGATAGATAGATAGATAGAGTATGACCCACAGATAGATAGATAGATAGATAGATAGATATTGACCCTCAGATAGATAGATAGATAGATAGATAGATAGAGTATGACCCACAGATAGATAGATGGATAGATGGATAGATAGATAGATATTGACCATCAGATAGATAGATCGATAGATAGATAGATAGTTATTGACCATCAGATAGATAGATAGATAGATAGATAGATAGATATTGATCCTCAGATAGATAGATAGATATTGATCCTCAGATAGATAGATAGATATTGACCCTCAGATAGATAGATAGATATTGAGCCTCAGATAGATAGATAGATAGTCATTGACCCTTAGATAGATATTGACCGTCAGATCTATATAGATAGATAGATAGTCATTGACCCTGAGATAGATAGATAGATAGATAGATAGTTAGATAGATAGATAGATATTGACCCTCAGAAAGATAGATAGATAGATAGATCGATAGACAGATAGATACATCATTTTTTACTTGGTTGCTAGGGTAACCCAATCTGGTTGCTAGGCAGTTTCCAGGGTGATCCTTATCAAGCCTCCTTTTCATTCTGAGTGAATTAAGTCAACCCAGAAGTCTCTATGATTTTCTGTTGCATAGATATGTGATTTGTTACTTGGTTGCTAGGGTATCCCTGTCTGGTTGCTATGCAGTTACCAGGGTGATACATATCAAGCCTCCTTTCCATCCTGAGTGAAATAAGTGAAACAGGAAGTCTCTACGATTTTCTGGTGCAGAGATATGTGATTTGTTAGTTGGTTGCTAGGGTAAGCCCTTGTCGTTGCTAGGCAGTTACCAGAGTGATACTTTTCAAGACACCTTGCTATCCTGAGTGAAATAAGTGAAACAGGAAGTCTCTATGATTTTCTGGTGCAGAGATATGTGATTTGTTACTTGGTTGCTAGGGTAAACACATCTGGTTGCTAGGCAGTTACCAAAGTGATACTCATAAGGCTCCTTGCAATCCTGTGTGAAATATGTCAACCCCTAAGTCTCTACGATGTTCTGGTTCAAAGATATGTGATTTGTTACTTGGTTGCTAAGGTAACCCTGTCTGGTTGCTATGCAGTTACCAGAGTGATACATATCAAGGCTACTTTCCATCCTGAGTGAAATAAGTGAAACAGGTAGTCTCTACGATTTTCTGGTGCAGAGATATGTGATTTGTTACTTGGTTGCTAGGGTAACCCCGTCTGGTTGCTAGGCAGTTACCAGAGTGATACATATCAAGGCTACTTTCCATCCTGAGTGAATAAAGTCAACCCGGAAGTCTCTATGATTTTCTGTTGCAGAGATATGTGATTTGTTACTTGGTTGCTAGGGTAATCACATCTGGTTGCTAGGCAGTTACCAGAGTGATACATATTAAGGCTACTTTCCATCCTGAGTGAAATAAGTCAACCCGGAAGTCTCTCTGATTTTCTGTTGCAGAGATATGTGATTTGTTACTTGGTTGCTAGGGTAATCACATCTGGTTGCTAGGCAGTTACCAGAGTGATACATATCAAGGCTACTTTCCATCCTGAGTGAAATAAGTGAAACAGGAAGTCACTACGATTTTCTGGTGCAGAGATATGTGATTTGTTACTTGGTTGCTAGGGTAACCCCATCTGGTTGTTAGGCAGTTACCAGAGTGATACATATCAAGGCTACTTTCCATCCTGAGTGAAATAAGTGAAACAGGAAGTCTCTACGATTTTCTGGTGCAGAGATATGTGATTTGTAAGTTGGTTGCTAGGGTAACCCCATCTGGTTGCTAGGCAGTTACCAAGGTGATACTCATAAGGCCCCTTGCAATCCTGTGTGAAATATGTCAACCCCTAAGTCTCTACAATGTTCTGGTTCAAAGATATGTGATTTGTTACTTGGTTGCTAGGGTAACCACATCTGGTTGCTAGGCAGTTACCAGAGTGATACATATCAAGCCTCCTTTCCATCCTGAGTGAAATAAGTGAAACAGGAAGTCTCTACGATTTTCTGGTGCAAAGATATGTGATTTGTTACTTGGTTGCTAGGGTAACCACATCTGGTTGCTAGGCAGTTACCAAAGTGATACTCATAAGGCCCCTTGCAATCCTGTGTGAAATATGTCAACCCCTAAGTCTGTACCATGTTCTGGTTCAAAGATATGTGATTTGTTACTTGGTTGCTAGGGTAACCACATCTGGTTACTAGGCAGTTACCAGAGTGATACATATCAAGGCTACTTTCCATCCTGAGTGAAATAAGTCAACCCGGAAGTCTCTCTGATTTTCTGTTGCAGAGATATGTGATTTGTTACTTGGTTGCTAGGGTAATCACATCTGGTTGCTAGGCAGTTACCAGAGTGATACATATCAAGGCTACTTTCCATCTTGAGTGAAATAAGTGAAACAGGAAGTCACTACGATTTTCTGGTGCAGAAATATGTGATTTGTTACTTGGTTGCTAGGGTAACCCCATCTGGTTGCTAGGCAGTTACCAGAGTGATACATATCAAGGCTACTTTCCATCCTGAGTGAAATAAGTGAAACAGGAAGTCTGTATGATTTTCTGGTGCAGAGATATGTGATTTGTTACTTGGTTGCTAGGGTAACCCCATCTGGTTGCTAGGCAGTTACCAGAGTGATACATATCAAGGCTACTTTCCATCCTGAGTGAAATAAGTGAAACAGGATGTCTGTATGATTTTCTGGTGCAGAAATATGTGATTTGTTATTTGGTTGCTAGGGTAACCCTGTCTGGTTGCTATGCAGTTACCAGGGTGATACTTATCAAGCCTCCTTTCCATACTGAGTGAATCAAGTCAACCTGGAAGCTACTATACTGTGGCTATGAAGATTTTAGGTCATTACTTATTGGCTGCTTGATAAAAGAAATCCTCTGAGGGAGAGAGAGAAGGAGAGACGCAGGGCTGACAGGCCCTTTTTCGTCTGTGTGTGTGAAAACGTCAGTTGGGATTTAAATTTCTGAACATTCCGCAATGTTAATCAATGGGAGTTTTTCCGAGTTTTGATCGTCATTTTTAGGAAAACCGTAAGTCCGATCAGTTAGAAAAGATATAGCACACTATTCGGGATTAGTCTGAAGGTCTGTGCCGAGTTTGGTGCATGTAGCTTAAAAGCTCTAGGAGGAGTTACATTTAGAAATTTAGTCTCAGAATAATAATAATAATAACTAGATTAAAAAGTTTGAGTACAAACTTTAGGTTGGCTTGAGAAAGCCTAGCATAAAGTTTGAAATAGTTGTAAAAGTTTGAAGATTTACGGTTTCTAGTTTGATGTAATTTTAAGTAGTAGTTTTCAAAGTTCAAAGTTTAGAGATTATAAAACCATTCAGTCTATCAAATAGATTAGATAGATAGATAGATAGATAGATAGATAGATAGATAGATAGATAGATAGATAGATAGATAGATATTGACCCTCAGATAGATAGATAGATAGATAGATAGATAGATAGATATTGACCCTCAGATAGATAGATAGATAGATAGATAGATAGATAGATAGATAGAGTATGACCCATAGATAGATAGATAGATAGATAGATAGATAGATAGATAGATAGATAGATAGATAGATAGATATTGACCCTCAGATAGATAGATAGATAGATAGATAGTTATTGACCATCAGATAGATAGATAGATAGATAGATAGATAGATAGATAGTTATTGACCATCAGATAGATAGATAGACAGATAGATAGATATTAATCATTAGATAGATAGATAGATAGAAAGATAGAAAGATAGAAAGATAGATTGATAGTCATTGACCCTTAGATAGATAGATAGATATTGACGTCAGATATATAGATAGATAGATAGTCATTGACCCTGAGATATAGATAGATAGAGTATGAACCACAGATAGATAGATAGATAGATAGATAGATAGATAGATAGATAGATAGTTATTGACCCGCAGATAGTTAGATAGATAGATAGATAGATATTGACCCTCAGATAGATAGATAGATAGATAGATAGATAGTCATTGACCCTTAGATAGATAGATAGATATTGACCGTCAGATATATAGATAGACAGATAGTTATTGACCCGCAGATAGTTAGATAGATAGATAGATAGATATTGACCCTCAGATAGATAGATAGATAGATAGATAGATAGATAGATAGATATTGACCATCAGAAAGATAGATAGATAGATAGATAGACAGATAGACAGATAGATATATCATTTTTTACTTGGTTGCTAGGGTAACCCAATCTGGTTGCTAGGCAGTTTCCAGGGTGATCCTTATCAAGCCTCCTTTTCATTCTGAGTGAATAAAGTCAACCCGGAAGTCTCTATGATTTTCTGTTGCATAGATATGTGATTTGTTACTTGGTTGCTAGGGTAACCATATCTGGTTGATAGGCAGTTACCAGAGTGATATATATCAAGGCTACTTTCCATCTTGAGTAAAATAAGTGAAACAGGAAGTCTCTACGATTTTCTGTTGCAGAGTTAAGTGATTTGTTACTTGGTTGCTAGGGTAAGCCCTTGTCGTTGCTAGGCAGTTACCAGAGTGATACTTATCAAGCCTCCTTTCCATCCTGAGTGAATTATGCCAACCCGGAAGTCTCTACGATTTTCTGGTGCAGAGATATGTGATTTGTTAGTTGGTTGCTAGGGTAACCCCATCTGGTTGCTAGGCATTTACTAAGGTGATACTCATAAGGCTCCTTGCAATCCTGTGTGAAATATGTCAACCCCTAAGTCTCTACGATGTTCTGATTCAAAGATATGTGATTTGTTACTTGGTTGCTAGGGTAACCGCATCTGGTTGCTAGGCAGTTACCAGAGGGATACATATCAAGTCTACTTTCCATCCTGAGTGAAATAAGTGAAACAGGAAGTCTCTATGATTTTCTGGTGCAGAGATATGTGACTTGTTACTTGGTTGCTAGGGTAACCCCATCTGGTTGCTAGGCAGTTACCAGAGTGATACATATCAAGGCTACTTTCCATCTTGAGTGAAATAAGTGAAACAGGAAGTCACTACGATTTTCTGGTGCAGAGATATGTGATTTGTTACTTGGTTGCTAGGGTAACCCCATCTGGTTGCTAGGCAGTTACCAGAGTGATACATATCAAGGCTACTTTCCATCCTGAGTGAAATAAGTGAAACAGGAAGTCTGTATGATTTTCTGGTGCAGAGATATGTGATTTGTTACTTGGTTGCTAGGGTAACCCCATCTGGTTGCTAGGCAGTTACCAGAGTGATACATATCAAGGCTACTTTCCATCCTGAGTGAAATAAGTGAAACAGGATGTCTGTATGATTTTCTGGTGCAGAAATATGTGATTTGTTATTTGGTTGCTAGGGTAACCCTGTCTGGTTGCTATGCAGTTACCAGGGTGATACTTATCAAGCCTCCTTTCCATACTGAGTGAATCAAGTCAACCTGGAAGCTACTATACTGTGGCTATGAAGATTTTAGGTCATTACTTATTGGCTGCTTGATAAAAGAAATCCTCTGAGGGAGAGAGAGAGGGAGAGACGCAGGGCTGACAGGCCCTTTTTCGTCTGTGTGTGTGAAAACGTCAGTTGGGATTTAAATTTATGAACATTCCGCAATGTTAATCAATGGGAGTTTTTCCGAGTTTTGATCGTCATTTTTAGGAAAACCGTAAGTCCGATCAGTTAGAAAAGATATAGCACACTATTCGGGATTAGTCTGAAGGTCTGTGCCGAGTTTGGTGCATGTAGCTTAAAAGCTCTAGGAGGAGTTACATTTAGAAATTTAGTCTCAGAATAATAATAATAACTAGATTAAAAAGTTTGAGTACAAACTTTAGGTTGGCTTGAGAAAGCCTAGCATAAAGTTTGAAGTAGTTGTAAAAGTTTGAAGATTTACGGTTTCTAGTTTGATGTAATTATAAGTAGTAGTTTTCAAAGTTCAAAGTTTAGAGATTATAAAACCATTCAGTCTATCAAATAGATTAGATAGATAGATATATAGATAGATAGATAGATAGATAGATAGATAGATAGATAGATAGATAGATAGATAGATAGGTAGAGTATGACCCACAGATAGATAGATAGATAGATAGATAGATAGATAGATATTGACCATCAGATAGATAGATCGATAGATAGATAGATAGATAGATAGATAGATAGATAGATAGAGTATGACCCACAGATAGATAGATAGATAGATAGATAGATAGATAGATAGATAGATATTGACCCTCAGATAGATAGATAGATAGATAGATAGATAGAGTATGACCCACAGATAGATAGATAGATAGATATTGACCATCAGATAGATAGATCGATAGATAGATAGATAGAGTATGACCCACAGATAGATAGATAGATAGATAGATAGATAGATAGATAGATAGATAGATAGAGTATGACCCACAGATAGATAGATAGATAGATAGATAGATAGATAGATAGATATTGACCATCAGATAGATAGATAGAGTTATTGACCATCAGATAGACAGATAGATAGATAGATAGATAGATAGATAGATAGATAGATAGATAGATAGATAGATAGATATTGATCCTCAGATAGATAGATAGATATTGACCCTCAGATAGATAGATAGATAGTCATTGACCCTTAGATAGATAGATAGATATTGACCGTCAGATCTATATAGGTAGATAGATAGTCATAGACCCTGAGATATAGATAGATAGAGTATGACCCACAGATAGATAGATAGATAGTTATTGACCCTCAGATAGATAGATAGATAGATAGATAGATAGATAGATAGATAGATAGATATTGACCCTCAGATAGATAGATAGATAGATAGATAGATAGATATTGACCCTCAGATAGATAGATAGATAGATAGATATTGACCCTCAGATAGATAGATAGATAGATAGATAGATAGATAGATAGATATTGACCCTCAGATAGATAGATAGATAGATAGATAGATAGATAGATATTGACCCTCAGATAGATAGATAGATAGATAGATAGATAGATATTAACCCTCAGATAGATAGACAGTTCGAAAGATAGATATAGATAGACTGATAAATAGACAGACAGACAGACAGATAGATAGATAGATCCTTGCTACCCTGAGTCCCATGAACAAAACCAGAAGTCTTTATGTTGTTCTGGTGCAGAGATATGTAATTTGTTACTTGGTTGCTATGGTAACCCCATCTGGTTGCTAGGCAGTTACCAGAGTAATACATATCAAGGCTACTTTCCATCATGAGTGAAATAAGTCAACCCGGAAGTCTCTACGATTTTCTGTTAAATAGATATGTGATTTGTTACTTGGTTGCTAGGCTATCCCCATCTGGTTGCTAGGCAGTTACCAAAGTGTTACTCATAAGGCTCCTTGCAATCCTGTGTGAAATATGTCAACCAATAAGTCTCTACGAAGTTTTGGTTCAAAGATATGTGATTTATTACTTGGTTGCTAGGGTAACCCTGTCTGGTTGCTATGCAGTTACCAGGGTGATAACTTGTCAAGCCTCCTTTCCATCCTGAGTGAATAAAGTCAACCCGCAAGTCTGTATGATTTTCTGGTGCAGAGATATGTGATTTGTTATTTGGTTGCTAGGGTAACCCTGTCTGGTTGCTATGCAGTTACCAGGGTGATACTTATCAAGCCTCCTTTCCATCCTGAGTGAATTAAGTCAACCCAGATGTCTCTACGATTTTCTGGTGCAGAAATATATGATTTGTTATTTGGTTGCTAGGGTAACCCATCTGGTTGCTAGGCAGTTACCAGAGTGATGCATATCAAGGCTACTTTCCATCCTGTGTGAAATATGTCAACCCCTAAGTCTCTACGATGTTCTGGTTCAAAGATATGTGATTTGTTACTTGGTTGCTAGGGTAACCACATCTGGTTGCTATGCAGTTACCAGAGTGATACATATCAAGCCTACTTTCCATCCTGAGTGAAATAAGTGAAACAGGAAGTCTCTATGATTTTCTGTTGCAGAGATATGTGATTTGTTACTTGGTTGCTAGGGTAACCACATACGGTTGCTAGGCAGTTACCAGAGTGATACATATCAAGGCTACTTTCCATCCTGAGTGAAATAAGTGAAACAGGAAGTCTCTACGATTTTCTGGTGCAGAGATATGTGATTTGTTACTTGGTTGCTAGGGTAATCACATCTGGTTGCTAGGCAGTTATCAGAGTGATACATATCAAGGCTACTTTCCATCCTGAGTGAAATAAGTCAACCCGGAAGTCTCTCTGATTTTCTGTTGCAGAGATTTGTGATTTGTTACTTGGTTGCTAGGGTAATCACATCTGGTTGCTAGGCAGTTACCAGAGTGATACATATCAAGGCTACTTTCCATCCTGAGTGAAATAAGTGAAACAGGAAGTCTCTACGATTTTCTGGTGCAGATATATGTGATTTGTTACTTGGTTGCTAGGGTAACCCCATTTGGTTGCTAGGCAGTTACCAGAGTGATACATATCAAGGCTACTTTCCATCCTGAGTGAATCAAGTCAATCCGGAAGTCTCTATGATTTTCTGATGCAGAGATATGTGATTTGTTACTTGGTTGCTAGGGTAATCACATCTGGTTGCTAGGCAGTTACCAGAGTGATACATATCAAGGCTACTTTCCATCCTGAGTGAAATAAGTCAACCCGGAAGTCTCTCTGATTTTCTGTTGCAGAGATATGTGATTTGTTACTTGGTTGCTAGGGTAATCACATCTGGTTGCTAGGCAGTTACCAGAGTGATACATATCAAGGCTACTTTCCATCCTGAGTGAAATAAGTGAAACAGGAAGTCTCTACGATTTTCTGGTGCAGATATATGTGATTTGTTACTTGGTTGCTAGGGTAACCCCGTCTGGTTGCTAGGCAGTTACCAGAGTGATACATATCAAGGCTACTTTCCATCCTGAGTGAAATAAGTCAACCCGGAAGTCTCTCTGATTTTCTGTTGCAGAGATATGTGATTTGTTACTTGGTTGCTAGGGTAATCACATCTGGTTGCTAGGCAGTTACCAGAGTGATACATATCAAGGCTACTTTCCATCCTGAGTGAAATAAGTGAAACAGGAAGTCTCTACGATTTTCTGGTGCAGAGATATGTAATTTGTTAGTTGGTTGCTAGGGTAACCCCATCTGGTTGCTAGGCAGTTACCAGGGTGATACTTATCAAGCCTCCTTTCCATACTGAGTGAATCAAGTCAACCTGGAAGCTACTATACTGTGGCTATGAAGATTTTAGGTCATTACTTATTGGCTGCTTGATAAAAGAAATCCTCTGAGGGAGAGAGAGAGGGAGAGACGCAGGGCTGACAGGCCCTTTTTTGCCTGTGTGTGTGAAAACGTCAGTTGGGATTTAAATTTCTGAACATTCCGCAATGTTAATCAATGGGAGTTTTTCCGAGTTTTGATCGTCATTTTTAGGAAAACCGTAAGTCCGATCAGTTAGAAAAGATATAGCACACTATTCGGGATTAGTCTGAAGGTCTGTGCCGAGTTTGGTGCATGTAGCTTAAAAGCTCTAGGAGGAGTTACATTTAGAAATTTAGTCTCAGAATAATAATAATAATAATAATAAGTTTAAATAGGATTTCAGTAAGTTGGCTTTCTCAAGCCAACCTAACTAGATTAAAAAGTTTGAGTACAAACTTTAGGTTGGCTTGAGAAAGCCTAGCATAAAGTTTGAAGTAGTTGTAAAAGTTTGAAGATTTACGGTTTCTAGTTTGATGTAATTATAAGTAGTAGTTTTCAAAGTTCAAAGTTTAGAGATTATAAAACCATTCAGTCTATCAAATAGATTAGATAGATAGATAGATAGATAGATAGATAGATAGATAGATAGATAGATAGATAGATAGATAGATAGAGTATGACCCACAGATAGATAGATAGATAGATAGATAGATAGATAGATAGATAGATAGATAGATAGATAGATAGATAGATAGAGTATGACCAACAGATAGATAGATAGATAGATAGATAGATAGATAGATAGATAGATATATAGATAGATAGATAGATAGATATTGACCCTCAGATAGATAGATAGATAGATAGATAGATAGATAGATAGATAGAGTATGACCCACAGATAGATAGATATTGATCCTCGATAGATAGATAGACAGATAGATAGATAGATAGATAGATAGATAGATAGATAGATAGATAGATAGAGTATGACCCACAGATAGATAGATAGATAGATATTCACCATCAGATAGATAGATAGATAGATAGATAAATAGATAGAGTATGACCCACAGATAGATAGATAGATAGATAGATAGATAGAGTATGACCCACAGATAGATAGATAGATAGATAGATAGATAGATAGATAGATAGATAGATATTGACCATCAGATAGATAGATAGAGTTATTGACCATCAGATAGACAGATAGATAGATAGATAGATAGATAGATAGATAGATATTTACCCTCAGATAGATAGATAGATAGATAGATAGAGTATGACCCACAGATAGATAGATGTTGATCCTCGATAGATAGATAGATAGATAGATAGATAGATAGATAGATAGATAGATATTGACCCTCAGATAGATAGATAGATAGTCATTGACCCTTAGATAGATAGATAGATATTGACCGTCAGATCTATATAGGTAGATAGATAGTCATAGACCCTGAGATATAGATAGATAGAGTATGACCCACAGATAGATAGATAGATAGATAGTTATTGACCCTCAGATAGATAGATAGATAGATAGATAGATAGATAGATAGATAGATAGATAGATAGATAGATAGATAGATAGATATTGACCCTCAGATAGATAGATAGATAGATAGATAGATATTGACCCTCAGATAGATAGATAGATAGATAGATATTGACCCTCAGATAGATAGATAGATAGATAGATATTGACCCTCAGATAGATAGATAGATAGATAGATAGATATTAACCCTCAGATAGATAGACAGTTCGAAAGATAGATATAGATAGACTGATAAATAGACAGACAGACAGACAGATAGATAGATAGATCCTTGCTACCCTGAGTCCCATGAACAAAACCAGAAGTCTTTATGTTGTTCTGGTGCAGAGATATGTAATTTGTTACTTGGTTGCTAGGGTAACCCTATCTGGTTGCTAGGCAGTTACCAGAGTAATACATATCAAGGCTACTTTCCATCATGAGTGAAATAAGTCAACCCGGAAGTCTCTACGATTTTCTGTTAAATAGATATGTGATTTGTTACTTGGTTGCTAGGCTATCCCCATCTGGTTGCTAGGCAGTTACCAAAGTGTTACTCATAAGGCTCCTTGCAATCCTGAGTGAAATATGTCAACCCCTAAGTCTCTACGATGTTCTGGTTCAAAGATATGTGAATTGTTACTTGGTTGCTAGGGTAACCCTGTCTGGTTGCTATGCAGTTACCAGGGTGATACTTATCAAGCCTCCTTTCCATCTTGAGTGAATAAAGTCAACCCGCAAGTCTGTATGATTTAATGGTGCAGAGATATGTGATTTGTTATTTGGTTGCTAGGGTAACCCTGTCTGGTTGCTATGCAGTTACCAGGGTTATCCTTATCAAGCCTCCTTTCCATCCTGAGTGAATTAAGTCAACCCAGATGTCTCTACGGTTTTCTGGAGCAGAAATATATGATTTGTTACTTGGTTGCTAGGGTAACCCAATCTGGTTGCTAGGCAGTTACCAGAGTGATGCATATCAAGGCTACTTTCCATCCTGAGTGAAATAATTGAAACAGGAAGTCTCTACGATTTTCTGGTGCAGAGATATGTGATTTGTAACTTGGTTGCTAGGGTAACCCCATCTGGTTGCTAGGCAGTTACCAAAGTGATACTCATAAGGCTCCTTGCAATCCTGAGTGAAATATGTCAACCCCAAAGTCTCTACGATGTTCTGGTTCAAAGATATGTGATTTGTTACTTGGTTGCTAGGGTAACCATATCTGGTTGCTATGCAGTAACTAGGGTGATGCATATCAAGCCTCCTTTCCATCCTGAGTGAATAAAGTCAACCCGAAGTCTGTATGAATTTCTGGTGCAGAGATATGTGATTTGTTATTTGGTTGCTAGGGTAACCCTGTCTGGTTGCTATGCAGTTACCAGGGTGATAACTTGTCAAGCCTCCTTTCCATCCTGAGTGAATTAAGTCAACCCGGAAGTCTGTATGAATTTCTGGTGCAGAGATATGTGATTTGTTATTTGGTTGCTAGGGTAACCCTGTCTGGTTGCTATGCAGTTACCAGGGTGATGCATATCAAGGCTACTTTCCATCCTGTGTGAAATATGTCAACCCCTAAGTCTCTACGATGTTCTGGTTCAAAGATATGTGATTTGTTACTTGGTTACTAGGGTAACCACATCTGGTTGCTAGGCAGTTACCAGAGTGATACATATCAAGCCTCCTTTCCATCCTGAGTGAAATAAGTGAAACAGGAAGTCTCTACGATTTTCTGGTGCAAAGATATGTGATTTGATACTTGGTTGCTAGGGTAACCCCATCTGGTTGATAGGCAGTTACCAAGGTGACAGCCAACAGTGCTCCTTGTCATCCTGAGTGAAATAAGTCAACCCGTAAGTCTCTGTGATTTTCTTGTGCAGAGATATGTGATTTGTTACTTGGTTGCTAAGGTAACCCCATCTGGTTGCTAGGCAGTTACCAAGGTGACAGGCAACAATGCTCCTTGCCATCCTGAGTGAAATAAGTCAACCCGGAAGTCTCTACGTCATTCTGATCCTAAGATACACATCTTAGTGATTTTGAATGGATGTCAATGGTTCTTTGTTGCTAGGGTGCTTTAAATGGTTGCTAGGGCGTGGCTAAGTAGTTCACATGATGAAAGCTGAAGACTGATTACTCACCCAATGAAAACAAAGCAACTATCATGTCTCTAGGACATTCTGATCTGAAGATATCTTACTGTAAATGAAATCAATAAATGTGGTTGCTAGGGTGCTCTAAATTGTTGCTAGGGAGTGGCTTTGCAGCTGCCAATGATGAATCTCCAAAGGCTGCTTGTCAATATGAATGATATAAACCAACTCCCATGCTTCTGTGACATTCAGAATGGAAGATATCTCTCTTTGGATTTTGGTTGCTAAGGTGCTCGAAAATGGTTGCTAGGGAGGGGCTAGGAAGTGTTGAGGGGATTCATGATTGGCTGTTTTACTGCCCCAAGTCAAACGAGACCACCCTCGTGTTTCTATGATAATTCAGTCCGGAGAAATCCCTTTGATCTTTTTCAAAGGAAGTCTATGGGAATTGTTGCTAAGGTGCTGTAAATGGTTGCTAGGGCATGGCTTGATAGCTTCACAATGATCCTGAGAGACTGATTGGTCGTCTGAGTAAAATGAGCCCGCCCCCTTGTCTGTAAGACACTGTGATCCAGAGTTATGTTCAATACAAAATCTACCATAGACTTAACATTGGGGCAAATTTGGGCAGCTCCTGCCCCCCAGGGGTGCAACTTTTACCCCATTGTGAGGTACGTTCTCACAGAGCCTGTCAGCCTCTTCAAATGAGGTAAATCACACTTCTCTGCGAAATCCTCACTCTGAGCTATGACTCGTCAAAATTCGGCTCAATGTTAAGTCAATGGGATTGTTTGCCCAATTTTTTGCCCCTGGGGCAAACACCGTACCCCCGATCGCTTATAAAAGTCATAGCACACCATTCCCAAATAATCCGCACGATTTGACGCCTCATTCGTGGGTCAGCGACCAAAAATTTTTGCAAAAAATTCCATTGACTTACATTGGGGCAATTTTGGGCAGCTCCTGCCCCCCAGGGGTAAAACTTTTACCCCATTGTGAGGTATGTTCTCACAGAGCCTGTCAGCCTCTTCAAATGTGGTAAATCACATGTCTCTGCGAAATCCTCGCTCTGAGCTATGACTCGTCAAAGTTCGGCTCAATGTTAAGTCAATGGGATTTTTTGCCCAATTTTTTGCCCCTGGGGCAAACACCGTACCCCCGATCGCTTAGAAAAGATATAGCACACTATTCGGGATTAGTCTGAAGGTCTGTGCAGAGTTTGGTGCATGTAGCTTAAAAGCTCTAGGAGGAGTTAGATTTAGAAATTTAGTCTCAGAATAATAATAATAATAATAATAAGTTTAAATAGGATTTCAGTAAGTTGGCTTTCTCAAGCCAACCTAACTAGATTAAAAAGTTTGAGTACAAACTTTAGGTTGGCTTGAGAAAGCCTAGCATAAAGTTTGAAGTAGTTGTAAAAGTTTGAAGATTTACGGTTTCTAGTTTGATGTAATTATAAGTAGTAGTTTTCAAAGTTCAAAGTTTAGAGATTATAAAACCATTCAGTCTATCAAATAGATTAGATAGATAGATAGATAGATAGATAGATAGATAGATAGATAGATAGATAGATAGATAGATAGATAGATAGATAGATAGATAGATAGATAGATAGATAGATATTGACCCTCAGATAGATAGATAGATAGATAGATAGATAGATAGATAGATATTGACCCTCAGATAGATAGATAGATAGATAGATAGATAGATAGATAGATAGATAGTTATTGACCATCAGATAGATAGATAGATAGATAGATAGATAGTTATTGACCATCAGATAGATAGATAGATAGATAGATAGATAGATAGATAGATATTGACCATTAGATAGATAGATAGATAGATATTGATCCTCAGATAGATAGATAGATATTGACCCTCAGATAGATAGATAGATAGATAGATAGAAAGATAGAAAGATAGATTGATAGTCATTGACCCTTAGATAGATAGATAGATAGATATTGAACGTCAGATATATAGATAGATAGATAGTCATTGACCCTGAGATATAGATAGATAGAGTATGAACCACAGATAGATAGATAGATAGATAGATAGTTATTGACCCGCAGATAGTTAGATAGATAGATAGATAGATAGATATTGACCCTCAGATAGATAGATAGATAGATAGATAGTCATTGACTCTTAGATAGATAGATAGATATTGACCGTCAGATATATAGATAGACAGATAGTCATTGACCCTGAGATATAGATAGATAGAGTATGACCCACAGATAGATAGATAGATAGTTATTGTCCCGCAGATAGTTAGATGGATAGATAGATATTGACCCTCAGATAGATAGATAGATAGATAGATAGATAGATATTGACCATCAGAAAGATAGATAGATAGATAGATAGACAGATAGACAGATAGATAGTTATTGACCATCAGATAGATAGATAGATAGATAGATAGATAGTTATTGACCATCAGATAGATAGATAGATAGATAGATAGATAGATATTGACCATTAGATAGATAGATAGATAGATATTGATCCTCAGATAGATAGATAGATATTGACCCTCAGATAGATAGATAGATAGATAGATAGATAGAAAGATAGAAAGATAGATTGATAGTCATTGACCCTTAGATAGATAGATAGATAGATATTGAACGTCAGATATATAGATAGATAGATAGTCATTGACCCTGAGATATAGATAGATAGAGTATGAACCACAGATAGATAGATAGATAGATAGATAGTTATTGACCCGCAGATAGTTAGATAGATAGATAGATAGATAGATATTGACCCTCAGATAGATAGATAGATAGATAGATAGTCATTGACTCTTAGATAGATAGATAGATATTGACCGTCAGATATATAGATAGACAGATAGTCATTGACCCTGAGATATAGATAGATAGAGTATGACCCACAGATAGATAGATAGATAGTTATTGTCCCGCAGATAGTTAGATGGATAGATAGATATTGACCCTCAGATAGATAGATAGATAGATAGATAGATAGATATTGACCATCAGAAAGATAGATAGATAGATAGATAGACAGATAGACAGATAGATATATCATTTTTTACTTGGTTGCTAGGGTAACCCAATCTGGTTGCTAGGCAGTTTCCAGGGTGATCCTTATCAAGCCTCCTTTTCATTCTGAGTGAATAAAGTCAACCCGGAAGTCTCTATGATTTTCTGTTGCATAGATATGTGATTTGTTACTTGGTTGCTAGGGTAACCATATCTGGTTGATAGGCAGTTACCAGAGTGATATATATCAAGTCTACTTTCCATCTTGAGTAAAATAAGTGAAACAGGAAGTCTCTACGATTTTCTGGTGCAGAGTTATGTGATTTGTTACTTGGTTGCTAGGGTAAGCCCTTGTCATTGCTAGGCAGTTACCAGAGTGATACTTATCAAGCCTCCTTTCCATCCTGAATAAATTATGTCAACCCGGAATTCTCTACGATTTTCTGGTGCAGAGATATGTGATTTGTTAGTTGGTTGCTAGGGTAACCCCATCTGGTTGCTAGGCAGTTACTAAGGTGATACTCATAAGGCTCCTTGCAATCCTGTGTGAAATATGTCAACCCCTAAGTCTCTACGATGTTCTGGTTCAAAGATATGTTATTTGTTACTTGGTTGCTAGGGTAACCGCATCTGGTTGCTAGGCAGTTACCAGAGGGATACATATCAAGGCTACTTTCCATCCTGAGTGAAATAAGTGAAACAGGAAGTCTCTATGAGTTCCTGGTGCAGAGATATGTGACTTGTTACTTGGTTGCTAGGGTAAACACATCTGGTTGCTAGGCAGTTACCAAAGTGAAACTCATAAGGCTCCTTGCAATCCTGTGTGAAAAATGTCAACCCCTAAGTCTCTACGATGTTCTGGTTCAAAGATATGTGATTTGTTACTTGGTTGCTAAGGTAACCCTGTCTGGTTGCTATGCAGTTACCAGAATGATACATATCAAGGCTACTTTCCATCCTGAGTGAAATAAGTGAAACAGGTAGTCTCTACGATATACTGGTGCAGATATATGTGATTTGTTACTTGGTTGCTAGGTTGCTAGGGTAACCCCGTCTGGTTACTAGGCAGTTACCAGAGTGATACATATCAAGGCTACTTTCCATCCTGAGTGAATAAAGTCAACCCGGAAGTCTCTATGATTTTCTGTTGCAGAGATATGTGATTTGTTACTTGGTTGCTAGGGTAATCACATCTGGTTGCTAGGCAGTTACCAGAGTGATACATATCAAGGCTACTTTCCATCCTGAGTGAAAAAAGTCAACCCGGAAGTCGCTCTGATTTTCTGTTGCAGAGATATGTGATTTGTTACTTGGTTGCTAGGGTAATCACATCTGGTTGCTAGGCAGTTACCAGAGTGATACATATCAAGGCTACTTTCCATCCTGAGTGAAATAAGTGAAACAGGAAGTCTCTACGATTTTCTGGTGCAGAGATATGTGATTTGTTAGTTGGTTGCTAGGGTAACCCCATCTGGTTGCTAGGCAGTTACCAAGGTGATACTCATAAGGCTCCTTGCAATCCTGTGTGAAATATGTTAACCCCTAAGTCTCTACGATGTTCTGGTTCAAAGATATGTGATTTGTTACTTGGTTGCTAGGGTAACCGCATCTGGTTGCTAGGCAGTTACCAGAGGGATACATATCAAGGCTACTTTCCATCCTGAGTGAAATAAGTGAAACAGGAAGTCTCTATGATTTTCTGGTGCAGAGATATGTGATTTGTTACTTGGTTGCTAGGGTAAACACATCTGGTTGCTAGGCAGTTACCAAAGTGATACTCATAAGGCTCCTTGCAATCCTGTGTGAAATATGTCAACCCCTAAGTCTCTACGATGTTCTGGTTCAAAGATATGTGATTTGTTACTTGGTTGCTAAGGTAACCCTGTCTGGTTGCTATGCAGTTACCAGAGTGATACATATCAAGGCTACTTTCCATCCTGAGTGAAATAAGTGAAACAGGTAGTCTCTACGATTTTCTGGTGCAGAGATATGTGATTTGTTACTTGGTTGCTAGGGTAACCCCGTCTGGTTGCTAGGCAGTTACCAGAGTGATACATATCAAGGCTACTTTCCATCCTGAGTGAATAAAGTCAACCCGGAAGTCTCTATGATTTTCTGTTGCAGAGATATGTGATTTGTTACTTGGTTGCTAGGGTAATCACATCTGGTTGCTAGGCAGTTACCAGAGTGATACATATCAAGGCTACTTTCCATCCTGAGTGAAATAAGTCAACCCGGAAGTCTCTCTGATTTTCTGTTGCAGAGATATGTGATTTGTTACTTGGTTGCTAGGGTAATCACATCTGGTTGCTAGGCAGTTACCAGAGTGATACATATCAAGGCTACTTTCCATCCTGAGTGAAATAAGTGAAACAGGAAGTCTCCACGATTTTCTGGTGCAGAGATATGTGATTTGTTAGTTGGTTCCTAGGGTAACCCCATCTGGTTGCTAGGCAGTTACCAAGGTGATACTCATAAGGCACCTTGCAATCCTGTGTGAAATATGTTAACCCCTAAGTCTCTACGATGTTCTGGTTCAAAGATATGCGATTTGTTACTTGGTTGCTAGGGTAACCGCATCTGGTTGCTAGGCAGTTACCAGAGGGATACATATCAAGGCTACTTTCCATCCTGAGTGAAATAAGTGAAACAGGAAGTCTCTATGATTTTCTGGTGCAGAGATATGTGATTTGTTACTTGGTTGCTAGGGTAAACACATCTGGTTGCTAGGCAGTTACCAAAGTGATACTCATAAGGCTCCTTGCAATCCTGTGTGAAATATGTCAACCCCTAAGTCTCTACGATGTTCTGGTTCAAAGATATGTGATTTGTTACTTGGTTGCTAAGGTAACCCTGTCTGGTTGCTATGCAGTTACCAGAGTGATACATATCAAGGCTACTTTCCATCCTGAGTGAATAAAGTCAACCCGGAAGTCTCTATGATTTTCTGTTGCAGAGATATGTGATTTGTTACTTGGTTGCTAGGGTAATCACATCTGGTTGCTAGGCAGTTACCAGAGTGATACATATCAAGGCTACTTTCCATCCTGAGTGAAATAAGTCAACCCGGAAGTCTCTCTGATTTTCTGTTGCAGAGATATGTGATTTGTTACTTGGTTGCTAGGGTAATCACATCTGGTTGCTAGGCAGTTACCAGAGTGATACATATCAAGGCTACTTTCCATCCTGAGTGAAATAAGTGAAACAGGAAGTCTCTACGATTTTCTAGTGCAGAGATATGTGATTTGTTAGTTGGTTGCTAGGGTAACCCCATCTGGTTGCTAGGCAGTTACCAAGGTGATACTCATAAGGCTCCTTGCAATCCTGTGTGAAATATGTTAACCCCTAAGTCTCTACGATGTTCTGGTTCAAAGATATGTGATTTGTTACTTGGTTGCTAGGGTAACCGCATCTGGTTGCTAGGCAGTTACCAGAGGGATACATATAGAGGCTACTTTCCATCCTGAGTGAAATAAGTGAAACAGGAAGTCTCTATGACTTTCTGGTGCAGAGATATGTGATTTGTTACTTGGTTGCTAGGGTAAACACATCTGGTTGCTAGGCAGTTACCAAAGTGATACTCATAAGGCTTCTTGCAATCCTGTGTGAAATATGTCAACCCCTAAGTCTCTACGATGTTCTGGTTCAAAGATATGTGATTTGTTACTTGGTTGCTAAGGTAACCCTGTCTGGTTGCTATGCAGTTACCAGAGTGATACATATCAAGGCTACTTTCCATCCTGAGTGAAATAAGTGAAACAGGTAGTCTCTACGATTTTCTGGTGCAGAGATATGTGATTTGTTACTTGGTTGCTAGGGTATCCCCGTCTGGTTGCTAGGCAGTAACCAGAGTGATACATATCAAGGCTACTTTCCATCCTGAGTGAATAAAGTCAACCCGGAAGTCTCTATGATTTTCTGTTGCAGAGATATGTGATTTGTTACTTGGTTGCTAGGGTAATCACATCTGGTTGCTAGGCAGTTACCAGAGTGATACATATCAAGGCTACTTTCCATCCTGAGTGAAATAAGTCAACCCGGAAGTCTCTCTGATTTTCTGTTGCAGAGATATGTGATTTGTTACTTGGTTGCTAGGGTAATCACATCTGGTTGCTAAGCAGTTACCAGAGTGATACATATCAAGGCTACTTTCCATCCTGAGTGAAATAAGTCAACCCGGAAGTCTCTCTGATTTTCTGTTGCAGAGATATGTGATTTGTTACTTGGTTGCTAGGGTAATCACATCTGGTTGCTAGGCAGTTACCAGAGTGATACATATCAAGGCTACTTTCCATCTTGAGTGAAATAAGTGAAACAGGAAGTCACTACGATTTTCTGGTGCAGAGATATGTGATTTGTTACTTGGTTGCTAGGGTAACCCCATCTGGTTGCTAGGCAGTTACCAGAGTGATACATATCAAGGCTACTTTCCATCCTGAGTGAAATAAGTGAAACAGGAAGTCTGTATGATTTTCTGGTGCAGAAATATGTGATTTGTTATTTGGTTGCTAGGGTAACCCTGTCTGGTTGCTATGCAGTTACCAGGGTGATACTTATCAAGCCTCCTTTCCATACTGAGTGAATCAAGTCAACCTGGAAGCTACTATACTGTGGCTATGAAGATTTTAGGTCATTACTTATTGGCTGCTTGATAAAAGAAATCCTCTGAGGGAGAGAGAGAGGGAGAGACGCAGGGCTGACAGGCCCTTTTTTGTCTGTGTGTGTGAAAACGGCAGTTGGGATTTAAATTTCTGAACATTCCGCAATGTTAATCAATGGGAGTTTTTCCGAGTTTTGATCGTCATTTTTAGGAAAACCATAAGTCCGATCAGTTAGAAAAGATATAGCACACTATTCGGGATTAGTCTGAAGGTCTGTGCCGAGTTTGGTGCATGTAGCTTAAAAGCTCTAGGAGGAGTTACATTTAGAAATTTAGTCTCAGAATAATAATAATAATAATAATAAGTTTAAATAGGATTTCAGTAAGTTGGCTTTCTCAAGCCAACCTAATAATAATAAGTTTAAATAGGATTTCAGTAAGTTGGCTTTCTCAAGCCAACCTAATAATAAGTTTAAATAGGATTTCAGTAAGTTGGCTTTCTCAAGCCAACCTAATAATAAGTTTAAATAGGATTTCAGTAAGTTGGCTTTCTCAAGCCAACCTAATTAAGTTACTTTTAGCACCACACTCTCTAGGAATGTGAGAAAAGGGAGGAGATACAGTAAATGGAGACAGAAAGACACAATACAGAGAGGAGACTGTTTCTCCCAGCCTGTAATGAGAGGGACAAGTATTATTTGGACAAAGAGTACTTATCTTTGCTACAGTGCAGTGTCTGCAACCTGGTTAAGTGTCTCTGCCTGAGCACAGTAATTTGAGATTGGTTTATTACACAGAAGCAGAGGCTGTGATGCAACAGCAAATGTTGTCTGTTTCTGACTAAATTGCTTGGTCTGTTTTAATTTCTTCACCAAATAAAAAAAAGATGAATCATTAAAAGCCCTCAAAACGATAATCTGCATATATCCATCACATTTCTGTTCCAGCTAGATGAACTAGTCATGCTGGATCCTTTTAGAAATCTGTAACACTTTTAAGTCACAGTCAAGCCAAAAGAGACAGGAAATGCCTTCACTGATCCACCCCTGATCAAATAGCATCAGTCCCATTTGCAAATAGAGTGCCTCGGGATAATTCATTTTCAATAAAAAAAAACAAAAAAAACATGTACAGTTGAAAAGTGGCCTTGATAACAGTATTTGAGCAGTAAACGTTAACACAAAGTGCCATTCACAACCCATAATTTGATATATTTATATAACATGAAATACTGTTGTTAACTAATTAATTGGTTTGTGATACTGGGCACTCCATAGCAGAATCCCAATTAACAAATGTATGTTATAAGAATGTATTCCAAATACATCTTTGTTTTGGGAAAAGTTATATTTTTATGTATTTTTTTACTTGAGTATAGTGTTAGTATAACATTCCTGAAAATATTCTCTTAACTTAATTTGTCAATTTCGCTATTGTCTTAAAATCCTAATTCAAGGAAATTTAAAGATATGTTCGCATGATGTTGAATATTGTGATACCTTATTGAATACTAATAACATAAGGGTGTACCATTAACATTATTTTAAGAACATTTATTCCTAATGTTTACAAAGCCATTACATATTGTTTTCCAATGTTTCTGTAACATTCACTGTGGGATTCAGCCACGTGGTTAGAGGGGAGGGGTAGTAAAGTAGTAAAAGGGATTCATAATGTAAACCAAAAAGGAAAGTTGTTTTAGAGTTTTTAATATTTTATTAATATTATTATCATTATTTAAAAAAAAAAACATTACAAAAACATTTTATTTATTATTTTCAAATAACAGTCATCAAAACCCTTAAAAAAGAATATTAGGGGAATTTAAAATAGGGAAAAGTCATGGAAACTAGATGAATATTAAAAAGCCATGAACATTTCTAAAGAATATGCACTCACAGATTACTTTATCAGGAACACCTGTACACCTACTTACTCACTTGATTATCTAATCAGCCAATCATGTGGCAGCAGTGCAGTGCATAAAATCATTCAGATACGGGTCAGGAGCTTCAGTTAAAGTTCACATCAACAATCAGAATAGGGACAACAATTTTTTAAGTGATTTCGACTGTGGCATGATTGTTAATGCCAGACAGGCTGGTTTGAGTATTTCTGTAACTGCTGATCTCCAGAGATATTCACACAGAACATTCTCTAGAGCAGTGTTTCCCAACCACTGTGCCGCGGTACACTAGTGTGCAGTGAAAGATTGTCAGGTGTGCCGTGGAAAATTAGCAAATTCCACAAAATTAATAAATGAATGAAAAAAAAAAATATATAATTTCAGGGATCCAAGCTCTTTGCCGTTTTGAAACCATAATCGGTCACTTTTGTGATTGTGAAGAGCAATGTGCAAAAGTGACTGATATTAATATGTGCTAATGGTGCATCAAATCGACTGGAAGTCATTCATTTTCTATGGCAGCCAGCATCTCTAGGCGGTGAGAAGCAGCGTGGCCGTGGGTGGCACATCTTGGGCGATGTGGGCATCAGCGGAAAGTTCAAGTGCAGTCAACATTATGGTAACGAGCTTTGACACGGTTCGGCGGCAACCTATTGAAGTATAGAAGTGCTCCGCTCTAGCGAAGTCTAGAGAACACAACAGTGTAAACTTTGGTTCCCACCAAACATTAGTTTCGAAGACAAAATGGAGGGTTTTCCCCTAATATGTGATCTGTCCCTGTTTGCTTACAGGTATATAAATAATTTAAAAAATTATGCGTGGACAAAGGTGTCTGAAATTGTTGGTGTGCCAGGTGAGTTGATTAAGTGGATCTTATGGTTTATATAAGAATATATAAAAATATTTCATGAAGATTACTTGTGATATGTTGGCAAAAAAGATACCGGTCGACATCTCTGCATGTTTTGCGTCCCCTTTAAATATAGTTCACAAAACCAACCATTCTGAATGAACGTTGCCGCCTATTTCTACTATGTCAGAGTGTCCACGAATCTTCAATAGCATTGTTGGCAGGGTAGCCAGAGCAAATTTTGATGCTCTCGCCGCCTCTGGTCTGAATGCATGGTTCTGGTCTTTCACATGACTCAAGTCAGTGCTGCATAATTCATTGAAGTCTATGAAGGGGTGCCACTTTAAACCAAAGTGTTTTTCACAAACACACATTTTGCTTCACCAATAACGTCTTTGAGAGTACTGAGCAACAAGAAATATTTAAAAACTTTCCAAATATGTTAAGAGACATTGAATGTCTCATCATTTCTTTTAATGAAATATTACCTTATCGTTTACGAATATAAGAGACCCCAGTTATTGAACTAATTTAAATTCACCAAGAAAATGCTTAGACCTAAACATAAACAAGTTCTTTTATTACTTTCTGCTATCAAAGCAACTGCAAGCTTTTTTCACTTTTCCAAATACATGTTTTAAATTTTTATTGTGCAAACCTCATGCTTTTATATGTGGCAAACTCGTAAAATTGGCCCTCTGTAATTCTTTCTGCAAATCTTGTCATGTGGAGGGCAATGCGGCGCTTGACGCAGGATTTAGCCACCAGAACCAAATTAAAACTGCCACGAGAAATCGTCTGTCCGAGACAAAGTTGCTAAATCTAATGACAATTGCCTCAGCATCAGTGTCCCTTGATGCGTTTGATTACACACAGGCGAGCACCTAGTTTAAGTCGATGCGGACCGGGAGAAAGATTTGAGTTGTCGATTGAGTTCTGTTCAATGAATTTTTTATGTGTCTTATTCATATATCGTATTTGTTATTTGTAATATTGTGTTGTTCATATTTCATGTTTTAGTGGCCTCCGCTGTCACTGCGGGGGCAAAAACATTAATCTGCTTCATGTGGTGTCTCTGTTGTTCATCTGTTCTCTTCATAAATAAATAAATGCATAATCTGCTATATGCTCATAAATTCATGATTTAAAATTAAAATGTGAATGAAAATAAAAGTTATTAAATGTCTTATTATCATAAAAAAGTGAAAATTAAAATGAGGGGTAATAATAGATTATGACGGAATTTTTCCGACCATGTCC
Source organism: Moxostoma hubbsi (assembly GCA_032164185.1). Classification (NCBI taxonomy): domain Eukaryota; kingdom Metazoa; phylum Chordata; class Actinopteri; order Cypriniformes; family Catostomidae; genus Moxostoma; species Moxostoma hubbsi. The sequence continues at coordinate 12,292,407 of JAVLUX010000019.1, forward strand.
GTCAGAATGATGGACCATGCGAAAGTCTATCGCAAGCACTGTATGTGACTTGTTTTTTTGCATAGCCAAATTTCAGACATTACAGTAACACACTACTAAGACAAACAGAAAACATGAACAAGTTCTTGAAAAGGAAAAATATTGATGATGGTTAGTCTATGTGGGATAGTGGTGTGCTGTAGAATTCTTTAGTCGTAAAAAGTGTGCCGTGGCAGAAAAAAGGTTGGGAAACACTGCTCTAGAGTTTACTCAGAATGGTGCCATACAGTGAGTGGTAGTTCTGTTGATGGAAATGTGTTGTTGATGAGAGAGGTCAACGTAGAATAGCTAGAATGGTTCGAGCTGACAGAAAGGCTGTTGTGGCAGAATGCACAACATGTCAAACCTTGAGGCAGATGGGCTACAACGGCAGATGATCTGGCACTTTGTTAGGACCATTGTGTTCCAAATAAAGTGCAGAGTGAGTGTGTGTATATTCTACTTTGTTCTCCTATAGTATATTCCATTAGCTAGTAATTGCTCTTTGTGGCTATGATCTCTATATTTTATTCATTTATTAATCCTGTTACAGTAATCGAATGACTGGAAAAATCATAGAAAAGTCATTGAAATACATTTTTCTGAAAGTCTGTGATCTCTGATCATGCACAGATGAATTGTGAACAATAAGACCAGCAACATGGATTAGGAAAGTAAACAATTTAGATTTTGTGTTGACTTCAAAAACAATTTATATTTGCAAAGTCCCAGCAGAACGTCTCGGGTTACTTAACTGTAACCCCTGTTCCCTGATAAAAGCGGAACGAGATGCTGCACAGATTTAGCGCTTTGGGAACAACTTTAGGTGTGACCAGCTGTGAATATGTGTGCAATACGTCAATGAAAATTGACCGGAATTTATAGCCTCTCATTGGATGAACTGTAGCAGGGCTATAAATAGATGCGTCACAGGTGCATCGTCAGGTATTTTGTCTGAAGAGAAGTCCTGGAGCATCCCAGTGCGGCAATGAAGTGAAGCATCTCGTTCCGCTGTTATCAGGAAACAGGGTTACAGTTAAGTAACCCGAGACGTTCCCTGTCAAAAAGCTACACTTATGATGCTGCGCTGAGTTAGCGCTTTGGGAACGAGAATACCCACGTTGCCGCACAGTGGATGTCTGAACCCCTTATGGTTGCTCTTGTGAGCACGAGAGGTCTCAGACACGAGCTTGTGATGTTGACTCAAGGACATAAGAGTGGCGTGAACATCCAAACTATAAAATCTTATGAATTTTTGCAGAGAGGACCAGCCTGCCGCATCACAAACATGCTGCAGAGGGACACCTCTAGCCAAGGCTTTAGAGGAGGCGACCCCTCTGGTAGAGTGAGCCCTGATACCTACTGGAGAAGCTTGAATGCACGCCTCGTAGTCCAGGACAATAGCGACCCTCACCCAATGTGACAGTCTGCTTGGTGGTGGCCGCCCCCCTGTTGCGGCCCCCATGGCAAACGAATAGTTGCCCTGGCTTACGCCACTGGCTAGTGCGGTGGACATAAGTCTGAAGGGCACGGACTGGATAAAGTCTGTGAAGTCTTTCCTGATCCGGCGTTGTAAACGGCGGGAAGCAGAAGGCTTCGAGAATGACCGGATGTAAAGTCGAGAAAGGAACCTTAGGTAGGTAGTCAGGATGAGGGTGGAAAATTGCTTTAGCCATTCCTGGAGCAAAATCTAAGCAGGCTGGCAAGACAGACAGGGCCTGTAGATCCCCAATTCCTTTTAGAGAGGTGATTGCCATAAGAAAATCCATCTTGAGAGTCAGAAGTTTATCAGACGCTGACTCTAGAGGTTCAAATGGGGTCTCAACCAGACCCTCAAGGACTATTGCTAAGTCCCATGAAGGGGTCTTGGTCCTAGCAGGAGGCCTCAGTCACATTGCTCCACGAATGAAGCGAGCAAGTAGAGGATGTCTTCCCAACGGCACCCCGTCAATCAAGGCGTGGCAAGCCGAAATGGCAGCCACATAGACCCTGAGAGTGGCGGGGCATGTGCCTGCTGACAATTTTTCCTGCATAAAGTCCAGAACTGAAGCAATCTGGCAGTTAACTGGATCTGCATTATGTGCACTGCACCGTCTTTCAAAGACACCCCATTTATTGGCGTAACTTCTTCTAGTAGAGGGAAATGCATACAGGTGCATTCTGGGCCATGTATGCACCATCGCGTCCAGCCCCAGGGGACTCAGAAAGAAGTATAGGGGACAAGTAGAGGGAGCCCTAGCACTTAGAATGGTCTCGATAACTTCAAGTGAAAGCCCAGTGTCCCTCAGTTGGTACCCTTCAGGGGCCAAACATGAAGGTTCCACAGCTCGGGCCGGGGATTAAATATTTTCCCCTGCTCCTGAGACAGAATATCCCTCCTGTCTCCTCCACCCAAGGTGAGACGTCGAGGAGAGACATTATCTCCAAGAACTATATCCTGTTTGGCCAGCGCACCGCTATCAGTAAGAGGCAGGACCCTTGCTGGCAAACTCTGGCCAAGACCACCGGGAGCAGAGAAACTGTGGGGAAAGCATACAGGCGCATTCTGGGTCATGTATGTGCCATCGCGTCCAGACCCATGGGGGGCTAGGTGACTCAGAGAGAAGTAGAGGGGACATTGCGCTGTCTGTTTGGAGGCGAAGAGGTCCACTTCTGCTCTTGTAAAATCTCAACCAGATTTGTTCCACTACCTCGGGGTGGAGTTTCCACTTCCACATTGGTATTTTCTGTCTGGACAGTAAATCTGCTCCCATTCAGGCATCCAGGGATATAAGCTGCTCTGATCAACAGGAGCTTGCCCTGGGCCCAAAGGAGAATCTGCTGTGCCAGTCTGTTCAGCTGGTGTGAACGTAGACCTCCTTGATGGTTTATGTAAGAGACTACCACTGTGTTGTCCACCCGCACCAAGACATGGCAGCCTCTGGAGGAAGTATTTCAGGGCCAGAAATACACCCATCAACTCGAGACAGTTAATGTGACAATCGAGCTGACGACCCTCCCATTCCCCTTGAGCTGGACGACCACTGAAGAATGCTACCCAGCCCGTCAGTGAGGCGTCTATCGTTAGCAAACTGCGATGGCAAGACGCACCTAGAGTGGGACCCAAAGTGAGGAACCGGGGTCTGAACCACATAGAAAGGGTACGTAGCACGCGGCGCGTAACCCTTATCAGCCTAGGGGATTGGCCCTTGGATGAAATCCCCTAGCTTTGAGCCACAACTGAAATGGTCTCATGTGCCAAAAGCCCAAAGGGATCACTGAGGACGCAGTTGCTATGAGACCTAGTAGTCATTGATACTGACGAACAGTGTAACCTTGGCCTAGCCTGACTTTGCTCAGGGTGTTCTGAATGGACTCAATACGCGCGGGAGACAATTGTGCCTGCATTGTGATCGAATCCATACAATCCCAGATAGAGTGGGAGAGAGGATGCTTTTCTTGGCATTGAGCCTCAACTCCAGAGAAACCAGATGAGCTAAGACGATATCTCTATGCTGTAATGCCAGTTCTTGTCACTGTGCTAGTATCAGCCAGTCGTAAATGTAATTCAGAATGCGGATGCCCCGGAGTCGCAAAGGAGCCAGTGTTGCATCCATACATTCCGTGAATGTTCGGGGTGATAAGGCTAGACTGAACGGAAGAACCCGATATTGGAAAGCTTTGTCCCCGAAAGCGAACCTCAGGAACTTCCTGTGTTGACTTTCTACATGAAAGTATGCATCCATGAGATCGATCGTGACCAACCAATCGCAATGTTGGATTTGAGACACGACCATCTTGACGGTTAGCATCTTGAACTTGAATGCCCTCGGAGCGATTCAAGCCTCGAAGGTCTAAAATCGGACACAACCCCCATCCTTCTTGGGAACCAGGAAGTATCTGCTGCAGTAACCTGACTCTCTCTCTGGAAGGGGAATATGTTCTATGGCCTCTTTGACCAAGAGATTTGCAGTTATTTCCACAGTAAACATTCTTGCTCTGGTTTCACTGTAGTGGGAACCACGCCATTGAAACGCGGCGGATGGCGAATGAATTAAATTCTGTAGCTTTTTTCTACTGTTCTTAGGACCCACATAGAAACACCTGGCAGTAGATTCCACGCTGCCAGATTCTCTGAGATGGGTATTGATTCTGACACTTCCTGTTGAGGGGTTGACTAGTGTCCCGTGTCCTGGACTATGGCAGGAAGCAACGGAACACCCAACATTTATCTGAAAACCCCTAACTCCCGAAACACCAGAGGCGGCGGGAATGGAGCGGTTTCGTGGGGGTATCGGGAGGGTACAGGTGGAGGTTTCACGTGACCCTGTCCCAAGGTGGGGCTACCCCCACAAGGCTAGGCGCAAAACCATCAGGGAGTTTTCCTTTTTAGAAATAACTGCCCTGAAGTCTCGCTTTGGGGGCTGCTGAGGCTGACGAACCGGCCCCCAGTCTATACGAGGGGGAGCACAATTCGCCACGCTTTGTTTTTGAGCCTCCTGTCTAGAAGGTCCAGAGCGGGGCTGGGTGGCTGACGGCCCCTCCCCCTGAGTGTGGTGAGGAAGGAATTGCCCGAAGTCTTCCTCGTGGCGTTTTGCCTCCTGGAATCTGGTGATAACTACATTCATACCATCACCAAATAAGCCAGAAGGCAAAACCGGGCCAAGGAAAACTTTGTCCTTAACTCTGATGCCCGACAGGTTCAGCAATAAGTGTCTCTCTGTGCTTACTAAAGCAGACATAGACCGGCCAATGGCGCGAGCAGTCTGCTTGGTCACGTGGAGAGACAAATCCGTGGCTCGACGAAGCTCAGAGAAAGCCTCTTCGTCGACCATGTTGCCCGCTCTCAGGTCCTTCAGCAGATCAGCCTGGTATGCCTGTAACACTGCCATAGTGTGCAGGGCAGCACCAGCCTGACCTGCTGCTTGATAAGCCTTCCCCACAAGCGTGTAATTGGTCCTGCATGGCTTTGTGGTGAGAGTGGGTCTCTTTAGTGATGATGTCAAGCCAGGCGAGAGATAACCCACAAGTGTCACTTCTACTGGCGGCATCAACAAATAGCCCCGTGACTCAGCACCTACGATAGTCGAATATGTCAACGTCGAGGGCACGAAGACACAGGAAGTAAAAAGTTTCCTCCATGAACGAGAAAGCTCATCATGGAGGTCATCAAAGAAATAAAGGGACTGATTTTTTTTTTTTTTTTTTGGCCACCAGACAGAAATCTCTCTTCTAGTTTGGAGCGTTTGGGGGGGGTCTCGTGTTCGCGTGGCCAGTCTAGCTGTAGTCTGGACACAGCCCGAGTAACCACCTCGAGTAATTCCTCAGCCGCTTTATTATTGTGCGTGGAATGTACAGAGGTTCAGCGTCCCCCTCGTGAACCGAAGAGGCGCCGAGGCGCACTTCAGGCTTACGAGAAGGATCAGCTGGATCTGGGGAGAGAGCGAGCGATAGGTACGGACCCGTCTCTCGCTCCTCATCCAGATCTATGTGCGAGCCCCACGATGAAAGAGTGGGCACTGGCACTTGGAAGTAAGAGAGATGAGTGTGAAGCATTTTGACTGTAAACAGATCGCAATGCCTGCACCCGCCCTGCCACAACGCAAGAGCAGCATGCTCTTCCCCCAAACACACAAAACAAAAACTGGTGTGTGTCCGTTTCAGTCATAGAGCGTAAACATGGGAACACACACTGCTTGCTTTGTTGATCAGTCATTCTTTTTCTTCTTTTACTCAAAGAAAAGAGAAAGAGAAAGGTTTCTGCGCACTGCCTAACAATTCTAACTCCTAACAGAGGAAAGTAGAAAGTTTCTTACAGGCTCATGAAGCACTCTGTATTCAGAGTAATCTGAAGACAAAATATCTGACGATGCACCTGTGACGCAGAGGCTATAACTTCCGGTCAATTTTCATTGACGTGTTGCACACATATTCACAGCTGGTGACACCTAAAGTTGTTCCCAAAGCACTAACTCCGCGCAGCATCATAAGTGTAGCTTTTTGACAGGGAACAAGAGTTGTCATCCTGGTGTCCAGAAATGACTAGTGGCATTTTTTTTCTATTGTAGGGCAACCGAATGTCTGAAAACAGAGACATACTGCATTCCACATCACATCCTGTGTGATCCAGCTAGATAGATAGGGGTGGAGAGGGAGAGAGTGAATGAAAGTGAGATGAGTGAAGGTAGGAGAGTTGGTAGCAAGTGATGAGGATAAAGCGTGTGGTGAGACAGTGTCACACTCCCACTCAGACAGAGAGAGAGAGAGAGAGAGAGAGAGAGAGAGAGAGAGATAGTGTGACAGGATCCAGGCAGGCAGCCTATCAGTTGGGTTGGTAGGATCTCTCAGTGCCTAGCTGTGGGGTTGAGCATGGGTGAATCTGCTCACGATATAGAGAGAGAACAGCAGGGGGGCTTAAACCCTGAATCAAAGGCTGCCACTCTCTCGCTGGGACTGTTTACCCTGTCTCCCCCTGCACAGTTTTCTTCTGTGCAGGGCCACTGACAAGACTGCATGGCTGTCACTGTGGCAAAGCTGCACGTTATCCACTAGAGTCCCAAAAACTGGACAGATAGGTTAAAAAATAATAGACATTGGTTTATTCAAAAACAAATTTCCAAACATTTGAAATATCAAAATATCTAGACATCTTGCAGTGCTTGAATATCGGAAATAGTTGGAGGAACTAAGAAAGTATTTTAAGTGCAGCTGACTGTATTTTCACCTGCACATTATGATACTAGTAGATGTTCCTGGATCAAAATGTTATTCCTAGAGCAACATTCTTATCAGCCAATTATAGTTCTGAACCTATCAATACATTTAGGAAAAGAGTTTTGAGGATTTTAGTCCATGTCTGGTAATCTTTAATATTGTGTGTATGCTAGTGTACACCAACAAGATTATTTAGACACATTCTAAATTTACTGGAAAACAAAGACCAAAAATTTCACCCATCCTGTACTCCAAATTGTTGTCCAATCAAATGCTTTCTGGAATGAGATTGTCCCTCCCCCTAATACCACCTGCCAATGACAATAATTAGCATGCAGCGAATTATGGTTCATGGATTTGACATAAATTAAAGGCTATTAGCCTTTATTTCATGTTTCCTGTTTCAAAAGGAAATACATAAACGGAGGAATGATAACTGTGCTCTTCAAGCCATTTCATAGTCTTTAAGCATTTTCATTTACCTCAATTTGCTCTCATGACAGGAATTGTGCTGGGAAACTGATAAATTGAGAACTGTTTTTGACCTTATTCAGTGGTTGCCATCTCACAAACCCTGTAACCTGCTCTTAAAGACATGAACCTTTTTGCACTCTCCTGTTCGATCACCAATGCATCAAGGCCCAGTGTTGACTGCCCACTTTGATACAAAGCTGCCTCCTATATCCCTGTTACCCAGCAGGCAGCAGGAGACTCAATTTGCTAGAGATTATGGGGAGGCTTTGGTGAAGTCGGAGTCCTGTTAGCTCTCCCTCTCTCTCACCACAGCTCAGCCAAGCAGGATGGGTGAAAAATCAGCTTTGTCGTCAAGACAGATATGTAACCATCTAGCTTGCTGGTGTGCCCGGCCAGACTAACCCTGCTCTGTCCGTCTTAGTTTACCCTCATTCACAGACACATTTCCATTTTCTCTTGACCTCATTTTTCTTTGCTCAAATTAATTTCTTAAATTACGAGCATCACCTCAGGAATGATTGCATCAGCTGTAGCCAGTCTTCAGGGAAGTCTGGCACATCTTATTTGGAATGTAGCACCCAATATTGTTTCGGAATGGAAAAAAGATCATTCTCCATTGACTGCTTTTCAAATGTAGGAGTGTATTCTAACTGTAAAATGTTTTGAATATATTATAGTTGATATTTTGTGTGTAGATTCTTTTTGGAGGGCTCTTAAAAGCATGAAAATGTCTGCTGACTTTGACATCACAGCTTAGTATAGTTGGCTTGGGACTATGCACATTCATACATGTATTTTGCTATCAGCCCATTAGCATTGCAGCTAGAGGTTGTGCAATTCCGAGATGGGCATGCATGGGCCGACCAACTGAGTTGAATGGGAATGCTAACGGTCAGCTTTCTCCAGGTATAATAACCTCCTTGCCGACAGTGGACAAGCCCTCAGTTACAAACGTTGTGAGTTTCCAGCTTCATTACACACTTCTGCTACACTGTTCAGGGCGGTATTGACTGCCTCATCATGCTGGTAAAAGCCCTGGATTGGCTCCCACTTTGGCTCACACCAAGTCCTCCATCTAGTGACCAATAGAGGCTTCCTGATTTTAAAAGCAAATTCTGTGAGAGGCAAAGACATGAAACAACTTCAGTTTTGGTTAAAGCTATGCGCTGATGTAATATTTCAGATCTTTATGATATTCACTGTGAAACTTGTTTTGAAATGATGCAATCCCTTTCTAAAGGTGTCAGGTCTTGGTTTATTCTCTACTTTGAGAAAATATACTTGCGAGCAGGCATATTTGGCCTTATTAAACATAAGCTAGAACATACAGAATATGTTAGTGTTGCAATGTATACATTCCAATTGACTGAGACACATTTTCTCCACTAGGGAGTATAATAGTGTTGCATTGTAAAGGCAGCGCGATAACAATTTGTCCCTCAACTCTGTCCTTCCTCTTTCTCCTCTGCTCATTCTCTCATCTGCTCTCAATCCCTTTCTTATTTTCCTCTTCATCATTTATATATCTCTCTTTGGTTACCCTGGCTGATGATAGGATTTGAAAAACAAAAAGCAAAAACAAACAGCTCTAATCATTTACAGTAGTTGCTCCGATGGGCATGCATGAAATGGTTCCTAGTACTTCTTTGTGTTAAGAATTAAACCACTGGGTTGAAGTTAATGGGGTGAGAAATGTCAGACTGACTCTTTAGATGGGCTAATTGTTTTTCAACCATGCTTAGCACACATGGAGGGACAAAAGCTTTTATCAGCCTTAACTACAACTGGAACTGAATACGTAATGTGATCCTAAGAGCAACATAATCTCTGAATGCCCACTGAATGACTATACTGTGTGTGTTCTTTAATTATGTGTAATGTCTTTAAAACTAGTAGACTGTTGTAAGTTTGTGATGAGGTGCAAGGTAGTTGGCGAGTTCCAACACAAAAAGCATTTATTTTTTCCAGCACAAAAACTTGCTTTTTCAGCACTTCACTCTTAAACATTTTAAGAAATTTGGTAGTATAAATGTACACGGTACGGATTAAGGTGCTGCAATTTTCCCATCATTATAACCAATATAAGAAAGATAAATGACAAATAACTAATTTGTCTGAATAAATTTCTCCACCATTAGAATCGGAATACAACGTCTCGTTGTATCCGCTCACAATTTCTATTGCAAGGAATTGGCTTTCATAAGGGAATTATGATTTATTCACTTATTTGAGTAATATTGTTCTCATGGCTTATTGAAAATAATATCACACATATTTATGTATAGCTTTGAAGCTAAATCTTGTAAAAACAGGGATGAGATTATTTATCAAAATATGTCACAGTCAAATTATCTTTGAATACAGACAAACTGTTGTTGTTGTTTATTGACAGCTGGATTTTTAATTAACGAGAATTCGGTTTGCCCATTTGAACATTCTGTCAATGTAAGTCAATAGGATTTTTCAGATTTTTTTACTGTCCATTGTGCGAAAATTGTAAGTTCGATCAGTTAGATAAGACATACAGTACCAGTCTGTTCCAGAACAGTCTGATGTTTGGTGGATGCAGCTTAATACTCTAGGAGGAGTTAATGTTAGAAATTTTGGTCTTGGTGTAAGGATTTTGAAAAAAAAAAAAAAAAAAAAACACTAAACAAAGTTTGTAGAACAACAGTATTTTAGCTTTGTCAAACCAGCATAATAAAAGTAGCACGACTCATGCACTAGATTCCAAGCCATCTGAAACCATACAATTGAAGAGTTGCGTGCGAACACAACAAACTCTGATTTAAGATCTAATTTGTTATTCACTGAAAAATGTTCCCTCCACTGTAGCTCTGAAATAAAATATGGAACCATTTGAAACCACCAGGTTTGAGATCAGTGATTTCTGGTCACAAGACATGAGAGAAACCAAAATTGTTTGGTATCAGTGACATCAAATGACCATTTTTGTTGTCCATACACGTTTTGTTGTCATAGTTGTCCATGTACAGAGCTTCAGCGAAGGGATTGATTTTCAGGGAATAGCGATTTACAATTATGTCTGCTTCATACAAAAAAGCTACGGTTTCGCTTCAAAAGACATGGAATATAGTGCACAAATCAGACTATTATGGTTCTTTTTTCTCATTTTGGAGCTTGACTGACTCCAGCCACCATTTACTTTCTGTTCATGAAAAAGAGCTGCCATGCATATTCTTCCAAAAGATAATACCACGTTGACGTATGTGAGAGCATAGATATTGGAGCATTGTTTTTCCAATTTTAAAAATCTCTTAAAATATAGCAAAAATTATTTCCAGTTTCAAATGACAATGGAACTGTGCTTTACTGACATTGTATTTGCTCTTTAATTTAGCTGGTATTACTTTGTGAGAATTATGTTCTGTAAGATCCACGTAACAAACACAGGCCTTCCATTTTCTCTTTTCATCAACTTTCACACTTCTTTGGGATGATGTCATTGAGCTCAGATGACCTTGTTTGCCTTTACCTTTTACAAATCAGTGTCACCATCACCTTGTGCAGCCTGGCCGACTGAGTGGGCCAGCTGGCCCTGTATGCATGACTGCCACCCCTCCCCTGTCCTAATCCCCTGTCACTGCTCTTGTTCCCGTCACTGTCTGTGGATCACAGGTGTCAGCTTCTGGCAGACCATGATGAAAGAGATGCTGACCAGAGCAAAGATGAATTATTCAAGCAGCACCATGGTAGCCAGAGGAGGGAGGAAAAGATTTTGACAAACTATTAGACTGGCAAAAAAGTACCAAAAAGTAGCATGGTACTACCATGTTGTTGGATGGTACCATGGTAATGTCAGTTTTTTTTATACATGTACCATTTTAATACCATGGTATTATTTGAAGTTCTTAGGAGTATCTTGTTAATGCAATGGTAAATTAATAAGATAATCATTCGATATAATGTTATATATCAATGCACCACAGTATTACCTGCTCAAGAAAAACAATATTAAAGGAATAGTTTACCCAAAATCATAATTCTCTTATAATTTATTTACCCTTATGCCGTCAAGCTGCATCACCCTTTTGCCACCTTGACGCATTCACAGAGCATGTGTGCAGCACATGTACAGAGTGCAAGTAAGTGTAATCGAGCTTAAAATCATAATTGTGCAAATGAGACTGTGGATGTCAAGATTTACATTCTTTAATCTTGTTTAAATTGCACTAAAACCACCAAAACAGACCTGCCTAACCAGCATGGGCCTTGTTTCCCAATAACAATTGATCAGTGATTAAAAAGCATTTTCATAGAACAATTTCAAGAATGTTGCATTTCCCAGAACTGCTCTTAACAAGAACGCACTGGTCTTAAGTACCACTTAGCAAACACTGTCCGATGTGCTGAAATATTGTGCAGTCTACAGTGATTGGATTTGAAATAAATGTCAAGACATAATTGAGGGTGTGTGATGTTTAAAATGAATGACTTAATTATTTGCTGTTTGCCTAAACTTGACATGGATACAATACAGTGTGTTAGACATTTAATAGAAAGACAAAGAGAAAGAGAGCAACAGCATAATCCCAGGAGTAAGTTGTTATGAGTCAATGTAAGATAGCATCAACACGCTGGAGATCCTGAATGATGCGGCGATCCTTTGAGTGATATCGACTTCCAAGGCAAGAGATTTTACAAATTGTCAATGCAATTGCAAACCTGACACAGTTCAGGACTTTTATTTTTTTTTTACAAAGCACAAAATTCCACAAATCACTGGAGTTATAGGCGGAACTCTTGTTCCAATACATACCCCTTCCGATGAGGGCATGTTTATATCTGAAGAGAGCGATATGCTGGGATCATCCCAGATATTGTGGCGAGATAGTCTGGAAGCAGCCACAACTCGTTTTTTCCAATTATTTTATTGGTAAGAAGCACATGCTTCCAGGAGTTGAATAGTGGCTCCTTGGACACAGCGGATATCCTCTAAGGGGTTTTCTTTTTAATCCTGTGGCCTTGGGGGATTGAAGTTACTCTTCAGGTGCATCTATAAGTTGAGCCATGATTTGCTGGTAAAAAAAAAAATATATATATATATATATATATATATATATATATATATATATACTGTATGTGTATATATATATATATATATATATATATATACTGTATGTATATATATATATATATATATATATATATATATATATATATATATATATATATATATATATATATATTAGAGCTGTAAATCGATTAAAATATTTAATCAAATTAATTACATGGTGTCCCGATTAATCGCATATACAAATATTTGCTGAGAAAGCCCCTCATATAACAATAATTCAATATATAATGATGAAATTATATATAGTTATATTTAAATGCATTACATTCTTATGGCAGAAGAGTTACTCATTGATAAGACGATACAAAAAGCAGCTTTAGAATACAATGTATTGTTTACTACCATATTATTGAACATAAGTCAATCATTGGCATACAGTTCACAGCAATCCATTTCACAAGAGAATTTGTTAATCAGTTTCTTTGATTTATTACGAGGGCTTGTTTAAGGACCCGTCTATTTACTCCTGCGTCAGACATGCTTTTGTAGTGCCTCGGGTGTGTTGCGTCATAAGCATAACATTTTTATGTCATTGTGTCAAGTTAAATCAAGTGTTTTGAACGCAAAAACGCAACGCATGTTTGTATTGTGCTGTCTAATGGATGGTTGTTTTCTTCACTGTATAAACTGTGCATTGCCCATACAGCTGAAATTTCAATTACTGCCCTCTGGAGTAAACAGCTAATAAAATTAATCGCACTGAATTAACATGTTAATTCAGTGCGATTAATTTGACAAAAAATAACGCGCTAAAAAAATGTACGCAATTATTCACACTGCCCCGGACCATAATATTGAAGATTCCTGAGAAATGCAAGCTTGAAGTACCCCCTGTTTACTCCAGAGGGCAGTAAGTGAAATTTCAGCTGTATGAGCAATGCATAGTTTGTACAGTGAAAAAAAGACTTCAGTAGGCAGAACAACACAAACACGTGTTACGTTCTTGCTTTCAAAACACTTGAAGGAGCGCAAATGCGAACTAAAGGATCTCAAGATGTGTTTAAAGATTGAGTATTAAACTATATTTAACTTGACACAGTGACCTAAACATTTTATGTTTATGATGCAACGCACCCTTTGACGCTACACAAGCTTGTCTGACGCAGGTCAAGCCCTAATAATAAATCTTCAACTGATTGCCAAATTTACTTGCGAAATGGATTGCTGTGAACTGTATGCCAATGATTGACTTATGATCAATAATATGCTAGTAAACAATACATTGTATTCTAAAGCTGCTTTTTGTATTGTCTTATCAATGATTAACTCTTCTGCTACAAGAATGTAATGCATTTTAATTATCTGAATATATATACGTTCATTACTTTTCAATGATTTTATGATGTTTTCAATGTGGATTTCATTTATAGGTTTCCAAATCAACCCCATCACATTTGTTTTCACCAAAACACTGGTCTTTAACTGCTGATGTCCCAAAATATAAATAAGTCCTTAGATGTCAATAGTTCTGTACGTATTAGGTCTAAGTTCACACAGTCACACAGTTGAAAAAGTTAAAGTTGTTATTATTTATGAAGATATGTGTCTAGAAGTGCAAGTGATATTTGTGTAGTTTTTTGTTTTCCTGCTGGTGTCTCCACTGGGTTATTTTATTTAGGACGCACTTGGCAATATACGACTGCTCCAGAGCACTCGCTAATCTACAAGCATTTTGAAGTACTACTTAAATTATGATGGCTTTGGTAAATGGGCTGCAAAACAAATATGAATTGTAATATGGATTCTATGATCTACTTATGCTCAAGATGCTTTTGGGAAGCAAGGCCCTGGTCTGGTTTAATCCCCAGAGCACAAGCATAATATATTGATATTGATTATATATTTTCTTTTCTTTCTTTCATCCAAGACAATGTTTTAGAAAGCCACTAATTCTAAAAATCTAGATCTTTTATTTTGTCTGGCTTTAACAAGCCATGAAGACATTCAATATGCAGTTGTTTCCCAACAAAGCTTTTATGATGGAGTTCAGAGTGTTACCTACTCTTTTTTGCAGTTTTTACCCATTTTTAACTAAAACCATGTTTATTTCAGGGTTACCATCTAATATAATTTCTGTATCATGATATCATTACATGTGTCATAGTAGTTGACTGAGGGCTTAGAAATCTTAATGGGACATCTGTTACATACTGTCGAACTGTCCCTAAAAATGTATTTTCTCACTGTGTGCACAAACAGAGCAACACTCAATCTTAAAAATAATGAATATATAATGTCAGTTGAAAATATGGCAACAGTAAATATTTCTAAATATGCCACCTGTTCTCTGAGCAGTGCTGACATCTGTGAGCTTAGCCCTCTGCATACGTGCGCACTGTAGTTGCATTACTCTCCACACTCTGCAAGCACATTGTGTCAACTTCTAAGTGATGTGGCAGGCGTTTTTATGACTCCTCAGGGATCAACAGCTGATGTTAGTAACACATCGTTCTCTGGATACTTTACAGTTTTGGGCTTGTTGTGAGAAAACAGCTTTTTTTCTTCAACTCTTAGTCATCATACAGAAATCAGTCATTGGTGGCCACTGTCAATGACAGCATGTTAATTTAGTGAGAATGAGATGCATTAATTTCTACAGTACACTTGACTGTGAAACATCTTGTTAGGCTGATAATTTAAGGCAGTTTTACACAATGAAAAAAAATTACACTGAACTTTACATCTAGTACACCATAGGAATTGCATAAGTACTGGTATTTGATAAAAGAAAAAAAATACTATTAGACTTGTCACAATTCGATAATCAGAAGATTTTCCTCATGATTATCGAAATGTAAATAAATATATGATTTTTTTCAGATATAAATAGGGCTGCTGGTTGCACAGTAGTCTTTGTCTTCTTAAACATATTTCTCAACACAACTTTGGTAAATTGTAAGGGGCAGGGTACATTTGAGGGGGTCACATAAAGGATGAGTCTGGCAGATGACATGGCGCATTCTAAAATTCAAAACAATTATTTTCTACAAAGGTACGCACACACAGCCAATGTCAGCATCCAAATCTGCAGTGCCACAGAGCTAAACTCGCATAGTTTTCCATTAAATTTTAACCAAATCATTATAAAAGGATAAAGATTATTTACACCAGATATCATTGGATGATATACTTGTTATTGTGTATATGTCTCTTTTATATAGCCTACACAATGTATTTTCAGTTACAAGTATGTCCTTTTGTGGTTTGACTCCTCGAATGAAAGACCTATTCAATGCTACATACAGAGAAATTGCATAATAAACGTTGCCATTTCTAATCGCTCAGTTTGCGCCATAACAACAGTTTCATGTACTAAACTGTTCATCAACCTAACTTGTCACTTTGTTCATTCTTGAAGTAGTACAAAAACCTTCAGAACTTTGGACTGTCATCTGCTGCACTGCATCAGCTTGTCCTGTGATACCTGTGCCTTTCCTACCCAGCCCACAGCCGGCTTCAGTATATGTTATATCACCCTCTTGTGGTCTTTCAATGCTATTACGCCAGACTGTTAATCAAGGACAACTGGGAGAATAGGAAAGCATGCAAATTCGGCTTCGAATTTAAATGTCAGCTAATTTTAATATATTGATGCCTCAAAAATATTTTGATAAAAAACGTACCAATCAATAATCAATATATCTATATTTTATGATCTACTTAAATTTCTATAATACAAATTTGTAATTAGCAAATTTACATTTTTAACATGTAGCCAGCTGATAGGTAGCTGTGCAGTGTGTAAACCTCACTACCCTGTCCTCAAGAGGCTCACTAGCGACTGATGCTTCCTTCGAGCTTGCTTCCCATGCCAGAGACACCAGTTTGAATCCCACTCAGAGTGGGTTGAGCCGGACCAGTTACACATGCACAATCTTACATTGATTATGCTTAAGTCGACAGCATGTGTGGTAAATCCCTTAAAAAGTGTTACATTATTTCAGAAAGGTCCTAAACAAGGTCCTAAACAGGTCCTAAATGGGTTTTTTTTTTTACAATAATATTGTTTACCTCAAAAATGTGTTTTGACAAATATGGTTTCCAGTGAGGCACTAGCAATGAAAGTAAATGGGGCCAATCCGTAAACGTTAAATACTCACTGTTTCAAAAGAATAGCCACAAGACTTTAACAATATGTGTGATAAAATTGCTTACCATGATGTTGTAATGTCAAACCCAAAAACCCTAAAATGACTGTAAAAATTTCAATGTAAACAACTTTACAGCTCAAATAATACATGAGATTTAACAAAAGACTTTATGAAAGTTCTTTTATAAACTTTTAAGCTTCAAATTTCTGCCTTTAAACTCTCCAAAAATGTACCCCTTTCGCTTCCATTGTAAATGTCAAACTGTAACTATTATGTGTTGTTCTTATGCCTGTTTACATTTTGACATCAAAAGCAGAGAGTAATCTGATGATTTCAAGTCTCATGTTTATATGGTTCCCATATCAAAAGCTGCACTTAATGCTGCGCTTGATTCAGCACTTTGAGAATGTATTTTAGGAGTGACCAGCTGTGAATATGTGTGCAACACATCAATGAAATTGACTAGAATTTATAGCCTCTGTTATTGACATCATCAGAATGTGCCAGTTCGAGGGCTATAAATAGATGCACCACAAGTGCATTGTCAGGACTTTTGTCTTCAGACCACTCTGTGATGTGTTGTGCTTCTCAAGCCTTTCAAATTCTATATTTTCCTCTGATAGGAGTTGGATTTGTTTGGCAGTGTGCAGAAATATTTTCATCCTCTTTTCTTCTTTCTTCCATCACTTAAGTGTGTGTAAAACAGATCATATTCATGGGCAATGAAGAGGCGAGAAACCGGCTTGACATATAAACTAAAGGTTTAATGTAAAACTCAAAAGACAAACACATAAGATAACGGACATGTCCGTAATTGAGCTCTCTCTCTCGATCGCCGCCTGCGAGTGGCCTTTATCCCTCTTGACGGCTTAATTAGCCTAATACGGGACCGGGCATGCGTAATCAAGCGCCGGTCCCGCCCTCCACCGTGCCACATTCCTCCCCCGTTCTTTCAAGCTGGGGACCCCCGGCCTGACGTACATCCCCTGGGGGGGGGGTGCCTCCCGCACGGTCTGCCGGCAGGTCATCCCCATCAACCTGGACGAGGGAGGAGGCAAGGGGAGGGAAACAAAAAACAACAATTAAAAATGGGGGGGAGGGTTCCTGCACTAGGCAGTACCTCCCCTCCCACAAACACCATCATTTAAAAAAGAGGGAAAAGGCCGGTTCTCTGATACGCCGTAGCTCGTTCCTCAGCCACTCCTCCACTCTCTACCAAACGGCAGCCGCGCCTCTCCAGGCGGATCCGAGGCAGTCCTCAGCCCCTGGCGGACGGAACGTCCCGCCACGTTCTCGGGGAGCCGAAGGGGACTCCCCCGCCCCTGGCAGCGGTTCTCCCGCTCCAGGCGGTCGGTCGCAATCCCCTCCCCGCTCGCGGACGACGGTCTTCCCTCGACCCCTCCACGTTTCAGCAGCTGGTAGGGGCATCCTCCGCCTCTGGCAGCGGCCCTGACCGCTCCAGGCAGTCGGCTATAGGATCCCCTTCTCCCCTTGCGGTCGGCGGCCATTCCTCCGCGTCCAGGCGGCTGGGCTCCTCGTCCCCCGGCAGATGGCCGCGGCTGCTTCTTTGGGGTAGTGGCGAGAACTCCGCTACGGCGTATCCCTCTTCCTACCCGGGTTTCGGTACCAATGTAAAGAAGTTCATGCTTACGGGCAAGGAAGATGCGAGAAACCGGCTTGACATATAAACTAAAGGTTTAATGTAAAACTCAAAAGACAAGATAACGGACATGTCCGTAATTGAGCTCTCTCTCTCAATCGCCGTCTGCGAGTGGCCTTTATCCCTCTTGACGGCTTAATTAGCCTAATATGGGACCGGGCATGCGTAATCAAGCGCCGGTCCCGCCCTCCACCGTGCCACAGTGTGAAAGACAAAGAAAATGAGTGAAAACCAAAACAAATGGTGTGCGTTTCCCTGTCTACGTGGTTTGGCTGAATCAGACACACACCAGTTTTGTTTTGTTCGTTTGGGGGAAGAGCACACTGCTCTTGTGTTGGAGCGAGGTGGTTGTGAGCATTGTGAGCTTCTCACAATTAAAATGCTGCCCGCTCGCCTTGCTTATTTCCAAGAGCACGCCCGCACCATATCATCATGGGGCTCATGTATGGATCTGGCTGAGGAGCAAGAGACGGGTCCATTCCTATCACTCGCTCTCTCTCCAGATCCAGCCGGTCCCTCGCGTGATCTTGATGCGCACCCCGGAGCCTCTACAGTTCATGAGAGGGACAATGAATCTCTTGGGTCCATGGATCTCTGAGCATTCCTCACGTAATAATAAGATGGTTGAGGAATTGCTCGAGGTAGTTACTCGTGCGGTGGCCAGACTACAGTTATACTGGCCGCATGAACAAGAGACCCCCAAACAATCAAAATTAGATGATAGATTTCTGTCTGGTGGCCGGGGAGAGGGAACTCAAAGTCTGTGTCTCCCCTTCTTTGATGACCTCCATGATGAGTTAACTCATTCATAGAAGAAACCTTATACTTCCCATGTCTTTGTGCCCTCAATGTCAACATATTCTACTGTCGTGTGTTCTAAGGCTCAGGGTATACGACAATGCCATGGGTAGAAGAAACACTCGCGGGCTATTTCTCGCCTGGTACAGCATCATCATGAAAATGACCAACTCTCCCCACAAAGCCGTTTAGGACCACCTCAGCACTTGTGGGGAAGGCTTATCAAGCTGCAGGTCAGGCTGGTGCTGCTCTACACACCATGGCAGTGTTACAATCATACCAGACTGATCTATTGAAGGACCAGAGTGTGGAGAGTACAATCGACGAGGAAGTCTTTTCAGAGCGTTGTCGAGCCACAGATTTATCTCTCCGTGTGAACAAGCAGACGGCTCACGCTATCGGCCGTTCAGTGCATGGATGTATTACAGGCTCCATTACGACTCCAGGGCATCTGCATTTTGAATTATATAGACGAATGGCTGATTCTAGCACAGTCACGAGATCTGGCATTATAGCACAGAAATATTGTCTTAGCTCACCTGGTTGCTTCCATGTTGAATGTCAACGCCAAGAAAACCATTCTTTCTTTTACCCAGAGAATTACATATTTAAGGATGATATGGAATTCGATAATGATTTGGGCACAGTTTATCTCCCGCTAGAACCAAGACCATTCAGTTTACCCTGAGCAAAGTCAGGCTAGGCAAAAATGTTACTGTTCTTCAGTATCAATGGATGTTAGGTCTCATGACGTCTGCATCGTCTGTGATTCCTATGGGCTGTCTGCATATGAGACCGTTTCAGTTGTGGCTCAAATCCAGGGGATTTCACCCAAGGGCCAATCCCTGAAGGCAGATAAGAGTTACACGCCGCAAGCTACGTACCCTTTCTAAGTGGTTCAGACTTCTCGCTTTTCAGACTTCTCCCATTCTAGGTGTGTCTTGCCATCACAGACTGCTAACAACGGATGCCTCCCTGTCAGGCTGGGGAGTGGTCTTATGTGGTTGTCCAGCTCAAGGGGAATGGGAGGCCCTTCAGCTCGATTGGCACATCAATTGTTTCGAAGTTGATGGCTGTATTTCTGGCCCTGATATACTTCATCCAGCATTTGAGGGGCTGCCATGTCCTGTTGCGAGTGGAAAACACAGCGGCTGTCTCTTACATAAACCATCAAGGAGGTCTACGGTCACGCCAGTTAAACAGACTGGCACAACAGATTCTCCTTTGGGCCCAGGGTCAGCTTCTGTCACCCGGAGCAGTATATATCCCTGGATGCCTGAAAGTGGGAGTGGACTTATTGTCCAGACAAAAAATACCGATGGGAGAATGGAAACTAGTGAAACAAGGCTAGCTAAGATTTTACGACCTTTTTGCCTCCTAACAGACAGCGCAATGTCCCCTCTACTTCTCTCTTGAGTCATCCAGCCCCCCTGGGTCTGGATGCAATGGCACATAAATGGCCCAAAATGCACCTGTATGCATTCCCTCTGGTTTCTCTGCTCCCGGGAGTTCTAGCCAAAGTTTGCCAACAAGGGTCTTGCCTCCTACTGATGGCGACACATTGGCCGAACAGAGTATGGTTCTCGGAGATAATAGCTCTCCGCGACAGTCCGCCTTGGGCGATACTGGTAAGGAGGGACCTTCTGTATCAAGCGCAGGGGACAATATTTCATCCCTGGCCTGATTTGTGTAAACTTCATGTTTGGCCCCTGAAGGGTACAGACTGAGGTATACTGGGTTTTCACCTGAAGTTACTGAGACCATTCTGAGGGCTATGGCTCCTTCTACTAGAAGAACTTATGCCAATAATAAATGTCTTTGAAAGGTGGTGTACTGCACATAATGCAGATCCATTTAACTGCCAGATTGCTTCAGTTCTGCCACTCTATCGGCTTGCCATGCCTTGATTGAAAGAGTACCACTAGGGAAACATCTTTTGCTCACTCGCTTTGGTCATGGAGCTAGGTGACTGAGGCCTCCTGTTAGGACCAGGATCCCTTCATGGGACTTAGCTATAGTCCTTGAGGTTCTGGTTGAGACCCCCTTTGAACCTCTAGAGTCGGTGTCTGACAAGCTCCTGACTCTAAACATGGTTTTTCTTATGGCTATTACTTCTTTTAAAATAATTGGGGAATTGCAGGCTCTGTCCTTCTTGCCATCCTGCTTAGACTTTGCCCCAGGAATGCCAAAAGCAATACTGCATCCTCATACTGACTACCTGCCTAAGGTTCCTTTTACGACCATACAGGCTCGACCGTACAGGTGATGTTTCAATCTTCCATTAGTCACACATCTTCTCATCATTCAGATTTGCAGGTCAGAGTTCTCCAAACTTTTTTCACTGTGCTTGCAAAGGAACGTTCAAGTTTGGATAACTCAAATCTGAATGATGAGAAGACGTGTGACCAATAGAAGATTGAAACATCACATACTGAGCTCTTGGCTCAATTCAAAGAATACATATTTCGAAGCTGTGTGGTTTTATTGTTGCTAAAAAGTGAGAAGATGGTATATAAAAATTTTGATAATAAAAATATTTGTTATTTGTGATTTATTATTTATTAAACCAAAAGCCTTCACGTGTGACATCACATCTTGGTCTGTTGCAATATCCGAAAAAATTTGGAAAGCTCAAAGCCTAGTGTGAACGGAGCTTTAGTCTAGCGCTATTTCTGCATGCATGTCACTCATCCACAGGCAATTAAATGCCTATTGGGTAAAGCCACTGATTCCTGTGCTTGTCTGACTAAAAGTCTGAGCTGTAAGAAAAAGGAAATGTTGGATGGCTGAGACTTTTATTTTTCTAAATATGTTTAACAGATTGATGCATACAACTATTTATAAATGTCAAGATATCTATTTGAGACAGCTTCATTTTAATAGAAATATTGTATGGGCTGCGATGATCTTAAGAGCTCTTATATACAGTAGGAAAGTTGACTTAAAAAAGCACTACTGTTGAATACCCTAATATTATCACACAACTTTCAACCCTTTAAAAACATGAGCTGATTGCTTTTTGCCATTTTAATTCGATGTGATCTGTTATTTCTAAAAATGAATAATCAAGTGCTGTTTGCTGCAATGCTTGGTTTGCAGTGGGGGTAGACAGAGCATGTCTTGTTTCAGTTTCTAGAACATCTGGTTTTGAGCTGCTAACATACTGTGTCCTATAGAGAATTATGCATCTTGTGATGTGCTTACATTTGCAAATTAATGAAAGTGTTTCCTTAATAAGGCTTGATGTATGCCACAACATTATCTCTATCCAATTGCTATGTAAATAACAGCAACATCTTCCTACTTAACATATCACTCCAAATAGATCAATGAGATCTCCAAGTCTACTCTGTCTGTCTTTGCTGTTCTGAAACGAAAAGAGGGGGAAAAACAGCATAGCTCACTCAAATTGCAACTTTCGTTTTTGTGCAGATATGATCTAGAAATGCCCGAACTGCCTTTTGTCTGAACAAAACTGTTTTTCATTAGTTCCAAAAAATCCAGACAAATTATTGGTTTGTGATTGGTCCATTATTGATCATTTAGATGCTTTGAGAATTAGAAGTCAATTATAAACAATATATTTATGTTTTTGATAAACAGTTGCAGTATGGTGCTGAGATTTCTTTTGATCTTCCAGTATCTCAAGGGCTTTAAGCTTTAGTGAATGTCTGCTCATGCATACACACTGGCTGCTAGCTACTATAGTATAAAAGGCAGATGCAATAAGAACCCATCAAATCACTGAGAGAGAAAAAAAAGAGTTCCAAACAAACTCCACTGGGGCCAAAACGTCTTATTTTCAAACTCTGCTCTGGTCAGTAAAGATTTCTTATAGATATGTCTGTGTTCTCAAACAAAACAAATCTCTCAATTCCAAATAATAAGGGCTGTCATTATATTTAAAACAAAATAAATTAATTGAAATTAATCCAATTATTTAGGGGTGTTAAAAAGTCATCATAAAACACTTTTTGCATTCCATTGTAACTGTGTTTCTGACAAATTTTCATCTGCTTCACTGTATACTGTATATCACTGTATATTTTTGACCAAAACCTAATATACCATCAATGTGCTGTGTTGTGGGATGTGACAAAAGTCGGCAAAACTTTTGTTTATTTTTATATAATGTCATATACCCAAGTACCCAACCAAAAACATCATTTTTTTAAAAAGTTAAAGATAATACCTGTCGGTTGTTACTAATTGATTCAGAAAATGTTTAGCCTAAAGCTTTGAAATGTTAGCTCAAACATAATCAAGGATAATGTTGAATACTATTAAACTGAAAAATCATGAAAGCAGATAACAGATTCATAACATCCAGACTGTAGTAAAAGCATGTGATAATTGGAACAATAAATGAAAATGCACAATAATGTTACTATACAGTTATAGTATTTAATGTGCATTTTACTAATGTTTCCCATTGCCTTTTCATATTCATATAATTTTGTCTCATCACTCCATCCTTGTAGAGAGAAAAAATGGCAAAAGACCAAAATATAGAAATAAAAAAGGTTACTTTTATAAAATATGTTAACTGTAATGAAATTGTAATAAAATTTTAATTAAACTTAAAACTTAAAACATGTTATCTTTGACAGCCCTAAAGATTATTTATCCCTGCTAATTGACAGAAATGAAGAGGACAAATGAAAATTGAGCTTAACAATAATTAAATCAAACTTCATACTGACAACAACTGACAGTGGACAGTAGAGTAACAGAAATGCATTTTACATAAAGTGCTTACTAAATTGAGAAAACTGCCATAATGGAATACTGAGATTATTTAACTGCTATGCTTATTCACTAAAATGGGAATTAGCAAGTACCATAATGAGTCCTTTTGAGAGAGTCTTTCATATGATACTTTACCTTGACATAAACTCAACTCGCTGGCCCGCCTGAACACCACCATGTTGTGGATGTGTCTCCAATGCTTTTTTTGCACCAGCACTAATTGATGCCTACGGCAGAGGAAAACAAAATGTGTCTCTGTTTCTGACAGCTCAGTAAGAGGCCTCATGCTCTCAAAGATGCACCTGAAGGGAATTTCACACTGACGGATGATTTAGCCAAACTGGACAGACCAGGGATAGCAAGACACCTGAGTAGCACAAGAAACACTAACACTTTCTAAATTAAACTGGTAAAATATAATGGTCGTACTTACTGTAACTCTGTAAGAGGAAATACATTTTCCTTATATAAGAGTGCAGCAGCAACACGTTTTGTGCAAGAAGATACAAGATAAATTCAAAATACACGGCTGTGGTTTCACACATTAGCGAGATGAAATGGTCTTGGACCATGGCCTAGTGGTTGTACCACTTTATGCATGTGCTCCAGACTCATGGAAGATTGTGGGAGATGCGGGATTGATTCTGTTTTAAAAGTGTAAAAATAACAGAAAATAAAATTAAATCGTGTCAGATCCATGGCCTTGTGCTTAATGCACGTGTTCAAGACTCGAGAAGCAGTGGTGCTCTTATTGAAGTTGCGGGATTGATTCCTGCTTAAAAAGTGTCAATAAGCCTCAAAATAATTATACAAAACAATCTTATATGGCATCGGAGCTGCAGAATAGCAGTTAACTTGCATGCTCTACACATGAGGCAGTGGTGCTCATGAAGGAAATGAATCGATCCTGGTTTATAATGACATAGCAATCTCTTTTAGTGCATGTGTATCTTTGTTTAGCAATGGCAGGGGGTAGATTTCGGTGTCACTCCAGGGAAGTGCAAATATCAAAGGACAATGCATCAATGTGAACTTCTGCAGTTAATACAGGATGACTACAAAAACATTAGTCATTAATGTTAAAGTAAAAAAAAAAAAAAAAAAAAAAAAACTGCACACATATAACATTTATTGCATTTGTAAAGGGAACATAATGGAAAGGAGGAGGCGAGAACCGGCTTGACAATATAAATAATAGTTTAATGAGAAACTTAAACAAAAGATACAAACACACACATGACGGTCAGCTGAACATAAATAATCTCTCTCTCCTCGCACCACCTTCCGCAGTCGGCATTTATCCCTCTTGATATGCACTGCTAATTTTTCAACCCGTCTCTACACTTAATGAATATGTCAGACTTCTTGAAAAACATCACCCACAAAAACCTTGAAAATGGTACACCTGCACCAAAACAATATTGTTGTTTTCTTTTATGCACCTTTTTGTGTCATTGAACCTATAAAGAAAACATATTAAATTGACAGTCAGACTTGTCACTGAAGCTATAGCTTTTTTGTAAATGGCAAGACTTTTCCACACAGAAAAAACTAAACAAAAACTAACAAGCAACCAAATCCATACAAGCTACTATTCCATTTACAAAGAACCTCTTTTATGGATGCCTTGGGCAGGCAAAGGCTATAATATTGATCTTTGACTGAATAACCTTGAGAAAAAAATTTCCAGGGAAGCAAAGAGCTGTTCTCCAATCTCAAATTTGTTGGCTCTGTTGTTAAGCATTACACCATCCTGTTGGTGTACAACATGGGTTCCTGTTCAAAAAGACAGCAGCACTTTTGTTTAAGAACGCAACCACTGTCTTGTCAAATATCCGGCAAATATTGGTTTTGCCAAGGGGACAAAACGCATTTTAATGGAAGTCAATTAACATGGGTCTTTTCATTTCTAAATTTAGCCTCGCCCGCATACATAAAATAATCTATTTTGGAAAATACCTTACATAACCACAGAAAAACACTTACTAGTGAGTACAAATTTAATTTATGTCAAAAGTCACTCACCCTTATGATTTATTAAACACAGTGAAAAGTTTGAAAGAAATGGCAAAACTGCATAGTGATGCTTCAAAGGACAAACCAAACATTTGTTTGGCAGGGTTTTGTGAGATTGTCAAAATATCTGTCAGGAATGTCTCCCACTCAAGGATGACTGACACATTGCTGGAAGAATGCCTAAAGGGAAGCTGATTTCAGAACAGTTCAAAAGGAACAGATACGGTGGACCGGGTAATGTGGCGTTCGTTTAAGAGCTAATGAAAAGAAAGAGACCTATAGGCACTGAGACAGCTGAATCATAATGACTAATTTGTCAGATGAGAACAGAGGGTGAACTGCTTCATCAGAGTAAAAAGAAAAGAACTAAGAAATTTACTAAGAATTCAGAGCCTTAAGAGAGAACACAAACACACACATACAAAACACCTAAGCCACACGAATATTGTCAATTTAAAATTACAGCTTGCCAAGCTACAAGTTACTTTCTATATTTTAAATGACTTAAGTCAAGATATTAAAAAAGATACAATAAGGTAGCTACACTATATTATAAACTACAAAAAAAAAAAAAGATAGCTAAATACATTAAAGTTATTTAATTCACTTTTAAATCATTTGTAATTTATAGTTTAACTAGAACATTATTTATATGGCGCAAAAGCAACACAGGTTTTTGAAAGAATGCATGGATCTTGCAAAGGGTGACACCATTTAAACTGAACAGATAAACTGAACTTAAACACTAAAAGCAATATATATCAGCCTGATCTCATGAACATTATGTGACCATGGCAACATTTTTGTAAAGCTTTACGTTCTTCATTACACGTTTCACTGCAGTTTCCTAGTGAAATGTCCAGTGGGGGGAGCTAAAAGTGAGTTAAATGGTGTCATAATTAGACAAGGCTTTTAAGGTGAAAATAAGATGGTAGTTTTAATGAGAACAACATACCTACATAACCTAAAACTTATACCTAAACATAAACAAATAGCGTCCTAACTGCAAATGAGAGGTGAACAAAACAGACATCCTTACCCTATACAATTTCCTAAACTTAATCGATAGTGTGAAAAAAGCAAATGTGACATGAAAAGTTTTTTTTTTTGAAGCAACCATGTAATTTAGTGTTTCTTCTATGACACTTTTGTCTCACGTGTCAGCTTGCGTGTTTGACTGGCTTTGACTTCGAGGCTCGTCCTTCGATTCCAAAGTACAACACTCTATTAAGTGAGCTACAGCTTAAACCAGCCTAAGATAAAAATTTGATTGTTCTTAGCCTGGCCAAGCTGGTGCTTAGCTGGTTTTGTTGGGAGACCAGCTGGTCTCATAGGCTGACCAGTTGAAAAGTGCCCAAAAACCTCTAAAACTAGCCAATAGATCAGCTGACCAGCTAAGACCTGCTAACCAGCTTGTAGGCTGATTTTAGCAGCATCTTTATTCTGCAGGGTAGTTACTTCACAACACAGCACAACTGTTTTCTTTACTCAAAGGCTCTTAGGACAATTTTCTGTTTATAGCTTTAACCACTAAAACATAACACTACATAGCACCCCCTTTTTGCAGCTATCTGTGTACCTTACTGTGGTGAGCAGGGTGGAGAAGATAAGTGGCAAATGACTTCCACCTGAGCGCCACATTGGCCTCGCCATAGGCCAGTGAGGGGAGGCGGGAGTATTTAAGGAGAAGAGACAGTGGCAGACGGAAGACAGATGTACGAAGCTTCTCTGCATGTTTGACTGTCTTTATGATTTGACACAGCTGGCTGAAAATCAGTGCGTGTTTTTGTTTCTTTATGCACTGAAAAGTGTTATTAAATGCCTATGCACATGTCAAGCCGGTCCCAGCATCTTCCTTTACCATCGTTAAGTGTTACACTTACTTTATGTGCACTTCCTGTAAACCTTCAGCCACAGCATGGTGAGTAGTAACTGCACTGTCAAATAAACTAGGACACCTCTACCATCTTTTCAACAGATTAACTGTGACCTAGTTTGTGCTGTGTGAAGTGGCTGTTGGGAGCATTGAGTTTTGGGGCTGTAATTTAGAGTGTGAATGTGTGTGTGCGTTTACACATGTGTTCACAGCATGCTAGCATCTGTCCGTGCCATGCGAGGACATTACTGATGTGTCCTTTGTGTGTGAGGGAGACAAATGATGGTTGTCTGGAAAGAGAGGAAGGGCTTATCCACTTTCAGGTCACCTTAGAAATTCCAAAGTCACTGGCACGTCCAAATTTTACATCCTTATTACACTTTATTACTTGGCTGGATGCTGCTCACACCAGGGATGGTTATTTACTTTTTAATGAAATGAAAACCTCAGACTCTAAATTCTGATTACCAGATATGGCTATGCATGCACACCTATGACCACCATGTGCAATAATAATACAGCAAGTTACCTGACAACCGCAAACAGACTACATTTATTTTAATGTAATATATGTACTTTACTATAATGTACTACATACTGTATTAATCAACAAAAACATTTTATTCTGATGATTATTAATTTTTTACTGTTTATTAAACGTGGTGTCTTGTATCATACTGCTATTGCTGCCATTTTATAAAAGCAATAAATTACAGAGTAAAGGCATATTAAGTTTTTTTTCCACTTGTATTCCGCTTCGCGATATGCCTAAGATCACCCAGTACCCATTGCAATATCACTATAACGCCAAACCTCACATGGCTTATTGATTTTTTTAATAAGCCACGTAGTACTTGAAAGGAAAACAACAATGAAAATAGCTGATAATGATCACTTAAAATAATGACACATTCATTATTATTTCTACCCTCTCTCTGACCCTCAAAATTACTATTTATTTTGTATTTTTTGCTGCTGTGCCTGCAAGACTTCTATTAAAGTCTTGTGTTCTTCATTATCCAATAGAAATGGGTTACTTAGGCAAGCAAATGTCATTGTTGGCTGATAAATAAGGTAAAGTTACCAGCATTTGGTTGGTGGCGGGTGTTAATGTCCCACTCTATGGCTCACATCCTCATTAGAACAGTAAGCCTAACGAAGCATAACTTTCTTGTTTCTCAAATGTTGTCTTCTTAAAGGATTAGTTCATCCAAGATTGAAAATGATCTCATAATTTACTCACCCTCATGCCATCCCAGATAAGTATGCCTTTCCCTCTTCTGCAGAACACAAACAAATATTTTTAGAAGAATTCCTCAGCTCTTTAGATCCATGCAATGCAAGTGAATGGTGATCAGGCCTTTTGAAGCTCCAAAAAGCAGATAAAGTCAGCATATAAACATAATCAATGAGACTTCAGTAGTTTAATCCATGTCTTCTAAAGCTATCCAGTTAGTTTTGGGTGACAACAGACCAAACATCTTGACAGCAGTCTCCTTGGCGATCATGATTTCAAGCTCGATTGCACATCCTATAGCACAATCTAGTGCGCTGTGCTTGCATCAAGCACTAGGATGTGTAATCGAGCTTGAAATCATGATCGTTCCTAATGACTGCAATATCAATATATACAGTGAAATATGAATTATATTTTGGTCTGTTCTCAACCAATACCAACTGAATCACTTCAGTAGATATTGATTAAACCACTGGAGACTTATGGATTACTTTAATGCTAACTTTATTTCCTCTTTGGAGCTTCAAAGTTTTGGTTACCATTCACTTGCATTGTAAGGACCTACAGAGCTGAGATATTCTTCTAAAAATATTTGTTTGTGATCAGCAGAAGGAAAAAATTTCATACACATCTGGGAATAATGAGAGAATTTAATTTTTTTGGTGCACTAAGCTTAGTCAAAGTACAATCACTGGGTTTAGACTGTGTTTAATGTCAGTTCTATTGTCTTTATAGGACATGCATGAAATGCTCATATAGCATTAATGGACATAAAAAAGGTGAGATGTAGAGCACACATGAAATCTATATGAAACTTTGCATGCAATATCATGTACCTCAAAGGGATTGTAAGATGGTCTTTCTTTGTTTGATTAATTATTGGAAATGTGTTGCAAGCAGTTTGTGTTAACAATGTTTTATTTATAGGCTTGATTATTTTAATAGAAGTTTAAGAATATTTGTATATCAAAGTGGTTGGTGAGATGAAACACATTCTTCAGCATTTGAACTGACTTTAAAGCTGAAGTGTGTCATATTTGCACCACAAATGCCACCAATTGTAATTTGCAAAAAAAACTGTTTTCATACCGGTTTCCCTCCAGAGGCAACATATTGCCGGGGGCGGCATGAGGCGCCCACACAAAAAAGTGGTCGCCTTAAAGTCCACCAGCCATCTCATCTCCAACCACCAGTGTCTCTTGTCTGTGTCTGACTGGTGAGCAGTCAGTGTTCCAGTGCTAGTGTCATGCTACTGGTCTTGTTTTCATTGGCTATATTTAGACTGGCCTGCTTCTCTGCAGATAGAATACTAATCAGGACACTGCAAAGCCTCAGCAAGGGTTGAGCAAGGATGGTAATAGGTAGAATCTTTCTGCACAGTAAATCTTATGCACACACACACACACACACACACACACACACACTCTATCTCTCTTGTGGTTTAATGCTTGATATTGTCATGTCCATTACAGACACCAATAAACAATCTGATTGATGTAAATAACATGAAGACAGGAAAAAAAAAAAAATCTGTATTTTTATATTGTTTTCTAGTTTACCTTTTGGCCACAGTGGCTGGTAAATGCTTTTTTATGCATTTGGCAGATGCTTTTATCCAAAACGAATTACAGAGCCCTTATTACAGGGACAATCCTCCGGTGCAAACTGGAGGTAAGTGCCTTGCTCAAGGACACATCGATGTTGGCTGTGGGGATCGAACCAGCATCCTTCTGATTAATAGTTGTGTGCTTTAGCCCACTACACCACCACCACATTGCAATTATTAATAATAATAATAAAAAAAAATAAATAAATAAATAAATAAATAAATAAATATATATATATATATATATATATATATATATATACGGGAGATGACTCATTGCATTGATTTTTTTTTGCAGCCCAATTTTTAAATTGACAGCCCTGCAACAAATATGCAATTTTAATTTCTTTATTTTTAAACATCTCTCAACTAATTTAATATTTGCACAATGGCATTCATTTTAAATAATTTTGGTGTTTAGGGTGGAAATAAAATATAAAGAGTGTGTAATCTTGTGTTGAGGATTGTATTTTTCATGTTGAAAAATGAACACATCTTCTCACATAACTAAGTCAGACAGCCTCCTCCACCACACTGTCAGTTCTTCTTTCTACAAGTTGTCTTTTTCTACAAATGTCTCGTTCCTCTCCCCTCTTCCTTCTTTGTGTTCCTATGTTTAACTTTCCCTATTTTCCTTTTCCTCTTCTTTCTCTGCTTCCTTCCTACATTACTTCTCTGCCCATCTTTTCACCCCCATTTCTCTCTCATCCTCCTTTTTCTCTCTTGTCCCCCCCCCCCCCTCCCCCCTCTTCTCTGGTGGAATTCTGTAGCAGATGCTAAATTGCAGCATTATTCACAGGCCTAAAGATGAAAGTACATGCACAGCTATTCCTGTATCCAGGCAAGTTAGAGCACAACCATACTTTACATACTTGAACAGTGTAAATGGGGTATTATAATGTATATAAGACGAAAAACATTTCGAACTTTAAAAAAAAAAAGAAGAAAAAAAAGAAGGAATTATTTACAAGCGGTTGGGAAAGCGATCTCTCACAAATACACACAAGTGTGCAAGAAGAGTGACAGAGCGTGAATGTGAATAAAGCCACATATATCATGTAAAGATGGATAAAATTAAAACTGATATTCTAGATTTAAATGGTTTAAACAAAAAAAATGTTTCTAATGTTTTCAAACTGGTTTCAGAAGCACCATGCACAGCATATGCAACCATGTTCTTATGTTAACCCTTTCATACGTAACATCACACATATGTGACAGTTAATAACTGGGCCCATCAGAGTAGCGTCACACATATGTGTTTCTGCACCAGCCAGCTAATTGTATGTTTAAAGCTGCCAGATTCAAATTGGCTTTCACGCCAACACAGGCTGCATTGTAGGGGTGTGCAGCGAAGCCATTATCTGTTCATGTGACAAAATGATCTGTATCTGTCTCTGTATTCAGATATATCCGGATGTGGGAGGGCCTTAAACTGGAATTGAAACCAAAAAAACGAAAACTAAATGAAACGACCATTTTCAAATGTTTTTCTTACATTTAAATTTTCTGTAAATAAACATGCCTTGTAAATGCCTTTTTTTAATAATTAATAATTATTTTTATTATAGATTTGTATTATTATTATTGTAGGCTACAAATATTCTTAACTAAATTATTATTTTATTATTTTTCTAACTACATGAAGCTGAATATATTAACTGTAGAATATGTTAACTGTGGTTTCTCCTGATATATCTGATATTAATTTGCTGAAATAGTATTTTCATTTATGTCTGTGCATGTATAATATTAATCTGGAGGTAGATGTCAAGCAAAATGTGAAATGCCAAGCACACGTTTAAATGAATATTAAATACGAATTCAAACATTAAAAGCAATTAAAATAAAATTATTTATATGATAGGAGATAACAGGTAAAAGTCCCATAAGACTATCAGAAAGTTTTAGAATAGGACACCAACATTTTGTAATATACCAATAAGAATAAGAATAAGAATAATAATAAGGATTGTTACATTTATATAGCACCTTTCCAGATCTCAAGAACACTTTACATTTTCAAATTTAGCACAGTCAAAGAAGAAGAAGAAGAAGAAAAAGATAGATCACTTTTCAGTTGCACATGAGCATGAATATTCCAAATAGATGAATACATATGGAGCATTTAAACCTTTATGGAGCATTTCAAGTTTTTTGCGGAATAAAGTCTTAACCAAATAATCGCTGATGTGGATATAAATGTGGTCCACTTTAAGAGATGGATAGACAAGTTCTGACGTGAAATCATCTCTTCAGGTTATGAATATAATATCGCGCTCAGGGTTAGGATATACACGAAGACATGGGAATCATTACGTTTGAATCGTGTGATACATTAACGTAGACATTTCAAGAAGTGGAACATGTATATTGTTCACACATTTACTATATTATATACAGTATTTTTTATGACAATAAATAATTTTTTTTATTAAAATAAAAAATACTCGTCTACACCCCTCTACCGGATGTGCAGTGTCACATGCAAAAATAACTCACTCCAGGGGGCACTGAAAAGGAATTTAGACCCTACTCATGAAAAGGTTAATGTAGTCATACAATGTAATTTTAAATGATGATGCCAATGATTGCCACCTCCCAGTTAGCAACTGCCTATCAATCACTCAGAAAACCTTATTAACTGCATAGCAACTCCATAGCAACCATCCAGAACAAACTAGCAATGCTCCAGAAACCACTCACAAAGAAACCAAATTGTTCAAAAGAGGACTTGTTTTTTCATAATTTTCCAGTGCCCTGAAATTGACCTCATTCTGCAGTTACTGACAAGCACCATTCTCTCGTCAGACATTTTGTTTACCTTATCCTGTGGCACTACTCATCTCAGCAACACAGATTCTTGTCACATGGAGACCAGGAATTAATCACGTTCACATAATCAATGAAGAGTGCAATTCTGAGGTTAATTTTACCTTTACGATTAAATTTATACTACCCTAGTAGTTAGGTTTAGTGTTGGGGTATGAGTTAGGTGGTGGAATTAATAACATGTACATTCCAATTCACTGTATAACATATTTTACAGCAACAAAAAAATAAAAAAATACATAAGAAGCTTGTGTACACTTGATTTGAAAGTCAAGCGCAAGCTTGAGCTTATCTCATGAACGTGTCAAGTTGACTGCTGATGTAAAGTTTTAAGAGGAATAAGGTGGCCCATTTGCTTCAGAAGACACAGATTAAACCACTCAAGTCATATGGATGATCATTATGCTTCATTATGTCTTTTTCGGAGACTGAAAGTTTTCAACTCCCATTGACTTTTTGTGGATAAAAACACATTATATATCCTTGAAAATACCTTTGTTTGTGTTCTACAGAAGAAATAAAGTCATACAAGTAAATGCTGAGCGAATTATAATTTTTTTTTCCTTTAAAAGTTTATCTGTTTGTGAGCTGAAGGTGGGAGGTCTATGGTATTGGGGGTGGGTTGTATGGATGGCCATTATAGTGGTCTTTGATCTCTGCAAGGATGTGGACACTGGGGAATCTCTCGCTATCCCCCACATATTGATACAGCCATGGTCCTTTGTGAGACCTAAAATCCCATGGACACCTTTAATAATAATAATAATAATTCCTTACATTTATATAGCACTTTTCTAGGCACTCAAAGCACTTTAAATAGTATAGGGGGAATATCCTCAACCACCACCAGTGAGGTGGTGATAAACCTTTGATAAACATACTCAAACACACACTGAAACAGATGTTTTTTGCACCTATTTTAGGGGGCACCAATGGCAGTCCTGGTGCACTTGGTGACCTAAGATAGATCATTTAAAAAAACAAATCTGTTTGTAACCATAGCAACATAACATTACAGAGCAAGTAGAGCGAACTATAGCAACTAAAAAAAATTCCTGACCACTTTCATCAGCATAGCTTATATAATGTAGGGTGAGAGATTGAAATCAGGAGATGCAAGACGATTTAAACTGTAATGTGTTGTGTATATTATGTTTCTTTGCTGAAGAATAAGTATGGTTTAATCTGTTTCAATGGGCATGATGCTTCTGCATTTACTCAAACACTTGGCTAGGACTGCGACTAAATCTTTCTATCTATTCAAATTGTAGACAAAGAAAGCAAATAAATGATGAACAGCAAAGAAAGAAATTGTTTTATTACACACAGTTTGACTGGCATATGAGATTGAAGTTTAAAAGGGTTTTATGAAGGAGAGAGAAAGTGAATGAGTCAGACTGAGAATGAGAGACAAGAGGAGCGCCCAGGTGCTTCATCATTCCAAGTGACAAGTGAGCAGCGGTCATGCAGTGCGAGTGTGTTGGAGCATCGTGTCCAGCGGTCACCTTACTACTGTCTGGCCAAGACCAATTTTCCCCTCAGCATTTGGAGTCTATCCAGACTACATCTATCCTCCCGATCCATTCCCACTGTCTGGCTACTACGTTGACCTCAGCCTTTATGTTTAGCCCACATGGAAGATGTGAAAGTAGATGACACCCTGAGAACAAAAGCCATTATTTTCTTCCAACACATGACCTTCATTCAGGCTGGATGTATTCAACCCCATTCCTCCTTATGAAATGTTCTTCCCCTTATCTGACATGGGTAGGTATATCAGCCATCTGGATGTGGCGTACATTAAATCTCTCAAATCCAAAACTCCATCACCATGGGAACTGCTGAGGATATCACAAGGAGGCCATCACAACTGGCGTACCCACCCTGTCACACAGCCAATCATCTTAGGCCAAGGCTGAGACACCCAACCAGAGCCTGAAATAAATGAGATTCAAATTCAATATCTCAGCAACGGGACGTAGAGTGTTCATTCACTGCAGCTCCAGGCACCAGACCAAATTAATTTGCATTTTACTATGTGGACACGCTGTCGGCCCTGCTTTAGCTTGTACCATATGGTCTGATGAGTGCAGTGAACGTACTGTGCCAAGATGTTTTCACATTGTATAGTGTTACAGCATAAAACTGTTTTGTATTTAAATGGAAATGTTTGGCACTCATTAACACAAAGTGTTATTTACTGTCAAAGTAAAACAAAATCTAGATATTTTACTAAAGTAAGTGGAAATAAACAACAGAAAACAGTGTATTGTACAAGTATCCACCCACACTAGATGCTCACTTACCCTTGAACTTACTTCCAGGTTCTGAAAGCCCCATGTGTGCAGCTGAGAAGTTTTCATGATTTTATGATAAATACATTTGCCACTAGCATCTCCTCTTTTCCAAGGATGTCATGCATATCTCATCCACACTGGAATGGTATTGTTGGTGTTGTCTCCAACAAAATTGTAGACTTTAGAAAACAATCTTCATAACTGCATACTTTAGAAAACGATGATGTTTGGAATCTGAAAACAGACTTTTCAAATGTTTCAAATGGATTAGTGTAAACATGGCCTAAATACATAAATCTAAGGGATTTAATATACCTTGATTTGTTAAAACCAAGCTGTAGTATGTGTGTTCATAAAAAAACTTTGAAGTTTTGAACATGTTTCCTGTAGAAGAGTCTACTAACATTTACATTTGCGGACACTTTCATCCAAAAGCAACTTAAAGTCAACTTAAGCTATACTTTTTTTATCAGTTTGTGTGTTCCCTAGGATTCAAACCCATGGCATTCATGTTGCTGGCGCAATACTATACCAGTTGAGCGACAGGAAATAACATTTTACTCTTTCTGTTACACTTGGCTCTTGGCACATTTGGAGTCGGACAACACCAAGAGACCAATTCAGTGAGTTGCTAACCTGAGGCCTGTGCCTAACATGTCATTGAATCGCTGCACCTGAATCACTCTGAATCGCGAACAAAGCATTTAGTCCATTTTGCAACCCAACTGTACCAGTTCACTGAAAAACAATCAGTTCAAAACAATGAATCATTTAATTGCGAATCGTTTCATGGTGAATTGTTTTCATAATGAATTGGACCACTATTGTTTATATCTCAACTTTGAAATAACAAGCAATGGCATCAATTTGTCTGTCCTTGTTTATATATTTATATATATCATTGAAAATAATTGAGAATGAGATATGGCTTGCAATGCCGTGACTGTGAGTCTGTCATAATATGACAAATACTCAAGTCCCCTCTCCACTGTACAAGTTAGTAATGCCCAACCAGTGTCGCATAATCTCCTCTAACAGCACAAATCATTACTTCTGTTTCACTGAGGGGAAGCATAGTGGCAACAAGACGAAGAGAAGCGCTGCCCAGCAAATAATTTGTCAATCCTGTACGAAGAGGGATTGTAAAAAATATAATCTGTATTCATGAGGTGGTAGCATAGTACTAAAATCTAGATAATAACACTGCAGCTATATTATAACTAGTTAACTACTTGATTGCCATTCAGTCCCACAACTATCAATGTAACAAATTATCGAAACACAAATTTACTTTGTAACTTTATGTTAACTACGTAGATCCCATTATAATCAACAAAGTTGTTCACACTAGAAGTGCCTTCTGCTTCTCGTCACACAACATCCTGC
Source organism: Moxostoma hubbsi (assembly GCA_032164185.1). Classification (NCBI taxonomy): domain Eukaryota; kingdom Metazoa; phylum Chordata; class Actinopteri; order Cypriniformes; family Catostomidae; genus Moxostoma; species Moxostoma hubbsi. Next base: position 12,329,238 of record JAVLUX010000019.1, read on the forward strand.
CTTCAGTTGATGAACTTCTATTTTAGAGATCTACTGGTTTCTAAACTTTCAAAGGTGACTTTGAAGCTTTCAGTGTGAATACCCTCAATTTGACGCAATGCTGTACGCTTCCACTTTTACTTTTTACATGTTTTTTATTCACTTTTTTGTTGTGTAAAGTGAACATCTTGGATCTTTGTTGGACATGTTCCTCTTATCAGATCCAAGGTGAATATAAACTCAGTGTAGACTAGTCAGAAGAGGAAGCAGAGAAACAGTTGATCAGATAATTATGTCATTCAAGAAATAAAATACTGAGTCAAACAAACACTAAGTTAATTTATTTGTATTTGCATAGTGCCCTTCACAATACACAGTTAAAATGCAACTTTACAGAAAGTTAAGCCTAAAGAATTGAAATGTCTAAAAACCCCCATGCACATATGCCTATATAAATTAGCTATATAGCATGTGTAAAGCAAGTCATGTGTTCAGTGGAGACGTCAAAGGTGTCCATAAAAATTATTACTATTTTGGCTTATGTGGATATATTACAGTGAGGGACAGGGAGAGGACAGCAGCTAGGCAGGCATTTCAAATGTTCAGGTACAAATTTCCTTCTGCAAAGGAAGAATGTCTGATACAATACACAGTGTCCAAATATTTAAGAGTATGCTATGAATATTAATTTATATTTATCTGTGCATTCATTTTAACAGTTATTTTGCACCGTGTAATGTGTTGTAATGAAACAATCTTTTGATCATGAATGCTTGAATGCTTAAAATAGTACAAGGATGTGTTGATGGCTGGCAGGGCACTGGCCTATAGATGTTAATGATGCAGTCCTGTTATTAATATAGTATAAGGATAAATTTAACTTACTGTACATTTTTTTCCCCCAATTGTACTAACTTAGATTGCTAATGAAGCAGAGAGAAATGAAGCAGTGACACTTTAGTTGTTATATAAATACTGTGAAGCATGCAATAAATGTACTAAATACTTTGTTATTTGGGTTTTTAAAAAAAATACTAAACTTATTTGTGTAATGCAGTTACTTATCAGCATTAGCAAATGTACTGATACTGAAAGTCCTGAACAGCTGAATTATATGAAATTGTGTGTGATTGTAATCCATCAGTGCCTTGTCCATTTCTAAAATCAAAATAGGGCTTTTTGATACTGAGCTGAGACATTGGAACGATGTGAATGCACTTTGGTAGCCTAATGGCTGACCGGTTCAGAATAAAAATGGCAGGCATATGATGAGGGTGGCCAGATTGCAGGCTATGAGAATGAGGAATTACATGATTCAAAAAAGAAAGGACAGCAAAAAGGTTATAACTGTTAGGGGTGTCCATGAGTGTGTGCGAGTGTGTGTCATCTTAAATAAGCCATTGGGTATGAACAGGGATTGTGCTCTGAGCAAATTCACAGTCTCACATACCTTTGAGTGTCGAGAAAAGGTCAGGTTCTTTCAAATCTGTTGCAAGCACTCTCATGCTTGCTCATATACACAACCCTGTGGTCTAAAGCTTGCACATAAGCACACATATTCCCTTTGGGCATTGCCCTGGATGTCTTTGAAAAGGATTTTTAAGGCACAGTTTATATTACCCCAACCAAAACAAACAATCAGTGACACTGACAAACATATGTTTCTAATCACATACTGGGTCATTTGTGAGTTAATTAGCTACTCAATCAATGCTATACAAATTGTAAGATGCAACACTGATTTGTCAGAGGATAGTTTAAGTGGCTACATTTACATTCAGCCTCAAAAATCTATTTTGAATCAGATCAGAAAGCTATTCGGAATGAAAAAACCATGATGTAAACACCTCAATTGGAAAAACTAAAAATATTCGATTTAGCTTGATTTGAATAACATTTCTGGTTAAAAGAGTTGCAAAATCTGAAATAATGCATTAATTATGATGTAAACCCTGTAGACCAACTACTTTCAGAGTTGGGTTCAAAAATATTAACATTTCACTATTGTTGCCAGATGAAAAGCTGGCAGTAAACAGAATTTTAATTAAAAGAAATGTACATTTATACCAATCATGGCAGTAGTAATTCATCAAATAATGATCAAGAAGAGCATTATAACCTGGCATATATGTATGCTATGCCATACAAAATTATTATGCATGCAACTTGAAAATTCTCAAATGTTATGGCAATATGGTGATTAATAATTCTGAAAAAAAAAAAATGAATAAAAACTGTTACAGAAGGCAGCATAGAGGGATGTATCACAGGGAGACTTGCTCTACCCCTACTTTTGCATTCTGTATTATTTGCAGGTACAATACAGGACTTCCTGTGAGTTAAAGACGTTAATCCCTGTATTTGCTTAGGGTATTTCCCCCGTATTGCTCAGCTAAGGATGCTTAGCTAATATGTTTTGCGTTTTGAAGAAACTCTGCACTACTGACACTGTTAGTATGCACGCTGCATGTGAAAGATTCTCACCTCTGATCTTTGCTCTCAGGGTGCTGTAGGATGATGCAAAAAAACATGCAAACACACACACACACACACACAAAATACCCATTTTCATCTAAGCACACAAAAGGACAGGTTGACTTTGTGCTAACACATAATGAGTTTAATGATTTCACCCATGACCCTACCTCCTTAGCACATCGTGAAAGCCACTTTGGGAAGAATTCAGTGTAAATTAATCATTGTTCCCTTTCGTTAGGTTCTTTTGACACTGAGTCAGTAGCTAACATAATGAGACCACCTGGTAGTCACGATGGTCTAAAGCCCTGTAGATTCATGCCAGTACCCAAGACCCACAAAGCCAAAGTGGGCTGATGGCACTTAAGTGTCGCCCACTAAGGAGAGTGTCACTAAAGAGTGTGCTTAGTGGCCATTGTTTAAGTGGCAACAGCCAGTGATTGCCATAATTCTATTGTGCTTCAGACTTGGGCTGAATGATTAATCTAAATAAAATCAAATTCAAACCACAAGGGCTGCGATTTAATTAAATATATAAATTGTCTGCACAAGCTGCTGTATGTTCGCAACTCTGCTCTTTGTCCATATACTCAAAGCATGTGTGAGGCTAATGAGCTGAGCATGTTAAATTTACAGCACTCTAGATTCACTAATCGCACATGTTCTGTGTTTCCAAATATGCTTGGCTGCTAAAAGTTACTATCCAAATCTAAAGTAACCTCATAGCACTGGGTTTTTGTGGACAGAAGAGTGGACTAGAGCATGTCTCTGTAGTAAACAGCTATTGTGAACTCATTTTCCATCAAAATAAAAGCTCTGCCAAAATAAAGGCTTAAGGGTGTAACCAGACTGCATAGCAATGCCGCATGTAAGAATTTTACAAAAATATATTTCTATAATAATTTCGTAATAACTTATTATTGGGTTCCAAAGAATAACAGTGAAAAATGAAAAACTTTATTTCTATTGGCAGAAGAGCATGTATGCCCATGAATTACTTTTGGTAAATTAAATTATTATATATATATATATATATATATATATATATATATATATATATAAGTTCAAATCACAATATTTTTCTAAATAAACACAATTAGATTTTTTGTCCAAATCGTTCAGCCCACCTGGAGGTGTTCCTATTGTGACAGCTTGATAGGCTTACCTGTTAAATTTCAACAGTGTGCTGACTGTTATAATATGCTGGGTAACTTTTACTTGGTAAATTCCTTTAGACCAGGCTATTTGAGTTGCTCTTGTTGGCCTTGCACTACCAGTTCATTCAATTGTTTTCAATAAATATGCCTATATTATCTAAGGTTGATTCATTTTATGTTTAATGCATAAGGATCATAATGCAAGGTCAGCAGGTCGCAAATATATGCCCTATTGTATAGATATTAAATATATGCCCAATCAAATAGATTGCATACACACAATGTTTTTTTTTGTTTTGTTTGTTTCTGTAATAGGTAATAGCATAACATTAACAGCACCCAGCAAATAGAGTTTTGTGAATAGGGCCCAATCTATAATAAACCTAATTCACATTAAAAGGAGGCATGTTTGCACCAAAAGTAATGACTTGATTTAAAGCTCATGAAGCAGCGCTATTTCAGTGCATTTAACCACTTGGATTCTGGTTGGTTTGAGAATAAGACACAGGTTTTCGTACTGTAACACCACGCACAACAAAAATGTTTACTGAATTTGCCATTGAATGTTAGCACATCATGGACACATACCGCAAGGATACATCAGAATCACATGCGCACACACTTTCACATTCAGAGCAAAAAAAAAAAAAAAAGTGTGTAAATGACACATCTGAGCCTTGGCGGTTGCTTTCGCTCCAGCGAGCTAAGACAACGGCTGCACAGAGATCATAATGAGAATAACGACAGTGTCACCAGACGGAAAGAATGGCGTGAAAAATGGAATAGCATGTGGCAGAGGAAAAGAGAGAGCAAGAGGAAGATGAAATTGAGAGCAGGGAGAGAGAGAGATGAGCTCACAGTAAACCCTGTAAATCCACTGGGCTTTTCAGATGCAGATGCAGAGCAGAAAAGACAACAGCTTTAGGGGCCAGAGAGCAATGGTCAGAATACCAGTGAGAGAGAGAAATAAAGGTAGAGTATATAAAAGAGAGAGAGTTAAAAAAAAAAGTGGCTAGGGAGGCAAAAAGGCTGGAGCTGTCAAGAATGTGCTGTCTAGAGATTAAATTCAGGGGCTGCTTAAAGAAGGGCAGTATGCACAACATGCATTCTCTCTCAAACATACAAAAACATAAATAGCATGAACAAATGCAGAATAACACTCACTTCTTTTCAATTGAACACAGGTGTCCTTCCTAGCAGAGTAACCCATAGGCCCATGTCTTTGCCAAATGTTATTTATGTATCAGGTTAAAAGGTAGATCATGTTTCCATGGCCATCCTGGAGTTTGTCGATTAACGAGCATGAGATCATCTTTCCTACTCTGTGCAAAAAGCATGTGCCTTAAAATAGCATCACTATACCTCACTTACCTGCGAATTTGTGCACAAATCCACACACAATATTAAATTACATTAGATGGCAAATATAAGTTAAGGACATAATTTAATATCAGCTGTCTGGAGGGATTTGATAAATGTGAGCATATGGGTCTTGGACTAGAAAACACTTGGGTGTTGTTGTGCTACTGTTAATGTTGTGGGTTCCTCATCATGCACATTACTGTGAAAGCTTGAATCCATGTATAAATGCAACAATGTTTTTAATTGAACAACAGCTGGCATGTGTATATGAGTGTATGTTTGTGTGTGAGAGTCTATGAAAATGGCACAAGCTTGTGCATGTTATTATCTGGTGCCTCACTGGGTTGATTAGACCGAACGCTGAAGGCTAAGTCTCATTGTGTGGGTCTTAGCCACACTCACATATCTACTGCATGTCATCATATTTCTCACACATTGATTGGTTAGATGGATGCAGGGTGGTATAACCAACATTGTACTGTCACTCAAAACCACCAGGCCTTGATTAGTAATTAAAAATTCTTGTGAATTCATTGTGACACTCTTTTCTTTCAGTCTGTCTCTACTTCCACCCCTCAATGTGTCTTTTTCATTTGTCATTGGCTATGTTCAGAATAGCAATACTATATATAGAGAGTATATATAGAGTATGTATATTGTGCAACATATGCAAATTGTCTGTATTAAAGTACCCGAATGGCCTACTACCTTTGCCAAAATGTGTGGTGTACAACAAAACATAGTGCGTGTTGAAACCAGGAAATACACACTTTTGCATAATCAGTGATGAGTGTGATTCAGAGGTTCTATTTTCCCTCTAACATTAAATTTTTTGCTCCACTGAAAGTTAGTTTTAGAGTTTTGGTGCAGTTATTAAAATATGCTTTCATCTTCACTCTATTACATAATTACAGCTAATACCAACTCACTTTACAATTCTTACAACTTTTGGCCCCACTCTGTGTGCATTGAACCCGCAAACTGGAGCTCACACGTGCCCTTATGTTAAGGAAAGCACATGGCCACAGTGGGCACTAAGTGCTTTAAATGTAGGTAAGCATAGAGTGACTTTAGCTTAAGAAAAGTCAAAGTACTCTTTCTGAATTCACTGTGAGATCAGTCTGAAAAACCTATGTGTGTCAATCGGTTTCTGCTTAAGCAATTTATGACCTTACCCTAGTAAAAAAAAAAAAAAAAATAGGTGTTTACATGACCATGCACGTTGTCAATTATTAAGGATAATTGTATGTATAATTATAAATGTATAATATTTTGCATGTAAATGCATTCAGTAAAGGGAAGGGATCACATTTTATAATATTCTGTGCATTAAAAATATTAATAATAATTTTAGGTCATAAATACTGTTAATTTACTTTCGAATTCAGTTAACAAAAAAGTAAAAAAAAAAAAATAGATAGATTTTAGTTAACGATTAACACTGGTAATGAGGTCATATGACAATAATGGGTTAGTGTCCACTGTAGATAGTTTACAGTCTATACTACACAGTGTTCAGTTAGTAGTAATCTAGTATTCCATTCCGAACATATCCATGGTCTTTTTTCCCTTACGTCTCTCTCGTCTCTGCTCCCATCCTCTCACTTGCTTATCTCTTATTACCCTCTCTCATTCTCCTTGCATTTCTCTCCTTGTCTACCCTCTATTTCTCTCTCCCTGACTTTTTTTTCTGTCAGGCACAGGCCCATCTCATCCATTGACTCATCAGCAGCTAGTCACTTATCTCCTTCTCTCCATCCCTCTCCTGGAAGGATATATCTCTCTTCCCTTTGTTTCTTTCCATCTGGGGCTGAAATTGCCAGAGCAGACGCATAACACAAGGTGTCAGAGTATGTCAGACCACACTCGCATGCGGGCCCAGACACAGAGCTATTCATTATTCATAAAGCCATTTCTAAGAGCGGTGAGGACCCAGTATCATGCAGGAGATCGGGAGAGGGCTCAGTCTGTGCATGTTCACAGATGTGCAGAATCATTCACCAACTGCCGTGGCTCATTTCAAACTGCATGCAAGAGGACATGCCAGGGTCACTCGCCGTGTCACATGAACAAAAACAACTTTATTACAGATGAAAGCTTTTTGCAGGGAGCCTCTAATGAAACTTCACAGTTTATCTTGTAAGTGCTAGCTGTTGATTGGATGTTCCGCTCGACTTCTGCTGCGTTCTGAGTTTAATTTCTCTGCCATTGCCAACTATGATAGAAAGACCTGCTTGAAATGGAAAAATCATGTCAACTGAATAAACAAACAAATCAGTTGTTTGTGCCCTTGCATATCATGATTAGAGGTCGATTTTAATTGCCGATGCCAATATCCAGAGAGTAGAGTGGCAGATAAGCCAATGTAATGCCGATATGTCACACAGTTTAATGGGATAGTTCACCCAAAAAGAACAAATTCTCACATCATTTACTAACACTCATGCATCCCAGATGTGCTTGACTTTCTATATTCTGCTGAATACAAACAAAGGTTTTTAAAATAATATCTCGACTCTGAAGGTCCAAATAATACATGTGAATGGTGGCCAGAATTTTGAAGGTACAAAAAGCACATAAAGGCAACATAAAAGTAATCCACATGACTCCAGTGGTTAAATCGATATATTCAAAAGTGATATGATAGGTGTGGGTGAGAAACAGATTAATATTTAAGTACTTTTTTATTATGAATGCCCAGTAGGTGGTGATATGCACAAATAATATGAATCGGCAAAAACAAAAAAGTGGAGATTTACAGTAAAAATGGAACTAAATACTGATCTGTTTCTAGCCCATGCTTCTGGAGATATGGATTTAACCACTAGATCAATTTATGGCTTTTATGCTGCCTATATATGCTTTTTGGACTTTCAAAGTTCTGGCACCCTTTCACTTGCATTGTATGGACCTATAAAGCTGATAAATTCTTCTAAAAATCTTAATTTGTGTTCAGCATAAGAAAGCCATAGACATATGGGATAAATGATGAGAGAATTTTCATTTTTGGGTGAACTATCCCTTTAACAGTAAATTACATATCCATTAATTGGTTACATACATTTTTTTATATTTATATTATATTACTAAAAATTGTACACTATATATATATATATATCTGTCTGTCATATTTCACATCTCACAGCTTATCTCTTTCTAATAACAGCACTGAACACATGTTTGGCAGAATTCAGATGCCAGTGGAGATTTTTGGGTGGTGATAAATAACTGTGAAAGCACGAAGCAGCTGTTGCACAAAGCACGAAGCAGCTTCATAAATCTGATCTCATATTAGCAATCATTTTTATTTTTGAAAAACAATTCTCAACATTTCCCTCTGAGAGGCAAGGAATAAGACTCTCTCTTTTGGGTTTAATATTTTATTTCTGACCCCTGGACCTTAGAGAGTTTGAATGCAGATGTGCCCTGGATTGTGGCTTGAGTGGTCTATAAACATATGAAAGTGCATCAAGCGTGAAAATGAAAAAACAAAAAACATCCTCAAAGGGCTGCCTTAAACACTTTCATACTCACTGACACTGCTATTAAATGTAATAAAGGGGGTTAACTCTTGCACAGTGTCTACAGTGAAAGCTTTGAAGCTGCACAACATCTTAGAATGTTCACGAAAATGGACCAATTAGCTGTAAGCTCGATCTGACATTTCAGCTGGGTGAATAGCTGTGTATGTATTAGGGATGTGCACAGTAACCATTTGTTATATTCGGATAACCACAAGGGTTCACAAACAGTTATTTGGTTATTCGTCAGGAGTCGGGATATAGGAATAAAGAATGTTTAATGCAATAAATATGTGTCAAACACAACTCAAAATAGCAGGGAATAAAGTGCACAGTGAGCTAAGAGCCTAAATAGCACAATACACAGATCTTCATAAGCAACCCTCTGAGGTCACGTGGGACAAAGAATCACCATTGGCTTGTAAATGTTCATGTTTACTCACCTAGACCTTTCACAAAATTTTTATACACATGTATAACAAGCGCTACAATGATACTGTCTCTTTAAGAGTACCGACAGTTCCATGAGCAAGTGTTTATAGTTAGCTGTACATTAATGAGAGATAAGTTGCGTGGTAGTTTTTACCTCATCTGTGCAATTTGTTATTAGAATTAATCTGTCTTTTTACATTTGATTAACAACTGACTGTAAACAAAAGAAAATATTTTAAAAGAGAGTGCATGTATCTCATATTTGGACACATATTACATGGAATGAGTCAAAGCAAACCTTCCAACAGACATCCAACAGGCATGCTACACTGGTCTGTACCCATGCTGTAAAATAGAGAATTTACTCACAATGTAGAGGGCTGGAATACAATACAATACAATAAAATGTTATTTCTGTAGTACGTTTAAAACAACAGCAGTTTACCAAAGTGCTTTCCAAGATAGGAAGGCTAAAAGATAATAAACAATCAAATAAATATTCACAAAACACATTAAAAACTATTATATTTGCTCAACCTCAAAAGCCAGATCAAATATGTGACTTTAAACGAGATTGAAAAGCCTCGACTGTAAGGGAGAGTCTAATGTTTGAAGGAAGAGTGTTCCAGAGTCGGGGAGCAACAACGAAAAATGTACAGTCACCCCTAGATTTTAACCAAGCCTTAGGAATGTACAGGAGCATCTGATTAGGGGACCTTAATGGTCTAGTTTGATGGGGCTGTAAAAGATCAGAATATATTGAAGGGCTACACTATGAAAAACCTTAAATACAAACAAAAGGTCTTAAACTGTATCCAGAATTATTAAAGTCAAACAAAAATAATCAAACTGTCATTGCCTGAAACATAGTATTCTGAAGCAACGGAAAATACGTATGTAACGTAATGGATAAACCTTGTATGTGAAAAAGAAAATTGAGATGCGGCACAACGTTTAAAGATGACCATCTTTTAGTGATAATAATGGGTGTGATTTAGTTCTGATTGCGTCTATTGCAGATTTTGCAGAGTTGTCTTATAGTTGTTTGAGAGTAACTTCCTGGAACTGTGACAACTGTCTTAGACAATGGCGCAACAGTTAAAGACGACCAACCAGTGCTTTTAGTGATAATAATGGGAGTGATTTAGTTCTTATTGTATCAAGTGCAGACTTCATCTAATAACTATCAGACAACTCTGCAATTACTTGCTGGAACTGTGACAACTGTCTTAGATAAACTGTAACAACAAGCCAATGTGTTGGCATGTATTTCAAGTCAATATTTAATGGCATACAGGTGACAGCCCGATAGTTCTCTTTGAATTAACTGTGTCTCCAAAAACTGTTGTTATTACTTGATCATCATTGTTAACCAACCCATACTGTAAGCCCATAATGCACTCCAAAACAATTAACAATTGTTGTTTTTTTTTTGGCTTGATCTGACTTGACTCTGCCTGAAAGAATGTGGACAAGGCTAATAATTAAAGCTGTTGATATAATTGCTGTAGTGTTTGTTCTGTCACACTGAAGCCTAATAGAGCTAGCCAAACTGGGCTGAGCTGCTCTGAAAACAACCCAAGTGAGTAACAATTACTTGCTTTGTAGAATTTGAGAAAGACAAGCTGACTTTCATACAGTATATTGCAATGAATCCATAGATAAACTCTCACTTACAATTACATGCTAGTTGGCTAATCTGAAGTAAACTAGCCTCTAGCATGTTGAATCATGTGGTGCCAATTTTACAAACTCTATACTGTTAAAAATGGCCTATAGAGCATATGCAAGTGAATGAAACATACACTCACTGAACTTTTTTGGAAACATCTTTACATCTACATATTCATGCGATTATCTAATCAGCCAAATGTGTGACAACAGTGCAGTGCATATAATCATGCATAGATGGGTCACCTATGAGCTTCAGTTAATGCTCATATCAACCATCAGAATGTGAAAAAAAATTTGATCCCAGTGATTTCGACCGTGGCATGATTTTTGGTGCCAGACGGGCTGGTTTGAGTGTTTCTGTAACTGCTGATCTCCTGATTTTCACACGAGGAGTGAGTATCTAGCCGCAGCCTTTATTGAAAGTAAATCAAAGGAAAACGCTGGAACAAAGAAATATCCATGGTGGGAAAACTGAGGCAAACACTACAAAAATAACCACGAGGGGTAGAGGCAGGAATACGGTGACGGGCAGTGACGACATTCAACAACTGACAAAGGACTGAAAAAAACAACAGGGCTTATATACACACACGGAACAGAATGAGGGAATGACAGGCAGGTGGGGATAATGAGGTAGTGATTAGGGCCGGGAATTGTGGGAAACGTAGTTTGGAGTGAAGGTGAGGGAAAAACACAAGGCAGATAATGGGAATCGTGACAGAATCCCCCCTCAAAGGGGCGGATTTCAGACGCCCCAAAACAAAAAACGGGGGAAAAAAAAAAGGATAAAACAACCCAGGAGTGAAGGGGGCTCAGGGTGGGTGGGCAGACCAAGGAAGGCATGAGGGGCAAATAGACAGTAAGGGGGGCATAAGGGGCAAACGGACAGACCACGGGGACCAAGGAGACTAAGGGGATGATCTCGAGGTGGGGGCTGGGTCAGGAAGTCGGGAGGGGGGGGGGGGGGGGGGGGGGGCGGACATCGGGCGGGTAGAGTGGGTCAGAAGGCCGGGGTGGAAGCCACAGGACAGAGACAGGTTCAGGGGGCCTGGGAGGTGGCCGCAGGACAGGGGATGGGTCAGGAGGGACGAGGTCAGGGGATCTGAGAGGTGGCCACAGGACAGGGAATGGGTCAGGAGGGACAGGGGATCTGGGAGGCGGCCTCAGGGCAGGGAAAGGCTCAGGAGGCCTGGGAGGCGGCCTCAGGGCAGGGAAAGGCTCAGGAGGCCTGGGACGGACGAGGCTGGCAACGCTGGCTCTGGGACGGACGAGGCTGGCAACTCGTTGGCCGTGGCAGGCGTGGGCGTTGGCTCGTTGGCCGTGGCAGGCGTGGGCGTTGGCTCGTTGGCCGTGGCAGGCGTGGGCGTTGGCTCGTTGGCCGTGGCAGGTGTGACAGGCGTGGAGTAACCAGAAGCCGAACCCGGGATCGAGAGAGCCGGTTCCCCTGCAGTGAACGCTACCAGGATGAGGTCCACGTACTCTTGCCAGGTGTAATCCCCAGGGTCCGGCAAATTCCACCATAGGCGTCTGGGTAAACCGAACCTATATACGTTCTTCAGAGTTACGTCATCCCACCCGGAGTAGCTGGTGAAGAAGTGGGTGAACTCCTGAATGGATAAGTCCGCCTGGGCAAGTTCCACGAAAAAGGCTGCTAGATCCATGGACGGTCAGTTGTTCTGTTACGAATGAGGAGATGAGGAGTGAGTATCTAGCCGCAGCCTTTATTGAAAGTAAATCAAAGGAAAACGTTGGAACAAAGAAATATCCACAGTTGGAAAACTGAGGCAAACACTACAAAAATAACCACGAGGGGTAGAGGCAGGAATACGGTGACGGGCAGTGACGACATTCAACAACTGACAAAGGACTGAAAAAACAACAGGGCTTATATACACACACAGAACAGAACGAGGGAATGACAGGCAGATGGGGATAATGAGGTAGTGATTAGGGCTGGGAATTGTGGGAAACGTAGTTTGGAGTGAAGGTGAGGGAAAAACACAAGGCAGATAATGGGAATCGTGACAACAACAGTCTGTAGTTTATTCAGAATGATGCCATAGTGCCGAAATAAAGTGCTCATTGAGTGTACAGTACAGTGGTCCCAGAATATATTTTGGATACTTAGGAATTAATTAATTTCACTGCATTAGATAGCTAACAAAAAAAAGCAATGTATGTATTTCTAAAGAAAGCACACATTTCAAGCAAAACTTTTGACCAAAATAAGTTTCTTAGGTTTTAAATTATAAAGCAGTATATATACTGTTTATGGAGGTGGCCTTTGCAATTTGGAGGCCCGTTTCAAATAGCAGTTGGAGCAAAATGATTATGATGAGTAAAAAAATGCATCAAGTTCTCTTGTAAGCTGATTTTATTTAACTACTATATGGGCTATATAAACAGTTAAAGAAACACTGTCAGTCCAGTTTAAAATCTGTTTGGTCCAACTGCATCTTAATTATACAATATTTTTACCTGGGCACTTCTCAATGAGGTGATGTAAAATATGTGCAGGATATTTCTCTCACATACATTGCATGTCTGCTACTGCTTTTTGTGTGAGTTTAGGTGACTTCACGCAATGGAGTTCTTCCACATTGTGTTTGTAAATAGACCCACCTTTGCTTCTTATCCTACTTCCATTCAGATTACACCACAAACATTGATTCATCAAACTAACAATTCTGATAAAGGTGTCAATGACTCTCTGAGGTCTTGCTGAAGAGGAAAAGGAAGCAGTGGATTAAAACACAGCTAAATTGAAAGAGTGAAGGTGTGTCAGCCAGGCGTTCTTATCTGCATTTACATCAGAGCATTATTTCTAGTTAATTTCTACTTCAAAGTAATTTAAACTGTTAAATCCATATTGCATTAAAAACCGAGCAGAAGCCTAAAAACTCTCTGGGAATTAAGTCTTTTAAAATACTCCCAAACAGATATAAAAATTCATAACAAGACATGAACTGAGAACATTGTACCACCAACTAGTTAATTTTAAATCATAACACCCCCTGCGATTTATCTGAATAATAATACAGCAAATCAAAAAGCTTTGCTCTCTTGATTAATCAAAGCGAACAGCATGACTCACGTTTCTCAGTTCAGGCAATCGAGCCTGTGTTTTTGTCTCATCTGGACACCCCTCTGTTTCTTCGACAGGTCCTGCTATGCCCTACATCAAATCACGGCATCACTGATTGTAAACCGTTCCTGGCTGTGTCAAGGTACTTCTGATGATTGAGGTTTTAGCTTGAACAGGGTCCATAACAAAAAGAATGAAGCAATGGAAATAGATTTGCTGCTGTTATGCTTCATGCCAAATAAAAGCGGCTCTGAGACTGGACAAATAAATCACTTTATTTATTTTATTTGTTAGTTTATATGCTGAATGTTGATATTTTCACTTCAGTATGGTAGATCAAGTTACATTTGTTGGGTAATCATATATGGTATTTGCAAAATGAGAAAGGGAAAGCTATTTAAACAGAAGCAGTGTGGTCCAGAGAAACAGAGTGAAGTGCCAAAGATATATCGATCTGATGGCCAGAATCACAGAGCAAAAGAGAGACTATGAATAAGACAGACGTTAAGAGGATGTGAGAGTATTCCTATGATTTCCCTGTTCAATGCTACGTTTAAGCCCCTGATTTGTCCCTATGAGTGACAATGGGTAAAGAAGCATCTGAGAAAATACTGTTGCCACTGTCTGACAGAAAACAGCAACAGGGTTTTTAGGTTTTGGGCTCCAGTTTTTGGGTGAAATGTCCACAGAGTGGTGCCAAAATTGAGTTGTATAAATAATTGTTTGTAGTTGTAAATGATGTAATACAGTCAACAGGAATTAGTATTTGATTAACCATACAACCATAAACCTAACCGTCAGTGGAATAAAAATGTAATCTTAAAATACAAAATGCAACAACTGAATTATTGATTTTGTGATCGCAGCTACTTCCTGGTTTCCATGGAACCAGAACCCATGTCTCTGAGGATACTGAGTAGCACTCCAGAAAAAAATAAACCATTTTGAATTGATGCAAATATGTCTGAAGGGAAGGTCTGCTCGTCAGTAATGGCAGAATCAGGGTACCGGAACATTAGGTAACTACATGACAATTTCCTGTGTGAACATGTTGGGATGACATTGAGTTGTCTAAGATATGTTTGGAGTGTAAAATTTTAGAAAGTGGACGTGTGGTTGAAGGAATGGGGTGGTATAATTCAGTGGCTAAGTCTGACATTAGCTTGTATTTACCTTCAGAAATACAGTAGACCTACAGTATAAAAATCACACTTTCTACAGCTCCGTTGGCATATATTTTTTTTTTTTTTTTTTTGGCCATTTGCATTTCATCCAGGTTTAAATCTCCTGGGGATTAATTACTACCCATGTGCCCATTTTGTGTCTGCTTTATCTATCTCTCTGTCTTTCTCTTTAGTCTAGTATAAACACGCACACACAATAAACACACACACACACATATAAACACAGCTTCACACTTATTCACTGAGTAACACATGAAGGGATTTAAAGTATGTTGAATTTGTCAGGGGGGAGAAAAATGCATGTGTCTTAATTAGTGACTAATATGCTTCTATTATGTCTTTTCAAATGTGCTTCGGTGTGTTACTTCCAATTATACTGTCAGCCACTGAGAGTAGGCAGTACATTTCGCCATTATAGCGTACAAATTACTCTCTTTAAGCCACCATCAGGTAGTCTAAATAAACTCGCAACTGTTTCTTCAAACAGATGAAAAAAAAGGAGGTGATGAAAAGTGGTAGTTACTGGGGATGTACTGTATATTACAAGCCGTATCATTCAGCCAATGTGAAAAATATTCAAATTGAAGTGTTAGAAAATCTTTCTGAAAATATACAGAACAAACATCAGTAACACGATTCAAAAGCAATTCAGATTACTCTGCACTTTTTCTCTAAGTACTGCCATAAGCAAATGCATCAACCAATAGAGTGGCTGCTCATAACTTTATCAGTAAACGCATATTACATTGATGAAATGACGGCATTATGTCATAATGAGGTTCAGTGCAAGGGAACAAACTACAGCACACAATCTAAGCTGGCAATGTTAGGATGTCTTGAACCACTGAGATACAGAGTACAGGCAAGAAAAGCCCAGATTTTAGAGTAAGGCTTAAACTAAACTGCTGCTTGTTGCTTTTTGACACTTACAGTACCCTTTGGGTTTGATGTGGCTTTCTTGTTATAAACCTCACTTGTGTTAGCCTTTTTCATCATCATTCAAGCTAAATGGGTTTTAAAGTTGTTGCTCTCATGCACAGGGCTTGTCAATAATAATAAAGTATTCTCAGAAAAGGTTCTCACACAAATTTACCACCAGATTCACAACAGGTGTGTTTGCACATATTTTTTTTCTTTACTTGTTCTAATGTCAATGAATCTGTATTATTCTAAATGAGGGAGTGTGTGTCCGCAGTGAGTAATTAGAATAATACACGCCAAACCATCTGCATAACCTTACCTGCACAGCCATTCTTTACTCTTTGCAAACAAAGTATGCCTATACGCTCTTGCCTGACAGCAAGACTTCAAGTAAAGCCAAGTGTGCCATACTCGAAACTAATTGAAACACTTTTAAATAGGTCTAGATTTCACCTGATCAGGTGCATTTTTACGCAGAACTTGTAATGCACATTATTTTTGATACTCTGAAAAAGTATTTTTAGGGTCTCTTAGATATTCATTTTCAAAAATATTTCTGCTTAACACACTTCATTTTTATAAGGCCACCAGGAGTCTGATTTTCATGAAATTTAGGAGAGCATTGCAAAGTCTTTCAAAACTGACATTACATGCTTCATAACATGTTTGGCTGCAATTTGCATGTGAAATGTCCAGCAGTGGGATCCAAAACTGAGAAAAATGAGGTTGTAATCAAACAAAGTTTCTAAGATAAATTTTAGATGGTGGTTTTAATAAAACACATCCATAACCTAAAACTTTACCCTAAACTTAACCAATAGTGTCAACAGACATCCTTACCTTTAACCAGCAACTAACCATAACAGATAGTCTTTTAAAATGCAGAAGAAACTACATCAATTCATGTCACTTCTTTGTTGTGTCACATTTCAGCTTGAGTCCTTGTATGGTTTTGAACCACAGTCCTTAGAGTCCAAAGTCCAACACTCTATGAGGTGAGCTACCACACAAGGTAATCATATTGGAATAAGTGTATATATGTAGGTGGGTCTGTAATACAAGTGTTAAAACGTATAATTTTTCAAAAGAAGCGTTAGAGTAAAAGTGTTTTGATATAACATCATAGCAGGTTCTGAGTAATAGAGAAGTCATGATTTGTGTGAAAGTGAATAAAACACACAATTGTCGTAGCGCCTCTAGTGTTCATTTCACCTGGAATCTGTAGGGAATTGTACCTGGAGACACGTATAACAAGTTTTTCAAAAATGTATATAGAGTCACATTTTCACAGGTTGGATTTTTTTCAGCATGGTCTCATAGAATCATATTACTAAAACATTTTTTTGCAAAGAGTTTTACAAGGCTCTTTCTATGTATCAAGGCAGTTTCCTAGTTAATTAAAGTTTACAACAATTAATTTATACACTTTCACACAAATCATATGTAAAATGATTGATTATCAGTTCATTATCTGATCTGTTCCTCACACAAATCTTTTTTTAATCAAAAAGTAATTTTAAAGTATTTTTGTCTTGTTTTCCTGTAAAATTATCTAAACAATCTTAAAATATGATTTGTTTACCTGTCAAGCAAAATGGGATAAGATATTAAGTCTTGTTTTAAGATAACTCTGACAAAATTTTGAACTTTAGACTTAAAAAAAGAAGAAAAAAAAAATCTGCCAATGGGGTAAGTAAAAACTGAATTCAAAGGGAAAAAAAGTTTATTTTGCTTACCCCATTGGCAGATTTTTTTTCTTGTTTTTAGTGTAAAGTTCACTAAATTTGATTAGATTTCTCTCAAGACAAAACTTAAAATCTTATGCCAGTTTGCTTGTCAAATAAATAAATCACATTTTAAGGATGTTTAGATATTTTTACTGGAAAACAAGACAAAAGTACTTGTCTTGAAAATAATATTTTGCAGTGTAGCACATGATTTGAAATGTGAAACTTTTATCATTTGCATTACAACTACATTAACAAGCTTATTCCAGCACCGTTAGGTTGTGCGTAGCTTAATTTATGGAGCTTTGTACGTGCAATGCAAAAGACCATGAGTCCAGTAAAGCACATAAGTCAACACGTGAGCGGAAAATGTCATGGAAGTACCACAACATGACATGGTTTTCACTCAAATTTGCTTTTTTGAAACTATTGGATAGGTTTAGGTGTAGAGTTTATTGTTTAGTTTAAGGACATTGGTTTTGTATGATAGAGCATTAACCTTAATAAACTAATCTGTATTTAATCTCATATTATCTATTTATAATACTATTGATAAGAACTTCTAACTTTTTCTTTTTTTTGTCACACAGTAGACATTTTACCTCACAACTGCAGGAATACATGTAATGAACCAAGTAATTTAATTTTGCTAAAATATTGCCATAGTCACATAATTATCATTAGATCAGGCTGGAATTTTGAGTTCTGTATGTGTGGGTTTTAGAATATTCTATATATTACACCAACTAAAAAAATTAAATACACAAAATAAGTTAACTTGTTTATGAATCGTGATTTCTGCGTGAACGTGTTTTCACAATGGATTGTGTTCAAATATGTGTGTATGGATGGTTAGTGAATGAGACACATTGAGAGTATCTCCATAAAAGCTTCTTCTGAGGCTGTATATGATAGATTACCCACACAACGCATGAATCAGGCTCTATGAATATCATCCTACACACATAAATGTACCATTTATAGAGAGAGAGAGAGAGAGAGAGAGAGAGAGAGAGAGAGAATACATGCTCTTTTTAAATCATTTTCATAGTACAGTATATGTTTTATAAATGTATACGCCAATATAACCACATTATGTCTGTAAAATTTTTTGTTATACAGTTATAAAGCATGTATAACAGTTCTGTTACATAAACTTCATAGTAGATATTCACATTGTTGAAAGTAATTTTTATGTTAAAATATTAATGTGAAACTTGTTTGATATTAACAATTAATGTATTGCCCAAAGAACCTGTACAAGCCCCCTGGTAAAAAAGTGATAAAAATTACATCAATGAAACTAGAGTAACCTTACTACAGATTGTGATAAAATGAGTTTGTGATGAATATCTGGGTTACTTTTGGTGTTTTATCTGAGTTTTGACTACATGTATGCTTCAGGTAATGCAGTCAGTGAGTTATGTAAAACGGCTCCAGAGAGCCGCCTAGTCAGTATCACAGCACCGCTCATAGTGCCATTAATAGCCAGCAAACCCACATCCAAAGTTAGCCAAGCCTATATCTAAAGATAGCCTTAGCATATCTATAGCCATGGCCCACATAATTCTTTTCCACAGCCATACCATGTGAGTTTAAAATGACTGCACCCAGTAAGCCAAGGTTCTGGAAGAAAAGAGAGTCAAAATAATAACCTGTTTTGACAACTCCACTGCAATTAGGAGTAGAGGAATCTATGTGGCGGATCACAGGGCTTGCAGTGGCGGTGGCAAGAGCTTTCTGTCATTGACTAACACCCATTATACTGCTGTGTTTTTAAGCTGGTTCTGATTACCCAGTTGTTGAGAGCTTCATCACCCCACTTATGGTGTTTTTTGGATGTGCTAGGGTATGGCTGAAGTGTTATTTTGGAGATGTGTAAAAAGGAGGATGTTGTGTGCTTAATGAACAGCAGAGCCCATGCTCCCATGTATGACATAATAATCAGCCTCTAACAGTCAGGGGGAGCACTTCAAAGCCACACTTCATACCCCCAGCAAAGGATGAGTGATACATTCAAACAATCACGTCTACGTGACACTAAGGCAGTACTGCAAAGCAACTCTTATGCAGATTGATGCAAAAACGTAAATGCACATTCATGTCCTTACTGCATGACACAAAAGGATTACCCTCTGTTAGTTATTTTTGTGACACACTTAAACATATACAGGATGCATATAGCACACAAAAATGGCAAGCATGGACTGAAATCACCATTTCCAATCTAAATGGCTGAATTTGGGAAGTATGTTTTTCAAGAAATCTTCCTGCCCTGTTTACAAATATTTTTTGAAAGAGCTAATAACTGACTGATTTTGTAGTTTCCCACGTGTGTGGCATCAAATCTTTGAAAGAAATTACAACATTTGTATGAGGCACTTCATAGTGCTTGAGATATTAATAGTGCTAAAGAGTAGCAAGTTACCAAGATATACACAAGCAGATATATGTCTGTGAAATAATTAGCACTTCATATTTGAAAGGAAAGTCTATACACATTTTCTGCTAATTATGCTGTGCAAATATTTGAAATAATTTTATACAAGCCAGTCTATTATTGTGGTATACTCTATTTTAGGTAAAGCCAAAAGCAAAGTGAACTATGGTTGGTTGCTTTGCGTGTCATTCAGATAATCTCTTCCTGTCTAATTGAGCGGATCTTGGCCAGAAATCTGCAATAAAGCTGAACAGTTTGGCTAAGACCACCCGCCCCCCAGCACGCTCGTTGACTCCCGTCCGTGCTCGAGACAAGAGCGGCTCGCCTCACAGCCAGCCTGCCTATCCTCTGGAGCACGAGATGGATGAGCTTGCCACTGCATCGGAGAGCACAAGTCTGCTGCGGATTACTCCCCTGGGCTGCCGCCTTCGGGCCCGCACGCTCAGGATGAGGCTGATGCGCAGATGTCCGACATGATTGCCTGGGCTGCCGAGGGCGTGGGGCTGGACTGGAATGGTTGGATGACTGGTTACTGGGGCCTGCGCGCTGCTCACCGCTCACGAAGAACTGACGTCTTCCTAGAGGACACCGCTCTCCACTCATCACCAAGCCACCTGCTCATACGCTCTCGCTACCTTCGACGGCGGAGCGGCCCACGGGTACACGGTGATTCCCCAGGTGGACAGGGCTGATGTGTTCCACTGTGCCCCGGGAACCCTACCACCTGGTGGGGTCGCCCTGTACTCCCCTCCAAGGCCTGTAGGACAACATCTTCACTCACCGCTAAAGCCTACAGTGCCGTTTGGGGCTTCAGGTCAACTGGGAAAAGAGCAAGCTCACCCCGGTTCAGAGCATCTCTTTTCTCGGCATGGAGTTAGGCTCAGTCTCAATGTCAGCACGTCTCACCAACGAATGTTCGCAGTCGTTGCTGAAATGCCTCGCTGCCTTCTGGCCAGGCACAGCGGTCCCCTTAAAACTTTTCCAGAGGCACCTGAGGCACCATGTGATGGTCACTCCCGCCTGCCACAAAACATTCAAACCCTGGACAGACCTCTGCCTCCAGCCATTTCTTGCTCTATGAGGAGAAACATAGAGAGAAAAGAGGCCGGGCTAGGCTCGGCCTGTTCCCGGGTTGGCAAGCATCACCTTGTTCCCCTGTTTAGGGTAACCAGAAGGATTACGATGACTTTTATGGGGCATTGTGGAAGGGTACGTGCAGTCTGACACAGCTGGTCGCATTTGCACGTGAAATACCTGCCCGCTCCTGTGTCAGCAGACCACGTACACAGCTCAGCGCATGCCATGATTTAAATTGGACCCCTAATGTCGCTACTTCGACACAACGTCGAAGTGAGCGACAGACGGGGAACGTCTAGGTTACGTATGTAACCTCCGTTCCCTGATGGAGGGAACAAGACATTGTGTCCTCCTGGCCACGTCGCTGAGCCGAGTCACTGTTGTGGCCGGACCATTTCTGGCTCTTCAGAAAAATCCTGAATGAACTCGACGTATTTCCCCGCTTTTATACCCATATGTCCGGGGGCGGGGTATGCAAATACTGTCTGCCAACTTCTCATTGACCTTTTTTCATAGATCAGAGGCATATTCAGCACTCAAGAGAGACCCTTAGTGTCGCTTCTTCGACACAACGTCTCGTTCCCTCCATCTGGGAACGGAGGTTACATACGTAACTTAGACGTTTCTATTCTTATAATCAAGAACTTTGTATCAAGAGTTTGATATTTTTCTACCGTTTTTCATTTGTTTATGTCATTCACTTCAGTGGATTGTAGTCCATGCCCTCATGAAAGATGGTAAATACACCGACTTATACCTTTGTCTTTTTGTCCGATTTTCAAAACCTTTTTTGTTTCAAATAACATGTTGTGATGTTGCGATTTACCTTTGAGCTTGTTTGTTTTGTTTCATAGCTTAGAACACTTTTATTTAGTATTTTATGAAATCACTTTGGGAAAATAATGGTAAAATCTGAAAAACAAGAAAAGATGGTGTCAAAGAGGAAATAATCAAAGTTGTCCAGTTGTTTTCGTGCTGGAGACATCGGATATACAGGTTTTCAGAAGTCTTGCATAGCCAGACTTTTGATTCCGTCAAGTCAGATCCACATAGAGTGCAACAGTGCCCATCCAATTTTACAGCAACCTTGGTTCCAGAAATAAATAAATAAATAAATAAAGTAATATAAATAAATAAATATGATATATATATATATATATATATATATATATATATATATATATATATATATATATATATATATATATATATATATATATTTCTGGAACCAAGGTTGCTGTAAAAATTGGATGGGCACTGTTGCACTCTATGTGGATCTGACTTGACGGAAGTCAAAAGTCTGGCTATGCAAGACTTCTGAAAACCTGTATATCCGATGTCTCCAGCACGAAAACAACTGGACAACTTTGAATATTTCCTTTTTGACACCACCTTTTCTTGTTCCATAACATCACCTTGAATATTCTTTCACAGTATCAGCTGAACTGAGTATCTGCATCCTCTGATTTTTGTTCTTTTTTTCCTCATGTACAAATTTTATAAAGATAAGGAGGATTATTAATCCACTAGCAAATTGTAATAAAAAGTACCAAGCAGGATGACACATCCCACATGCATTCCAAAGAGGACTAAATGGAAAGGACGATGGATAGATTCCTCTGCACTCGAAAAAGCTGAAACACTGCATGAGAAAAATACATTAAGGAAATATTTACCAACTATTTTCTTTGAAATCAGCATGTGCTGCTTTTGAATTAATTGTTTGCAGTTCCCAATCATCACATTTGGCCTCTAACTATGGAGAGGCAGTTTAAATAGCTCTCTGTTACCACAGTGTTCACATTTCAATCAGATTTGAGGAAAGATTCACACCAGAGGCTAGATATTATATAATGGATCATTCAGAGGCCTTAAAAGTTTGCCTGTCAAACCTTTTTTTCCAATATCTATTTGCAGCAGATGGAAATTATTATTTTTGGTCTGTATACTGTTACATAATGTTGTCTCTTTTCGGAAGTTGTTTAAGACAAAGAATACATGCAAACAACACTTCAAGTCTTGTTTGTTCTTTAAACCAAAGAGCCTTTGTTTTAGGGTACAATTGCCCACAATGCTCAATGCATTGCAAAACAAATTTCAGAATGCATCATAAGTTTAAATAGGCTGCAGTTAAATTACTGTGGATGTAAACATTGCATCTGTCAACAGGCCAGATGAACACAGATTTATTATTCACTTCCCAAGCCTCGATCGGTGGTCTCAAAATTTGGCAGATCGCATAAACTGATCACCCATGTCACAAAAGATGCAGGGCTCCATTAACAATTCAGAATCATAACTGTCATATCATCATGGGTGTGTAGGGAACACTGGCAGATTGTTGTAAGACAACAAACTAGATTCAGCAGTTAAGAATGAAGCAGTGTGAGTGATATGGCAGATATAAAAAAAAATTGTGTACAGCAAGTTTATGGTGTCAACAGCTTTTAATCCCTTAAACGGCTGCATTCACATTTACATTACATTACATTTCAGAATACAGCAAAACCCCGAAGTAAGCCCTTCATCTTAAGTGCATGTAAACTTTGTCAAATCTTACAGAATTAAATATTTATCTGAAATAAAAGATATTGACGCCTAAGGGAAGTAAATTAATGTCCACACAGCAAACTAACAAGGAACTATGCTTCTAACCACTGGTAAAGTGCTGTAGTTCTAACCACACATGTATGCGATGCTGTTCACGAAAGTACGTTGTAACTCTGCTTTCGGGCAGCACCCAATCCTTGAACTATGTTGGTAACGGTGGAACTTGTAAACTTGGAACTTGGAACTTGACCATAGCTGGCTAAAGATGGATCTGAGAAAATAACCCCAGATGACAAGAAAATCTGTATTGGCTGTAAAAATCCTGATCAGAGCAATGCTGTCCAAACTCGTATGACCGTCTTCCTGTTACAAACTTGGGTTAAATTGGGATTTTGGAGGTGGGGGAAACCTAAAGTCACAACCCCCCATAAAAAAATAAATAAAATGAGAAAGTGTTTTAGTAAAATACATGGGTATATAAATATGGATTTATTAATATGCCTGTATGGTACGTAATTCATAGAATAGTAGAATTTTTTTTTTCTTTCAGATGAATACATTTTACTTTATTTTAATTTTTTATGAACGTTCGTTATTTTGTTTGTGTTTCCCAAAACTGCACTTAATATGAATGTGCAAGGACGCTTTTAAGTGCTACTTAAGAGAGATGCTGTCCATAAACGTGAAGTGCTAAAAAGTGCTGCTCGTCATTGCAAATTCACTGTATACTAACTTTAAAAACGTTTGTAATTGACCTCGATGTAAATATTTTTCAATATTTTCTAAAATGTACAACTTAATTCACTAAATATTTGCATTTTGT
This sequence comes from Moxostoma hubbsi, assembly GCA_032164185.1. NCBI lineage: Eukaryota > Metazoa > Chordata > Actinopteri > Cypriniformes > Catostomidae > Moxostoma > Moxostoma hubbsi. Next base: position 12,353,645 of record JAVLUX010000019.1, read on the forward strand.
TTTACAATATTTTTGTGCGGAATGATATATTTATTTTATACAATCACTGCTTCGTTCATCAGGTGTGCATTTTAATGTTTGTTTTAAAAAATTGCTCTGTGCCACCCATGGACATGGTGCAGTGGTAGATCCTGCCTGGCAAGGGAGGAGTTGCTACAGACACGGCGACCGGGGGACTGAGAGGACTGCCCAAGGGAGATGCGGGTCCTGCCAGCGTGGGGACCGTACCATGGAAAATACGTCACAGGGAGTTGCCTGAAGCGGAAACAATGCCTATGGAACCCAAGACCAACACAGAACACTCGATTTGTGGTGGGTCTGGTGGTGAATTCCTCTGCTGAATCTGCGACCAGAGGGCTAGCGAGGAAGAGCATCCAGGAAGCGAGAGCTTGCTGGCTCACCTGGGAAAGAAGGTGCACTAGATCAGCTTGGTGAAAGTCGCAAGGTGCAAGACCTGTCAAAACACGGGACGAGACCGACTCAGCCCTGAGGTTGTAGAACCTAGCAACGGTGTTGGGTGTTGCCCAGCCCACTGCTCTGCAGATGTCTGCTAGGGAGGTGCCATGGGCCAGTGCCCATGAGGATGCCACACTTCTCGTAGAGTGTGCTCGAACTGCAAGAGGGGGGGCACAGACTGGGTGTGATAGGCTAGGAAATAGCGTCAACAACCCAATGAGCTAACCTCTGTTTGGAGACGCCGTTCCCTTTCTGCCATCTGCCAAAGCAGACAAAGAGCTGCTCAGAGCATCTAGAGCCCTGCGTGCAGTCCACATGGGTACGCAAAGCATGTACCGGACACAGCAACGAAGAGGCTGGTCTGCCTCCTCCCAGGGCAGCTTCGCTTGCATGTTCATGACCAGAACCCTGAAGGGGGGTCATAGGAACCTTGGGCACATAGCCCGGTCATGGTATTACGATGAGGTGAGCATCTACCGGACTGAACTCCAGGCAAGTGTCACTGACAGAGAATGCTTGCAGGTCCTCAACCCTCTTGATGGAAGTGAGCACGATCAGAAGGGCCGTCTTCAAGGGGGGGGCTTTGAGCTCGATTGAATCAAGCTGCTCAAAGGGGGTCTCTGAAGGCCCAAGAGGACCACTGAGAGAGGGGAACAGGCTTGGCCGGGAAGGGTTCAACTTCCGGGCGCCTCTTAAGAAACCTTATAATCACCAATTTTTGAACAGATGCCACTTGAGGGGATAAAGCTGCCTGGTAAAGGGAGCTCTGGCTTGGTTGATCGTGTCTGTGACTGCAGGTGGTAGACCACTTAAGTCTTCTGCATCCCGTCCAGGGGCCAGACGTGAAGATTTCAGAGGTCTGGGCGCGAATGCCAGAGGGTGCCCCATCCCTGAGAAAGGAGGTCCTTCCTCAGGGGACTTTGCCAGTGAGGTGCTGTCGTGATGAGTGTGAGATCCGAGAACCAGGTCCGGGTGGGCCAATAAGGAGCCACAAAGTTGACCTGTTCCTCGTACTCCCTGGCCTTGCACAGCACCAGTGCAAGAAGGCTCAATGGGGGAAATGCGTAGTTGCACAGCCCCTGGGGCCAGCTGTGTGCCAGCGCGTCTGTGCCAAGAGGGGCTTCCGTTAGGGATTACCAGAGCGGGCAGTGGGAGTTTTCTTGGGAGGCAAAGAGATCTATCTGTGCCCTGCTGAAGCAGCCCCAACTCCGTCCGCAGTTGTGTTGCGATCGGCAGGGATATGATGCGGATGACTCCAAAGGAGGAGATAGCGGTCGGGTTGTGACATGTGACTTGAGCATACGCTGCCTTGGCAATTTATGTACACTACCGTGGTGGTGCTGTCTGAACATATCAAGATGTGCTTGCCCTGAATCAGCGGGAGAATCCTCCGCAGGGCAAGGAGTACAGCTAACAACTCGAGGCAGTTGATGTGCCAACACAGGCGGGGCCCCGTCCAGGAGCCAGTGGCTGCGTGCCCGTAGCACACGGCGTCCCAGCCCAGTTGAGAGGCATTTGTGGTGACCACGACACATCTGGTCACCTGCTGTATGGGGACTCCTGTCCGCAGAAAACAGAGGTATGTCCAAGGGTTGAAAGTCTGATGGCAGGAAGGGGTGATAAACACACGCATGCCCATCTTGGGACTCGAGTCTGAAGCCAGTGCTGGAGCAGTCTCATATGCATCATCCCAAGCGGGTTGTTTGAGAGGAACCGCTGTGCCTGGCTTGAAGCGAGCCAGGCACGTAAACACTGACTGCCCGTGCTCGGTTGTGAGGCATGCTTACATTGAGACTGAATCTAACTCCAAACTGAGAAAAGAAATGCTCTGAACCTGAAGCCCTAAGTGGCTGAGGTGCGAAGCATCTGGTACCTGTGGGTGCATACTAAGTCTTGAGAGTGCGCTAGGACAAGCCAGTCGCCAAGGTAGTGGAGTATGCGGATCCCACTTCCCATAGTGGGGCAAGGGCTGCCTCTGTGACCTTGGTGAAGATGCGAGGGGACAGGGACAGGTCGAAGGGGAGGACCTTGTACTGAAACGCCTAGCCATCAAACACGAACCGTAAGAAGGGTATGCGTCCTTCAGGTCTACCGCCATGAACCAATCTTGATGCCGCACGCAGGTTAGCATTCGCCTCTGCCTGAGCATTTTTAACAGGAGTCTGTGTAAAGTCCGGTTGAGAACTCACAAGTCCAAGATTGGTCGCAACCCACCGCCTTTCTTTGGGTACGATGAAGTAAGGGCTGTAGAAACCCTTCTTCATCTCGGCTGGAGGGACAGGCTCTATCGCGTCCTTAAGTAGCATAGTGGAAATCTCTGGCCGTAAGGTGCTGACGTTTTCGCGACATTTTTGTGCAGTGAATACCGCTGAAACGAGGTGGGAGCCTGGTGAATTGAATTGCGTAGCCGAGTCGGATGGTCCTGGCCAGCCATCAGGACAGGCTGGAAGCACAAGCCATGCGTCTAAGCTCCGTGCGAGGGGCACTAACGGACGATCGTTTTGACGTACTGGGTGGGGCATCACAGTGGGGGGGAGCAAGTAATGCGTTGGGAGGCAAAGGTGCATCCCGAGGCTTGAGTGCTGAGAAAAATCTCAAAGCACTTACCTTACTCCGCACACCCGGCAGGAGGCGGGTTACAGACAGAGGTGGAGATCCTGTAGGGACAGCCTTAAGACTCATCAGCACTGGCCTGCCATGGCTGGGTAGTCGTGGATCCAGAGGCGAGATGGCCACGTCCGGGGAGTGCCGGGATGCCAGGGTGCCGTGAGAATGGGGCGCGCCAGTCTGATGACTCAGGAAGTGAGAATTGCTCTTTATTGACAATTTGGGTACTGCAGCCCGAAGGGGGGGTGCAGCGAAGAAAAAGGGAGAACTGAGGATTCTCCTCCCGGCCCACCACGGGGGACGGAGTTTTCTTGCTACCAGCTCCGGAGAAAATTTCTGGCTTTCTGGGTGCACTGTCTCAGGAATGCTTAGGGGTTTTAGGGGACCTAGAGGGGGTCCTGGGAGGTGGGTGGTTCGTGGGGTTTTACCTGGTGAAACCGAGCCTGTCATCATCCCCAATTCGCCATCAATGCCAGCCGAGTCATCCTCAATTTCGTGTGAAGAATTAACGACATGGGGGGGGGGGGGGGGGTGGCTGAAGTGGCTTTCTCTCATGAGAAAAGAAAGCCACGACCGCAATGTTGCCATGGCTATGTTCTCTCACTGAGAATATAAACCATTCATAAAACGCTGCCTGCGTGTGTTCACTGCCCAGTCACACGAGACAGCTTTTATGTCTTTTTCTCTTTTATAAGAGAAGCGCTGTCGAAGCGCCCAGGGGCAGAGTCTGCACAGTGTGCAGAGAGGAGAAAGCTGCTGAAATGTGCCTTCAGATCCAACAGAAGCTATCTTGCAGAGGTGTGTGAAGCACTCGTGTGTCACACTGCCCGCTGATCACTTAACCATTCGGCTCCGAAGAAAAAATCTGTCTGGCATTCGCTTGCCCGATCCCTTTGTAACCGTATGTCTGGGGGCGGAGCATGCAAATTCTGTCTGCCAACTTGACATTGGTCTTTTCTCAAGTACAATTTCAGATGTACGCGAGGCTCTCAGAAGAGACCCCTTGTGTCACTACAATCAACACAACGTTGAGTGGGTGACGGAAGGGGAACTATAGGTGCTCAAATTGTATCATGTGTAATATTGCGATTGTCCTGCAGGTGTCTGCATAAGTCTGTGTCCTTACGATGTTCTTAATGCTGCACGAGTACTCCAGAGCACTCGTTAATCTACAAGCATTTTCAAGTTCTTCATAAGTTACGATGATTTTGGGAAATGGGCTGCAAAATTAAGATGAATCGTAAAATGGATTCTACGATCTACTTGCTAATGATGCTTTTGGGAAACAAGGCCCTGGGAAACTTACGGCCTGCAGGCTGGATCCGGCCCTCCACATGGTTTAATGTGGCCCACAGCTCATTTATCCTAAAAGCTTTTTTTTTTTTCCTTAGATATTTTATTTATTTTGCATTTGGACCTAATGCACCTCCACAAGCATTTGGACCTAATGCACCTCCACAAGCATTTAACATGCTCAGGGTTGTCAGATAAGAGACTACATTTAAGTAAACTTAAATCTAATTATGTTACCATTTAAAAAAAGTAAATGCACATTGTTCTTAGCAGGGGAAACAAACACATTCTACACAACAACCTTGTACTCATATTGTAAATAAAACATTTGTGTTAAATTATAAAATAGTTTAAAATTCTTCACTGTGGCACGAAGATAGTGAAAATTCGAATGCACATTTGCTAATCCCCCCACCCCCACAAAATAAATGATGAATCAACAAATATGGAGAACACATAAATATAATACAGATAACAGTGAAATATTTTACAGTGTGTTGGTTGAGTGGTCTTTAATCTATAATTTGGCAGGAAGGGGTGATAAACACACGCATGCCCATCTTGGGACTCGAGTCTGAAGCCAGTGCTGGAGCAGTCTCATATGCATCATCCCAAGAGGGTTGTTTGAGAGGAACCGCTGTGGTTGTAATATAATTGATCAATGCTATTTTTAACAACTAAGCAAAATCATATATCGCATATCAGTGTATCTAAGAAGAAATGGGTGAGCAGTTGATGCCATTCTTTGAAACAGAGATTGGAACACGGTGCAGTACAAAAGTGTAACGCACATCTAGATGCGGGGGCGAGTGGTCTTGTGCTGCTCTTGTATATGCTGCCTCTACAAGCCTGCAACTGACTTCATAATTAACTTGAAATATTTTTTTTAACAAGTACACTTGCTAAATAGAGATGGAATGTGTCAAATGGATCAAACAAAAACTGCAACAGAGGCCATAACACTTCCTTCCATGGAAACAAAAAATGAAAGGCAGAATGTTTGCCTCAGTCACAATTCACTTTCATTGCATCTTTTTGACATAAATAGAAAATACATGATGACTGAGGATGTCAGTCCCTATCATTTTGCCTAACATCTCCTTCTGTGATCCACAGAAGTCATACTAATTAAATAACCACAGAATTTTTATTTTTGGGTGAAGTAACCCTTTAAGTAATAAATTCATAATCATAATCTAATCTGATCAAATTAATTTCAGTGAGAGAAACAACTGCAAGATATCATTGAAAATGTGAATGCAGTTTTGTCCCAATGAAAACATTTGAAATGTTGTAATGGAGCTAACCCCATTATAGGAAAGGGTTCCATTAAAACACATAAAACAACAGAAGCACCTGTTTTCTAGTGTGTACTCCACAAGAAGTGTGCATTTTCAGTACATGATATTCACGGATCAACGCCACAGATGACATTTTGCAAGAGGCTCAGACAGAGAGTCAGCTGTCACTCTTAGGAATGCTAACCTCTCTCCGGCTACCCGCTATACCTATATATTTCTCACTTCCTCAAAAACAGCAGACAGAACCCGACCTGCAATTACCCAGCCCAGTCACTGCAGATGGAGCTCTGCTAGCAATACTGCTCATGCACTCATTCGCTTACTACCTCACAGCTTTCTCAGAGGGAACTGGAATGTGTGTCAGGTAATGAGAGCTGTGAAGCTATAACAGTAGACCGGAAAGAGTAATCATAAAACAAGAGATGTCAGTATTCACACCTGAAAAATTTTAGTCTAGTCCTTGTAGGAATGAGAAACTGAATGCTAAATTCGTATAACAATTATACAACAGCATGACATAGAATTGCAACTTTTTAGATGTTTTAATGACCTAGAAATAGTGAATTAGTGAAATAATGACATGACAAAATACACAAAACTGTACACATCCAATTATTGACCAAACCTGTCACATCCAATTATTCAGTGGTATAACACTTTTGGGCCCCACTGTATAATTATGTTGAATCTGTTATTTCTAGACAAGTTATTCTGAATTAAACACACAGTTGTTTAATTTTTTTAATATATTTTCAGAAAAGTAAAATTCAAAGTTTGGTGTCATGTGCTACCATATTTAATTGTTCCACAATGCAGGCCTTTGTGTCACTTTCAACCTCCATGTGTTAGCCACAATGTACTTGTTTTTGGTGGTATATCATTTCACTACAGTGAGACAAGTGTCATCTGAAAGCACCGGAGTAGGAAGAATCATCTTGTCTGAGTTGAATAATACATCTGCAATCTCTGCCATTATGAGGGCTGAGGCCCAACAAAAGGATGTGATTTTTACTCTATAGACTGTAATTACTATTGCAGGTTCTCATTGTGCTCCATCCAGTTAAAACGCAATGTGTCCCAATGCTAATGACTTCTTCCTGATGTGTTCATTCATCCTTTACACTTAGGCAATCTGTTTACCCAATAATTTACTCCATAGCCCACTCACTATCTCAGTATCTTGGAAAAAAAGGCACAGGGATTACTGCTCATTGTAGCTGCTTCGAGCCCATCTGTGACCTAAAAAAAGGTTCTGCAGACCCTTCAAGCTTGCTCTGCTATCTAGTTAAATTGCTTCAGGAACTGAAGTGGGGGTAAGGGCATTACCTAGGCAAGCTCATTTGAATGATTTTGTTTACCCTAAGGTATGCGTGTTCCATTATTAGAGCAAGCTGGGGTTGAATGCACTGCAGGAATAAAGGTGGATGCTTAGATGATTACGGCGCTGCAACTGACATTATCAGCAAAATTAGATGCATTCTGTTGTGTGTTAGCAGTTTGTTTCACCTCAAGGGGAGTTATGTTAAAGGTGGTGTGTGTAATATGTTTTATATTAAAATACTTTTTTTCCCTTTTGCAGCTTAATGAAGATGGACAACTATAAGTTAGACATTCGTAGGATAGTCTTGCGTGGCCAGACCTTTGACTAAATGGCAAATGGTCTGCACTTTATTGCAGCTTATTCTGGTCAAGAACCTCCCACTAATACAGGAAGAACCATCAGAATAAAGGCCTTAGCATGCCAGAGGCACTTGTTATTCAAAAAGGAATCACAGACGAATGGTCTTTCACATTAAAAGGGAGGCGAATGGTCGCCACTAACACATTCGCATCTTTACAATAGGTGTCACTAATCGATAAGCAATTTTACTGATGTATGGTAGGTAGCAGAAAACATCTTTCAGCTGGTCTGCCCTTCGCTCATCATGGATGAGAAGAACTTCTTCGAAAAGTTTTCAAAACAACCATACAAAAGACAATCAAATGATTTCCTTAATGAGAAGTTCGAAAAAATTTAAATTGTTTAAAATGTATCTACTATTTGCAGTAGCAATGACGAGTTTGTTGTTGATTTGCTCAATGAGAAAGAAAACATTTCTGAAGCTGCAATGCACAGTATTTTTATGCAAATGTGCATTTGTTTAAAATCACTGCATAAAGCACTCACACAATGACTGTAAAAACAAATGTTGTCAATTATAACAATGCTGTTTGTATTTTAATGTGATGTATATCTACGTTTGTTATGCATCACCTCAAAACACTTTGTTATGAATTAAATGTGACAACATCTAAAACACAAAACCTATCTTCAGTCTGAACAATTATTAGAGATTTTAATACTGTTAGCAATTGCACAGCAATAATGATTACATCATTTTGTGGAGAAATCACCACATTTATGGTATAGAAATGCACACAGAGTACACTGCAAGTCACAGCAATAGTATTAATATCATTTATATTTGGAGAAGAAAAACACAAGATACGTAAAGTTGTATATTAAAAAAAGTGATACAGTAAGATAAAGATGCCGCAATATACAGTACATATGATCTTATATAAGAGATATAAGATTAAATGCAAAGACAAAAAATACAGCAACACATTTTGAAGATAATCCACATAAATCAGAGTGTATTTTTAAAGGGGATGCAAGGCAGTGTTGCAGCAATATCATTTACATGTTAAAAGAACCCATATGAGAATTTTTTTTTTTTTTTCAGCTTTTAAGGCATTTGATGAAAAAATAAATACACATCCTCACCTCCTTTCTGCTCATGGATATATAGGCTTCTTGCTACTAAGGGCCTCAACAAAAATCTGATTTTAAAGATTTAATGTTACTAGCCTGGTAAACTTTGGCAAATCGAATGAATATTTTGATCTCAAAACCGCTCATTGTATAAACACAATACCTTGCAAATACAATTTTTTTTCAGGTGGACAGATAAAACAAATTCTATGTGCCCTTGTACTTCTGTGGATATGGCATCAAACCAACCACTTAGATCAGAGCTTATTAGGTTGAGAAAGCTTTGTGTACAGTAGTCATCAGACAGTAAATGGGATGTGGATAGTCCAGAGTCGCTTTACAGTATGTCATGTACAAAAGATTGTTCTGTTGTTTTCCTTCCTGACTGGCCACACAACAACATTGGCTATCGTTATTTTTGCAAATCTTTTTTGTGCCACTACTAAATTCCTGACTTCACCTTTAAGTGAAAACTGCTGGAATTGGTTTCTTCTAGGATGTGGTACAGTTGCAATTAATATTAAAAATGGCATGAGCCATGACAGACTTAATAATGATTAAATTAGGTTTTTCTTTTGGATGACAGGGGTTTGTGAAATGTTTCTGACAGAGCCAGACTATCCGGAAAGCATTGATTGAATTAAATCCTGCTTTTGCGGGACGAGTAATCTCGTAAACAAAGCTATCTCATCCACCCTTGGGCCAGCAATTCATCTCACATTCTCAGTGCCTCACCGTGTGTTATTAAGCTTGCCTATCCTTCATTCAGTGCTGGCATGGCATAGAGAGTCCACACAACCTCTATACTGCTCTTACTTAAGCAACAACACAATTATTATTTACCGGAAATCAACCACGAAGACTAAAACAGTGTTTATTAATGGGGTTGTATGAAATGCAAATGGACTGAGGATGATGAATAGTTTGTACTTAAGATATGTATACAGTTGCTCCCAAAAAAAATTCATTGCAAAAAAAATTAATTAAATGCTTTTATCAGTACTAACTTTTCTGAGACATTTCTACATTTAACCAACTGATCCCAAAATTATTTTGAGTGGATATAGTGTAACGGTGCGAAAGGGAGATCAAACAGACCCAGAGGAAACGTTTATGAAATTTATTAATAATAAAAAGCAGTCACTGTGGATGTCAAGGATCCTGGCACCGGCTGCAGCAGTAGGAAGAGGTGATAGGGAAGCAAACGTGCTGAGGCCGTGCTCGGGAACAATCATAGAAGAGTGTGTTTGTAGGATGACTGTGTACGCTGTGGAAGTCAGGAACAGATTCGTAGAAGCCTCTGTTGAAGCAAGTGAGGTCCAGAATATTGCCCAGCTGAAGAGGGCGATACTACTCCCGATACCCAGGCAGAGATCAGATATCCTCCGTGGAAGACCAGCTTACATGAAGCAATGCTGGAAGGCAACCACACACCTGACACGCAGGCAACCGCGACAGGATCAACTAGACAGAGTGAGAGCGGATAGAATACAACATCAAACAACAATCTAGCAAAGATACTTAGAACACGATGGGCTTAAGAAGGGTGTGAATTAGAGGAGATCAGGTGTTGCTAGGCACGCTAATCAGTGGCATGATCTGAGTTTCCCTGGGAACAATCAATGTTCCCATGGAAACGCCAATCATGCCTGCGAGACATGGGGGAGAGAACATGGCAAAACGGCAAAACAACAAAACAAATCCGGGAACTAATTTGAGCCGGGACATGACAGCCAAACCTTCTGCCAGCACACTGGGGTAAGCTGGGGCCTTAGCCAGTCCTGGTCCGCTGACCTCTTAAAGCGAGCGCCAGCCCATATGAGGACTTCTCGGGTAGCTTTCCAGGTGCGCCGGCATCTCTGGATAAATGTGTGGGCAGACGGAACCTATACGTCTGGTTCTTCTGTAGAGAACAGAGGGGGCTGATTACCAAGTCTGCACTGGAAGGGTGATAACCCTGTAGAAAACGACTGCAAAGTGATGTGGGCATACTCGTCCCAGACTAAATAATCGCTCCATAAAGATGGATTACGGGAGGCCACACAGCTCAGGGCCTTTTCCAGCTTCAGATTCACCTGCTCTGCATGCCTATTTGTCTGGGTATGAAACCTAGAGGACAAACTCACCATAACCCCAGCTGTCAACAGAATTTTCCTAAAAAAGTGACACAAAATGCAGAAGATGTGGTAAATGATTGCTATACTGTCTCCCTCACTGAAGGTAATTTGAGGAGGGGAATGAAATGTGCTGCCTTGGAGAACCGGTCCACTACAGTCAAAACAACTGTGTTGCCATGAGAGGGGGGAGACCAGTTATGAAATCTATGGCTATATGTGGCCAGGATCTCGAAGGAACAGACTGGAGGAGCCCGGCTGGTGGTTTACATGATGTCTTATTAGTTGCACAAATGGGGCAAGCGGCTACGCATTTATGCACTTCCTGTGCTAGTGATGGCCAGTAGAATTGCTGTCTAATGAGTGTCTGGGTGCAAGTCACCCCTGGATGGCAAGCAACATTGGACGAGTGACCCCCCCCCCCCACTGTAGAACGGGCATCAGGGCAGATCACAGAACAAATAACCGGCCCGCTGGGCACGTGGAGGGAGTGCAGAGTTTCATAGCTATGACTTTCATAGACTTTAGCCTCCACCTCCCAGAATACCATGCCCACCACACAAGTGGCAGGTACAATGGTATCCGGTGGGGTGGTGGAGGTCTCAACCTCAAAACATCAAGATACGGAGTCAAACTTGTCGTTTTTAGAGCCTGGATATATGACAGGACGAAATTGAATCGCATGAAAATGAGTACACAGCAAGCCTGTCTAGAGTTGAGGCGTTTAGCAATGCATATATACTCTAGGTTCTTTTTATCTGTCCATACCATGAAAGGACTCCTGAACCCTCTAACCAATGTTGTAATTCCGTTCTGCTGGTGTTTTGCGGTGCGAAAAAAGCACACAGATGCATCTTTCTGTCCGTGGGAGAGTGCTGCGACAAAATCGCACCAACCTCGGACGCTTCCATCTCCACCACAATCTGACTTTCAGGGTCAGGAGTAACGAGGATGGGTGCAGTAGAAAACTGCTTCTTTAATTTAGAAAATGCGGCCTCAGCCCACAGGGACCAACAAAAGTCAGTGCATGTGTATGTGAGGTCCCTCAGAGGTGCTGCGTGCTGACTGTAGTTCTTTATAAATCTCTGGTAAAAATTAGTGAACCCCAGAAACCTCTGAAATGCCTTGCAAGAAACTGGGGTTAGCCAATCAGAGACAGCTCTAACCTTAGCCGGGTCTATGTGCACTCCCTCAGACAAAATGATGAACCCCAGAAATGGAACATACTGTGCATGAAAAGCGCACTTCTCTGCCTTGACAAACAGCCGATTATCTAGCAGTCGCTGAAGCACCTGCCTGGCATGTTGTACATGGTCCTGGAGATTATGGGAGAAGATCAGAATATCATCAATATAGACAAACACAAAACGATCAACCAGGTCACTAAGCATGTCATTCACAAGCCCCTGGAAGATGGTGGGGGTGTTGACCAGTCCGAAAGGCATAACCAAGCATTAAAAGTGCCCTCTATGAGTGTTAAAAGCTGTCTTCTACTCATCCCCCTTCCTTATCCGGACATGGTGATAAGCGTTGCGTAAGTCTAACTTTGTTAAGAAAGACGATTCCTTCAAGTGCCCAAAGGTATTATATTAACTGCAAAGAATAGGGATTCTTCACCATGATGTCATTCAGCCCCCGATAATCTATACAAGGTCTAAGCAAGACATCCTTGTCCATGAAGAAGAACCCCACCCATGTCGGCGACGAGGATGGGCAGATGAGACCAGCTGCCAGAGAATCATTGATATACCTCTTCATGGCATCCCTCTCAGGAGCTTAAAGTGAATATAGCATTCTTAGTTGTGCGTTACCAACTAAGGATGCCAACACTACTGGTGCCAATGGAGACTGGATTAGGTAGAAAGACAACTGATCCAATGATTTCCTGAGACAAAGGTGGCTTTGTGGATTGAGTGATGGCAGACAGCGATGTTCCTCTTAGGGTGTAAATAGTGATGGGTTTATCCAACTTGACCATATGAAGTTGCCAAGATGAAATCCAAGTTCCCTTTGGCTCCGGAATTGTCCAAGGCAGAAATCGTGTGACAGACAGTTTCATACTGCAGCCGCCCAGAAGAAGTGTCTGAACTCCAGGGTTTTTTTTTTCCAAAGGTGTAGAACTCACCAGTAACCCCTCTCCTACTGACAAGCAATGTCTTTTAACCGGACGGGAAGCAGTCAGATAGAAATTCAATTGAATAATCAGAGACGCTTCGATCTCCTTGAGACATTCCATATAAGACCCTCGATCAAACACTCATCGGAGCTCCGTGGAAAAGGCATGATTGGAAGCAGGGATACCTGTTGTCCCATATGGCAGAGCCCCATTCTTAAGCCCTTCTGGTGAAAAGTGTAATAATGCAGGCCACTGAGAGTGGGTAGAGAGAGGGCAGAACAATCAATGTTCCCATGGAAATGCCGATCATGCATGTCTGCGAGACATGGGGGAGAGAAAATGACAAAACAAGCGAATCAAATCAGCGAACTCACCGGAGCCTGTGCAGCTGTGAGCCTCCGCAGCTGTGTCTCAGGTGGTAGAGCGGGTTGTCCACTAATTGAAGGGTTTGTGGTTCGATTCCCGGCCCACATGACTCCACATGCCAAAGTATACTTGGGAAAGACACTGAACCCCAAGTTGCTCCCAATGGCAGGCTAGCACCTTGCATGGCAGTTCCGCTGACATTGGTGTGTGAGTGTGTATGAATGGGTGAATGAGTCAGTGTAAAACGCTTTGAATACCGCTAAGTTTAAAAAGGTTTTTAAGTTTAAAACCATTTAACAAGTTGTTATAACAGTAACCACATGTAGTTTGACATTATCTATAGACATATTCTCATGGTGTTTGATAAACAGAAAGTGCCTAAATACCTTTTGTGTTCATTGTGTGCAGTATATCTATTGTTTTAGCATATAAAACCTAATAAACTTATATTTTTTTAGATATTTTGCTTATGAGTTATTGTGCTATATTTCTTTGTAGAAAACAACAAAGAACAGTCCACTTGCTCTTTGTCTATTAGTAATTTCTGAGTTAATTTAGCTTTCATTGCGGGGCACAGCACTACTCGTGCGACCATAGATGTGGGCTCTGTTTTTGTTTTGTGTAAGTTCACAAAGTTTATTGTATGTGAAGCTACCAAGGAAGAACATGCACAATGGTGAACTTTTTAGTGACTCTGGGGCTTCATACATTTATTTTACAATCAGTCTTGGCCCTATGGGAGACACCGGCTGTAATACGCACACCAACCTGGACTTGAGGCCACTTGCTTCATCACCAGATATGAATCTGAATATTCTACAAGACATTCCAAATTGCCTGCTAGTGGACCTATTCCACAAACAAACCAAATGGAAAAGGACGGAAAGAGGCTCAAGAGGAGGAATTTACAAATGATTATGGAAACGATGTGGAAGTTTGCCCTTACCCGCTATTACTTTGTCAAATGTTCGGTCCTTGCGGAATAAAACATATGAACTGTCTGTATTGATAAGATATGTTGCAGAGTTCTGCCACACAAGGCTTTTTTTTTTCACTGAGACATGGCTTTTTGATGGGGTAGTGGAATTCACTCTCAATCGATTTGATCGGGAAAGCCATTGGTGGTGGTTTCTTTACGGCAGTCCACAATAGATGGGCAGCAGACTTCACGTTGAATGTTCAAAACATCACAAACATCACAAAATAATGGTTGTCTCCTTCTGACTGCACCAATTGTTGTCTCCTAATCTCCCCTATTAAACTGCCCAGATCATAGCAATTTTGGTATATGTCCTGGGACCAGCTTTCACATTTGCTGCAGAATGTATAGCTGACAGCTATAATAGTATTAATAATAATAATAATAATAATAATAAACATCTGCCACAAGGGTGGATAAGTCATTGCATTTATGTTTTGGAAACCTTGCGTCTACAGCTCCAAGGTATGGCCACCACTTGGTCGATCTGACCATAATGTTGTCCTTCTTTTACCCTGATACAGACAAAAATTTTAAACCGAAAAAGTACAAACAAGAAACATTCAGGTATGGGATTCTGAATCTACTGAAATTATAAAAGGCTGTTTTGAAGTTACAGATATAACTTCATGGGACATATACTTTCAGTATTATAAATATTATATGAACTTGATTTAATTTCATTTATTTCATTTAATTTATCCAAAGTGACTTACAGAGCCCTTATTAGAGGGACAATTCCCCCAGAGCAACCTGGAGTTAAATGCCTTGCTCAAGGACACAATGGTGGTGGCAGTGGGGATCAAACCAACTGTTTTGATTAACAGTTTAGCGCTTTAGACCACCACCACTCTGTGATTTCTTTGTGTCTAATTTGTGGGTTACAAAAGAACTTAAACATTGTCTCAATCAGGAAAAAAATTGCATTTTTAAAAGGTGACAAACACTGTCAAGCAACTAGAAAAAAAAAAAAAAACTAAAACATAAAACTAAAGTGGCCAAACTGAATTACAAGCGGATAGTAGAGAAACATTTTCCAACAGAAAATGCATAGATGGCAAGGCTTAAACACAATGATGGGAAGAAACCACAAGTCATTTAGAAACTAACTGTTCTGATCCTGCCAGTTTTGCCTGCAAAATTGAACACATTTTATGCTTGTTTCAAAAATACAGACTCAAAATGCCACAGGAACCCTGTGAACCCTAATGCTTTTCCTCCCATTACAACTGAAGAAGGAATGTGGCAAATGTTTTGCTCCATGCCAAGCCCCGCAAGGCACCAGGGCCTGGTGGAATACAAGACAAGGTGCTGAATGATTGTGCAGTTAAGATGAAGGTTGTGCTGGCACAACTTTTCTCAACTCCAATTTTGTCCCACAGCCCTGGAAGGAAACCACCATCATTCCCCTCCCTGAAAAAGTCACATGCCAAGGAGCCTAAAGACTACAGACCTGTGGAACTGACACCTGTGCTATGCAAGTGTTTAGAGAGAGTGGTCAGCCAGCAGCTCACTCCACTGCAGTTTGTATACAGGGCAAGTAGTGGTGTTGAGTCAAGTCTCACACTACTGGACAAAGCTGCAAGGCACCTGGACTTGCAATACTCATGCATCAAGATTTTATTTATTATTTTTCCTCTGTATTTAACACAGTGCATACTAACACCATTTTACCGTGTCTGAAATACATACAAGCGCATCAAACCCTGATGTTATGGATTAAAAGCTTTTCACAGTATCTACCACAACATGTGCTGGTAATTGTTATTGTGATTTTTTTATTCTGAAGTCCTCCAGGGTTGTGTTTTATCACCTATTCTCTTCTCCATTTTCACCAATGAAATAACCTGCAACAGCAACAATCTGGTACTTCTAAAATATGCAGACGATATGGCACTGGTGGGGTGTATGAAGGATAGACAGACATTGGACAATTGCTTCAGTTTTGTTAACTAACTCACAGCCTGGAGTGAAATTTGTTGGAGATTAATATCAGCAAAACTAAATAACTGTGCTGTGGTGCTGATAATGCTCACCCACTTTTTTAATCCAATCAATCTTAATGGAGAGGTGATTGAGCAGGTGGATCCTTAAATACCTTGGTACAGAGATTGACCACCATCTCACTTTTGCCAAGCATGTAGATCATGTTTTTAAGAAGGCTCAACAACTTAATATCTGCAAGGACATTTTAACAACTGTGTGCAAATCACTCATTGAATCTGTGCTCACCTTCAATATATCATCCTGGTTTAATACTCTTTCAGTTAAATGTAAAAACAGGCTTTCAAGGATTACAAATCAGACAAATAAGATAATAGGCACAAAGCAAGTACCTCATACAGAACTGTAAACATGGGCAGTCAAAAGGAAATCTTCCATTAGTGCAACTGATCTTTCACACCCCCTCCATGACTCATTTCAACTCCAATCTGGGAGATGGTGCATGGTACCTTTGATGAAAAAGAACTATTAGTATTTTATATAAGCAGCCAAGATTAGATGTTTGAGTCTTAGTACTTTTATACTCATACTTTACTTATTCTTTATTATTTCTATTGCAACGTTGCCTTTGGGTTTTTTAGTGTATGTAATTTACATTTTTTAATTTAAGGCATGTATTTTTTTACTGAGCCTTTTCATCAAAGTAAATGTTCTTTCCCTGTGGGATAGACAATCAAGTTTTTTTTTTTATTTGAATTTAACTGATTAGCTTTGTGTATTCGACATGTCATGCTAAAAAAAAATTGTGTCTTTTATGTGAAGTTCAAGATTAATTTGAATGGCTTCTTTCGTCCTGGACAGTGTAGAATGTCAGGTTCCTATTTCATGTTATTGTTCTTCATTATTTGACTGGATCTTCCTCCCATTCTTTGAAAATGTTTCTTAATCCACATTGTTTATCTAGCCATAGATGGACCAATTAAGCAGAGCTGGAGCTACAATCCTGCTTTGACTACACTGATTTGAGTGATGTGAGGCTTCAGACACTATTCTGGATGAGCTCACAGATACTGTGACATCATATATCAGTTTCTGTGAGGATATGGTTTACAGCAAACTCAGGCAGCTTCTTCAGGCCAACAATGGTGCTTACAGAAGTAGGGATAAAATATTGCAAAATCAGGCCAGGAACACACTAAATAAGGAAATCAGAGTGGCTAAAAGAAACTACTCTGATAAGTTGAAAAACAATTTTTCAGCTAATGACCCTGCATCAGTGTGAAGAGGCCTGAAAGACTTTACTAACTTCAAGACACCATACCCCAACATTGTAGAGACCCAACAACTGGCTGTAGATTTGAATGTGTTTTACTATAGATTTGAAAGGCCC
This sequence comes from Moxostoma hubbsi, assembly GCA_032164185.1. Classification (NCBI taxonomy): domain Eukaryota; kingdom Metazoa; phylum Chordata; class Actinopteri; order Cypriniformes; family Catostomidae; genus Moxostoma; species Moxostoma hubbsi. The sequence goes on from JAVLUX010000019.1 coordinate 12,370,966, forward strand.
TGTCTCACACCCCACACCTGCTCTGAACTTTGCTTCACACAAACATCAACACTTCCTGCTTTTCAACCTGCATTTAAGATCTGCGAAGAGGAAGTGTGCTGTGTCTTCCAGAAACAAAAGCACAAGGAAAGCACAGGCCCAGATGGTGTTTGACCCACTTGTCTAAAATCCTGTGTTAACCAGCTGGCCCCCATCTTCACACAGATCTTCAATAGATCACTAGGAGCAGTATGAGTCCTGTCCCAAAGAAAACCCAAATCACAGGACTTAATGACTACAGACCTGTCACTCTGACGTCTGTGATCATGAATTAATTTGAGAGACTGGTGTTGGCCCACTTTAAGGATATCACTGGACCCTTTCTAAACCTCCTTCAATTTGATTATCTAGAAAACGGGTCTGTGGATGATGCAGTCAACGTGGGATTGCATCATATCTTGCAACATCTGGAAACACCGGGGTCATATGCAAGGATCCTTTTTGTGGACTTCAGTTCGGCTTTCAACACCATCATCCCAGCTATTCTCTGGATTAAATGACACCAAATCTCTGTTCCCACGTCTATCTGTCAGTGGATCACCAAGTTTTTGACGTATAGGCAGCAGCTACTGAGACAGGGGAAATTCACTTCCAGCACATGTATGATCAGCATTGGTGCCACCCAGGGATGTGTGCTCTCCCCACTACTCTTCTCCCTGTATACCAATAACTGCACTGCCATGGACCCCTCTGTCAAGCACCTGACACTACTGTCATCAGCCTCATCCAAGATGACATTGAGTCTGAATACAGAAGGGAGATTGAATGGCTGGCTCAATGGTGCAGTCAAAACAACCTGGAGCTAAACATGCTCAAAACAGTGGAGATGATAGTGGACTTTAGGAGGAACACCCCAACACTGTCCCCGCTCACCATTCTAAACAGCACTGTGGCAGCAGTGGAGTCATTGAGGTTCCTGGGCATTACCATCTCACCTGAAGTGGGAGACCCACATTGACTCAGTGAAAATCACAATTGACTTTGTGAAAATGGATCATCAGAGATAGTACTTCCTTCGCCAGCTGAGGAAGTTCAACCTGCCACAGGCGCTGCTGATACAGTTCTACTCAGCAGTCATTGAGTCTGTCCTCTGCACTTCAATAACTTTCAGGTTTGGTTCAGCTATGAAAACTGTACACTTGCAGAGTGAGGAAAAGAGCTGGAAAAATCACTTTTGACCCCACTCACCCAGCCCACTACCTTTTTGTACAGTTGCCTTCTGGACAGCGCTACAGAGCACTGAGCACCAGAACCATCATGAACAGTTAAAACTGCCCCGTTGAACAATAATTATGTGCAATACAAGGCTTAGCTATATTTATCCAACATACCCTACCTCTTATACCATACATTCCCTTGTATAACATAACTGTATAACATAACTTGTTTAACATAATTGTATGTACATACATATTGTAAAACAGATCAAGGACACGGGCAAGGAAGAGGCGAGAAACCGGCTTGACAAATAACTTAAAGGTTTAATGTACAACTCAAAAGACAAACACATAATAGGACGGACATGTCCGTAATTGAGCTCTCTCTCTCGATCGCCGTCTGCGAGTGGCCTTTATCCCTCTTGACGGCTTAATTAGCCTAAAACGGGACCGGGCGTGCGTAATCACGCCCTGGTCCCGCCCTCCACCATGCCACACATATATATATATATATATATATATATATATATATATATATATATATATATATATATATATACACATACACACACACACACACACACACACAACAGTTAGTTCCGGTCCTTGAATCTGATTGGATGAGAGACGTTCTGTGAGAACTTTTTTTTCATATTAAACATGTTAGTCAGCAGGTGGTTGCAAAAGTAATATGAGCCAGTTAGTGACGTGAAGTGAATTAATTAGTCATTGCTTACATAGAACAGCGCTCCGTGATTACTACTACATTACTAAAGCTAGGAAATAGCTTTAAACGTCTTTAAACTAACAACTTCAGCATTAAGGCTCATCACAGCTGAGAGACACAACAGACTGATTGATTACAGAACTCAAGGTGCTTACCTCTTACTGAAGTTTCCACATTGGATACATACTGTTTAAAATGGCGGTGGACATTGCGGTTTCTATAGGGAATGACTCTTGCGCATCCTTGTTTATCCAATAACTTGTTCGAAACAGCAAAAGTCATGATACTATTTCTGAAGTTACATGATACTAAAAAAGGCTTGGATGCATCATTTGCTGTGAACCAGCAGTGGCAGATTCTGATTGGTCACGTAAGAAAGTAGTTCCATGCACAAATGCATTTTTATGACCGTACTCAGTTTTTTCTATTTTTTTAAAAATGTATTTCAACACTGCTGTGTTTACCTGCGACCGAATCACAGCAGTGCTGATGTATGTCCATGTCGCACTCTTGCTTGTGTAATATTACTATATTTCTATATTTACTTGTACTTTCTATTCACCTTTTATTTATATTCTATTTTTTTTATTATTATTAATGTGTTAAATGGAGATGAGAGGTCTGCACTATTATTGGCAGTTGAAAGAATATTAGCCAAAATATTGCAAAAACATACAATGTAGGGGTGGCGAATGTGTAGAACTTTGTGAATGGCAGACCTTTAAACTCTGTGGAAATCTACTGGCCCAAATCATGTGTGGGCTTTGGGGGCTTTCACACTGGGCACATTTGCTGCGGTCCGATTCCGATTGTTCCCGGTGCTCCCCGCAGCATTGGTCTTGTTTCACACTCGCTTGATTCTATTGAACATTTGTGTTCATCTTACGTCATCACAAAAACGCATTGTGAACACAACGTGACTCATCTATGTTTAGTTTTTTGGTTATTTTAGGTGCTATTATGCACAGCAGAGCGAACAACAACTGCATACATATGTGCACTTCATGGCGTAACTCATCAGATGTCCAGGGGAAGGCAGCTTGCTGCAGTTCGCAAACGTTTTTTGAGGAGACAGCTGATTGCAAGGAATTAATTTGCATCTTTGTTTACACTTTACGCTTTTTCACGTTCGTGTTCAAGGTTAAATTATCACTACTGTTACTCCTTATTATACCCTATATTTATAAACTATAATAGTATTTATAGGTAGTATTTATAAGGTGTATAGTTAGATAGACAGACAGTATTTATAGTTTTGATTGTACTTGTATGTCCTTGTGGTGTCATTACTTTTTTGGGACTTTCAGGAATGTGTGGACCCTGAAACTAATGATGTCATCATCGGCTAAATCAGGTTACTTTACTTCCTGAACGAGTGTACACCCGAGTCTGAGTTGCTTTCACATTCATGCAAATCACGCTACATTTCCATTGCAACCTAACTCAGCTAGTATTGGGTTCAGTCCCGCGGTGCGCTCCCCGGGCCGCATGACGGCTTTCACATTACCAATTTCTCTATGAACTGTGCTCTGTTTCGAACTAAACTGCCAGTGTGAAAGCACTGTTAGTCATAACTAATGAATTCTACCTGACATAGTGTAGAAGCCATACAATAAAAACAAAAGAAATGTATGTAAAAATTGAGACAATTAAAATAAACCAAGCAGGCATATTCCATAAAACGTTTGAGTAAACTCAACAACCAGATTTTGCAGCACATGTTTAAATATAGTATCAACTGCTCAGTGAGTAATTACAGATAGAGATGAGGAAAAGTGTCTCAGGCAACTCATCTGTTAAATCAGCGAGCAGATCACAGAAACACAGGCCCTCCTCCTGTGGTGTAATCAGGGATTTAGTGCTCCTAATTGCTCCTTTGGAGTCATTGTGCTGGATAAATGAATTAGATTTTTAATCCCTCATGCCAGCAGGGCATATTCATCTGATCCTTGCGTGTTTATGCCACAAAGTGAAGGGAAAACACACCTTAACCAACAGAGAACTTGCATTGTATAGTGAAGGTCATGTTACACTAGGCAGTATACACATTACTTGTAATTTCTCAAGGTTATAAAAAAGCGTTTTTTTAAATCTGAAGAACACTTAAGATTGAGAAAGCAAAATTGCTTCCATGCTGGGAACGAAAATGTACAGTTTTAATATAGTTGCCCCTAAAAGTATTTAGACACTTAAACTACACTTGAAAATGCATGTCTTTCATTGAACAAGATTAAGTATCCAACCAAATTACATTTAGTTTAAATAAAGATTTTGCTAAATGTAAAAACAATAAGTTTGTTAGGTTTTCTTTTATAAAACAATAGATATACTGTTCCAAATTAAGACATCGTTCAGGTAGTCAAACTCAGTGGTAGAAAGAGTACTTTTTAACTTAATTAAAAGTAGTGCTACTGAAGAAATAATTCACTTGAGTACAAGTAGAAGTACTGAGAAATATTATGAATCAAGCAAGAGTAAATAATTAATTTGCAGAAAAAACTTAAGTAATTACGTTACTTTATAAAAATTATATTGAGTATAGTATATACTCTTACATTTTTAGAACTCAAAAACATTTTTGTTCTTGAAAGAAATTAATGCTTCATTTCACCAAGGATGCATTACATTTAATAAAAAAAAAAAAAATAAATACTGCAAAAATCATAAATTCCAAATTATTATTATAGTTTGAAGTAATTGTTTTAAGTGGTATTTATTAAATTTTTCTTTACCCGTGATGGCAAATATATACTGTGTCACCTATTCCTTAAAAAAGCATTCTAAAGAGCTAATTTGGTCCTCAAGAAAATGTTCTTTTCATTATAACAATTGAAAATGGTTGCGCTACCATGCGTAAATTACAATACAGTGGGGTTTTCCCCAATTTGCTGAGGTATTGAGCTCTTACAAGTTGCTTTACACTTGCAAGTCAAATTTTGGTTTTAATCTTTTCATGAATAGGGTCTAAATTCCTCTGCAGTGCCCCATGGAGTGAGTTATTTTTGCATGTGACACTGCACGTCTGGTAGAGCGGGGCAGCCTCTAGATGGGTATTTATTTTATTTTTTTTTATTTCTTGTCATAAATACTCTTTGAGTAGCTTTTTGTTTGACGAATGACAACCGCTACTAATGTAAACAAATGGCAGTACGCATCAGAATGAGATTGCCTTTTATGTATTTGCTGTACTTATAAGAGCAGTAAACTTTTTATTGTGGAACTTTGGTAATGAGTTGGATGTATGTATATTAACTGTACAGCAACTGTTTGAGTGAATAGAAATCACAGACACTTGACTAACGCAGCCTGTGTCAGCCGAAAGCCAATTTGAATCTGGCAGCTTATAACGTAACTGACTGTTGCAGAAACACATATGTGTGACGCTACTCTGTGGGGTGTAACAGTCATGTGTTACATAACATACGAAAGGGTTAAAAATAGGCAAAAAGAAACACATTTCTCCTGAAATTCTATTTTCTCCTAAAGTCTATTGTTTTAGAGAGATGAAGGATGTTCCATGCATTACTGTTTTGAAGAAAATTATCTCTAACCAGGATAGAGAGGGAAGTGGACAGCCCAGATGCACAACAAAAATACTGTACAAAACTAATATAATACAATAACATAGAGGAGGAAAGTTATCTTCTATGATATTGCAGCAATTATCCAGACATAGAATGAGATAATTAAGCAAATGTAATTGTATTAAAAAGTCTTAATTAACATAATGGTTATTTAACATATTGATATATTATTATTAAGTAAGCTGAAAAATTTAGTTACATTATGTTTTGTGATATCTCATACATTCTTTATATAACATTCATGCCTATTTTGAATTTCGTGATATTTCTGTTTATTTCGGTGGCATTTTTGCCCTGAGTTTTGCTTTTAAAGGTATTTAAAAGTTTGTTTTAGACATATAGTAGCAAGAAAACAGATATCCCCACATATAATATCACACAGTTAAAACATTGACAACCTTAAAATTAAGTGAAGTTTGATCATTGGTTAAATGTTGTGGCACGGTGGAGGGTGGGGCCGGGTCGTGACTCAACACGCCGGTCCCGTATTAGGCTAATCAAGCCTCCTAGATGGTTAAAGGCCGACCGCGGCGGACGTACATGAGAGAGAGATTGTTCACGGACATGTCCGTCGTCCTATATGTTTGTCTTTTGAGTTTACCATTAAACCTTTAGTTTGTATGTCAAGCCGGTTTCTCGCCTCTTCCTTGCCCGTGAGCATGAACTTCTTTACAAATGTGTTCAGACGGTTTCTTCATATCTGAATGAATGGCTCCTTTCCAGAATAAATCACAGTATTACAGTTCTTGTAAAGTGACATGGCAGAAAGTCTTGAAGAAGCTAGAGAAGAGAGGACACCGGCGGCAGAATATGTAAGCTGCTGTGCTCACGATGCTGTGCCCTGCGGGCTTCTGTCATGCTGTACACCGCGCGTTTTAGTTTATAAACAGATTTAGTGCTCATAACTCTCTTCTTCCAAAAAATTCAGAAATATTATGTTGTTTTTTTTTTTTTTTTGCACTTTGTAATTGTGGAGAAAAATAACTAGCGAAGTTGAATATTTCATTTTTAATCAACTCAAGTAAAAGTACTGTTATTTATTTATAATTAAAAAGTTCAAAAATTTGAAAAATGTACTCAAGTATTGTAACGAGAGTAGTTGTAATTTCTTTACTTTCCACCTCTGGTCAAGCTTAGTGAAACATATTAAAAAGGGGACCAGTTTGTTATAAGTCATTGAAAAAGTAAAATTATTTCTGAGAAACAATTATTTATTTTTATTTTTGAAGATGCAATTTGGTACGATATCTTGTTCTACTGTAATTAAATCCATACATTTTGTAAGCATGGCTTAAGTATTGAAACACAGTACAGTTTGGGCATTTGAATACCAGTAGTATTCAACTTAATTTTATTTAAATTCCAACAGTTTTAGAAAAATTATTGAATTATGATGTCAGTACTTTGCTAGAAAATCTATATTTATGTGGTTTTGAACAAACAACTGTTTGTTGAATCACCTGAGTTTACCAAAGTAAAACCAGACTGTCCTCATCAGTGATGCTAATTCATTATTAATGATATAGGGAATTAAAACTGATTATTCCATCATTCTCTCTTATCTCTCTCTCTCTCAGGTGGTGGGTCAGATTGACAAACTCACATCAGATTTTGACTTTGACTTGGAGCCAGATGATTGGACGGTGGCAACAGCGAGCAGCACTTCGAGTAGTGAGCGTGGTCTGGGTGAGGCCTTCAGATTGGACTTCCTCAGTCAGGACATGCTCTCAGATAGCTGGGATTTTTGCAACTTCTTGGAGGCATCTAACACAGCAAACCAGAAAGCACACAGGGAGGAGGTGGATGACGGACAAGGGAGGTCTTCAACGGCCACACCTACACCCGCCACTGCCAGCGTCTACTCGCAGATGAATGGGGGTCTCCCAATCCCTAACGGACCTTTAATTATCACCCCAGACTCCTCCAGCGAAGAAGCATCCAGCTCAACACACAGTCAGAAGACCTCTCGCACATCTGGGACAAGAGAGAGGGTCCGCTTTAGTGACAAGATACTCTACCATGCCTTGTGCTGTGACGATGATGAAGATGAGGAAGATGATGGTGTAGAGGAGGAAGATAAAGGGGATTGTGGCACCCCAGACACGGACAGTGAACCTAGCCCATTGGCTTGTTCACCCACGCCCTCTTTGTCCTCCTCTGACCACACGCCTGCTCATTATATCTGTACAGAAACAGCCTCTGCGGGTCCCTCGCCCATAAAGTTGCCAGTATTAGGGTCTCACACGCTACCCAGGAAAGCTCTTCTTAACCCAGGCTGCCAAAAAAAACTGCTACGAAACAGCAGCACGCAAACAGTATCAGACAAAAGCACTCAAACTGTACTGCCCTATATCCCCATCAAACAGAAAACCAAGGACCTCTGAGAGAATGCCTGATTTAAATGTCAAAAAAAGAATAAAAGAACGGACTAAGGAATATTGCAAAGAACTATATACTATTTAATATTAAATACATAGATCATAGATTAAAACAAAACATTAAATGAATTACTAAATAAATTATATATGTGAAACTTTCAAGACTTGCTAAAGTCATTTTATGACTAATGCGTTTGGAGGAGTATTTTTATTGCACCTATTTAAAAGAGTTGAGTTGAATGAAACAGTTTTTTTTTTTTTTTTTTGTGAGGTCTTGTATGAAATATTGTTGCCCCTTCACTCTTTAATCTGAGGTTTCTTTCCTATTAAGAGGTTCAGCTCTTTTAAGGGGTTATTCAGATTGACATTTGTTTTATTAATACAGAGCTGTGCATTCTACAACTTTTTACTCTTCATACTGTAGTTAGGAAAAGTTTTGAATGCTGTTTTGTGTGCAGATGACAAGACCTATACACTCTTGTCTATGTATGACCAGCTGCAAGAAGAACACTGTGTGACTTGCCTTTGATTTTTTTATAAAGTATTTGAGGATCCTACCCCTAGTACAAAACGTTTGGTTTGGGGGAATGGGATGAAGGGATAAAAAAAAAAAAAAACAGAATTATTTTGAAGTGCCTGCATTCCACTCTGACATTTACACTCCTTCTTTTACCTCTCTCCTCTCCACGGGGGAAAGCAAGGTCGTTGGGGGTGATGACTTGAATCTCAGCGCACAAAGCCGTGATGCAAAAGGTTATGTCTCCCCATTCTTGAGCCCAGTGGGGATTGTGCACTCAATAGCACTGTGTTTTATTCAAAGGGATGTTGCCAATAGCACAGCTGATCGATCCAATGGGTTGAAGGCTCGGTGAGGGGGCTTCTGTGCTGAGTCCCTGGCTCCCGGCTTCGAGGGTCTTTAACAAAAACCTGCCTCTCTGTTAGAGCTTTTGGTATTCACTCTACAGCGCAAATACAATTCTGTCTTGGGAAGGGGCGGAGGGTGGTGAGAAACGAGTGAGTGGGAGGAACAGAGAGATAGACAGAGGGAGAGAAACTATACATTAGAGAAAATGGAGAGGCAAATGAAGGGCAAAGTAGCCCAGCAAAATGAGTCTTTGAAGACAGATTGTTCTTAATTACCCCCTCAACGTAATCATTTACTCAATCATCTCCCAGAGGAATAGAGATGGTCAGGGCAACAGATCCTGTGCTATCATGTCTCTCTACAATCTACATATTAACACTCTTATGCATTTTAAATACTAAACACATTTAACAATTGCAATCAGAACCTAATTTGGTCAGATTGTGGATTGAAATCAAGTACACTAATTGATGACAATTGGTGTATACAGTACTAAAGAAAATTTTATATTTACTGTAGCACATATGTATTATGTATGCACAAGTTCACAATACATGGCAAAGGAGCTTTCTAAAGATATCCAAAATAAAGTTTCTGCCAAGCACTACAGCAATCAAGAGGTTATAATGATACCTGCTATTTTTTTTATAATGATAGAAACCCAGAATCTAAAAATCACAATGCCACTGTACTTCCTCCACATCATAAAAAAAATAAAATAAATTATACCCATTACATATTGCCATGAATATTGGCTAAAATGCTCAATAGATCAGATCAATAGATTATTGTGCCAGGAAGATACAATTGTAATATTGCTTAGATAATAAGTTATTTATCTGCAATGCATTAGGCTACTGTTATTTTTCTGTCTTTCTCAAGATAACTAGAAAAAAACTTGAGCACTCTGTATAACTTCTGTGTTCAGAGCACAATAATAATAATAAAACAACAACATGATTTTATGCCTGGGAAAAAGGCAGAACTATAACAATGTATTGATGTTATGAACCAGAAATCTCTGTTCTGCTCTATCATGCACTTATCTTGGAAATTAATCATCGATGTGTATTTACAGACAATATTTCTTTCAGGTTCAGTCCCATACTTAAATTTAGGGCCTTTGTCTTTTTTCCCTTTTTTTTATTTTAGTTGTATTTTTTTTTTTTTTGTACGAGTACCGAAACCTGTTTTTTGTTTTTATTTTTCTGAAATTCGATATCAACAGTTTATTTTTTGTTTTATAATCAAAATGTTGTTTGAATAAATTAATTAATTAAAACTTTAATCAAATTAAAATATAACTTTAAAGGATATTAGTTTGTGGACAATGAAGCTGGTTCAAGGTCAGTCCTTTTCTTCTTAAACATACACAATCGACAGTAATCATCGATAATAAAGAAATCGGTTTAAATAAATTAAAGCACTCTAAACAATTAACACTCTCTCTGTGCCGTTGTGCTTTCAGGTCACTCTCTCCCCTCTCTGGCGCTCTGGCGTGACTTTTCAGGTCTACCTCTGCCATCACTATAATGAGAGACAGTTGTTAGAGATAATTATGACCCAGGTGACGAGCCTTACCGTTATACCACATAACCACGCCCCCCCATGCCAAAATAACAGTTAATTTTCAACATATTATTGTATTATATTTATTAAATTAACTGCTTTATACAGAACCTTACAGCACAATCCAAAATACAACATTGTAGTTATATTTTGTCAAATAAAGTGTAACATAATAGAGCAGATGTGAGATATTGCTGAAAAATAATACAATTATTACTGATTTATTATTGTTAGTAGTAGTAGTAGTGGTTATACAGTCAATATTAAATAACAATACAGTAGTGATCTTTTTCTGTCGTACATTTTTCCATTTAAACTAAGCTTTTATTTTGGCATAACTTTTACTTTGAAGTGTTTCTGTGTTGTTATGATGGTAGCTTCTCAATCCAGAAAAGCCAGTCACTACACTACACACGTGATTATTAAACCACAAATGGCTGCTATTTAATTCAATAAATATGTAGCCTGTATGTACCTCGAGCTACAAAGTGAATCAATGCTCTGCCTGCTGTTATCTGCTTCAAACAGGGCAATGCTCATGAAGGTGCTTCAGAAGCACTAACATTGAAAGCACTCATAATATACTGTATATTTATCTAATTAAATTGCAGCTTTTACAGTTAAATAATCTTACTTGGACATAACGTGATTTTAATTTGTGTGCTAAATGTTTACTTAATGAGATTGGTATGTTAGATGGTATCGGTTTTTGGTATCGGAGCATTTTTACGAGCACAAGTACAAGTACATGAGCGCAGTCTCAGACCCAATTCAGTCCCAGAAATGGTATCAGTATTGCATCCCTACTTAAAATCATTGTATACGTGGTCTCTAGGAAAATGCTGCCTATTCATTTAGCCGTAATTCAAGAACTTTTTATCTCTTTCTACATATTATTGAATGGATTTTCTTATGGTCTGTAAAGGAGCCATTTAATTTATATTCACATTTTACATTTAATCAGATGCTTTTATCCAATGCCAGTTAAAAAATGAGGAAGGATATAATTTGAGGGATTCATCTTCATCAGTAACATGAAAAGTGCTGCATGCAAAGTTTAAATTGTATTACAAAGAACATATGAGCCAAGAAAAATCAAGTTCAAATTTGTTTGTGTGTGTAGAGTTAAGTGCTCATGAAAAGATGTGTCTTTAGCCATTTTTAAAAAAAAACAGGGAGGGAGTCTGCTTCACGGATGGTGTTGGGAAGGTCCTTCCACCATAGAGGTATAGTGAAACCGAAAGTCTGTGGAAGTAATTTGTTACCTCTATGTGTTAGTACCACAAAGTGTTGCTCTTTTTCATACTATAGCCTTCTGGTGGGAATGTAGCTCTGCAGGAATGATTGTAGAATAGATGGAACAGACTGTTCTCTATGCCAGCATCAGAGCCTTGAACTTGATATGTGCAGCAACTGGCACCCAGTGTAGAGAGATAAGGAGGGGTGTGACATGCACTCTCTTGTGTTCTTAGAAGATCAGCCATGATTCTGCATTATGAATAATTTCCAGAGGCGTGATTGTGCATGCAGAAATGGCAGCTAAAAGAGCATTACAGTAATCCAGTCTAGATATATCAAAATACTGAACAATGAGTTGTGTAGCATGTTCAGAGTAGGGATGCACCGATCCAATACCTGGATCGGTATCAGCTCCGATACTGAAGCTTTTAGACTAATTGTGTATCGGTCCGATGAGCCCAATCCAAATCCGATACTGTGTGTTAGTCATGTGCATTACTGTCAAGCTCAAAAAATGACATAAAAGAACCATAAATACACAATTAAAGTAGTTAATATGACTCATGCATTTTATTCAAAGCCACTTGAATACATGTGATAGCTCTGAATCACAAAAGGCTGTGTTTGATAAGTAAATATATAGTATGTGCAGCACCAGTGCATTAGTGAATGGTGCTGCTCTGTTGACACAAACTCACACACAGGCTGGTGATGCACTCGTGTGCAATATTTTAGCGCTACTCAAGAACAGCATCTCAGATGTAGATGCTCAATAGTTCGGTTCACTAATAATATGCGTTTAGAATGTCACTGGAGGTAAATAAATCAAAATAATAAAAAATTAAATGAAATAATAATAATAATAATAAACACTGGTTTCTTTTCTACTGAAGACTGGAATTACTGTTAATTTTGCTGCTACATTATCCAGTATATTAGTTAATAATAAAGTGTTTCTAAATAAGCTATACATTTATATTGAAATAATGTGTACTTAGAGGTTTGTGTTTCTTGACATATTAAAGAGTATTCACAATTAGTTCCACAAAATAATAATCTAAACTGATTATGCAAAAAACAACAACACTGGTATCGGCTTGGGATCGGTATTGTCCGATACTGAGATTTACGACATCGGAATCGAATCGTAAGAGAAAAAGTGGTATCGGTGCATCCCTAGTTCAGAGTGGAAGGGTCTAATCTTCCAAATGTTACATAGTTTAAATCTACATGATCGGGCTGTTTTTGAGATGTGGTCATGTGTTCTGACCGTTTTGGATGGTGTTATTATAGATGAACCCAGCTGAATGATGATGTTGTGCTCAACAGCAGGGTTGGCTGGAAAGACGAGGAGATCAGTCTTCACTAAGTTAAGTTGAAGGTGGTATTCCTTCATCTAGGCCAAGATTTCTGCCAGGCAGGCCGAGATTCAAGCAGTCACCTTTGGGTCATCAGGCTGGAAAGACAAGTAAAGTAAAGTGTCATCAGCTTAGCAGTTATAAGAAAACCTGTGTGTCTGAATGATGGATCCCATATATAGAGAAGAGCAGTGGGCCAAGTCCTGAGCCCTGAGGTACCCCAGTAATTAGCTGATGTGACATGGACACCTCACCTCTCTAGGCTAACTTGAAAGACCTACCTGAGGGATAGGTCTTGAACCAGCAGAGTGCCTGATGGATCTGATGGATGACTGTGTAATTTCAACCTAGTCTCCAAGAATGAACGTTACTATAACTACATTTTCACAAACTGAGTTTTATGTGCCACTTTCTACATTTTGCTGCAGGTTCCTGGTGAAATTAACACTATAACCACTACAATAACTATTTTGTATTCACTTTTACACAAATCATGTGTACTATGGCTGTTTATGACTTTATAAAAACTTATTTTTCAATCCATTTCTCACACCCTGATATTTTATGATATTGAAACACTTTGATTTTAACAAATCATTTGAAAAACAATACATTTGAACACTTGTATTGCAGACCCAACTTAATTTACACATTTCTTACAACATGATTAGCTTGTGCTTCAGTTCACATGATAGAGTGTTGGACTTAGGACCTGGAGACCAAGCCTCAAGCCCAGCTAAGGACGGTCAAACAAAAGTGAAAGTGAAGTGAAAGTGCCATAAAAGCAACACAAAATTACGTGGTTGCTCCAGTAAATGTGCTTTTAATGTCGAATTTGCTTTTAAAACACTATTGGTTAGGTTTAGGTGTTGATTTGAAGTACCTCTAATTACATTTTTTTAACACAATTGGTAAGGTTTAGGTTAAAGAGGTAAGTTTTACCCATGGAAACATCTAATGTTCACTTTAAAACCCTTATCTGATTACAACATCATTTCACTTGATGTTGGCACTTCCACTGGACATCTCACTGAGAAATGCAGCCAAATGTGTAATAATAAAGCTCATAATTTTGGGTTGCCATTGGGATGTACATTTCATGAGATCAGGCTGGTCATTTCAGAATTGCACACCCATGAATGTGAACAGCTTAAAGGGATTATTGGTAGTAACTGCAGCATTTAACTGCAATTTTGAACTTTTTGTATGAAAGGACCCAGTTTACAATGTCTCAAATTTACTTATTTGATTAGAGACCCAGAAAAAGCACAGAATCCTAAATATGTTATATTACATTTATAACAAAATTATTCTTTATTTTAATTATTTCTAAATCTTAAAATGTTAGTTTATGTCAACGTTTGAATTATATTTTGAGATTTTCAATATGGACATTTGATCCCACCAATATATGTCAGACATCACTGCAAAGTAGTCAATGTTCAGTACATTTACATGCACATTAAAAGTTTAATTTCAGTAGGATATATTTTATTACACATTGTGTCATATACTTGGACAGAGAGAAGAAGACCAAGCTTTATAATAACTGCGCATGTAAACGTACTGCCTGAAGACAACCATCAAGTAATCATTAAATGATGCTTGTGTCAGCTGTAGTAAATATGCCCAGAACACGTCTGGTCCTATGCTTGAAAACCAATGCCAACCTTTTGCTTACATTTTCATTAATCTTGTGTATTTAATGTTGAAGCTTTGTGGTGAAGGATGCATTGAATAACAATCAAAGGATCACACCCCGCTGCTCCAGCTGCTATTTCCTCCACTTAGATTGAAGACCAACAGGTCATCAGACACATTAGCATAAACATGCAAAACACTGGCTAGGATAAAAACATGACATCTAACCAAGCCATGCATCTAACACTCGTTTATGGCTGATCTTTATTTTATAAATTTTCTTCAGCCTTTTTTATATACAGTGGCATATTGTATGACTCTCAAAGGGCTAAAAACACTTCAATGTTTTTCCAACATGCCATTAAGTTATCAGATTACCATTGACATATTTGTCTTGAAATGAATGAGCTTGGGTTGGTCATTTAAGTTGTTCTGCACTGAGCTGAAGTGAGTACAGAGCTTTGCTCCTTCAAGCAAAACACATAGATGAGTTTGCTGTTAAATGAGCTGCATGATGTATGACAGGGTTTAGCTATTGATCTATTTGTATATTTGTCTGTGCGTGTGTGTGTTTGTGTGTAAGTGTATGTGTGTGCGTGCATATGGCTGAAGAGATTTGACCAATTTAATATATCTTCTCCAGCCAGCTGTAGAATGCCAGTCTGCCCACCAACAAACAAGTTGAGTGGAGGGTGAGGGGGGATTATTTGGCCAATTAAAGAGAAAAATGAAGTGGATTTGCTGATACAGTTATATTGGGGACTGCATTCCAAGAGAAAGAAAATAATAAGCTTTCAATCTGAGAGGGTGGCAGAAGGTTGCAGAACATTTTTAACTACTTGGAGACAGATGAGACAACATCTCAAACTTTACATTTTTCGGCATCCAGGCCATCATTACTTTGTACCTCAAGAGAACAAGAACAATTAATTAGTGTTTGCAACAATTTTGGTCAAATGTTTATTCCTGGGTGAGACTGGGGAAGACTCTAAGCTTTCTTTTTTCTTTTTTTAGCACTTTGGCATTTGAAACATGTGTTCTGACAACAGATAAATGGTCACCTTAACTTAATCTTCACCCATCATCTCTCACTCAACCAATAATCGCTCCACACTTTCGTGCACAATCTTGTACTCATGGAAAATATGAAACTGTCCTATGGAGAAGTAACATGACCCCAGTCAGTCTGGTTTTTTTGTGTTGTTTTTTTTTTTGTGTTCACAGACATTACAAATCACTCTACCACCGGGCTGTAGAAAATGGATGACAGTTCTGGGTGGCAAATAAGAGCCCATAAGGAAGAGAGCTCACTGATTACTAAAGATTGGCTCGCTTATGGAAGCTACTCAGACTTGATTTGTTTCATCTCTGTCATTTATTTCTGGCAGCAGACTGAAAAAAATATTTCTGTTCCCTCAATGTTCATTCTGTATTTTCTCTACAAGAAAGGCTAGTGGGATTTTTATTAATGTTTGAGTTTTCTCTGGTAAGTGTTCTTTAATATTTTGTTCAAATGCAGCATACAAATAGACAATGTAGCTTTGACCCCCAAATGCACAGATGCGTCTGAGGCCTATCTGTCCTATCTGCACTACAGTATTTAGGTAAGCAGTACCTCGCTAATGCAGTAGTACACTTTCTTCCTATTTTAATATTAGAAGGTAGAAGACACTGTTATATACTGCATTGGAGAGGTATATTCTACCTTCATATATTAAATTAATAAATGCTAGTGTAAGGAACAACATAATTTTAACAAACAATATACTCTTACATTGTTTTGATTATACAGAATAATGCAAAACTGCCAAATTGCAACAGTTCTTAATGTACACCCAAGAATATGAATACATTTTTACTGGTCCCACTTTATAATAGACGTCTTTAACTTTAACTACTGTAAGAAATTTGGCTAATGTAGATTTACACGGTACAGATTAAAGTGCCGCAATTCTCCACCATTATTTGTAGGAACAGTACGTGTGAGCTAGGAATTAAATTAAACTGTCCTTATTCTACATTATTATGTAAGGAAATTTATAATGGAATTAGTCGCATTCAACATCCATTATAAATTAGATAAATGACAAATAACTAGATTATGTGTCTAAATAAATTGTAGTTGTATCTGCTCACAATTTCAATTGTAAAGGAATTGGCTTTAATAAGGGAATTATTATTAATTCACTTATTGGAGTAATAATATTCTCATGGCTTATTGAAAATAATATTGCACATATTTAGGTATAGCTTTGAAGCTAATTCTTTTAAAAACAGGGGTGAGATTATTTATCAAAATATACCACAGTCAAATTATCTTTTAATACAGACAAACTTTATTGCTATTCTAAACATAAAACTAATCTAACACATAAAACATGAAACAAGATCAATACAGTGAAAATGAACTTCTGTTGTCACTTCTGAGTCTGTTAACAATACATTAAGAACCATTTATCCTTCTTTGAGTCTAAATCGATTTGCAATCGGATTACTCAACGTATTTAACTAATACACCAGCACTTTGAGCAAAAGTCTGGAGATGTCCTTGCATGTCGTTGCATTTCCTTATTCTTTGTGTTTCTTGGTTCGTTGGCGTTTGTAGAATGTTCGTTCCGTCGATGTTTTGGGCTCTATTATGATCGCAGATATTTATTGTCTGGATGAAGCGAGGCCTTCCGCAAGGAGAACTCGTGACTCCCGTTGGGTGTGTGAATGGTAGAGCAGAGAGCGAGAGGCTTCCTCGGGACTTTTGGTGTCCCGAGTTTTCCTTGGACTCTACATGGCATGGGGGATCTGGAAGAAGCAAGCAATGCTTTCAAATAGAGCGTTGCAAGAATGAAGTTCAGCAGAAGAGGAAGATCAAGAGAATAGAGAAAAGAGGGAGAAGAGGGGAGGTTCTTATTGGGTAGGGAAGTTCTGAACTGAAATTGGCCACACCCCAAAGGTGTCCTGAGCCAATCAGAAGTGACTTCCCAGAGTCACATGGTCGACTGGGCTGTCCTTTTCAAAAGTTGATGTATGATCCTTTGTGGAGGATTCTTACAAACTCCAGCTCAAAAATAGTGCATGTTAAATCATAAACTTTTATATCTTGAAAACGGTACAAGAGACATGACATTTGTTGTCATCAAAATTATCTACATAAACAAGCAAGCATTTATATACTAAATATTACATTCTTTAAAGAATATTATATGTGTAAGTAACAAAACATGAAAATCCCTGGTTACAAATCATACTGGTTAATTCATTCATTTTACAACATGGATAATATATTATACATTATGAGAAACCTGATTGTCAGGTATAATATCCAGTTGAATATCAAGTTAGCATACCAGATTAAAGATAAAAATCATCGATTTGTCAGTTATAAGTGATTAACAATCACTACACATTTTTTAAAAGGTACATCAGCTATAATCATTAATTAGCCAGTTATGCAAGTGATAACAGGTCAGAGTCATTTTCAGAATTATCTAGCAAGGCTAGGTATGGTGTATATTTTATAGGGTTAAAGCACAAGTACTGGGACTGGGATGAGGATCTCATGAGGATCTCACAAGAAACCTTTTAAAAAAAACCTGCTTTAGGTCATGATGAGGGTTTAAGTTTGTTGAACAAAAAAGGATCTTCTTTATTGGTCAGCTCTGTCAGTACAAACCCTAGTTTGAAATTAAACAGGTATGGGAGAGACCTTCAGTAATATAGGCGCCAAAGATTTGATTTTATGAATCTCTAATGGCTCGGTGGGTGGTCTCTCTGATCTATAGAATGTAATGTTGTGTTAATTTGATGGCTTTGTTCATGGATAATCCTACACTATTATAACATTAAGTCACACAAATCAAACAAATGTTATTACTTCCATAATTCAAGAACATGTAGCATTGTATGCATATTACATAATTATTTTAGTCTTTAGATGTATACTGTATATTTGTATGTGATCGAGAATACATCTGGTATCAAAACAAAATGATAAAATACTAAATTACAAACATATATATATATATATATATATATATATATACACACACACACACACACACACATACATACACACATACATACATAACACACACACACACACACACACACACAAAAACAAACAAACACACACATTCTCTGAGCACTTTCTTATGAACAATCAAATTAGTCCTAATAAAGTGCTTGATGTGGTCTTCTGCTGTTGTTGCCCATCCGCCTTAAGGTTCGAGAAGTTGTGCATTCTGAGATGCTGTAGACATTCTGTCAGCTCGAACCAGTCTGGCCATTCTCCGATGACCTCTCTCGTCAACAACACATTTCCGTTCAGAGAACTACCACTGGATTTTTTGGCAACATTCTGAGTAAACTAGAGACTGTTGTGCTTGCAAATCCCAGGAGATCGGCAGTTACAGAAATCCTCAAGAGGACAGAGAACCAACAATCATTCCATGGTCGAAATCACGGAGATCAACATTTTTCCCCATTCTGATGGTTGATGTGAATATTAACTGAATCTCCTGACCCGTATCTGCATGAATTTATGAACTACAAAGATGAAAGATTAAAAAAACACCTGGCAGTCATTTTATAGCAGGAAAATCTTTTGAAATTGAGGTCAGTTGTAGCAACTGTTGGCACAGTGTCTGAATGGAAAGAGTGTATCCTTGAGAGGCTGGGGGGTGGGGGCAATCATGCTTGATGTGTCTGCGAACAGCAACAACTTTTCTGACAGTGCACAATAAGGTTGGAAGAAAAACAACATTGTTATTATTTGTTTCTTTTTTTAGCATATACAAGCTTTTCAGCACTTCAATAGTAATCACAGGGAAGGGTCAGCAGGCCACAGTTTTATTCAGTCAAACAAGGGACACACATTTCAAACAAAACATTTCTGCAATAATCTGAGATAACCTCTAACATAATTTGTTTGTAGATGCCAATTAGTTTGGTTTACCTTTCCAAATACTTTTTGAAGCCATCGTAGAAAGATTGATAGGCTGACATTATTGATCTCAGTTGAGAAATTCAGGGCAAACTTTTCTGCCTCGGGTTTTAAGTGACCTGGGACCTCATTCCACCCCCGTAACACCTGCACCCCTTTTTGGTGTTACGACCATGCCTCCATTAGTATTAAGTGTTAATATCTCAAGAATTCCTCCATTTGTTCATCTAGTTCCTTAATTTCACATTTTCTTCACAAATGTTTAATTAATTCAAACAATTATGACTTTAATTTGATGTACAGTATTAAACAGTTCTGCAGAGAGCAGTGAGAGTCATTATCCGATATTGTTCTATTCATGTTGTATTTACCCACAATCTCTGATACATCAGAGCAATGATCATTCTCAAAAAAGGGCAATTAGTTAAATGTCAGGTCTGGATTCCTCTCCTCTCAGTGGCCTGATGATAGTGTTTTGTAGGTATATCTAAAGCTCAATAGCTCAGGGGTTTTATTAAGCCATTTACTTGGAGCACAATAAGATAAACAAAAAGTGATTAAAATGTTGGCCATGGTACCCAGAATAATTCAGACTTGGAAACCAATCACTTAGAAAAGTAAAGGATTTAATTGTATATGGGTATGTCATGTGGGTTGTGAAGAGTTTTAAGGTAATTAATTCTATTGTTAAAGTTGTGTAGAAGCTGAAAGAAAAGGCTTTAAAGAGTTAAGACAATTAATAGCAATAAACACTGACTTAGGGTTAACTGTGAGCTAGAAAATATTTGGTGGACCATATTATGAATTTATGAATCAGCTATATCACCCTTGTGTTTCCTGAGGTAAGGTTATTGTGAATTTTCAGGACCATAGGAGCAAAGCATTTTGAAGCTGAGGTAGTATGCCTTGCCTTAATTCGAATTGCTGAATTTTCATATTTGTGATACATTTGGTACATTTAATTTTATAGCTTTAGGTTTGTTTTTGTTGTTTATTTATCTAAAACAGCCCATGTGGGGTCCAAAAGTCTGAGGGAACTTTGAAAATCTGGGATTCAAATTTTCATTTAAACCTGGCAATAAATAGTTTAAAAATAAATAAAACAAAGTTTTGGTTTAAAATAAATTAGAAACATGCAAAATAGAAGCATTTTTACCTCATGATGCACATTCATGTTTTGTTTAGTGTGAAAATGGGTGGCATCACTTTGTTTGGCATTGCTATGCATTCTCTTATCTTGCTTGTTGGTTGGCATGAGTGCATATTGCCTTGTTGTCTTGGCAAAGTGCACTCATGCCATTCGGGTGTTTTGTTATCCTTTGAGAGCACGTGGCTTTGTATTGTTTCTGTGTTTGATTTCTCTCCCTATTTTAGCCTCCTTGTGTGTGCTGTCCAGTGCCAGTTCATCATGTTTGTTCCCCTATGTCGGTCCTGTTTCGTCCCAGCTCGGCCCCAGCCTGGATTGTCTGTTTCCCCTACAAGGTAGTTTATGTTTGTCATTTCCCTCTTGTGGGAATTTATGTTGGGTTTTGCCTTTGTTTTTGTTTAAATCAATTTCCATATCGTTCTACTGGGTCCTGTTCTTATCTGCTGATTCGTGACACACAGGGCCTTAACCAATTTATTTAACTTACCTGTATATCATACTCCATTAATACATCTCTTTTTCACCAGAATTTACATTATGAGAAATATATTTTGATGGCTCCTGTACAGGACATATTGACCCTGCATGACAGAAGGTGGAAGTGTCGGTATGAAGACCCATCACTAAGTCCTGATAACTCAAAGTGAAAAAAGCCAACCCCCTATGATCACAGCAAGAGACGGACCTCTCACTATCTGTACCAAGGCCATGTGTCGTGTAGACACAGTCAGCATTATTTTACGTCCTACACATTCTCAAAAATCAGGCAATAATGATTCCCTAGGCATCCTGTTGTTCAATCACTTTTAAGTCCCACTTGAGAGCATCCATTCAGGTGTTTTTAGAAATGCTGCTGGGTGTTTGTCTAATGCCATGCTTGGGATGTTGTTTTATTGGCTGGTTTGAAAGTACTTCACTTCTATTCATAAAAGTAGGTGCCAAGAACCTGTCAACATGAAAAAGAGAGCTAAAAAATGAACTTTAGTGCAGGACTACTAGCAGTCCTTTTTAAAATGTCCACAGGCCCACAAATCTGTTGTCGTGTAATAGAGAGGAAGGACTGATTTATTCAGTTGCTCAATGGCAAGGAACCGATACAGCCACCTGCTGCTTCATAAAGCTTTTTTTTTTTACATCATTACCTAAATATCATAAACCAGTATCTCAGTATAAATGCTTTGTAGAATAATACATATAAATAGTAATTATGATACATAACTGTTCTAAAAAATCCACATAAAACATGTCCAAATACAATATCACCTGAATCATATACTCCCTTTTTTCCACAAACATAAATTGTACTGAGTATACACTGATAAGCAAAAACATTATGATTACTCACAGGTGAAGTGAATAATGTTGATTATCTCCTAACAAGGCCACATGTAAATGTCTGGGTAGATTAGAAGGTAAACAAACAATCAGTTCTTGTTGTCAAAGTGTTGAATGCTAGAGAAATGGGCAGGAGTGAAGACCTAAGCAACTTTGATAAGGGCCAAATTGTTATGGCCAGATGACTGGGTCAGAGCATCTCTGAAACGGCAAGTCTTGTGGGGTGCTCCCAGTCAGCAGTGGTCAGTCCCTACCAACGATGGTCCAAGGATGGACAAACCACAAACTGGAGACAGGGTGTCATCGATGAGTGAGGGCAATGAAGACTATCCTGTCTGGTCCAATCAGACAGAAGGTCTACTGTGGCACAAGTAACAGAAAATTGTAATGATGTCACAACACCCAGTGCAACACATCCTGCTGCATATTGGGCTGTGTAGCCGTAGACAGGGTTGGGAGGTTTTTTAATGTAATCTGTTATAGAGTACTGATTTTTTAACAATAAATGTAATCAGTAATTTAATCCATTTACAACAATATTTAAGTAATTGAATTACTTTTAATTACTTTTGGATTACCACAAGGGCACATATGTAAAAAAAGTCAAGATTAAACAATATGTTCTCTAAAATTTAAAATTATGCCTTTAAATTTGGCCGATGGCAGACGGTGGTGCGAGGAGAGAGAGAGAACATTTACGGACATGTCCGTCATCTGTGCGTTTTGTCTTTTGTTTAAGTTTATAATTAAAATGTGATTTATATTGTCAAGCCGGTTCTCGCCTCCTCCTTTCCCTTAAACTGCTTTGCAGGGTACTTTGCTGCAGGAGGGACTGGTGCACTTCACAAAATAGATGGCATCATGAGGAAGGAAGATTATGTGAATATATTGAAGCAACATCTCAAGATATCAGCCAGGAAGTTAAAGCATAGTCAGTCTTCCAAATGGACAATGACCACAAGCATACCTCCAAAGTCGTGACAAAATGGCTTAGGGATAACAAAGTCAAGGTAAATTGAACATTTGTGGGCAGACCTGAAAAATTGTGTGCAAGCAAGGAGGCCTACAAACCTGACAAAGTTACATCAGTTCTCTCTGGATGAATGGGCCAAAATTCCAGCAACTTATTGTGAGAAGCTTGTGGAAGCTTCAAACTTCCAAAAAGTTTGACAAAGTTAAACAATTTAAAGGCAATGCTACCAAATACTAACAAAATGTATATGACATATTACTCACTGGGGATGTTATTGATGATATTTTGATATGGTTTATGTAAACTTCTGACTTCAACTGTAATTATCTGAAGGCATACATGCTTTTGTTTCCTAATATCTAACATAATTGAAACATAATTTTATTATGGGTGATGATGTGAAGTTTAAAAACCTGCATGGCATAATTGTTGGCACATGACAAATTGTTTCAGCTGTTTTCTTCGTCAGTGGTGGTTAGAATGGTTTAGAACATGAGATGAATGTCACTGAATTTGCTTCAGCCGTCTGAAATTTCGAAATTTCACCATGTCAAGGTTTCTTCAACTCTCTCAGTCTCACGTGAAGCCCTGCCCACTGATAGTTAACATATCATGATATACATGATGTAGCAATATACATAACAATGTACATAATATGCAAGCCTTGCAAATCGTTGTTTACTGTTTGGTATCACTTTTTCTAAAGTCAAACCAATTCCAGATAATGGGGGATGCACCTTTTTTTTCTTCACAATCTCCTCATCATCTTCTCGTTCACAGGGATTTGAGGAATCAGCAGCTGTTTCGCCTTCCTCCTCAATTTCTCAGACAGAATGAGTATTGCGTATGTGTATTGTGAATAGAATGCTTTTCACATAAGTCACATAAGTTTTGTGGTTTGTGCCACAATATCGAGAGAAAGCAAATTGAGTAGCGCAAGCAACTTTTATGGGGTGATTTTACATAACCAGGAAAGAGACGATAATCCAAAATATATATACAGGTTGTCACATTTCTACCAGTTTATTGTGTATACCAGTAATTGTCCATCCCTAGTATGGAGGTATGGATGACTTATTTAAATTTGTTTAAATATGTGCCAGCATTGGGAAGTTAGCTTCCCCAGCAGAATTTTTCTCACACACTTAATATCTTAGGGAGTTTTTCCTTGACATTGTTAATTTGTAAGGAACTAATTATTTTATTGCTACTTTGGAAAAATATGTATTGTGAAAAGTTATTTTCAAATATTAAATTGAACTGAATTAAATTGAACTGCACAATGGAACTAACTCTGACCTTTTTAAGAGGCTCATCCGTAGTCCGAAGATCCCTCACAATCTGTCTGTTGTCCTCAAGTCTCCATACTGTTGCTTCTTATTTTTAACAGAGTCTACTGAAACTTGGCTGCAGATAATACATTTCAGCATAATTAATCCCATTCCTTACTTTAGGTTTTAAAAGGCAATGGTCTGTTTAACAACTTTCTATGACACTAAACAGGCAATTAGTCACAACCAAATCATTTTTCCTACATTTTATGGATATGTCCAAAGCGTACTAGAGTTCTCAAGGGGGGATCCTACCAGCCAGCTTTACACTGCCCACCTGTCTGCCCATCTCACCGTGGTATTAAATAATAACTCAGAAAGTTCCTCATTAACATTTTCAAAGTGTGCAATCAACGCACACATGCTTGGGAGATGATAATAATAGGCTTTTTTCAGACAGGCCACACAAATCTGACTTTATGTATGACTCGCTTCTGTTTATTTTGTAGTTTGAACAGCAAAATGCCACTTAAAACCCGAATTTTACAAACTCAATCTAAATTGCATCCATGTGTGATTTGAAATATGATACAATTTACTAAATGCTGATGCTTAAGTCAACCAATGTATATATTGATAACACTGTCAGAACTAATGGATCAGATTTAATCACAGTGCAACTATCAACAGCCAAGGTGGGTTACACTCACCTCGCATGTCACAACTCGCCCGCCGTCTCCTCCTCTGGAGTCAGCAGCACCTCAAATCGCTGCGAGCCACTCACATTCCAGGCGACCTCAACACCACGGCGGACACGCTGATGCAACAGATCACCCGCAAGGAAGAGTGGAGACTCCACCCCAGGTGGTTCAGCTAATTTGGAGTCAATACGGGTAGGCACAGGTAGACCTGTTTGCCTCCCCGTAATCCTCCCATTGCCCGCTCTGGTACACCCTGACCGAGGCCCCCCTCGACAAAGACCAGTTGGCACACAGCTGGCCACCTAGACTATGCAAGTATGCTTTCCCCCAGTGAGCCTACTTGCACAGACCTTGTGTAATGTCAGGGAGGACGAGGAGCAGGTGACTCCCTAATGGCACACACAGACTTGGTTCTTGGACCTCATGCTCCTCATGTCAGCCCCTCCCTGGAAAATCCCCCTGAGGAAGGACCTTCTTTCTCAGGGGCGGGGCACCATCTGGCACCTGCGACCAGACCTCTGGAACCTCCATGTCTGGCCCTTGGACAGGACGTGGAAGACCTCAGTGGCCTATCACCTGCTGTGGTAGACACCATCACTCAGGCTAGGGCCCCTTCTACGAGGCGCCTGTATGCCTTGAAGTGGCGTCTGTTCGCTAAGTGGTGTTCTACCCGACAAGCGAAGACCCACAGAGATGCGCAGTCAGCTCAGTGCTTCCTTTCTGCAGGAGAGGTTGGAAGGACGGCTGTCCCCCTGCACCTTGAAGGTGTACGTAGCAGCCATAGCTGCACACCACGGCACAGTGGACCTCTCTGTAGTCCTGCAAGGCCTGTGTGGGGCTCTCTTCGAGTCCCTTGTGTTAGTGAACTGAAGGAAATCTCCTTGAAGACTGCCCTCCTGACGGCGCTCACCTCCATCAAGAGGGTTGGGGACCTGCAAGCGTTCTCTGTCAGTGAAATGTGCCTGGAGTTTGGTCTAGGTTACTCTCACGTAATCCTGAAACCCCAACCGAGCAATGTGTCCAATGTTCCTTTGACCCCTTTCAGAGACCAGGTGGTGAACCTGCAAGTGCTGCCCCAGGAGTTGGCAGACCCAGCTTTAGCATTGCTGTGTCCAGTGCGCACTTTGCGCATCTGTTTAGATCACACGAAGAGCTTTAGGATCTCTGAGCAGCTCTTTGTCTGCTTTGGTAAACAGAGGAAAGGAAGCACTGTCTCTAAACAGAGGATTGCCCACTGGTTCATCGATGTCATAGCTGTAGCCTACTAGGCCCAGCACGACTTGTAATGTTTCCCGGTTGGCAAACTGCATCATTCTTGGGCAGAGACACCTCTGCCCCAGTCTCCATGCTCGTAGAGCTTCCTCCCCATTGTGTAGGACCTACCAAGGGACATGACATGACATACTTCCGACTCGGCAAGACCATGTGACATATTTCCACTTAATTCTCCCCCCTCCTCCAAAGATGAACTACCTGCTGAAATGGCCGGGACCTTATTCTTGTCTCCTCAGCACAAAATCTGAATGAGTGGTATGCATAACCCCTCCTTTATACCTGAATGTCCGGGGGAGGGGCATGCAAATACCACTCGCCAATTCCCATTAGCCTTTTATCAAAGATCAGAGGTGTCTCGGGCTCCCAAGCGTGACGCCTAGTGACACTACATCGACATAACATCTCGCTCGCTCCATCAGGGAACGGAGGTTACGAAAGTAACCAGGACATTACATGACATTGAGATTACATAGTGGAACCACTGTCCACGAATGAATCAAGTTCAGCCAAAGAGCTTGCATTTGAAATGTTAGGATATAGAGGTTAATTTATATCTCAGAAGTATGGTGCTAATATATTCCTGGATCTACCCATAGAGCAGAGATTACAAATAATATAGATTTAACATAATTGGATGTCTTTTAGAGGTAGTTGAAAAATCCACCTGTGAAATTACAATCTGTTAAATATCCTGGATTCAGAGCAACCATGCAAAACACCATTAATAATCTCCTCTGCTATAATGCTATAATATATTTTTTGTTCTTTCAATTGCCTAATATAAAACTCAAACATTTTCCAACAGTTTTGGAGGGATGACTCCAATTCCCTGTGTATTCAACTCTGGTGGCCAGCCTTCCCTAATTTCATATTTCCCTGAATTCAGCATTCAACTGATTGACCCCACACTTTTTCACACGCATCAGTGCCTACTTCTCTTCTGTTAAACTTACTTTCTTTATTTCTTTCTTTCTCAATCGAACATGCACTTTCCAACATGATCTCATTAGTATTTGTAGGTTTTTAAATGTAAAGACATAAGGGCATAGATTTCACGGGGGATGGGGGGAGGTAACCCCCAATAATCAAAACAAGCAAACACAGCCCAATGCCTCATTGTGTTAACAAATGCAAATTCAATTAAGTTTATCAATCAACAAGAGCTGGTGGTCCCCTTTGGCACAGTCAAACGCACACACGCACACACGCACACACCTTGGTTGTGTTACTCATGCACCACTGCGTACAGCATGATGCCATGTGGGGTGGATGTACATCTCCACTGCTCTGATCAGCAGGAACATTTCATTTATTGATGTACAGTAATTCACAGAGTTAGGCCCAATGTAAGTGAAGAAATTTACATGGAGAAGTTTTCTATCCACAAATCATGTTTTTGGATACTGGACTGTCTGTTGTTTGAATACATCTTATGTGAAGGATTTGTTCAACCACAAGAGAAACATAAATGTGCCTTGACAAGGGAACAGACCTATAAAATACCCTTTTCGCAGACTGTGATGACAAGTACAACATGATCACACAGGAAGTCTGCATTTTGTTAAAAAATGTTCCAGTAGCCTGACTTCGGCACTATGCTGCCTATTTACTGACAATCGCCATCTCTTATCAGACATTTCTGCATCATTCAAGCATGTTTACCTCCTCCTGTGACACAACTGATAGTGTGTTATGTCATCTGAGTGGGATACCTAATTTCTCATTCCACATCGAACCAGAAAGTAATTGTGTTTGCATAATCAGTGACGAGCCTAATTCAGAAGTTCAATTTTTTTATATTTTTAAATTACAACTTGCTTTTGACACCCCTCTGTGGCTATTTCACACAGAAACTAACATGGAGCTCACACATGCTCAGAAACACATACTGCTGCAGCCACTGGGGGCAGTGTGTTGAATTTTGGTAACCAGACATGGAGATTAGCTCAAGAAATGTCAACCTACTGTTTCCAATAATTTAAATTTTTTTTAATTATTTATTTTACATTTATAACAATATAAGTGTGGCACGGTGGAGGGCGGGGCCGGGTCGTCATTCAACACGCCCGGTCCCGTATTGGGCTAATCAAGCCTCCAAGAGGGTTAAAGGCCGACTGCGGATGATGTGCATGAGAGAGAGATCGTTCACGGACACGTCCGTTGTCCTATGTGTTTGTCTTTTGAGTTTTCCTTTAAAATTATAATTTATACGTTAAGCCGGTTTCTTGCCTCTTCCTTGACCGTAAACATGAACTTCTTTAAAATAAGTTTAACATTTGAGCAAATGGGAACTACAAAATAAATAAATAAAGGAAATTAAATGAAATGAAAAAATAATAGTTGCTGTAGTCTCCTATATACCGCTGCAGTTTACTTCCACGTTCCAAACATGAAAATATGGAAAAGGTCCATTATAGTCATCAGATCAAAGTCAAGTTGTGGATAATACACATCAATGATGCAGGTCCTAAAAATGTAAATTAATGGAGTGGGTTTAAGAGAGTTTTAAAGAGGGTATGTGAGAGGGGCAAAGAGAGCAAAAGATAAAATGCTGCCGAGAGACTTCATATTATCTGCACAGTTAAAAATATACTCATCACAAAACAACTGTGGCAGCAGAAAATTTTAGCATTCATAGTGAAATAATATAAAGAGAGATTTTCAGATTTCTGCAGTAATGTTAACACCTCACTGAATCTTGAAACAGCAGACTACAGAAGAACAAAAAAGAGCTTATGTATCAAGCAATTATTTTGGATTCATCTATTAATCACATTCAGAGACATTCATTTCAGTGTTTTGTATATATAAAAAAAACAATATGAGTCACACACTCACACAAACAAACATACACACTGTCTGGCAAATATTTATTATGAATATTGACATGTCTAGCATTCACATGGATGAATATATTTTTTGTAAGACTGGTTTTGTTTCTGGTGTTGCTAGCTACTAACAAAATAAAATGAAGGTAGATATCTTAAACTATTTCTTTGCAATTTGGTTGACAAGAGTTAACAGATCACGGTTGTGACACAAGTTGCTATTTTCAAAATGGTGGTCCATGTCCCATGACTCAAGAATCAGTGACCTCTCTCTAAATAAGGAACTTGTATACATGGTAATCAAAGATATGGTATAAGAAGCAGAATATGGAAGAATGTGATAAGAGCTGATAAATGTTTCCTTTCATTAAAAAGATATGATGATGTATTCTCATGAAACATACACAAACAGTTCTGTTTTCTATTCATTCAGACCTTATCTAACCTTTGCAGTTATGAGCTCCCATATCTATCCCTGTTAAGTTCACTCTCTCTGGGCTAGACTTCTCCCACTTAAGTGTCAAACTGTGAAGAAAAACAGTCATGGAGTATGATGCACAGCCACATCACCATTCACCAGCCTATCCCTCCTCCTCTACATGCTTCCTTTTTGAGAAAAGCGCAGATTAATGCATATGCCTTTGAAACTGCAATCATGTGAACATCACCCACTGCAGTATATAATTTTGCTGCCCATTGACCAGCACCACATACTTCAGACAACGGCACACTGTGATAGAAAAATCTAGACGCTGCACATGTTCGAATCAGATTTCTACTCTATTCACCCTAGGCCTAATATAAAAATATTTATTTAATAGCACACTCATTAAAATTTCAGGACTCTGCTTTTCCATTGATTTGGTTTGATGGATGTTGAACAGAAAGCTTGTTCCAAAAGTCAGGATTTTGGAATATGATTTGTGTTTATAGCTCAACTAGTGTTTTTTTTTTTTTTTTTTTTTTTTTTTTTTGTGCTTAATCCTCTTGATTTTAATTATTTTAGCAAAAAATACTTAATGACTCCTTTTTATCTTTGCCATTGTGAGGCAAATCCCTTTAGTTGCAGAGAAGCGTGTATAATTTTAAGTAAATTGGCTGTGTTGTATTGCCTGTTGGTACATTACACAAGTCACAGAATTCAAGCACTTGGGGAAATCTTGTAAACAAATTAAGAAAAATATAACCACTAATAAAGGGAAATGTGCAAACAGCATTTAGCATGAAGATATCAATCTCAAGAGAGAAACAGTTCCAACCATTAAACTACGTCATTAAAAGGTATTTTTCATGTCGCTTTAGCATTAGTGTTCCCGCTTGAAAAGTTGAAAAGAGTCCTCCTTCATGCAAGTAGTGGTGTTCCTTGGAAAAAACATTGTTGGTAACCTCATGGTTGTAAATTCAAACATTTGAAAGTCTTGTTTATTTGTCAGCTTACAAAGATAGGTACGTTTTTAAGTTATAATTTAGTTTTTCATGAACATTTTCTACCTCTTTCTGACCTGCTGGGAATAAGTGGCCTATTTCGTGGTGCTGAAACATGTACAATGAGAAAAAGTGCTCTGGCTTCGCTCACATCGTCACACACTGGTTGCTGTTGTGTCCAATATAATGTTTTATAACTTCAATAACAGCCCCTTTGCAATGCAAAGTTGGAATTATATTGTGACATTATACTGTTACAGGACATAAAATGTGCCATTCAAACTGTTAAAATTCATGTTTAACTGAAATGTTCAGGCATATTGGTAGAAATAAACTTTGAAAAAACATAAAATTAAAATCATAATTATAAAATCATAATTATAATTATTACACTCTACCAGATCAGGTCTTTAAATAAATACGTCTCAAATAAGAAATTAACTGCACTCCCTTCTTCTCATTCTTTAGTCATAATTTTATTTCTCACAGATAAAGAAAACTGTTTCAGCCTTACGGCTTTCCTCAGTTTATAGAAATAAACTCTCCTTTCTAACATTGGGATCCTTTAGAATTTTATGAAGAGGAGAAGGTGCTACACATTGCCAGGAACAAAACAAGTTTGTGTATTTTTACACTTCTGGTATTAAGAAATAATACTTTCAATTCTGCTTTCTCCTTATTATCTCAATGTGACTGTGCAGGTCAAGTTATGTTCAATCAATAGGTGTCATTGATGTGTAAACATGGACAGTCATGGATGTATGCATTTATCTGTCTGTCATTTTGGAGCTTAGTTTAATTAAAAGCTGAAAATTCCAGTAATAGTGCAATTTACTAATTTATCGCAGGCTGCATGCGACTTGCTTAGTAGGGGATTTGCAATGGACTATTTTTATTTTTATTTCCTGTAAAATCTGCTTTAGAAATAAATGTATTGTAAAAAGCACTATGCAAATAAAACTGAAATTAATTGTTAATGATAATTTAATTTCACATCTGATTTAATGTTCTCTGTAACACAAACAAAATGTACAGGTGCTGGTCATATAATTAGAATATCATCAAAAAGTTGATTTATTTCAGTAATTCCATTCAAAAAGTGAAACTTGGATATTATATTCATTCATTACACACAGACTGATATATTTCAAATGTTTATTTCATTTAATTGAGATGATTAAAACTGACAACTAATGAAAATCCCAAATTCAGTATCTCCGAAAATTAGAATATTACTTAAGACCAATACAAAAAAAGGATTTTTAGAAATGTTGGCCAACTGAAAAGTATGAGCATGAAAAGTATGAGCATGTACAGCACTCAATACTTAGTTGGGGCTCCTTTTGCCTGAATTACTGCAGCAATGCAGCGTGGCATGGAGTCGATCAGTCTGTGGCACTGCTCAGGTGTTATGAGAGCCCAGGTTGCTCTGATAGTGGCCTTCGGCTCTTCTGCATTGTTGGATCTGGCGTATCGCATCTTCCTCTTCACAATACCCCATAGATTTTCTATAGGGTTAAGGTCAGGCGAGTTTGCTGGCCAATTAAGAACAGGGATACCATGGTCCTTAAACCAGGTAATGGTAGCTTTGGCACTGTGTGCAGGTGCCAAGTCCTGTTGGAAAATGAAATCTGCATCTCCATAAAATTGGTCAGCAGCAGGAAGCATGAAGTGCTCTAAAACTTCCTGGTAGACGGCTGCATTGACCTTGGACCTCAGAAAACAAAGTGGACCAACACCAGCAGATGACATGGCACCCCAAACCATCACTGACTGTGGAAACTTTACACTGGACTTCAAGCAACGTGGATTCTGTGCCTCTCCTCTCTTCCTCCAGACTCTGGGACCTTGATTTCCAAAGGAAATGCAAAATTTACTTTCATCAGAGAACATAACTTTGGACCACTCAGCAGCAGTCCAGTCCTTTTTGTCTTTAGCCCAGACGAGACGCTTCTGACGCGGAGTCTTGTTCAAGACTGGCTTGACACAAGGAATGCGACAGCTGAAACCCATGTCTTGCATACGTCTGTGCGTGGTGGTTCTTTAAGCACTGACTCAGTCCACTCTTTGTGAATCTCCCCCACATTTTTGAATGGGTTTTGTTTCACAATCCTCTCCAGGGTGCGGTTATCCCTATTGCTTGTACACTTTTTTCTACCACATCTTTTTCTTCCATTCGCCTCTCTATTAATGTGCTTGGACACAGAGCTCTGTGAACAGCCAGCCTCTTTAGCAATGAACTTTTGTGTCTTGCCCTCCTTGTGCAAGATGTCAATGGTCATCTTTTGGACAGCTGTCAAGTCAGCAGTCTTCCCCATGATTGTGTAGCCTACAGAACTAGACTGAGAGACCATTTAAAAGCCTTTGCAGGTGTTTTGAGTTAATTTGCTGATTAGAATGTGGCACCAGGTGTCTTCAATATTGAACCTTTTCACAATATTCTAATTTTCTGAGATACTGATTTTGGGGTTTTAATTAGTTATCAGTTATAATCATCAAAATTAAAAGGATTGAACACTTGAAATATATCAGTCTGTGTGGAATGAATGTATACATTATACAAGTTTCACTTTTTGAATGGAATTACTGAAATAAATCAACTTTTTGATGATATTCTAATTATATGACCAGCACCTGTATATTGTACATATATACTTAGTGTAGATAATCCATTTTATTGCTGTTCTATAATTTCACAAGTCTATTCATCATGGTTTCTAAAGTGTGGGCTGATTTTCAGTATGAGCACAGAAAGTTGCAAACGGTGCATCAGAAACTATGGAGTGTATTAACAGCTAAATGGGTTCGAAGCAAGACTGGACGAGCTCCCACACACACAAGACTAGAAAGTCGAAGCTGATGTGATGAAGCGATTATAATTGATTAAACATTGCCTTGCTGTTTTCTTCCTTAGCGCATACTAATGTAATCCATTAACTAAAATAGGAGATGTTAATAGAGTTGGAACTTACTAAAACTCACATCAATACACAACACAGACACCCCGTCTATTCACATGTGTGTGCACATATGTGGGTGTATCACAGAGAATAGCAGGGTTTATAAGAGGGTGGAAAGAGAGGGGGAAAGAGAACAAAGGAGAGAAAGAGCTTGAGTATGATTGATTACAGGGTTGTGCACTGTTTGGCTACAGGATTGTGCACAATTTATAATTGAATTGACAATGCCTTTCAAAAATACTGAATTAATTTCACAAATCTGAACTGAAGTTGCAAACAGAATACAGAATTGTATTCTTAGTTCAGAATTTTTCCCAGCCCTGCAACGGATGCAATACAGATACATGTAACAGGTTTCTATTCAAATATGCATGTAAATATGTGGCAATATCACTGAAAAAAAGAAAAAGAAACACAAGGACAACTGATATGAAATCTTTTACTACCAACACACCACAAAGATTTAAAAAAAAATGGAGAAAATTGCAGGCCCTTCCCTTTTCTTCACATCTCTGTACTCTGGAAGAATATTGCTTAGCACTACCATTTTAGACCAGAGTGAGCTGTAGAAGCACTAAATGGATTCTATGTGATAACCTCAAACTCACTCCATTCCAAAATAAACCCAAATGTCAATCTGTGCTTGCCTGCGATGACAGCCAGCAGCCTAAGCCTATTTCCTCCAGAGTGAGGAATAGTTCCCTAATGCTTTCAATTTCTCTCAGCCTTGGAAATACAGGACTGTACACACCGCAATGACCTTGAGCAAGTGAAAGAGACAGATTGTCATGAAAGAGGATGCTTCTATCATAGCTTCACCCAAGATCAACAAAGTGATGTCTTTCTCTTTTTTGTTTATCATAGTGATGTTAGGGAACAGTGTCCAGAAGTGGCTTTGCAATTGATTCTAAAATGCAGTATTAATCTTGTGATATGATGTCATGTTAATTGTTTTGCTTCCACCCTCCACTGACACATCAATGTCATTAAAAGCACATCACTATGTAAGGGGGAAACTGCTGTGCATTGAACAAGCACTACCCGGACGATTTTACAGTGGCACACTGTCACCATGTCAACAACCACCTCTTCCGCTGAAAGCGTTTAAACATGCCCCTCCTGCTGGACTCCATGAGAGTTATAGGCCGGGCGCCATAAGAGTTGTAGGCCCCTGGGCTTCAGCCAACATAAGCCTGTGCATTAATACGCCCCTGCCTATGGACAGTGTTTCTAATGGTGGATTTTACATGAGCACAGAATTAATGTAATGATTATGTGGATCAAATAGTGTTGTGCATTCATGTTATGATCCTAAAAGGTCATAGGGGTAGCAGGATGCAACATTAAATAATGAAATGCCATAAGTGCTGGAAACAGAAACAACCAGGGAAAACATATAAATATCAAATAATGAGGTTTATTATTTACAACCATCAATGATAGTATCGAGTTAAGTGAAATGGTGAATCATTTACAAATGTAAATAATAAAAAAAAACTAAACAGAACAGAACTAACATCCCCTAAATTACAAACTCCAATCCCTCTAAACTGCCTGTCAAAGAAAAATGTCTTCAGTGTTCACAATGCTCTAACTAATATACTATAACTAACCAAACACAAAACGTACAATGGTTGGCACTCACTCCTTTCCTAATGTGTCTAATAAAAAGTCAAAATCCTGTGGGTGCACCATGGATGTCGCACGACGTGCTTACCTTACAAATCATGGAGGGATCAAAGGTACAGCAAAAATGGAACACATAGCAGGTTTTTAGACATTCACAAGCGAAAGAGCAGATATCACCAGACTAGCAGCTTGTGGACCGAAGATCAGGACCGCCACCACGAGGAACTCCTGGAGGGTTTATAACAAGCCTGATGACAGCAGATTGTCAGATGCAGCGTGATTTCATAACGATGATTGACAGGCACCGCATCCAATCAAGAGAGACCTAAGAGGGCTATAGCGAGAGAATGAAAAAATAAGAGAAGACAAACAAAAACAAAGAGCAAACATCTATATATACACAGCGTGCAACAATTCACAATTGACTTTTCATGTCATTTATTATGTTTTGCTGCAATGAAATTAATAGGACAAAAACATCATCCATGTGGGCCTGAATATTATTTTACTTTTAGCATATCACATGAAATGATACATTTTCTCATGGCTGTCGCTACATAAATTACATCTATATCACCACTCCTTTTCACTTTTTCGCAAATATTTTGTGAGGAACATTTGTGATAATTATAATTTAAGACTGTAAGAGATTAATATTGCAAAAGAATATTGATTTAGGGTTTGCCTATGAAACTTTGTTTACACTGCAGAGGAAATCTGATTATTTTCTTAAATCTGATTTTGTTTAGACTGACTGTTCAGAATGCAAGTGATAAGTGGCCTAATCTGGCCTAAATTTTTTCCTGTTTAGACAAGTCACTTTTGCTAGCAAGACAAAAAGAAAAAAAAAAAAAATTCAGAAGAACAATGCAAACTTGCATTTTTTTTTTTTACAATACATGAGACTTCAGCAATGGATGATTTGCCACTGATTATGTTTTTTCATGAGGGCAGTATCCAAATCTGAACACATTCGCCATAGACAACCATGTAAAAACTGGAAAGGGTGGCATATGCAATGAGATATGTCTTCTTGTTGCAACACCAGACCTAACAACCCAAATGACAGGAAAATAAACTCACCCAGATCTGACTATTCAGGCACATTAACGAAAATAAAAAAATAAATATGAACAAAAACGTTTTAATCAGATTTCAAACTTCCCACCAAGGTGGTTTGGATTGGGTTTGTGTACAACAAATTTCATGTGTTTCTTTCCCTGTTCAGACTACAAAAGTACTTAACTGATTTGAGTTGCACAGGTAAAAATTGTAAGGTAAAAAAGACTGTCTGAACAAGGCCTTAATGACCAATCTATATTACCTTTGTGCCTCTAAAAGATTCAGGTCTATCCAGAAAAGGTTAGTGGCTAATTGTCCGCCATCATGTTAGTTGGCTTTAGCAGCGTTATGACGACTAACCTCTAATACTTCCTTTAAAGTTCTAATGCTATTCTCATCACAACACATCTATGATGTCAAATACTTAGATTTTTCTCTCTGTCATCACTTTTACAGGCTACTTTGTTAGGTATAAAATATTTAAAAGCCAAGGCCCTGCAAAAGACAGAATTGATCGAGTCTTACAAGATGATGTATGACTGGGGTTAATGCTTTATTCATTAGCAAACACAGGTCTACTTTGAGACCCCCTTTACCTAGACGCTAATCCAAATGGTTCAGCCATCCTCGTTCACAACACCCGGCACAAACTTTCTCTTCACACTCCATGCCATAGCTGTATGTTAAAAAGTGCTGCTTTCACAGAGAGCTTCATGTTATTCCCTCAATGTATGGTTCAGTGTCTTCATTAAACTTTAACTCATGCAATGGTGTTGAAATTAGCTTGCTTTTGGCTACAGCAATGTGATCCATTTGTGCCGAGGGCCCGTGCGCACAAGGTCAATAGAACATATTGAGTGCTATACAAAATATGATGAGAAAACCCAACTAGGGAGACGTGTGTATTAGAGAGCTAGAGATCTGATGCGGGCAAAAGAGACAAGCATTAAGTGGAGAGAATTAGCCACAGCAAACAATGCTTTTCCTGGAACAGAGATGGCCTAATCAAATCAATTTAACATAAAAAGTCTGTTGCCGCGCAGAAAAGTTAATAAAAAAGATAAAAAAAGATTAAAAAAAACACTCACTGCAAATAATGCCAAGCACCACAGTAGCAGAATGAAGAACCTAACCCTGCTTTGGCTAATAATCTGAAAGTAATGTGAGAGTTTGAAAAGGGGGCTACAATAACACTCAGAATTATATCTGCTTTTATTTGTGCTTTTATAAAATTTTATCTGATAAAAGGAACCACATAGAATGGAATTGTATGGTACCACAACATTTCAAACCTAACACAGTAGAGGAACATTTATAACTGATCATAAGTGGACAACGCTAAATCATACCTGTTAACACTCCCGTTTTTCACGGGAGTCTCCCATATTTCTCACCCATGTCCCGACCCCCTCCCATTTTGTTATTTCTCCTGGGAAACTCCAGTAATTTGTATGGCCCAAACCTCGTTATATGAATAATCACATCAATATATTTTTCCAAGGTTGTCCAGTGGCCAGATCTTGTATTAAACGCATCCTACTTAACCAATCGACACATCATTAAAATTTCAACATATTTGTGACCTCAACCTGGCAACCTACAATCCAGTTGCGCTGTTGATATCTGCGCAGGTAGCAGACGTGGGAAATTGAATCAAGCATCACTGGTAGATGGGAGGCAAGACTGGACTGGTAATCTAGCATACTGGGCATTTTTCTGGTGGGCCGACACACTTTGTACCACACCGATCAGGGGTGGACTGGCCATCGGGAGAACCAAGCGGGCCGGTGGGTCGGCTGAAAAATGAGCCGAATGGACAGTGATAAGCTAAAATGAGCTGCCGCGTTTATGCAAGAAAAGGACAGCGAACACCCCCCACCCACCTCACCTTTTTGGCCAGAGGCTATATAAAATTCTGGGCCGATTTCTCTTCCCAGTCCAGCCCTGATGGGAGGAGAAGACTCAGGTGGTGCTCCGGTGAAAAAAACAAAATATACATTTTCAACTGTTGTTAAATTTATATTATAAATATAAATAGATTTATAAATAAATCTATTTACACATTTTTAGTGTAAATATAAATAGATTTATAAATAAATATATTTATATTTATAATATAAATTTAACAACAGTTGAAAAATGACATTACTCAGTGCATTAAATCACAACAGCACAATTTGTATGTATTTATGCCTCTGCCATCCAGCCCTCCCCCCCCCACCACCCACACACACACCCTCCCCCGCTCAGCAGTCTCCTGGATTTTGGTACCCAAATGTTGACTGGGTAAATGTGTAAACAGGGTCCAAAAGTTTTGAGTTCACTAAAACCACATAGAAATGCATATGACCACACCGCATTTTTAGTGTAAATGCTAATGGATCCCAGACAAACGGGCCGCATTTTGATGTGTCAATCATAAACTTTTAATGGTATAAAGTAACTGAAACATAACATAAAACAAACAGACATGCACACACAGCAGCTGCGTCTCTCTCTCTCTCTCTCTCTCTCTCTCTCTCTCTCTCTCTCTCTCTCTCACGCTTCCGTCCATCTTTATCTCCCTAATGGCCCGGCCACGCCCTCCTCCTCATCACGTTCAAAAAGTAAGAACATGTTTTTATCTAATTTAAACTGCCAGGGGGGATCCAGTGCTGAGGATGTATTGTTCCAATGGCAGCAAATATTTTTGACAATTCTGTTGGGGTGTGCATTTGTTGTACGAATCCAATGTAGAACACTGCTTTACGAGCCTATTAGAGCCACTTCCTCCCACCTCTATTCCAGCTATACCACACAGAGTACCCGCTGGTGATAATGACCGAGGAGCAACTAACACCTAACAGCATCTGACATTTGCAGTCAGTATGCTATATTAGATATAACTGGTTAGTGAAAATTCCATTTATGGCTTTCACTTGAATCCTCTTTGCCACACTCAGTAGAGATATGCGCATTTCATGCTACATTGGTTAAAAAAAGAAGCCTCACCGTGACTGTATTATGCCTGCCTTTCTTCAAACTAAACCAAATCTTTCTTCCAAATGTGTTTTACCCAATGAAAGAGGAACTATTTGATCTTGCTCCTTTATGTGAAGTAGTGTATGAGAAATCTAACAAAAGGTTCACAATCGTGTGTAATCATGACAAGCGCATCAAGAATTGTAAGAAAATTATCTTTACTTACAGAACATTTTCACATCTCTATTGCTCATCCAGGGTTTATCTTTCACTTAAATGGCCTGTAGATGCAAAATACTGAATTATTTTGGAGCTGCGTGGATGCCATTCTTAAAAGAGATATTTGATCATTCAAGAACATTTGAGAGGATAATCAGGGGAATGATAGGGATGTGGGTCTCCAATGGATTAAACGAGTAAAAACATTTATGTTTATTCATTTTGTAGACACTGTTATTCAAAGCGACTTACAGTGCATTCAAGGTACAAAAAGATATAGGTTACATAAACAAGAGCCTGGTATAATGCCTTAGGGAAAATTCAATAAATGAAAGTAACTTCATGTGGAACAAATCATGTGGAGTTCTGAGGTACAAACTAACTGCTTAGTCACCAAAACATGTACACTCTCCAATCTGTTAGTTTTATTTATTTATTAATTGGAAGCACAGTACTGGACATTGGCAGTTAGTTAATTAACTGAAGTGCGTAATTTCTGTGCCTCTAGCATCACCAAACGGAACTATAAAAACAACTAATATTTTCAAACAGGCTTTTCCAAACATTTCCCTCATATTCCATTGTTCAGAAAACCTCATGCCATTAGTTGGGCCAATGTTGCTGTGTTGGGGTGCTCAAACAAGCCAGTGTTTTGATAAAAGTACAGAGCCACAGTGTGTGTTCCTACTTTTCCTACTTTTCAGGGAAATCAATAAACAGCGAACTCACAGTTGTCTCTGAATATTAAGCAGGAATATGAGAAAATAACTTAACATAAAAAAATATACGCACTTAATAAAATAATATATTTTCAGATATATTAATATACCGTACTATAGATTATACCGTACTAGAGATTATACACAAGTCACAAATTCTCACTTAAACAAAATTGTGTCTGAATATAGTTTATTTTATTGCCCTGTTATGTGCGTAATTCTTATGTAACATTTAATTTCTTTTGCCATTCTCTGGCTTTTAATTGAGGTCTTTAATTGAGGAAACAGTTGTGTATTGAGAGAATAACACAGCCTGCCAGGCTTCACAGGTCTGATAATTGTAAAGAGGTTTCTCCATGATGCCATCAGGGGTCACGGAGACCAGGAAGTTTATTACAGGCACAAGCATATTTATATATCTAGTTTGACGGCTTCAAATAAATAAGTAATTATATTACTGGCTCATAAATTAACCGTGTTCATCTTGTATGAAGGCAGTGAAAAGTACATGAATAAAACACCAGTGGGAGAAAAAAGGATTGCCAACTGGGTTTTCTTCATTGAATATGTTTTAAAGGCTCTATAAATATTCTGTACATTGAAGCAAATCCCCTTGTTGATGAAGCTGAAACACTATGAGATAAGAGCGATGCACCAATATGTAATTTTATTACTGATACCGATTTTTTTTTTAAAAAAAAGCCGATACCTATATTTTGCCAATTACTTTATTTTGTCATCAGATCACTGTTTAACTTTGAAAGTATGTTTAAAAATGTACAAAGAGGTTTTTTTTTTTTTACCATTCGTACAATA
The DNA here is from genome assembly GCA_032164185.1 of Moxostoma hubbsi. Taxonomy (NCBI): domain Eukaryota; kingdom Metazoa; phylum Chordata; class Actinopteri; order Cypriniformes; family Catostomidae; genus Moxostoma; species Moxostoma hubbsi. The sequence goes on from JAVLUX010000019.1 coordinate 12,411,780, forward strand.
AATAATTTTCATTGAACATGGATTGGATCTGTTGAACACATGACAGGCCAAAACAATTCAAAAGAGACACAATGAAATGTAAATAGAATGTAAAAAGATACAAAAGATTAAAAAATAAATAAAAATAAAAATATGATAACATGATGACTGATATGAAAAAAAAGTGTACGATTTAAATCATTTTTGCTTTTCTGTTTTTGCAGAAAAAAAAAAAAAAAAAACACAACTCCAATTTTGTGTGTACTGTATGTACTGTATATTATATAAAATTACAAATTTATACTATGCATATGTTGGGCAATTCCACAGAAATGTCAACCACATCATGGAAAAATAAAAAGTTTCAACCAAAGAAACCAAAGCCCTTTTTAAATATCTGTATTATAGTTGTATAATTGATAATGCATCCAGACCGCTAGAGGGCGCTGCTTGCTCACACAGTATCAAGATTATATTTTAAAACGCAGCCTTTAAAATGCCTGTGAGGTAATTTGACAAGCACAAATCAAGGTGTTTTGATGTATTTCCTGGTAAAACAAGAAGTGGTGGCAGGACGTATGGAACGTCCTATTTTAAAAAAATACCCAATATGTTTTAGTTTACAGCCACAAAAACGTACCCCTTTCCACCATGCTGCTTATGTCAGAGACGCTTACCGGGGAAACTTGAGAAACAATCTCAATACCGGCCAGCTGTTCTAAAGAACTGAGAACTGAACGATGATATAATTATACCTGATACTGCATAACAGCCCACAAACAAACAGTGCATCGCAAGGTTAGAGACAGTTCCTAAACAGTGATGTTCATTTGAGTATGTGCTGAATTATCCTTATTATATTCACAGATTACAGACCATTGCACTAGTTTGCATAGAGGCCAGCTGCATTAGGCCATGGATTATTAACACTTCCCTCTTTCACAGTTTAAGACAAATATTGATACTACAGTAATTTTCTTTTTCTGGTTTTTATGTTAATGAAACTGCACTCTCTCCATTCCTAAACTTTGAAATATATTAGGTGTACAGTAGCCTATATGCATATTTTCTTAACCAAATAATCTTTAACCAAATTAAACCAAGAAAACTTAAAAAAATAAATTAAAAAAATATGTACGTTTTATTTTGTTAAAGATAACAAAATTCAATTTGATGGAAATGTGTTATGAAGTGCGTAAATCTTGAAAATATTATTTGTGTAAAACTCAAAATGTCAAGTTGTCATGACATAAAAACTGGCATCATTAAAAAAAGTACTGTATATTTAGTAACTATGAACATGGGCGCCTGCAGGATTTCATGTGAGGGTACGCACATAAATCTACCTTATACAACCTTATGTTGTAACCTTATGTAACCTTAAGAGAGACTACATTGATATTCCATTATATTATCATTAGTAATAACATGATATTGTTTGGAATAAAAGGTGGTAAGAGTCTGTTTTCCACCTCTATGCATAGACTCTGCATTGTCTCCTCCCATGTTATTGACCCCCACCCCTCTCAAAGCAAAAGTGGTCTTGTACAAACTGAGTAAATGTTATGATGTGCATTACTTCAGTCTGTTAATGTATCTACATACATATATTAAAAATTGAACATTTCAAAAGAAAAGGGAGCAGAAAAAGAACAGGAGGTAGAAGACAATTTTTTTATTTTTTTGTTTTTTCTCAACATAGCTACTTTGTGAATATTAGTTTGCTATCCATGTAAACATGGTCCAGTATTAACAATATTAATTTGGCTTATGCCACACACGTGAAAACATTTATTTTGTCAAGAAAATAAAAGGGAAATATTCACCAGGTGGTAAACATTATTAGAATCTGCATCATTACATGTTTTTTATTAATCAACAACAATCAGATGCTTGCTTAATAAAGTTACATGCATAATTCAAATCAAACTGTCAACATACTTTAGTGCAAAATTTACTGTCAGATGTTTATCTGTGATGCCTAATTGTTGTTTTTCTCCATGGGATACATGCAACATTTTTCTCACATTAAGCCACTGAAAGAATATGTGAGAAACAAAATCACATGTTGTTATGCTGAGATGCCGTTATAGACACAGTACAAACATAGCATGTGTGTGTTCTGACTTTAGATCTAAATCATTGTAATAGAACAATCTATGCATATTAACAATAAACATGTACCAAATATATGTATTCAAAATGGCAAATGCAGCTTCAAGATATTTATTGATGGAATATAATGAGTTTGACATTTTTTCAAAAACTGAAATGTGACACATATGATAAAAATATGATGACAAAATATAAAATTGAATCTGGAAATCTGTAACACCAGTCCTGCTTTTAAGTAAATTTTGGACCCTGTGCAAATATCAGTTGGCTAGTTAAGACTTTCTAAAACTACCTGAGAGCAGAAATGTCTCAGGATAGACTGAACAAACTGGCACTCTTGAACTTTCAGAAATGTTATGGTGTTTTTGCCATCAAGAAAACCTATAAAAATATACATGCATAAATTATTTTGTTAGTTTGTTTTATTTTTATTATTTTTATAATCTATTGCTTTATTCAAATAATATTTGCATTTGAAAATAAAAAGTTTTGAATTACTTGCACTGTTAATTATACATCGAATATGTTTATACTGAATATTATCCCCACCACAAACCCACATTTTTAAAAGATCCCTAAAACAGTTGGCCCACAATTTGGTGCTATGCCTCTGCTGAAAACACAGTGAAATATGATGCAGATGTCAAAAGACATCCATCTAGTGGATGTTTACATGGAAAATGACTGAAAAACACAAAAACAATGGTTTGAACAGCCCCTTGTTCACATGACACAGCACTAGCTGAAGTTTCTCAAAGTTACCTCTCAAACAGACAGCCTTTTGTTTCAGTTGATTGTAGATACATTTCCACTGTTTCCAGTGTTGTTTGTTCTCTGTATTCGAAAATATCCTGATACTGTTTTACTGTGTTAGAAGCCACTCCAAATGTTCCATGAGAGAGCGCTATGAACAAATTGTGCTGAATCACAAATTGATTCCGATGGTTTTGCAAGCCTGTTTGGCCAATTCACTAAAAAGAACCAACAGAACAGCCTACAGAAATACAGGACACATTTCATGAATGATTAAATATTTAGAGAGTAAATGTTTCTCAGGTTGGTCAGAGCACTCATGATATGCACAGTGCGGACGGCCGTACAGCTGCAGGCACCACTGACTATGTATCAACTTCAAACATTCAATGCAAATTGGTCCCTTTATTTTACATGATGTTCAATATTATGTTCTTAATCTCATGCATTCCATGTGCATATATATATATATATATATATATATATATATATATATATATATATATATATATATATATATATATATATAAACAATGCTGTGATTAGGCCGCAGGCCGAGTGCCTTTGGAAATCACAGCAGTTCTGATTTCGGGACATATAGCATGATTGCAAGTGTGACATTGCTTACTGTACTGTATATACAACAGTTCAATGAACAAGTAAATTTAAAAAAAACTGAGCACAGTCACAAAAAAACGCATTTGTGCATGAAACCAATTTATTAAGCGATGGATCAGAATATGCCTTTGCCGATTCAAACCAAATGATGCATCCAAGCCTCTCAAAAACATAACTTCAGAAATACTAGTATCACAGCTTGGGCTGTTTCTAACATGTTATTGGAGAAACAAGGATGTGTGTGTGTGTGTGTGTGTGTGTGTGTGTGTGTGTGTGTGTGTCTGTGAGTGAGAGAGAGAGAGAGAGAGAGAGAGAGAGAGAGAGAGAGAGAGATAAACAAAGAGAGAGACATTTTTTTTTGACATTTAAAACACTTTATTTTACCATCATATTATAAAAAACATTTTTCAAAAATATTCTTATAATTGATACCAATACTTAATAACAGTTAATAATAAGTACAATTTCTAATTCAATATAAATCTCATCAAATTTTCAACAATACCAAAAAAACACTATTTTATCATCATCATCATTCACAGAAATAAAGTTGGTATTTATGCACCACTTCCTTTTAAATGTTAACATATCATTGTTTATTTTATAAAATTCAAACTCTATTTTAACTCTAGATTCCACCAAGGCTTTAAACAATTTTACTATATTAATTCCTCTTCCTTCATTTTCAATTTTATATATTTTCCAAATAGTTAACTTTGCCTGGCCAATTAAAAAATTGGCGAAGGTACAGCACTCACTTTCAGATTTCAAATATTTAAACCCAGAAATGAATGCTGTTCAAAGATGTTCTCTAAAAGATCTAAAAGAGGTATAATTCTATAGCAATCAGAAAAGATGTGAAAAATAGTATCTGGTACATTACAAAATTTGCAAACTGATGATATGCTAAGGTTACACTTAAACAAAAAAGTTTTTGTTGCTAATGCACAATGCAGGATATGCCATTGATCGTTTTGGCAATGGACTTTTATAAAACAAGTGCCATGAAGGTGATTGTACATTAGGGAAAGATAAGTAACTCCTCCATTTTGTATCTGTCTTATTCGTAAAATTTTCACAAAATCTTGATTTCACACGCTATGTACAAATGTTGCTTATTACTTTCTAAAAAGGACAAATGTTGAAGTTCTCGTAAAAAAAAAAGTTGTCTTATTTCCCCATTATCCTGCCAATTATGAGGTGTAACAAATACTTTAGGAAAAAAGCTTTGATTTGAACCACTAGCAAAAAAATTCTCAAGAAAAACATTTAATGATGTGGGAAATTATGATTTTAACTTTCTTAAAACATTCTTCACTATCCTTTCTGACCTTCTCCCCATTTGTTTAAAAATTTATTGTACAGAAAACCATTTATTTTGTTCTGTGTCAATTAAATCTCCCACTTTTAAAACACCAGATGAAGTAAAAGTTGTGATTTCAATACTTGATAAATTAGATTGATGACATACCCATGAATTATAAATAAGTGGTTCTACAAGGCCAAAATGGTTCTCTCTTTCCACCTTAAATATACTCATGCTCTTAATACAGACCAATAGAACCCACTCATACTCAACCCCTCAATTACATTATTAGACATTAGAAATAGTTGCCTGTCAAGTCCCATTTTACTCACAGCTCGTAATACTGCTAAAACATACATAATCCATGGCTGCAGGTCGGTGTTATAAAGATTACAATTTTTGAGCCAAATGAAGTCTCTTGCTTTCCATTTAGAAATTAAATCAATAAGACCTTGACCACCCTCAAACACAGGTAGGTTCAGTAAGCCTGGATGAAGCCAATGATGAGCCCCGAAAAACTTAACAAAGAGTTTCTGGAGTGTCTGTAAAAGTCCTGCTGGAGGGTCTAAAACAGTCACAACATTGAAGCAGCTAAGTTGTTTACCATTAATACTCTGCCTCTATACGATAATTGTGGTTGAATCCAACTCCATCACTTTAATCTTCCTAGTATCTTTTCAACTACTCCGTCCCAATTCTTTACCATAAATTGTTGAGTATCCAAACAAAATTCCAAGGATTTTCAATCCCTCTGTATTCCAGTGGCACTGTTGCGGGAGATGAGGTGGTGTTTCTTCCTGCCACTGACCGCAAAGTAATGCTTCTGTTTTATTCCAATTTACCCATGCTGAAGATGCTTTTTTAAAGCAGTCCAGATACTTACTCAGTTGAAAAATATCTTATTATGACCGTAACATCATCAGCATTGGCAATAAGCCTAACTGTAGTAGTTTCCGATATATTGGGATTAAGGACTGAAATACCTTGCAAACTTTCCCTTGGAACTCTTAATAAGGGTTCTATGGATATTACATATAAATGTCCTGAGAGGCTACATCCTTGTCTTATACCTCTATGCACAGGAAAAGGGCTTGTTAAAGTTCCATTTATTTTCAGCATGCTGTAAACATCTGTATAAAGTATCCGAATCCATGAGATGAAACGCTCTCCAAATCCAAAGGCTGACAAGGTATTAAAAAGATACCCATTGTCAACTCTGTCGAATTCCTTTTCCTGGTCAAGTGACAAAAGACCTACATCAAGTCCATATATCTCAGTAAGATGTAATAAATCATGCACAAGAAAAATTTAATCAAAAATAGAACGTTTTGAGATGCAATAAGACTGGTCTTAATGAATTATGGAAGCCATAACCTTCTTCAAGCGATTTGTTAATGCCTTTGAAAGTATCTTGTAATCTATCCCTAAAAGGGAGATAGGACGCCAGTTCTTCAACAATCCTAAATCTCCTTTCTTTGGCAATAACGTTATTACAGCTCTTCTGCAACTGGGAGGAAGAATCTTTGATTTTTCACATCCAAGAAACACAGCATGTAAATCTGATCCAATCAATGACCACAAAGCTTTATAAAATTCAGAAGTCAGTCCATCCAATCCAGGATGATCGTCCAGCAGCTTGTTGTTTAACAGCCACAATCAGTTCTTCAAATGAAAGTGTCTTTTCTAATTTTGTCTTCGCATCTTCACTCAATTTTGGAATTTCACTAAGAAAAAAATCCATTGCCTCAGATTCACAAATTTGGGCGCTATAAAGTTCTTCATAAAACAGCAAAACTTGTGAAATAATTTCTCTCTTTTATGTTGTCTCTCTTCCATCAGATGATGTAAGATGATTAATTAGCTTCTTTTCTCGAACCTTTTTCTCCAAACCAAAAAAGAATGATGTCGAAGAGTCCATGATGTTAAGTTGAGTAATTCTTTTCAGAAGAAAATTATGTTGTTCAAGCAAATCCACACTTCCATCTCTTTCACTTATGGAGCTATTCAATCTCATGATTTCTTGCTCTAGCTGTTAAATTTTCTTCTGAATATCTTTAGTATTATTTTTTTACATACTGTTGACAAAAGAACTGAATTTGAATTTTCCCAATGTCCCACCACTGACTTAGGGACATAAACTCTGTCTTTCTCTCTCTCCAAGCACTCCAAAAGAAAGTAAATAAATGTGAAAAAATACGATCCTGCAACAAACTATTATTGAAATGCCAATAAGATTTATTAATAGTATTCAATGTTGTGACTATGACAGTGATGTTATAATGATCAGAAATTGGTATAGAATTAATTTTACTTTCGAAAAATGTTCCTCTTCTACATTTCTGGACATATATCCTATCTAGTCTAGCCCCCAATATTATATTGGAATTCGTTTTCAGCCATGTATACTGCCTACTTTTAGGGAAGAAATCTCTCCACACATCTACAAGTGAGTGAAAAATTATTACTTTCTTAAGAGCTTCTGCTGAATTGGGGTGGGGTTCATCATGATTCCTTCAACTGTATAGTCAAGGGTGCCAGTAAAATCTCCAGCCACAATAATTAGGTTATCACAGGGAATATTAGTCAAAGCTTCCTGTAATTTCTTAAAAAATAAAACTCGTTCATACCCAACATTGGGAGCATATATATATTAATAAAGGAAAAAGACAGATTTTGTTGAATAATGTCTAACCGCTGCATTCTTCCAGGAATAATTTCTATCATATTGGAAGCATTCCCCTGAACACTTTCGAATATGAGAACAGCCACTCCAGCACTTACACTGGAACCATGGCTAAGAAAACCCTGTCCTTTCCATTCACTTAGCCATTCTGCCTGGTTATTTACATCTGTGTGTGTTTCTTGCAATAATATCATACTCGACTTTTAAAAAAACAAAATTTTAAAAAGAGCACATCTCTTTTCTTTATTACGACACCCATTAACATTTAAGGATCCAATATGTAAGGATATCATAAAATCTTACTATAATGCAGCAAGCAAACAAACATCCCGCACAAAAACTGTCCTGTACCATATCTCTAATGGTTGCTCTTTTTCATATCTTGATGAATCATCTTCTTTACTTTGGTAATAATTTTTTTGAGACAATATAGTTTTTGTCTACTAAACTCCTCGACTGTTGCATTTATCATTACATCTCTACAAGACACTAAAAATCTTCTCAAATCTGGAAAAAACTGTTCAAGTTGTGGATTCCACACACCTTTAGTTTCATCCAGGAAAACACTAATCTCTCTGGCAGAGTAAAGTTTTTTTTCACAGCCGCTCAATTCTGATATCTCTATTTGAGAATCGAGAAGGCTCCCTATTCTCTCACATTCATGATCTGAATCACTATCAGACCTAGTGACACCAGAGCCAGCTGGAAACAACTGACTGCAATTTTCAGTCACTCCTTCATCTGATTTATTCTCATTTTGATCATTTACCTCTCCATAATCCATAGCTGTATCATCATCTTCTCTGTCTTTAGATTGAGAATGTACTTTTTGTGCTTCTGTTTTTGCATTCTTCTTTTCCGCAACATTGGTTGGCACAGTGACACCTGCTGGCTGATCAACTTCAATGTTTACTTTGTTTGTCTCGCTATTACTCTCATTTCTCCCTATATTCCTCACAGCCTCTTCATTAGTCACTTCATGAACGGCAGTATTGTTGTCTTGAACATTGTTTTTTGGAATTGTTTGTGACCCTGCCGCATCATTAACGTTATCTTGTTTACTGGGACATGTCTGTCTAAGATGTCCATGTTCACCACACAGAAAGCACAGCATATGATCAGAACTAATGAAGATCGTATAGTCTTTGCCCTCTACTGCTATTTTTAGTACCAGATTAAGCGGCTCATTTTGCGAATTCAGTATCATGTAAGTGAAGCGTCGGAAAGACATGACATGTTTGATGTTTGGATTTTTAAATCCCAATGGAATCATCTTAATCGGAGCAGTTAATTTTCCATACCGTTCAAGAAATTCTTTCAAAGTTTCTTCTTTTATAAACGGGGAAACATTTGAAAGTACAACTTTCTTGGAGGGATTTGACAAAGGCAGTACTGGTAAAAAGATCTCATTAACAACAAGTCCTTTCTCTAACAGTTCATCAACCATTGAAACTTCTTTGAGAAATATAACAAGTGCTCTGTTCATCGCTATCAGTACGTCCTCAATTGAGATGGAGTCATCCGGCATGCACTTGCAACCGTGGTCTAGAGTCAAACGTGAAAACTCACTGCGTAACTCCATACCTGCGCGCAGTTTTTGCACACTCAAAGGTTAAATTAACGAAAACTTTATTTTTAGCGCTGTTTCTAATACTAAAGAGAAGCAGCAAAAAAAGAACAATGCACTCTAGGCCAAACACTCTCACCGCTACCCACAATCCTCAGAGAGAGCGAGATAGAGAGAGAGAGATGTATATATGTTGTATGTTGATGATGCTGTAGTATGTTATTCAGTTTTCTGAAGATAATGTCATTTTGGTGAAATGCTTATAATGAATATTTTCTCAGTGGGAAAATAGCCATCCAAGCGGGGGTATTCCTCTCTATTTCACAGTAGCATGTGCGCAAAAGTCTTTCACTATAGAAACCGCAATGTCCTCTCCGATGTGGAATGTCTGGTAAGAGGTAAGTGAGTTTGTGTAATTAATCAGTCTGTTGTGTCTCTCAGCTGTGATGAATCCTTAATGCTGATGTTGTTAGTTTAAAGTCATTTAAAGCTATTTTCTAGCTTTAGTATTGTAGTAGTAATACAAGCATTCACGGAGTGCTGTTGACTATAAACACTGAGGGACGCTGATTCACTTCATGTCACCAACTGGCTCATATTACATGCAAAAATTGTCTTTTGCCTCCACCTGCTGGCTAAAATATGTAATGTCACAAAATTAAATGTAAAGAGACAGATGGCTCTTAACAAATCTTCACTGATCTTGCACTTTAGTTTAGAATGGCATGAACACAAGTGGAGTGATACACACAGTAAAGCGTCCCATTGTTGATGGTGTGAGACCATCAGTACTCATGGAGCATCTCTTGTCCAATCAGATTCGAGGACCGGAACTAGCTGTTGTATATATATATTATTTATATATATATATATATATATATATATATATATATATATATATATATATATATATATATATTAGGGCTGTATATTTAAGGCGTTAATTCAGTGCGATTAATTTTTTTTTAAATAATGCTTTAAAAAAAATTATGCAATTAATCGCAATGCCCTCGGACCGTAATAAGGAAGATTCCTGTGAAATGCAAGCTTGTAGTACCACCAGTTTACTCCAGAGGGCAGAAATTGAAATTTCAGATGTGGCAACGTGCAGTTTATACAGTGAAGAAAACAACCATCCAGCAGACAGAACAACACAGACATGCGTTACTTTCTTGCGTTCAAAACAATTGATGGAGCGCTAATTCAAACTAAGGGATCTCATGTGTTCTAATATTAAGCTTCTAAGTATTTAACTTGACACAGTGACCTAAAAATGTTATGTTTATGATGCAACACACCCGAGGTGCCACACAAGCATGTCTGACGCAGGTGTAAATTGACAGGTCCTTAAAAAAGCCCTCATAATAAATCTCGAACTGGTTGACAAATTAATTTGTGAAATGGATTGCTGTGAACTGTAATAATATGGTAGTAAATTGTATTCTAAAGCCGCGTTTTGAATTGTCTTATCAACGATTAACTGTTCTGCCACAAGAATGTAATGCATTTTAATTATCTGAATATATATATTATATATAATTATATATTATATTAATCAGGCAATTAATTAATCGGGACACCATGTAATTAATTCGATTAAAAATTGTCATTGATTGACAGCACTAATATTTTAATATTATATATATATATATATATATATATATATATAGACAGCAAAATGCTAGGTGTCTATTGACAACAGCATGTGAATAATCATCAAATAAACACTCATATTACAAAAAACTCTCATGAAATACCTTAAAACACAATACACACACCTTAAACTTGGTAAATGAAACTTGATAAGGGCTAAAAGTTACTTACTGATCATTTAAAAAAAAAAAAAGAAGATTCTAATAGACAACAACAGTGTAAACAAAACTGTAAAACAATGCAACCACAAACCTGAATCACAAAACCATTTTTTTTTTTTTTTTTTTTTTTCAGTACTGGCCTATTTAAACTCCAAAAATGCATTGATTTAATTGGCCTGCTATGCTTATTAGCAACAAAAGAAAAAAGAAAAAATCATACTGTATTGTTATAGAAAAGCTGCATGTAAATTGATAGAAAGTAAACCTAAAAAGCTACAATAATAAACGAAATAATTTATTTTAAATCATTCGTTTTTCAGCATTATTTACTTGATATTAAAATGGTATTTTACAGCGTATCCCAAAGGTTAGAGGGCAGGAGGTAATGTGAACTTCCCCCTCGACACATTGTCAAGCTAATTACTAATGCTCAGATAAATTCCCAACCAGCTGGCCTATGACATCATTAACCATTAATTCAGCACTTACTCTCAGAGCGCTAATGTAAGCACTAACACAATCTGAGTAATCGTTAAGTAATTTACGCAGGTGCATGGCCATAAGAGACTAATTGTGAAAAGCTTTTCAATGAAAGCTGTGGTCAGGTGAAACGAGATGGTGTGTAAACAAATAAGCTTAAATGTTTCACCTGTGTTAATGACTGAGCTGATTACAATAACCCCAAGACACTGTAACTATTGAACATGTGGCTTTGGACATTTGTTCCATGGACACAAGTGTTCTTTCGGGAGAGGTTGAAGCAAGGGTGAGCATTTCCTGCGAAGAGAGTGGAGAATGTTGTAGATCAAGACAGTTAAGATTGTATAGACTGCACATTACTAAAAATCTTGTAAACTATTTGGTAAAAGAATCTCAGCTGTACATTACGGGATGGCTTTTTTGTGCCTGTATACTGTATTTTTATAACTGCATATTGTAACATTATCAGCGTGACATACATGCCACTAAAATAATGTAATACTCATTATCTAAGCACCATTAAATGTAATATTGAATACCCTAATGTACATTACTGAAAAATAAATAAGAAAAACATACAACTATTTAAATGAAATATAAATAAATATTGAATTAAATGAATATTTAAAGGCAAGGCAAGTTTATTTATATAGCACATTTCATTTTTTCACATTTCATAGCAAAAGGGTAATTCAAAGTGCTTTACAAAAAATTATAAAGAAAATACACGATTAATAAAAATCTATTTTAAAATCAACTAAGACAAGAAATAAAAATAAGAATAATATATACAAAATTTATAAACTAATATTAAAATTAATAAAAAAGGAAGGAAAAAGAATGCAGTCAGATGTGATTTGGTCCTTTTACTGTTTTTCACTGTAAATTATGATTCAAGGTTGACTCTCAAAGAATATTGACTAATATTCTTTACTATAAAAAGAACAATTATTATTATAACAATATTTTACTGTAAAAGTGCATGTATTTTCATGTTAAAAGTAAAATAGATTTTCACCATAAATTATATGGTATTTAAAATTGGTTAGATATTCAAAATTAAAAAAAAAAACATTGTGTATGACAGAGAGAGTGGGTGAATGAGTGTGTGATTACCTGTGTCTGTTAGTATAACTCTATCCTCAGCTGTAGTGATAGTAATCCGCTTCGATCGGGGAGTGATGCAGCCACAAGAGCTATCGGAATTATCATGCATATATTTCACTCATGTTCAAGTGTTTTGTTATCGGAGAGAAAACATGAAGGATGCCAGTTTCATTCTTGTATATTGCTGATAAACTCTTATTTTGACACAAACACAGAAAGCGTTCCCTCCTCGACATGTTGAAAGTATATGTCTTCTTCAACCTCGGAAACTGGGGTATCATTAATGCACAGGCTTGCCTGGGCTTAAGTCCCAGAGCCTGCAGCAGCAAGGGGATAATCACAGTATTTTCCTGTCAACATTCTCAGGAGGGCGCGTATGTAAACACGTACTGTGGGAGAAGCTGAGGTAAACACAGAGAGTGTGCGCAACGGCTAAACCCGTCCATGTAGCACATGGTCCTAGAGTGAAAATGTTCCGATCTTATATTATTGAAAACCATATGTAAACATATATTTCATATGCATGTTGTCACTGTATGGAAACCACTTAACAGGTTGGTTCAGGTTTAATTTATTGAATTAAAAAAAAAAAAAAAAAACATTTTTTATTTTCTTTTGAAAATGAATTAGCCTACAATCTTTAAAGTAGTGATTCTAAAGGGACTACATTTACAGTAGTGATACCAAAAATTAGGATGCTTATATTGGACACTTAGAGACCTGTATTATTGTGCTCATTTTACACAGCACTTGTTGTTGGACAAACAGGTCTATGATTGCCTTTCTTTCACTGGTTTTCAATACTTTTCATCTATGAAAAACCATTTGAAGTGTACAATCGCCATCATTTTTGTGAATGGTTGAGGTCTCTCTCTTTCATTATCATTATCTCTCTCTCTCTCTCTCTCTCTCTCTCTCTCTCTCTCTCGATGATGGAAATGAGGTGTGCGGAATTTTTAATCCTCCTTTATTTTTCTAGACAGACACCTAACCAAACTGTTGTCATAGAAACACTTTCAGGGCCCATGATGGTGTGTCATGAATCAGTGTAATCAAATATAAATTGACCATTAAATAAATAAAAGTATGCTTTTATTTTACCTGGTTTTGAGATTTGCTTTCTTCTTCTGCCTAACAATTTCACCTCGACTTCCTGGAGATTAAAACTGCAAATGAAGCCTATTTAAAGTTTAAACAGCTGTGATGACAAAAAGTTGTAATCTTAAAGAATTATCATTCAAGCAAGAGTGCTGCTGTACTAACATTATACATTGCAACAGATCACTTGTGTACATATAAATGGGTGACATTTTTATGCTTATTGTGGCGGCTCTAGGAATGGCATTTCGCAATGTAAAATTGCTTTTCACACCGCATCGAATTTTGGCAACAAAATATGATGTCAGCAATGTGGTTGCTATGTGCTTTTAATAAATAATAAATAAAAATAGCATATAACCAATAATAATATATTCAACATCTACCATTTACTAAACTTGTTTGCAACATTGCAAACCATGCAGCTTTTAAGTTTATATTCTTTATATAGAGCCAAGTGGTCTATATTTGATGTTTCGATCCTCTGTTAGTCAAACATCTTTTTGTGACACAAATTCATTATGCAATACAGGTCAGAGTCTACTTGAGTTTCTGCACTCTCATGTTTGCATATGAATGGAAGTAAATACAGCAAAGTCTAATGACCACACCTTGATAAAAAGCTGTTAATCATCCTAGTAATGTTAAACAAAATATCAGCATCTCTGGAATGTCGCTTGTCCAATCAGATTAGCGGATCAGAAAAAAAACATAACAGTAAACATAAAGCAACCCCACTAAAACAGATGCATCACAGTGCTAATGTCGCTGAAATCAGAAATAATTATTGAAGTGATGTGTTGCATTGTCAGAGTGACAGATCAACAGCATCTGATCCAAAAGACAGACAGGAAACATTTATGCTTATTCCGCGTTCACACATCCTGAGCATGGTGTGAGCGGCACGGCACGTGAGAGGGGTGGTCGCGTTGGACGTTCACATTGGCAGCGTCTCTTCCGTGAGAAACAGCAGCGCCACTGCACAGAAAATAAAGTTATCCTATGCTATTTTTGTCTTTAATAAGATCATCATAAGCTGAGGTTATTGCTGCTTCACGGACAACAGTTGGCAGTCACGTGCACTTCATCTTTATCAGTATTCTTGGTCATGACTGGTTAATGTTGTGTCCATACTGTACACTGCGTAACGAATGGCTGCTGCTGGCATAGGCAATGATGATGAAATGAGAACCCAAGTGCAATTTATGAAGTAAATGTGAACTGAACTAGACATAAACATGACTTGACTAAAACATAGCTCAACATAAACAGCTACACTCACATACAATATTTGACAATGTCAAACATGTGGCTTAAATATATGACGTGAGAACAAGACAAACAAGTTATCCAGTGAAAAGACAGAACTGATCAAAAGATAATTAAACAATAAACCAATGAACACAAGACACATGAATTTGGAGGGAAACAGGAATCACATGACTAGGGAACGCATGACATGAACAGAAACTAAACTTTTCAAAATAAAAGACATGAAATACATGAACACACACATTAAATATTACACACAGAATGGCAAAAGGTTCTGCAGTTTATTCATTCTTTATTGAGTTTACTTGCATTTAGATATATAAAATTTAGTGTACTATATGTTTGGTTTAAATAATTTGTATTTGCTTTTGTGTCTTTTCTATTATCTCCTGATTATTTTAGTGTTGAACTGTACCCTGAGCCGCTGAGCTCAACGTGGCAAAAATAGGCTCAATGCCGAAACTATCCTCTCACTGCCGCATCTGGGACACTTCTGGGATGCGTCACCTCACGACCCATGCATGCAGTTTGAATGGTGTAATCTGTTAATATGTGCGGTGAAACAAAAACGCGCCACTCACGCCCCGCTCATGGAGGATATGTGAACACAGCGTTAGTGTTGCACAAAGACAACTGCTCTAACTGCTTGAAGGGACTTTTATATTAGCACCTTGGGAGATTTACACAACATTTTATGAGAACATTTCATTGCTTTCTTATTAGGCAGAAACAGGTGGAGTTCCTGTTTAACGTGGGGCAGGGGAGGGGTGGGTGCTGAACAGGGATTTAAGATTGTGTGATGAGAATCACTAATAGATCTTGTCTGTAATCACCATCCACTACTAAATGTAATGATGTTTATCCTGGACTCAGTAGATAAGTGTCTTGTACATCTTTCTCTAGCTCTCACGTCTTTAATCTTACAAACAATTACATCAGAACCACAAAACCCTTTTTATCCCATGATTTAATATTTGCTTGAACATTCTGATATTCATTTTGAAAACAAATATAGCACAGAACTCTAAAAGAAAGGATTATTAGTATTCATGTCATACAGAAGAGGGTGTATTGTGTGGCTTATCTAAACCAGCTCTGGTTTTGCCCATTTTCTCACAAACGTACCAAGTAGGACATACAAAGCCAAAGATCTTAGACCAAGAGACAAACACACACACACACACACACACACACACACAGAGAGAGAGAGAGAGAGAGAGAGACTGGTGCAGATGATTATGTATATTGTCAGAAGGCCTCTTAGCCTCCTCTCCTATCGAGAGGTATGTGGACTGTTGGAGCTGGACCGATGATAAAACAGTCTTCCCCATCACAGTTATGGCATTCATGTGATCTCGAGTGAAACAAGGCACCACACTAATGTCCCATCATATTCTGACATCACCTTGTCACAAGGGAGGAGGACACATTTAATTGACAGGCTAATTACATGGCATAATTAATCATTTCCTCCTGAATGGGAAATTTCCCCCAGAAAACATTTCTATCTCTCCCAGTCATTTCTCTCCCAGTCATTTTGATTGCCTTTCTCCCTCTCACTCTGTCTCTACCTCATTCTCACAGGTACATAAGTGTATAACATGGGTTGCCTGTTATAAGTGTATAACAGCCAGCAAAACTATATGATTTGCTACAACATATTAATCTCCATATTTAACTATTTATTGTGTATTAATAACCCACAGACAATCTGGAGTAAATTGAGCTTACTGATAGGGCTAAGGTCAAATAGGATTGAGCTTGTTTTTCTATAATGTGCAATGAGCCCTGTCCATCTCAATTAATTATAAGCTACAACTTACCACTGGGATAATCAGGCAGTACTTTTATGGAGTTCAAATTTACAATTAATATATACAGTGGGTTCTAAAAGTCTGAGATCACACTGGAAATCTGAGATGCCCTTGATTCTTAAATCATGCTGCGATAACATGGATCAAGTTTTCCACAAACTTGTGGAGTCCATGCCAGCTCATTAAAGCAGTAGAAAGACATAACAATTTTTTGTAATTAAGAATTTCACTCATCGTTATGCTGACAGTATAATTTATAATGATACAATGTTTTTTTTTTTTTTTTTTTTTTTTTTTTTTTTTTTAATTGCACAATAGCTGAATTTGCACTAGTGGTCTAAGGTTTTTGGAACCTTAGTCATTGAAAGGCAACAAAGTGAGTATAACAAACTTTTCACAAGGAGGACACAGGAAATAGGGGGCTTTGAATCACAGGTAAGGCTTTTTAATTAATTAACTCTCACGCTTTACAGCTTCCAAAATAACATAACAGCTTTTCAGCTTCACAAACTCATCAGCTTCTCAACTGGTCTCTATGTGCCAGACTCACTCTCTCTTTTTTTGTCAGTGGTGTGGTCTCTTATATACTGCTCTCCCCAAACTCACTGCAATTGGAAACAGGTGTTAATAATAATCTGGCTCAGGTGTATGCACCCTTACAGCTTTCTCTCTCTTCGGGCGAACGCTCCCGCTGCCACAGTGAGTAACTTTGGCAGCCAATGCTGTGCAATATTAGATTTTTAGTTTAAATACAAAGACATTTCCTTAGGTCATGCCATGATTATGAGCTCCCAGCAGATCTGACAGCCTTTAAGACTCACCAACTCGCCCATAGCAGAAAGGAATGTTGGTACAATTTTGTACAACTTGCATGATCCAATTTTACTCCCAAAGCAAGTTGTCCCATTATACAGTTTTGGAAAACAACTAATTCCATTTTGACTTCTTGTGGGAAAAAGAAAACCATTACCAAGGCTACCAGAAGACCATTACAGAAGACCTTTTAATCTTTATTAATAACACTTTATTAATCTTCATCTTATTATCTCACACTGGACTGTCAAATATATTCTCCACAATATAACTACTGCATATATATTTTTATATGCTCTTATTTTTTATTTTTATTGTATGTGTATTCTATATTGTGTGTATTGTTTACTGTACATTGTATATTAGTATTGTGTTGTTTATTGTAAATTGGTATATTTCTCGCCACTGTCATGACTGCTATGTTGCTCGGAACTGCACACAAGACTTTCACCTACTGTTGTACTTGTGTACATAGTAGTGTGACACTAAAGTGATTTGATTTGATATGATTTGATTTGACCTTATATGCCACAGATCTCCAAAATAATAGCTGTATTAAAAAATATTCCAAATGGGGCAATGTTTCCAAATGAAACAAGGGATCAGTTGTACTGCAGACATTAAGCGCAATGTGGAGGAATGTTTGAATTGCTATGTAGGAAATTTGGTTAATGTAGATATACATGGTATGGATTAAAGTGCCCACGTACCTCCACCATTATTTGGAGGAAAAGTATATGTAGGGCATTATATATATAATTTAGAAATATGGACAAGATCAGTTATGTAGTGTATTTGGCACGCATTTTACCACCATTGTATGTAGGGTAATTTGCATGCATTCTTCCACCATAATATGTAAGTTATTTGGTATGCTGAATTTAGGGTCTCGAAATATGTGAGCTATGGACTGAATATTACATATTAAATAGTTTAAATACAAAGACATTTCCTTAGGTCATGCCATGATTATGAGCTCCCAGCTGATCTGACAGCCTTTAAGACTCACCAACTCACCAATAGCAGAAAGGAATGTTGGTACAATTTTATACAACTTGCATGGTCCAATTTGACTCCACCTTTGACTTCCATTTTGTTTCTGTTATAAAATTGAGGTTCTGAACAAGCAAGTTGTCCCATTATACAGTTTTGGAAAACAACTAATTCCATCTGACTTCTTGTGGGAAAAAGAAAACCATTACCAAGGCTACTAGAGGACCATTGCAGAAGACCTTATATGCCACAGATCTCCAAAATAATAGCTGTATTAAAAATATTCCAAATGGGGCAATGTTTCCAAATGAAACAAGGGATAAGTTGTACTGCAGACGGTAAGAGCAATGTGGAGGAGTGTTTGAATTGCTATGTAGGAAATTTGGTTAATGTAGATATACATGGTACGGATTAAAGTGCCCACATACCTCCACCATTATTTGGAGGAAAAGTATATGTAGGGTATTACATATATCATTTAGAAATATGGACGGGATCAGTTATGTAGGTTATTTTGAACGCATTTTACCACCATTGTATGTAGGGTAATTTGCATGCATTCTACCACCATAATATGTAGGTTATTTGGTATGCTGAATTTAGAAGGGAATTTAGGGTCTTGAAATATGTGAGCTATGGACTGAATTAAACTGTCCTGATTAAACGACCATTATAAATTAGATAAATGACAAATAACTAGATTATTTGTCTTAATAGATTCTCCACCAATGAAATCGTAATATAACGTCTAGTTGTATCAGCTAACAATTTAGCTTTAATGAGTGAATTATGATTCTTATGGTTTATTGAAAATAATATCACATATATTTAGGTACAGCTTTGAAGTAAATCTTGTAGAAACAGGGATGAGATTATTTATCAAAATATATCTCAGTCACATCATCTTTTGTCACAGACAAACTTTATTACTATTCTAAACATGAATCTAATCTAACATATTTATACATGAGACAGGCTTGTGAAAAGTGACAGAATGTGAAATAACTGATCAGTACAGTGAAGATGAACTTTACGGAGTCTGTTGACAATACCTTAAGAACCATTTATCCTTCTTTGAGTCTACATCGATTTGCTATCGGATTACCCAAATTATTTAATTAATACACCAGCGCATTGAGCACACTATTTGAGATGTACTTGCTTGTCTTTGTGGTGTTTCCTTGCATTCTTTGTGTGGCTTGGTTCTTGTTTTAACTTCTGTATGATCAAATTTATTGTCTGTATGAATTAGTTTAGCTGTGAAGCGAGGTCTTCTCACACCTTCTTGGGACATCGAGCCCTGAGCTTCCATGGATCTCACAAGGGAGGACCTGGCCATCAGCGGAGCGACCAGATGAAGCATGTGCAGGCTGAAGAAGAGAGAAGAGAGGAGATGAAGAGAGCAAGAGAGCATGTTCTTCCTGTTTGGAACTATTTGAACTGAAAGTGGCCACATCACCCAAAGGTGTCCTGCGACAATCAGAGGTGACTTTTCAGAGTCACGTGGTCAACTGGGCTGTCTTTTCCGACAGTTGAGTTATGGTCCTTTATTTCAGACTCTTAAAAATGTACTGCTCAAAAAATAGTGCATATTTAATCATGAGCTTTTATATCTTGAGAATGGTACAAGAGACATGATATTAGTTTTCATCAACTTTCTATTAATACCCAAACAAATGTTTACATACCAAACATATTTTTTTTTTAATGGATGTTATCCATGTATGTAATAAAAAATTTAAATCCCTGGTTACAAAATCATATTGGTTTTACACATCATTGTATTTTATCAAGTTAAACCTTATAGTTACCATTCTTAGTAGAATGAGATTAATCATATAAAATTAAACATTCTATTTATCAGTTATAGGTGATTGCACATCGCTACACATATTTTAAAGAGGTACATAAGGCTCTAATCTTTAATTTGTCAGTAATAACATTGATCACAGGTCATAGAGTCATTTTTAGAATTATCTAGCAAGGCTAGGTATTGTGCACATTGTGGGTTTAAAAGTGCCATATAGATAAATTTTTTGATGGATGGATGGGATTTTCCGGGCTTCAAAATCTAAGGAACAATTCATTCTGATTTTAAAGCTTGGAAGTGCCAGTATATTTTTTATATAACTCAGATTGTGTTTGGCTGAAAAAGGAAAGTCACATACATCCAGGATGGCTTGAGTGTGAGTAAATTATGGGATCATTTTAATTTTTTGGTGAATTTACCCTTTAATAGAAGTTTAGGCATCATGGATGAGTTTTATGACACTCTAATGGCTCGGTGGGGGATCTCTCTGATCTGTGGAATGTGTTGTTGTGTTCATTTGATGGCTTTGTTTGTGGATAATCCTACAACTATGCAATCTACCATTTTGAAAATGGACTACATGTTAAGAAAACCACTGAGTTAACTATCAGTATATTTAGTAATGACAGTTCTGATTGGGTGCAGTTGAAATCCAGTTTTATGGCTGAAGCTTTTGGCCTTTGATATTTTAAAGAGATAGTTCACCATTAAAATATTTTTCTCTCATCATTTACTTACCCTCATGCCATCCCAGATGTGTATGACTTTCTTTTTCTCAACACATACAAAGAATTTTAGAAGAATATCTCAGCTCAAATCAAATCCACGGTAGGCACATTTCTTGTAATCACTCAAATTAAATGTATTAGTTACAATTAATTTTCTAGCAGTCAAACCCCAATTCTAAAAAAGCTGGGACTGTATACATTGTGTTTTAATAAAAACTAAAAAGAGTGATTCGTAAATTATATTCACCTTTGCTATATTGAAAGCATAACAGCTAAAAATTATATGAAGTTTTACTTTGTGAATTTCATTGACCTTTAATTTTTTTTATGAACAGTAATTTCAAATCAGATGATTCTAACATATTCTAAAAACGTTGGGACAGTCAAATGTTTACCACTGTGAGACCACTATTTTCTCTATCAACACTTATTAAGCATTTTGGCACTGAAGACATGAGTTTGTTAAGTTTAAAAATTTGAATGCATTCATCCATTGTGCAGGTGTTCAGCTGCACAATTTTATGGGGTCTTCGTTGCCGTATTGTGCGCTTCATAATGCACCACAAATTCTCAATTGGAGATAGTCAGGACTGCAGGCAGGCCAATCTAGCACTGCTGAAAATTCTGGGACATTCCTGAAAAAGACAGTGCTGGATGGCAGTATACGCTGCTCCAAAATTTGTATATATCTGTCTGCATTAATGGTGCCCTCACAAATGTGCGAGTTACCCATTCCATGGGCACTGACATGGTCCATACAGATATTGGCTTTTGGACCTGATGCTTATAACAGCTTGGATGGTCCTTTTCCTCTTTGGCTCGGAGAACACGATAGCTGTGTTTTTCAAAAAGTATTTGAAATGTGGACTCATCGGACCAATAAACATGGTTCCACTGTTCTACTTACCATCTAAGATGAGACATAACCCAGAGAATACAGCAGCGCTTCTGGACAGTGTTGATGTAGGTCTTCTGCTTTGCATAGTAAAGTCTTAAATTGCATCTGTGGATGGAGCGGCAAATGGTGTTGACTAACAAACGTTTACTAATGTAATTCCAAGCCCATGTTCATTATATCCATTACAGATGAATTATGTTTTATTAAAACAGTGATGTCTGAGGGATCAGAGATTAAGGGCATTCAGAAGTGGTTTTCGATTTTACCAGATTCCTTGAATCTTTCAACAATAGTGTGCACTATAGAGTGTGAAATGGCCAAATTCCTTCCAATTTATCTTTGGGGAACATTGTTCTCAAAGTGCTGGATTATTTGCTGAAGCATCTGTTGGCAAATTGACAAGTCTCGAATAATCCTCGCTCTTGAAGTACTAGGCTAGGGGTCGGCAACCTTTTTGACATAGTAGTAGTAGTAGTAGTAACCCTTTATTGTCACATAGTCACAAGTAAAAGTAACCAGTGAAATTGGCCATCATCCTGCCCATACAAACATACAATATGACAACGGGTAGACAGGGCAGGAAGACAGGGAATTGAGAAGATATACAGCATTACATGGGGAAAGGTGAGATAAAAAAAGCAACCCCCAGACTATGCTCCTGTTAGGATTACAGTATGGGAACAGGAAAAAACATCTCAGCAACACTTAGCACATAATCAGTACATCTACAACATAACAAAAACTTGCAACAGGGTAGGGGAGTGGGGGATGGAGGTAGCCCAGCACTGACAGACAGCCATCTGGTCCTGCAGCCATTCTCGGCGCTGGTCACAGACCCGCCTGTCAGACTGGGGGGTACGAAGCGGCGAAGGCGTGGGATGGGGTGTGGGGTCGGATGCATATCTGTATTTGTGTAAAGTCTTGTGTGTGTGTGAGCCCAGAGATTCGCCAGAAGGTCACAATCCCAGGGTGTCTTGGGAGGGGGGAGGGAATGCGAGAGCGGCTCATTGCAGTGCTCTAACCAGGGGAGTTGTTGATCCATCAGCGGCCTTGGCCAAGGCCAGTGCTGGTTGCTGGGTGCCGAAACAGATAAGATTGAGATGTTTTGTCTTGGGGCGAATAGCTGCAATTTCTCAGGCTATTCTTCATGTCCATTTTGGTCTCTTAAACGATCCATTTGCCTTTGCAAAGCTGTAAGCTCCTTCATGATGTTATCCATATTGAGAGTCTAAGTGCTGACAACTCTGCCCACCGCCTCAATCATGACGGGCAGCCTTGTGAGGCTTTGGACAGCTGTCTCCGTCTTCTTAATTCTTCGATAACCCAGGGCAATGCCTAATCCAATCAGCAGAAGACCTGTTATTATGGTTCCGAATAGGTAGATATCTTCAACGTCCTCCACGGAAAGAACCGCCAGACACACGACCCGCCACCTCTCCCACGCGTCCATCGTGTAGCCAGCTGCAAACGTTCCGTCAGGACAGTTAGGTTCCCCCGAACCCAAGCTTCTCTTCGAGAAGATGGTGTCAATTGCGTTGAGAGACCAGTTGATCAAATCCATAATAATTTCTTAGTTTGGAGAGCAGTGCTGTGAGAGTCTCTCAAAAGTACAAGACAGTTGACTAGACGTGACGAGAGAGCAAAGCAGGGATGTCAGGGGAGGGAGAGGGAGAGAAAATGCGACCGCCTTCACTGAGTGCCAAACGAGAAAAAAAGTAGAAACATGGAGTATCTATTTTTTTATTTTCCTTGTCAATGGCTGTGCCATTGTGAAAATGTTTCTATTTAGCATTTTTGTAATTTAAGCATTTATTTTTAATTACATCTGATATTATTAGCATAACATTTTGAGTGAAACATTTTGTGCAAAACTCATTGATTATGATAAAATCATGATCCTGCATGTGAATTTTCACAGAGCATCTTGAGAAAGTTCTTTAAAGTTTCCCATTTGCACAGAATGAGTCAACATAATGTCACAAATCCTTCCTCGTGATGTTTTCATCAACTGAATTGGAGACAAAACACGATTACATTTACATTTACATTTATTCATTTGGCAGATGCTTTTATCCAAAGCGACTTACAAAAGAGGAAAAACTTAAGCAAATCATCTTAAGGAGACAGTGGTACGAGACATACTACAAAGTTTCACTATCATCAGAATAGTATACAAAACCAATTTAAGAGCAACTTGTTTTTTAGTGACTGGTTAAGTGCTCTTGGAAAAGATGTGTTTTTAGCCATTTTTTGAAGATAGAGAGTGAGTCAGCTTCACGGATTGAGTTGGGGAGGTCATTCCACCAACGTGGTATGATGAAACTGAAAGTCCGGGATAGTGTTTTGGTGCCTCTTTGTTTTGTTACGATAAGGCAACGTTCCTTAGCCGACTGCAGGCTTCTGGTGGGAAAGTAGCTCTGCATAAATGTTTTTAGGTATGCTAGAGCAGACCCAGTGACTGTTTTGTATGCAAGCATCAGGGCCTTGAATTTAATATGATCACATGATCTCTCACGATCAACAATCAGCACTGCACTTTATTAATCTTCATTCTGTCAAATATATTCTCACTCCCAATTCAGTTAGTGTATATATATATTTATATACCCTTATCTAGTGTATGTGTATTCTACATTGTGTGTATTGTGTACATTTGATATGTAAATTGTTGTGTAAGTATGTGTACATTTGTTATGTAAATTGTGTTGTGTAAATATGTTGTTTATTGTAAAGTGGTTTATGTCTCGTCACTGTCATTACTGCAATGTTGCTCGGAACTTCACACAAGACTTTCACCTACTGTTGCACTCGTGTACACAGTAGTGTGACAATAAAGTGATTTGATTTGATATGAATATGTGCATGAACTGGCAGCCACTGGAGAGAGACAAAGAGTGGTGTAACATGTGCTCTCTTTGGTTCATTAAAGACCAGACATGCTGCTGTATTCTGGATCATTTGCAGAGGTCTAACAGCATGTGCCGGAAGGCCTGCAAAGAGAGCGTTACAGTAGTCCAGTCTAGTTATGACAAGTGACTGAACAAGCAGTTATGTGGCATGTTCAGAGAGGAAAGGTCTTATCTTCCTGATATTGTAGAGTGTAAATCTACATGATCTTCCAGTCTTTGAGATGTGGTCTGTGAAATTTAGCTCGTCATCAATGGTTACCCCTAAATTTCTGACCGTTTTGGAAGGCGACACTGTAGTTGGACCCAGCTGCACAGTGATGTTGTGTTCAACAGCAGGGTTGGCTGGAAAGACAAGGAGTTCGGTCTTGGCTGGGTTGAGTTACAGGTGGTGTTCCTTCATCCAGGCTGAGATGTCTGCCAGACAGGCAGCGCAGACAGGCAGCTTGTGATGCCGAATGTCTTGCACGCGCTAAACAAGTCTGTTGGGTACATTTTAACTTTTTGTTTAGCCTCCCATTCAGCTCATGAAAACATGCTGCATGATCACAAGGAAGGATTACATCAACATAAAGATTGGAATGCAGGTACGGAATTTATATAAATAAAATAGTCTACTCCTCTCTCGCCGTTGCTGATGCGCCAATGATTACACTTGTACAAGTTTTTCCATAGGTTGTCGACCCCTGGAAAAGCTGTTTTTGGAGGCTCCGTATTTACTATGGCATGATTGCCTCACCCTGTTTAACATCTCCTGTTTCACTTTGCCTTGTTATTTTAATCCTCACTGATCATTGGGCACTACTTTCATGTCATGTACACTATGCAAGCTGTATGAATTATTGGGTATTAAATCAGTTCAGACAAGCGTTTACAATCCACAAACGGAAGGCTTGATCTAATGATTTAATTAGACCTTAAAAAATATGATTCTTATGTTTGTGCACGAAGATGCTCAGAATTGTCATAAGTGGCTCAAACTCCTGTTATTTGAGAGGTCCCTCAAGCCTCCACAGGGTTTTTCCCATTTGAACTGATATTTAGGCCTAAGCTCATGGCGTGTTAGACGTCATGAAGGAAAATTGGGAGGAGGGACCTTCACAGAGCAAAAATGAAATTCAAAACTTCACACAATGGGGAGTCTATCACAGGATAATTTGCTATAGCCGCAAGAACGTCAGTCCCAGCTGTATAATAGGGGAGCTCGGCTACAGGAATTTACACTGGGAGATAAAGTACTTATATTACTGCCCACATCAAGCATGAAATTACTTTCAAAATGGCAAGGGTCCTTTGAGGTCACACAGCAAGTTGGGGATTTCGACTATGAGGTAGCGTGTATGGATAGGTGCGGGGCTCATCAAATTTACCACCTCAACCTACTAAATCCATGGAGAGATGTGGTTCTCGTATCCTTGCTGACTGTAGTTCTGGAGAGGGAGGAGCTCGGACAGGAGGTTAGTCTAAAAGCTCATCAGTTCACCCCAATCTCTTGTGGAGACCACCTCTCACCGTCACATCATACAGAGGTTGCCAGATTGCACAAAAATCCTCTGACAGGTTCTCGCCTCTCCCCAGGCCAGCCTGAGTCAGGCGGTGGGGGTATGTGGAGGTGAGGGCATGGTCAAGCACCCATCTGGGGAGAGAGGAAATGGTAAGGAGGTTCACCTGAGATTAATTTGCTGGTAATTACTGTTTCAGTGTTTGCACGGAGAGATGGGGGAGATAAAAAATGGCCTGGTGCATAGAGAGCACGAGAGGGACACACGAGAGACTGCATGTGCATTACTGAGTGTTTTCTTCTAAGTATCTTCTAAGCCTTATCTTTTATTTATTGGAATCATTATGTCCTTTTATCAATGGAAAAGGATCTCATAGCTTTTTTTTAACTTTTTATAATGTTTCATAAACTGTATATTTATTACTAGTATAATATTTCCACAAGGTATTTGAAAGTTTCGTTTAGGATTATAAAGTTTTATAATGTTGAGATTAATTGTGTAATGAGATCAAATAACAGCCCAATTCCTACTAAAATTATAGTTCTAATCATTCATGTTACCATTACAGTTACACTTACATAGATAAGATTTTCGCCATCTATGCATTATTTTGGCCCATTGCTCTCTTTGGTCTCCATAATTTAATTTAATAGTTTCTGTAAAGCCAAAGGAAGATTTAACTGGGAGTTTTGCGATGGCCCCCATTGTCCCTGTTTCAAGCTTTTCTTTTCTTTTTCCTCTTTTTCATCTATTTTCTTATTTACTTAGTCTCTTTATTCTTGCCCTATTTCAATTTCGACAACACATGCTTGCATGACTGGTTCCAACGTGTCAGCCATGTTAACTATGACCTAAAAAATCTGCGTAAACCTGTGTGATGGTAGATTTTCTGGGTCTTATCATTTCTTTCCCCCTTTTAGAAAACATATCTTTAATTTTATTCAGCTATCACTCTTCATCCAATTAACCAAATTGACCAGTTGCCTTGGTACAAACCAGCAACCATTTGCTTTGTATTATCATGCTTTGAACAATTCAAATTATTCACATAGTCCTTTTTTCTTACCTCTGCTAGTCAAATCACCATAAGGTTTTATCCCATGCCCAAATTCTCTACTAAATAATAATAGACCTCTGTTTCGAAAATCTCATCATTCAAATAATTTGATCAAATTTGATCTAGTCCAATCACAGTCATTTTTACAACTACCCTCTCTCTGAGTCAAGTCTGCATTCCTGGCACACACACATACACAGGCTACCTGCATTCAGCAAGATTCTCGATACTACAGGTAAGTTTATACTTATTAAATACTTTCTAGATATAGTCTTATTTATTGATGCTCTATTTCACCAAAAATATTTCACAAAAATATGTGATATATAATTTGCATTATATTTTTTTGTGGTGAACAATCAGACAAAATTACATTCCATGAGCCAGTTTATGGCAGAGCCCCTCTCTAACTGTCAAGGCAAAGAAGAGTGGCTCCATTTTGATTGGATCATGGCAGGACCATCACAAACAAATGCCAAGCACAGCCATCAGATAAGCTGCTTGGACAACCACCAGATACTTCAGAAAATAAGGCCCCAGACCTTCCAACACGTTGAAAAAGACTTCTCATTGGTCCGTTAGTGGTTTCTTAGCAACATCTTAAACCCCCATCGTAAGGTTTGACCTAAGTCCAGGGTTGAGATAAGGACCATAAATATCTTCAAGACCTGTCTAAGCAGCATTAACTTTCCATGTGGCAAAAGTTTAAACAAAGAAGCCACAAAGACAAATCTTTACACACAAACCTTTACTCCTAACATGGACACCAACTGCAAAACATCCACTCCATGTTTGTTCACAGAACTGTTTATGTAAATTACTGTTGTTCAATTAATACAATAGTTTACACAAACTGAGCAATGGTGGTATAAATGAATGCATGCATAATATAATATCTTACAATAACATATGTGTTCTCTATATCTTCAGAAAAATGCCTGGAGTATTTTTGAAGAGGTTTGGAAAAGGAACATGTCATAGATGAAACTTTAAAGACATTGTCCTAACTATGTTTTTTAAAATATGCAAATGTTTCACACAGAGAAGGGAGGGTGAGCCACACTGTGTGGGCCTCCTCAGCAGCCAATAATAACCCTGAAAAAATAAGTGCTAAATTGAAATCTCCTCATCATAAGGAAGGTATAAAACCATCCTCTGGGTGACCACACCTTTGTCCTGAGTCCCTGTCCAGGTAGTCATTAACAGGATGCACTTCTAAAACCCCTTAGTCCTGAGTCTTGGAAGAAGACACTAACAGGATAACAGAAAAACATCTTTGTTCTCTATGAGAGAGAAGAAATAGCAGAATAATAATGAACATTCTGAATCGCTGGACTGAGTGTTAGGAGATGTAACAGAATATAAGCCATCTAACATGCTAAGTCTCACTCCATAACAGAGAAGATAACAGATCATCCTATGTTCTTAGTCTCCATCTGAGAGACAGAACAGGATCGACCAATTATCAAGTCTCACAACAAGGGGCTATTGCAACACTAAGTTCAGAATCCCTATACCAGGAAGATAACTACAGCAACAAGGTTTAGCTCTGGTGAGCAAACCTTCTGTTCAAGTTCTGTGCATCTGCGTGTTCCAGATGATGAATATTGCATAGACATAAGGGCTATTTGTCTGTATGTTCCAGATTGCAAGAACCCTCTCCATGCTTCCAGGAGATCAGCATTCCTCAGTTCCTTTGTGCTCAAGACTGTTGAAATGGAATCCAGCTCCTTCCCCACTGTAACGTGGCCCTGAGCCTCAGTGGAAGATGTTGCTGTCACCAAACTCATCAATCGATCAAGGAGAACGTTGATATCACTACTAAACCTCTCTCCAGAGTCCTTGGAATTAGTGTATACTATCAGTTTAAAATTGTTTTATTGTTTTTTGATTACTTAACCTGTGTGTTAAATGTCTAGCAAATAAACTGAGTTATTTGTTTAAACAGACATTTGAAAAAATTTTCACCTTATTAATTAAAAGATAAAAATAATTTTATCTTTCAATAAGATAATAGTCATACTTTGCCATTGCTACATCCAATTCAACCACTTGCATCTTTCCATCCTGTGCACTTTTATTTAACTATTAATTTTTATTATTCTTTAACATATTAGTACCATTTCGTAGTTTTTGCTAGTTATTCCTGTTTATCTTTTTTGTAAATAAAACAAATTTTATTACAACAGTGTGTTCCTGTGTGTAACTCTAAATTGTTAGGCTGCTCTTGAAACCTTCAGATTATTCAGATGACCAACTCCCTCCAATTTACATAGTCTTTATTTAAATGGTCCATTTCTAACATTTATTTTCTGTTAACCCTCTGGGGTCGATGGATGCGCCGGCGTGTCCTGCTGGATTTTTTTGTCATTATAGCAGAAACAACATACATTTCTCCATCATTTTGGGACATACAGATAAGCGTAAGACATCATTAGATACTATAAATGGTCTACTTTTATTTGTGTACACTCACAATAACAACAAAACCTTGTGCTTTTGTAAAATAAAGAAAAAAAGGGTGAGCTGTCAGCAGTCTCTGTGTTTGCGAGCATATATCTGAAACACGTCACAAAAATGATGTTAAACTCTGTGAATACTTATCACACAAACATGAAACACATGACTAAAGAAAGCTTAAAATGTCCACTTTTAAATAAAACAATTCACATTTAAAACAAATATTATCCTGCAATGTAATCTGTATGAAACTAAGTGATGTACAGTTTCTCCTGGCTCAGTTAATTATCTCTAATGTGATCACACCCACAGGCAGAGGGCGCAATTCATACGGTAATGTGCTGAGACGATCAAATCAATTGGTAAACGCCCCCGACTGTGCCTTAAAAACAAAGTTCATTCACTTTTCTGCGCATTTGGAAGATTGCGCGATACACAGGCGAGAAAGCTCCTGGATAGTGACGAAGAGTTAAAATTTTCCTCAGAAGAAGAGCGGGACTCCGATGAACTTTGTATTTTGAAGAGAGACTTGATCCAGCTGAGGGTACAATTTCGGATGAGTAAGTCATTTAGTTTTAATTAGTTGACATGCTATTTTATATAAACATGTACATATTTTACTAGTGGGACTGTTTCCAGACTTGCCAGCCAGGATTCAGAGTATTGACATTTGAAATATGTCCTATTAGGCAAGTTTTAGTTACATTTAAATGCTGTTTTGGCTAAAGCAGGCATTTCCTTCCAAGGATGGAAACAGTCATGGCCGTAACTACCATTGAGGACACTGAGGTCATGTCCTCCATTGTGAAGTGAAAATAGCCGACGAGACAACTATCCTTGCATCAACAGACTGTCACGTGAAACGTACTTGCAGATACCACTGTCATGTCAAAACAAAAGTAGTAGTAGTACTGAACTGATAATGGAAATATGTTTCTAGCAATTACAGTTAGTGGTGAGAACCCAAGTCCATTTCAGAGGATGCACAAGAAGCCACAACTACCTAAAGGTTATAGTTCAACAGTTCACACCCAGATACATGAAAACACACACACACGGTGCACAGTTTGCACATGTTGTTATTGAAAATAAATATGTTGTTAGTCAGACTTATTTCTCAAGTGTTTTTTTTTTTGTTTTTTTTTTGGCTGGGTGTATTTTTGACCTCGGTATTTGAAAAATCCTGGTTACGGCCTTGGAAACAGTAAGATATCATTAATTAATAACGTGTTACCATGATCCTCATTTTAAAATAATGGTCCAGATCATTAGTAATTCCTTCATACTTATGTGGTAACACTTGACTCATTACTTATGTGTTACCAGAATTATTTAAAAAAGACCTTCACCAATATCAAACATGCAGAAGTTAATACTTTTTGAATGAACAGAAGAGATATACAAATGAATACACAGGTTGGGCACATACATCCCTATATTTCTGTAAGGTAATCGAACTATGATAATGGCCATAACCACCTGTAGTGGCCGTTTTGTCAACAACAAAAGAAATTAAACTTAAATCAAACCTTCAAACGACAACTTCTAGCACCCTGGGCAGGTGATGTACGCAGGCAAGACAATAAATCAAGATCAAGGCTGGATTCAGGGTTTATGGCTGGTTTATTTGTTCCAACTGAGCAAGCAATACAGCATCTCTCGCGCTGGTAAAAAACCATGTGCCCATTACCCAGGTGCCACAGCTCACTTCCTACTTCCTACCTATATTTACCCTCACCTGTGCCCACTACTGCCCTCAGGTGTCTAAATCAAACATTGCAATTATTAAACTAACCAAAAAATAAAGACCAAACATAAATAAATAAAGAAACAATTAACTAAACAAACAAAGGAACATTACCAACACATATATACATATATATATATATATATATATATATATACACATACATATAGGCTACACACATTTCCAATGTAAACAAAATCATAATAATAAACAATTTAATTAACAAATTACCACTACTGAAAGCAAACTAATGTAGCTCCAACACTCCGGCCCCTAATTGTGCATTATCACAATTACTGAACTCTCAAAACGGAGCTACACTATGTATTCCAATCATATCAGGCACAGATGTCTTGCCGCACCTGCAAAGAAAAGAGAAAGAAAGAGAATAATAGAGGCAGACAAAGAGAAAGAGAGAGAGTCAGTTTGTGTGATCACACCACCGCCTCCAGCAGCAGGCACAGCTTCGTCACAGGCCTCTCTAAGATGCTGGTCTTCGTTTGGAGGCGGACAGAGCGCACAACCCCATTCACATCTGATCTGACATCCAAAACTCTCCCCATCATCCAAGATCCTCTTGAAGCTGTAGCATCTGCCACAAGAACAACATCTCCAGGTATAAGGTTTCTTCTTAGTGCTGTCCATTTTTGTCTCTGTTGCATCAATGGCAGGTATTCAAGAATCCATCTCTTCCAAAAGAGTTCTGCCATGTACTGTATCTGCTTCCATCTTTTTCTGACATACAGATCATTTCTATCAAACAATCCTGGTGGCATAATTGGTTTACCTTTCAACAACAGAATGTGATTCGGCGTCAAAGCTTCCAGGTCATTTGAATCATCTGAGGCCCTTGTAATAGGCCTATCATTCAATATTGCTTCAACTTCGCAAAAAACAGTTTGGAGCGCTTCATCGTCCAGGGTCTGTTGTTTAAAGACTGAGGTAAGAACACTCTTCACTGAGCGAATCAAGCGCTCCCAAACGCCACCTTGATGGGAAGCTGATGGGGTGTTAAATCTCCATTCTATGCCATCCTGAAGAAAGGCTCTTTGAATTTTACCATGGTTCAGAGCAGTCAGACTCTCCTTGAGCTCACGGCTGGCTCCAACAAAGTTAGTTCCATTGTCAGACCTGAAAGTTGAAACTGGGCCACGTCTGCAGATGAACCTTCTCACAGAATTTATACAGGAGTCTGTATCCAACGTGTATGCTACTTCCAAGTGTACAGCACGGCTGGTCATACAGGTGAAGAGCACTCCGTATCTTTTGAGAAGACTTCTGCTTCTTTTAACTTCAATAGGCCCAAAATAATCAATGCCAACATGAGTGAAAGGGGCTTCACCAGGCAACACTCTTTCAGCAGGTAAGTCCGCCATTTTTTGTTCAAGGAGTCTTCCTCTGTTGCGTCTGCAAACAACACAATCTGAAATAACCTTTCTTGCAGCAGAGTTTGCACTTATAATCCAATACTTCCGCATTAATCTGGACAACATATAATTTCTTCCAGTATGACCTATTTGCTGATGAATATGGCGCAGAATTAGTGTTGATACATGCAAGTCTTTTGACAGAATAGCAGGACGCTTGGATTCCACTGGCAGTGAGGCTTTGCTTAACCGACCACCCACTCTGAGAATCTCACCATCCATCACTGGGTCCAATCTATACAGTGGACTGTCCTTGGATATGGATTTCATACCACTCTGCAGTGAGGTAATTTCATCCTTAAACCGTTGATGTTGTACATAACGGATGATTGACAGTTCTGCCCTGGTCACATCTTGAGGTGTCAGACTCTGTCCTTTGAACGTAGCCTTAAAGCTCTGCATTTGGCTTTCCACCTGTTTATGACAGTCTGTAATGTCCATACTGAGGTCAGCAGAGGCATAAAGCTCCTTTCTCCTATGTCCCAATAACACAAGAGTATCCTTGATCTTAAGAAGCCAAGCTACAGCTACCTGCAATCCCTTCCAAGATGAAAAGTAATGAATCAGGTGGTCCATAGCATTGTCTGTGTCTTTAACAGCAGCATTCACTGTCAAGACCCTTTTGATCTCAGGGTCAGTGCCAGGAATCACCTGAAGGTCTACATCTAATTTAGGCCACCCATCCTTGGACTTATAAAGGAAATCAGGTCCCATCATCCATCTCCTTCCATTCAGGAGATCTTCTGCCCTCATTCCTCTTGACGCTTCATCTGCTGGGTTTTCCTTTGTCCCCACATATCTCCACTGATCAATATCAGTTGCCTCTCTGATGACTGCAATTCTGTTGGCCACAAAGGTATAGAATCGCCGATTTTCATTTGATATGTATTTAAGGACTGTTGTGCTGTCCGTCCAGAAAACTGACTTCTCCAGCCTAAGTTGCAACTCCTTCCGTAGCATGCGGTCTACTCTAACAGCAAGGACTGCAGCTGTTAGCTCCAGGCGAGGAATTGTTGTCTGCTTCAGCGGAGCAACTCTGGCCTTCCCCATCATAAATGCAACATGCACTTTATTATCCCTTTCCAGTCTTAAGTAAGATACAGCTCCATACCCAACCTCACTGGCATCAGAGAAGTGATGAAGCTGAATAGTGAGAGGGTTGCCAAAGTCATTAGGCTTAATGCAACGATCAATCTTGAACCTTGCCACCTTGTGGAGATCTTCCAACCAACCAGCCCATTGCTTAGTGAGAACATGGGGAATATCTTCATCCCATCCTAGGTTTCTTTTACAGAGTTCCTGCAGTAACAACTTTGCCATCATGCTGAATGGAGCAAGGAAGCCCAATGGGTCATAAAGGGAGCTGACCACTGAAAGAATTCCTCTTCTCGTCCGTGGTTGCTCTTGTGCTGAGGCCTTAAATCCAAATTGGTCAGTCTCAACGTACCACTGTAGTCCTAATGTACGTTCAACAGGAAGTTGATCTGTATCCAAATCCAGCTCCATCATGTCTTTTGCTCTGTGGCCTTCGCTGACAGAGCGCAACACTGCACGGCTATTGCTGACCCACTTTGACAGAGTGAATCCTCCTTTCTGACAAAGTGCAGTTAAATCCTGGATCATTTTCCTAGCTTCCTCTTCTGAGGCCATTGAACGGAGGCAATCATCAACATAAAAATTGTTTCTTACTGTACTCACAACCTCTGGAGGAAAGTATTCTGCATTGTCATCTGCAGTTCTCCTTAAGGCATAATTGGCACAGCTTGGCGATGATGCAGCTCCAAATAGATGTACCTTCATGCGGTATTCCTGCGAAGCCTGTGCAGTGTCACCACCTGGCCACCAGAGGAAGCGGAGAAAGTTAACGTGCTTGTTTGAGACATGAACCTGGTGAAACATAGATTGGATATCGGCCACTATTGCAATAGGCTCCTGCCTAAATCGGACTAAAACTCCAATGAGGCTGTTGGTAAGATCGGGGCCTTGCAAAAGCTGACTATTGAGCGATGTTCCTTTGTATGAGGCTGCACAGTCAAAAACAACTCTTAGCTTGCCCTTCTGAGGATGGTACACCCCGTGGTGAGGGATATACCACACTTTCCCATTGTTCTGTGTCAGCTGGTCAAGAGAAACTGGCTCAGCATGTCGCTGTGTTATTATTTCATTTAGAAACGTGGTATATTCCTCCTTGAAAACACTGTTCCTGTCAAACTTTCTTTTCAGGCTACATAAGCGCTGTTCTGCTATATAACGATTATCCGGCAGGGTTACATTTTCCTTTCTGAATGGCAAATCAATGCAGTAATGACCTCCAATTAGCTTTGCTGTGCTGCTGACAATATCCATAAACTTAATATCTTCTCTGGACATTTCAATCTGCTCTTCTGATGATTTCTCATTAAAGTCATGGTGATACTGCTTAACAAGCATTTCTTGCAGGTGTTCAACAGAGATGCGATTTGCTGTGACAGCCGAATAGCCACTCTTACCTCTACAGCTTCCACCATGAAGAGGACCATTAATGACCCAGCCAACCCTGGTTCTGACAGCGTATGGGCCCTCATCTTGGCCATTTATTACTTCCCACGGCTCCAGAACCTTAGGGGCGTCAGTTCCAATAAGCAGATCTACATTTGCATGAATGTCATAGAGTACTACATCCTTCAAATACGGCCATGGATCAATATCTGCTTGTCGTGGAATATTAAGTGTAGACACAGGTATAGTTCTTTGAGTCAAAACATCTGGAAGCTCTATGAAATCTTCAGCACCCATGCCAGACACTTCCAGACCTGACAAAACATGAGCATTCACAACCTTTCTTTGGCCCATTGTTCTCAACAAAATGCTTGTCTTCTTACCTCGCAAATTTAACCTTTTCGCCATGGTTTCTGTACAGAATGTGCCGGAACTGCCAGGATCCAGAAAAGCATAAGTCTGCATGATCGTATTAGTCAGTTTGCTTCTGACCTTTACTGCAACAATAGAGAAGGTAGAATCATCCTCCACACCGGCCCCAATATGGCCACACGTCTGAAAGGTTAAGGTTGAATCACTTGAAAGGCTCACAGGTGGTTTGGCTTGTCCTACAGATGTGCCTTTACCCTGTCTTTCTATATGAAGGACTCCAGGGTGTTTCTGATGACATACATGGCAATCCAATCGACTCCTACAGTCCTTGCTTGTATGGCCTACCTTCAGGCAACCAAAACAAATACCCTTGTCCTTAATGAAGTTGATCTTGTCCCGGTGTGCCTTGGCTTTAAACTGTGAGCACTGACCTAGTGTGTGATTTCTCTGCAGGCAGAAAAGACAGGAATGAGTGGAGGGTGTGCCATGTTCTGCAGGCCGTACCATAGCTTCTTCCCTCACTGGAGTGATATTCGTAATGTAGCTGCTTTCCTTCCTTCTTTGTCGTAGCGGAGTGCTACAGGAGGCCTTGACATTAGGATGTTGAGGATCTTGGATGTTTCCAAACACTGGATCTGTAACAATTTTCACTTGTTTCTCAATAAAATGTACAAGATCAATGAATGTAGCCCTCTGTCCACTTCTTTCTTGCAGATCACATGCAATATTCCTCCATTTTTCTCTTAGTTTGTATGGAAGTTTTAAAATAATACTCCGCATGTTAGCTGGTAAGTCCAGTTCCCTCATATACATTACTTGTTCTGTCAAGTTTGAACATCCTCGAAGAAACAGAGAGAATGACTGTAATCCTTTTACATCTTCACCTTTAACCGGTGTCCAATTGAATATTTTCTCCATGTAGGCAGATGCAATTTTGTGTTCATCTCCAAAGTGCTGAGCAAGAAGACACTTGGCTCTGTGATAGCCTTGATCTGGAGGTATATGCTGACAACTATGCACAAGATCCTTTGGCTGCCCCCTAGTGTATTGTTCAAAGAAGCTCAAACAGTCGCTGGGATTATTCGTTTTCTTCTCCACTACATTTTCAAAGGCTCTAATGAAGGACTTATATTGAAGAGGGTCTCCATCAAAAATTTGCAGATTTCTTGGAGGAAGAACAGAGGATATGTTTTGTTGAACCAACAGTGCAGTGATTTCGTTTTGTTTTTGCATAATGCTCACCATGTCATTTTGGTTGTTACCGCTTTGAGTTTGAGTGTTTAATATATGTCCCATTTGACGTCCATTTGCAGTCTGTACTTCTTGATATGGAGCTTCTGGCATAGTCGGCCTTCCACACATTTGCTCAGCAAATCCTTGTCTTGGCCTAACAACTGTTGCAGGATCAGGTACAGCAGGAACATAATTTTCATGTGGGACAAAAGCTTTAACAAGAGGATCTAAACCGATGGACCTTTGAGCTTTGCTCTTCTCCAAATAAGAGTTCATTCCATCAGATCGTCTTGAACCGCACTGTGATGAGTTCATTTCAAAAACCTGAAGCTTTGCAGTTGTAGCTGCCAAATCTGTTTCAAGCACCAATTGCTCCTTTTCTCTACGAAGCCTTTCTTCCTGCGCTTCTAAATGATGTTTCCTTTTTAAAGCTTCAGAGCGTTTAAGAAGAGCTGCTCTCTCGGCCTCCGCATTAATACGCATCGCGGATGTTGCAGAAGTCTTTGATATGCCGGTGTTGCATGATTTTACAGAACTTGCTTTTACACTTGCGACGTTAGAAATACTGTCTTCAGGTTGTATTCCATCTTCAACACATCCTGCATCGATAGGTTCTTTTGGCTGCGAGTATGGATGACCAGCTTTAGACAGCCACTCCTTCACATCTTCAATAAATGCATGACATGATTTCATCTTTTCCTCAAAGGTTTTAGTTTTAGTGGTGAGTATTTCATCTTCAGGTAGAGGCAATTCCATAAATGTTTCATGTATATCGAGTGCTTCTTCATAACACTTAATGAACAAAGCGAGCTGAGTGTTCACCATGTCGGCATTTTCATTTAATTCCATTAAGGCACGGATTTTATCCATAAGCTTTTTAGCCTGGTTAGTCTTTGCAGTGCGTTTTTCTTGACAAGTTTGTATGTAAAAGCACATTCCTTTAGAAGTCAATTTGATTGACCGCTTCGACTCCGGCCTCTCCACATCAGTCATTTTGTTGCAAACTTGTAGCGTAATTGATGACAATGTCAGTGAATGTTCACAATCGACAACAAGGTTAGCAAAGATGGTGATCTTTATCGTAACAACTTGTTTTATACAACAAATCCTCTTCATCCACACAAACGTACACAGCCAATTAAAGCAGTTCAAGATCACGTACCTCTTCATGAAACCGTTTTCCTATACGGCATTTCTTGCAGTACATACCAACTGGAGATTTCTAGCTCGGGCAAGGCCTCTGTCTCATGCCATTATAATCCACAAATGGTAAATAAAACAATCCTGGCTGATTTTCCATCGGGTATCCCAATAATATCCAAAGCGAATTCCAAGGAAAGTTCTTCTTTCTTTAATCAATGAGCGGGTTTTTTACTTGTTGTAGTGGCCGTTTTGTCAACAACAAAAGAAATTAAACTTAAATCAAACCTTCAAACGACAACTTCTAGCACCCTGGGCAGGTGATGTACGCAGGCAAGACAATAAATCAAGATCAAGGCTGGATTCAGGGTTTATGGCTGGTTTATTTGTTCCAACTGAGCAAGCAATACAGCATCTCTCGCGCTGGTAAAAAACCATGTGCCCATTACCCAGGTGCCACAGCTCACTTCCTACTTCCTACCTATATTTACCCTCACCTGTGCCCACTACTGCCCTCAGGTGTCTAAATCAAACATTGCAATTATTAAACTAACCAAAAAATAAAGACCAAACATAAATAAATAAAGAAACAATTAACTAAACAAACAAAGGAACATTACCAACACATATATACATATATATATATATATATATATATATATATATATACACATACATATAGGCTACACACATTTCCAATGTAAACAAAATCATAATAATAAACAATTTAATTAACAAATTACCACTACTGAAAGCAAACTAATGTAGCTCCAACACCACCATAGACGTTTAGGGGGACATGTCCTCCCCCACCCACCCCCCCAACTGATATGGGTTTTTTCCATGGTTAATTAATACATAATTAAATTTGGTCCACATCAATCCTAAATATGTTGTTACATCCATGACTTTGATACTCTACCAGACACTGTAGCCTTGATTTAGTGACCTGTTACATTCATAAATCCCCACAAAGAACCCATGCATGATCTTGTTCACAATAAAAACATGATCATTCACATTTTAGGCACATGTTAATGTTTTGATTAGTAATTAATTAGCAGTTATTTTCAATTAGCCATGATTAGTTAACAGTTCTCAATGAGGCAGATCAAATTTAGTAATTATTGATTACCTAACAGTGAACTACCTCAGTCATCAGTTTGCTATTACTAACTGATTGGTTAATCATCTTTCCATATTAGTTAAAATTAGTAACCAAAGTGTAAATGTAGTACCTCTCATTTGTCCTGCATTAATTCCTGCACAATTACCTATTGATGATGGACCATTATTATAAAGTGTTACCAATTAAATAATTCCAAAAAACATTTTGTAATCATTCAACATTATAATTGTCAATTTAGAAATGATATCCTTAAAAAGGTTTATTAGATTATTTTTCATCTAACCTTATCTACACAAAATCTCCTGCTAGACAATTATCTCTTTTCAGTGCTTGGTTCTCTTCTGTCTTTCGGGTAATATATGTAAAATAAATATAAAAAATTGCATCTTTACAACATTCATCACATCTTAAATTATTACAATTTACTATAAAGTAATTTTTTAATAAATAGTATTGGCCCTTCTGCAACTCCTGATACTCTTGAAGGCATAACTCAATGCTTTATGTAATACTATATATTTTCAGTTAAAAAAAACTTTAATATATAAAAGTCTCTTTTAAAGATATTGCTCAAATTTGTTTTGAAAATCCATCAACTGCTATTAATACACATTTGTTTCCTGATTTAGATCACAGATTTAGTGGAACTGCAAAATCCAATAAAAAAATTTAATGGCTACTCTTTATTTATTGTATCTAAAAATAAATCTAAATTTATTGTATTTTGGACTTTTGTTCCATAATCGCTTCTTATAGTTCGATCATATCCCTTACGCATACAATTTTCACATTTGACTTGGATTTATTAAAAAAAAATTACATTATTTTTAGCTTCAATTATTATAATTATTCTTCTCATCCAAGTTAATCTGTCTACCTCTTAATTTCCTTTAGCTAATTCACTGCTTTCCCTGTTTTTATACACTTGCTATGTGCAATAAACACAGTGTGTGTAACCTGAAGCTCTCAAAGCTTTTCCACAGCCTTCACCACAACAATAATTTCAGTGAGTTGAAGTGCCTAATAGTAAACATTTCCCTCTGGTGTTTTTTTTTTTTTCCTTTAGTAAATGCCCAGTGAGCTTCTTGATCTTACAATCTCCTTAAGCTATTGTGCTGTTTTTTTATATATATATATAATTTTATTTAATTTTTTGGATCTAAAGATATATTCTCTGTTTTGAGCTTTTGCATCTCTAATTCTGTTTTTTGTAAGATCCACCATTGCTTGCCATCTGTGTTTTTCACAATCTTTGTTTACTTTGTGCCAGTCCTTGAAGCTCTGCAAAACCTTTGCCTAATGCTTCTAATTTATGTTCCACAGGAAGAAAACTTTTTTCTCTCTGTATTTTCCTAACTTCCAGTCATTATACGAATAGGTATGCTACTTTTTTCATTTCTTATTATTAATTGATATCTAATAGGATCTATATCTAAATCAACTTCCAAAGTTTGTCATTGTTTCAACCCCTGTTTCAAGCAATTTTTATGCTTTTTTCATTTGACTTTCCTTTGCTAAAGGTACAGAGTAGACCAAAACCCATTTGGTAAATCTATTTTTGAGAGAAATTCTCCTACACTTACTCTCTCTAAAGTGTTGCATTTATA
Organism: Moxostoma hubbsi; assembly: GCA_032164185.1. Taxonomy (NCBI): domain Eukaryota; kingdom Metazoa; phylum Chordata; class Actinopteri; order Cypriniformes; family Catostomidae; genus Moxostoma; species Moxostoma hubbsi. The sequence goes on from JAVLUX010000019.1 coordinate 12,452,686, forward strand.
AGACATAAATACATATTTACTACGTCTTATACAATGCCTATCAGGCTTTGTCAATCTATTCAAAGCTTAATTAATCTAAAAATTACAGCAGGTTTCACCATTTGAATTGGACTGTTAGTTATTGGTCCCTTATGCATTTTTTTATGTTTTCAAAATAATATTATTAAGTGGTTGACGGATATATCACCAATTATCGACATCGTCAGATACATTTTCCCATTTAGCCAATTTTTTTCTTGAGTGTATCCAAAATTGCCTGCTTGTATGTGAAGCATTTGAGACATGTGAACGACCAGTCACGATTTGTTTTGTTGTTACATGCCTTCGTGCTACTACAATAATACAGTGGTGTGCAACACAGTGTAATTTAAACAGTCCGCATATCAGAGCAATGGCAGACGTGTTTGAGCTCATAATGGTAAAGTGCTTGCCTGTTTCATTCAACCTCTCTCTCCTCAACAGTTCCTTGTAACTTTTAACTGTCTTGTCTAATGAGAAAAAGGCAAATTTCAATAAAACTAATATCATATATCGTCTGCAAATATGTGCCTATATCGTTTAAACAGATGTAATAAACCAACCTCACAAAACTTCAGCAGATCCAGTGTCCTGTGGAATGCTCATAAATCTTCCTGTGAAGCACGTATTCTAACAATCTCTCCTCAACAGTTCCCTGTAACTTTTCTAATGATAAAAGGAAAATATAAATAAAACTTATATTATATGCCATCAGCAAATATGCAGATATCTCATTTGAAAAGATGTCATTCATGAACCTCACGAAAATCCAGCATTTTTTTCCCTGCCGAGTGCTTATCTAATATCTTCCTCTTAGTATTCTATCAGCCAGAATCAAAACTTCAGGATCAGGATCAAAAGTTCCTCTCATTCACAAATCATGACGGTCCGTCTGTGACAATACAAGCAAGCGATCCAGGCCGTTTAAACTGTCAGTAGTTTGAGGCTTGCACGAACACAGGATTTCAACTTCAAGGCTGTGTCCGAAACCAGGAAAATGCTGCCTCCTTAGGCTGTATATGGAAGTACAATAAGGTACTTTACAAACTGTTCAGAGACCAGTTCCCTTTACAAAAAGCTTCACTTTGATGCTGCGCTGCTAAGCGCTATGGGGAAACAATCTTATTGTGAGCTGCTCTGAACATGTGTGTAACACGTCAATGAAATTGACTGGAATTTATAGCCTCGGTTGGTGAGATCATTGGACGCACCTGTGGCCAGGCTATAAATAGGAGGCGTCACCAGAGTGTCGTCAGACATTTTTCTTCAGAGCTTTCTCTCTGTGTGTTTTCACAAAACTCTTTGTTAGAAATTTGTTAAAATCTAAGTCTTTTTGAAAAAGAGAACTTTCCTTTCCTTTCTTTCTCTCTCTCTCTCTCTCTCTCTCTCTCTATATATATATATATATATATATATATATATATATATATAAAAAAAAAAAAAGGGGGGAAGAGCACGCTGCTCTCGCGTTGCAGCAGTGGGGGTGCGAGCACTGTGATTTGCTTTCAGGCAAAGTGCTTCGTGCTCGCCTCGCTTGCTTCCGGGAGTCAGCACTCTCACTTAATTTGTGGGGCTCTCATATTGATCTGGCTGAGAAGCGAGAGACTCTTCGGTTCACGAGGACACTTAATCTCTGTAAATCCCGCGATAATAAAGCGGCTGCAGAATTAAGAGACAAATGCGAGCATTGCGATCTGCTTTCGGGCAAAATGTTTCGCGCTCGCCTCCCTTACTTCCGGGAGTCGCAACATTTCATTCAGGGCTCTCTCCCCAGACCCATCTGGTCCTTCCCGTGATCTCGAAGCGCGCTTCGGCGCCTCTTCAGTTCACGAGGGGGGCGGAGCGCTGAACCTCTGTACTTTTTCACGCACAATAATAAAGCAGCTGAGAAATTACTCGAGGTATTATGCCCCAAACGCTCCAAACTATAAGACAAATTTCTGTCTGGTGGCCAAAATAATGAAATAAAAGAGGGAATGGAACTCTATATCAGTCCCTTCCTTTCTTCTATGTTCCTTATAAAAATGTATACTTCCCGTATCTTCATGCCCTCGACGTTGGTGTATTCAACTATCGTGGGTGCTGAAGCTCGGGGGTATTTGGTGATGCCGCCGGTAGAAGAGACACCTGCGGGTTTTCTCTCGCCTGGCTTGGCATCATCACTAAAGAGACCTACTCTCCCCACAAAGCTGTGCAGGACCACCTCCACGCTTGTGGGGAAAGCTTATCAGACAGCAGGTCAGGCTGGTGTTGCTCTGCACACTATGGCAGTGTTACAAGCGCACTAGGCTTTTGTTGAAGGACCTGAGTGTGGGCATCTCACTCAGGGGGAGGGGCCATCGGCCACCCAGCCCCGCCCCGGTCCTTCCAGACGGGAGGCTCTAAAACAAGACGTGGCGAATCGTGCTCCCCCTCGCAGAGATTGGGGACAGGCTCGTCGCCCTCAGCAACCTCCCAAACAAGACCTCAGGGCTTGTATCTCCAAGAGAAAGAAGCCCTGACGGTCCTGTATCCAACCCTGTGAGGGTAGTTCCCTTCAGGACGGGGCGCGTGTATCATTCACTTCGGCCCTCCCGATACCCTCACGAAACCTCTTCACTCCCGCCACCCTTGGTGTTTCGGGTGACAGAGGTTTCCAACAAGATGTTGAATGTACCGTTGCTCTCTGCCATAATCCAGGACACGGAACATTCGACACCCCCTCGACAGGAAGTCTTGAAATTAGTTCCCATCTCAGAGAACCTGGCAGCGTGGAAACTTCTGCCAGGTATTTCTATGTGGGTTCTAAAAACAGTAGAAAAAGGCTTGCCGCCCTCCGAGCTTCAACGGCGTGGTTTCCACTACCGTAAGCCCGGAACAAGCATGTCTACTTCAGGTAGAACTGCAAAATCTCTTGGAAAAAGGGGCCATAGAACATGTTCCCCTTCCAGAGAAAAAGTCAGGCTATTACAGCAGATACTTCCTGGTCCCCAAGAAGGGGGGGGGGGGGGGGGTTGCGTCCGATCTTAGATCTTCGTGCCTTGAACCGCTCGGTCAAGACGCTCAAGTTCAAGTTGCTAACAGTCAAGTCCGTCGTGTCTTAGTTCCAACGTCTCGATTGGCTGGTCACGATCGACCTCATGGACGCATATTTTCATATTGGAATTCTGCCACAGCACAGGAAGTTCCTGAGGTTCGCTTTTGGGGACGAAGCCTTCCAGTATCGGGTCCTTCCATTCGGCCTAGCCCTATCACCCCGCACATTCACGAAATGCATGGATGCAGCACTGGCTCCTTTGCGACTCCAGGGCATCTGCATTCTGAATTATCTAGACGACTGGCTGATCCTAGCCCAGTCTCAGAAACTGGCAGTTCAGCACAGGGATATCGTCTTGGCTCATCTAGGTTCCCTGGGTCCGAGACTCAACGCCAAAGGAGCGTTCTTTCCCCGACCCAGAAAATTTCCTATTTTAGGGGTCATATGGAATTCGATCACGATGCAGGCACAGTTGTCTCCCGCTCGTGTCATCTCCATTCAGAACTCCCTGAGCAATCTCAGGCTAGGTCAAGGTTGCACTGTTCTTCAGTATCAACAAATATTAGGTCTCATGGCGTCTGCGTCCACGGTGATTCCTTTGGGCCTTCTCCATATGAGACCGTTTCAGCTGTGGCTAAAAGCCAGGGGGTTTCATCCAAGGGCCAGTCCCCTCAGGCAAATAAGGGTTACGCGCCCAGTGCTTCGTTCCCTTTCTATGTGGTTCAGACCCCGGTTCTTACCTTGGGTCCCACTCTAGGTGCATCTTGTCGTCGCAGGCTGCTAACGACAGACGCCTCCCTGACGGGCTGGGTAGCGGCCTTAAGTGGTCGTCCGGCTTAAAGGGATAGGAGGGTCGTCAGTTCGGTTGTCACAGTAACTGTCTCGAGCTGATGGCCGTATTTCTGGCCCTGAAATACTTCCTCCTGAGGCTGCCATGTCTTGGTGCGGGTGGGCAATACAGTGGTAGCCTCTTACATAAACCATCGGGGGATCCACGTTCACTTCAGCTGAATTTCTGGCACGTTCGATCCTCCTTGGGGCCCAGGGCAGCTCAGGGCAGTTTCGTCCCTGGATGCCCGTGTGTGTGTGTGTGTGGGAGCAGATTTACTAATCTAGGGTAGAAGAGGACCTCTTCGCCTCTATGATAGCGCAATGTCTCCTCTACTTCTCCCTAAGTCACCCAGCCCCCTTGGGTCTGGGCTCAAAGGCACTTACGTGTCCCCCGGTTCTTCTGCTCCCGGGAGTCTTGGTAAGGTTCGCCAGCAAGGGTCTTGCCTCCTTTTAATGGCGCTGCGCTGGCCGAACAGGATATGTTTCTCGAATTTCTCTCCTTGACGGCTCGCCTTGGGCGATTCCGGACAGGAAGGACCTTCTCATCACTGGTCCGAATTGTGAAAACTTTCATGCTTGGCCCCTAAGGGTACCAACTGAGGTTCACAGGGCTTTCTATTGAAGTTTCCGAGAACATTTCAAGTGCTACGGCTCCCTCCACTTGGAACTGATCTGGGTAGATTTTTCAGGGCAGAAGAGGACCTCTTCGCCTCTTTTGATAGCGCAATGTCTCCTCTACTTCTCCCCGAGTCGCCCAGTTTCCCCCCCTAAGTTCATATTACAGAACCAGCTAACTGCCAGTTTGCTTCAGTTCTGGATTTTCTGTAGAAAGAACTGTCAGCGGGCACTTGCCTCGCCACTGCCAGGTTCTATGTGGCTTCCACTGCGGTTTGCCACGCCTTGGTGGGTGGGGTCCTTGCTAGGACCTCTTCACAGGGTAAGACCCCTTTTTAGACCTCTAAAGTCAGCGTTTGGTAGACTTCTGACTCTCAGGATGGTTTTTCTTATGGCAATTACGTCTCTAAGGAGACTTGGGTACCTACAGGCTCTGTCTCTTTTGCCGGCCTGTTTAGAGTTTGCCCCAGAATGACCAAAAGCATTCTTTGCACCCTCACCCTAACTACCTGCCCAAGGTGTCTTTAGCGTCCCTTGGCCGGTTATTTTCTAAGCCTTCTGCTCCCTGCCGTTTGTAACGCCGGAGCAGCTAAGACTTCTCAGACTCTGTCCAGTCTGTACCCTTCAGACTTATGTCCACCGCTTTTGCTAGTGGCGTAAAGTCAGGGCAGCAATTCTTCACTTGGAAGCCATGACCGGGGGGCGGTCACTTCCTGGCAGACTATGTCACTTTGGGTGAGGTACATTTTTGCCCCGGCCTACGAGGCGCGCGGTCAAGCTTCGCCAGTAGGTTTTAGGGCGCGCACTACCAGAAGGCTGTCCTCCTTTAAAGCCTCGGCTAGAGGCCTCTCTCTGCAGCAAGTTTGTGATGCGGCAGGCTGGTCCTCCCCGCACACATTCATCTGGTTTCATGGTCATGTTTCTAGATGTTCATGCTACCCCGGGCTCTTATGCCCTTGGGTCGACATCTACGCTCATGTCTAAGCAAGTTTGTGATGCGGCAGGCTGGTCACCTGCGCACACATTCTTCAGGATCTATGGTTTGGCTAGATGCTCCTGCTACCCCGGTATGCCCTTGGGTCGACATCTACGCTAATGTCTAAGCAAGTTTGTGATGCGGCAGGCTGGTCCTCTCCGCACAAATTCATTAGATTCTATAGTTTGGATGTCCATGCTACTCCGGGCTTTTACGCCCTCGAGTCGACATCTCAAACTCATGCAGGAACAAGTTTGTGACGTGGCGGGCTGGTCCTCTCCACGCACATTCTACAATTTTCTACATGGGCTAGGATGTTTTTGCTACCCCGGACTATGTCCTTGGGTCGACATCCCAGGCTCATGCTAAATCCAAGTTCATGGTACGAACTTTTGAGTTAGAGCCCTTGGGTCGGCTTCTCAAACTCATCTTTTGACTTTGTGGACTAGATGCTCCGCTACTCCGGACTCTTATGTCTTTGAGTCGACATCTCAAGCTCAGGTCTAACCAGGTTTGTGATACGGCAGGCTAGTCCTTTCCGCACACACTCTTCGGATTTTATGGTGTTAGATGTTCTGCTACTCCGGGCTTATGCCCTTGAGTCGACGTCTCAAGCTCATGTCTGGAACCTCTCGCGTTCTGTGAAAACACTTCACAACGATCAGGGGTCCGGACAGCCCCAGTGCGGCGGTGTGGGCATTTCGTTCCCCATAGCGCTTAGCAGCGCAGCATCAAAGTGAAGCTTTTTGTAAAGGGAACGTCTCGTGTTACTTGTGTAACCCTTGTTCCCTGAAAAAAGCGGAACGAGATGCTGCGCTTCTTTTGCCGCACTGGGACGTCCCAGGACCGCTCTTCAGAAAAATAATCTGACGACACTCTGGTGACGCCTCCTATTTATAGCCTGGCCACAGGTGCGTCCAATGATCTCACCAACCGAGGCTATAAATTCCAGTCAATTTCATTGACGTGTTACACACATGTTCAGAGCAGCTCACAATAAGATTGTTTCCCCATAGCGCTTAGCAGCGCAGCATCTCGTTCCGCTTTTTTCAGGGAACAAGGGTTACACAAGTAACCCGAGACGTTTCCTTAAGATTTCCATTCATTCTATACAGCTGTCAGTTAAGCTACATATATATATATATAGAGAGAGAGAGAGAGAGAGAGAGAGAGAGAGAGTTGCTCTATAATAATACATATTTTTCTCTTTATTCTAAATCAAATAAATCACTTGTACAACAAAACAGTCTCAACCTTACATTTTTTTACCTCAACTTCAACACTGTGCAGTCTTCAGCTTGCACATGGCTCATAAATCTAACTCTTTAAGCCATTTCTCTCTCTTGGCATTCTCTATACTTTTTATGATATTTTGTCTGTTCACAACATGTTCAGACATGTCCAGACAATCCATGTTTACCTAATTTAATACATACAAATAAAATGTTATACTCATTGATTAAATGTGTAGCACACTTTACAGATAACAGCAGTTCACTCAGTTTCATGCATCTCATCTAAACAAAATATTATATTTAAGACATTGACTAAATATGTCAATCAAAACACACATATAAAGCAAATCAAACAAGGAGGCAGGGTAATTGCATGTTCTGGCTCTCTATGCTCTCTGGTATTGCATTAGTTTGCCACTGTATTTCTTTATCCTACCCTCTATGGGTCAGTATCTTCTTTAGCGGGTTTTGGGTTTCTTCTATGATATTTTGCGTGCGCTAGTTCAATGCGCGTTAGTGATGTGCTGTAGCAACAGGCAGAAAAGTTTGTCTCACGCGGTGTGAGGGAAATGTTCCTGAGGCGTTTACATTTCTACTCCTCTCAGACCCCCGTATATCTTCAAGAAGCATTGATATGACATAATCTGTAAGTAATTTATGGCCTATATGTTGTTTTCTAAATAATCTGTTATTTGAGAGGTTATGTTGACTCTTCCTAGCTGGCGTTGCTAGCTTCGCGTTTGGTATGCGATTGCGCAATATACTGTGGGTCGATGTTGGCTCTGTTTTTCTCTCAGCCCGGTCGTCAGATTGTACTTATAGGTTGTTAAAGGTTGAACGAATAGTCTCGGTGTTTCCTGTATAGCTTTGACGAAGACTGGCTGAGTTTGCGTTCGACTAAATGTAACTAAAAAGGGAAAATTATGTTATACTTTTACAAAATAATGTAGAAAGAACAAAATGTACAACTTTATTCAGTAGCGGGAATATATGTGGGGATCTCAGACATGTTGAACAGTATTCTGAGCTGCTTGTGAATTTGTGTACTGAAACCGCAGTTATCTGCAGTATATTCAGCAGCCCGCATGATAGCGACTTGATACAAGCTGTATTGTTTAATCACTGTAATCTTGTGATTCTTATGTTTTGTATTCTAATCATTTCCAATATGTAAAGGCACAACGTGTTTTGGTTTGTTAAATAATGTATCTTTAATATAATTTGTTTGTATGTTCACAGTTTTACAGTAAAAAGACAAGAAGGAAAGATAGTGAGAAGAAAACAGTCTTGTCATTCCTGGAACCGCCTTTCCTTGTTGTATTGTTTAGCTCGCTGCATAGGCTGAGTAGCTACACACTCAGCTGAGGGCAGAAGATTGCATTTTCTCCAAATAACACAACAATACCTATTGTATCGCTAATTTATATAAAATATAGTATATTGTAACATAAATAATTGTCACTGTACATTAATCTGTCTGTTAAATTTGTATATTGTAAACAAATGAGGTTATGTTTATGGGTAGGGTTAAGAGATCTAAACTATCAACAAAATAGTAAAAATGTATAAAAATACATTTATTTACAAACAATTAGGGCTGTTGATTTAATGTGTTCATTCAGAGCGATTAATTTTATAAAACATATAAAGTGTTATGTCCCCATTTTGTAATCAGGAATATTCCTACCATCACAGCAAATAAACTTTGAAGTACCATCTGTTTCAGCAGGGGGCAGTAAGTGAAACTTCAGCAGCATAGACAACAAACTACAGTCATGTTTGCTTGACACTAGCAACAGTGCAAGATGAGAATGCATTCTTGCAAACAAACACAGCTGGACGGAGCACAATTTCAAATACACAGATCTTGAGACATGTTTTTCTAACTTTTACTAAGTTAAGCTTGACAAAGCTACCTAAAAAAACGCTGTGTTTATGAGAAAGTGTGACGCTCCAAAAGCATCCGTCTGATGCATGTGTACATTGACACATCCTTAGAAAAGCTTTATAATAAATATATATATTTATATATTGTATATATGTATATATTATATTTATAATTCTTTGAATAGAAATATAATTATTGAATCACTATATACTGAATTATTGTTATTTAAGGGCCTTTCTCAGAAAATATTTATATATGCATATTAATTTGATTAAATAATCAGCATATCATTCAATTAATTTGATATTTTAACAGATAAATAGCCCAACTATAAATATATTATAAATAATTTATACAAATAAACTTATAATGGAATCAAGTATTCAAACATTTTTAATGAATTTGTAAATATTTTAAGATTCCTAAAGCTGTAAATTCACAAAATTACTTATATTTTAGATCTTGTCAAAACATCCACATTGTACACTTCAGCATCTATCTAAAGATACAAAATATTACTTTTAAATGTTATGTAGCGGGTCCCGGCTAGGTCTCTGCTAGCAGATATATAGATAATCCTCTGATAGGAGTGCTCTGAAAATATTGGAAATATTACAGAGAAATCAGCGACGCAGGACAACAGTTGCTCATTCTCCATTCACACGGATTATCTTTATTTTCAACTTCATTTTCACTTTGTATCTGCAATCATGAGTTATTTTCTGTTATTTTTGTCTGCTTTGCATTGAAGCACAGGTTATATCCACATTTGGATAACATGAAGCCATATATTCTTCAAAGGTCTGTTTTCACAAATGTATCCTCACATATTTTCCAAACATTAACTTGTCAAAATTTGTATGAAACCAAAAACAAACATTTTCCCTTTAAATCACATTTTTGGTCTATCATCAATCATGTCTGCACTTCTTATCCACTCATGTTGTCCTCTTATCAAAAGAGTATTTTTGTAATAACTGTACATTTTATAAGTGTTCACTTTATACAACAGAATAAATCTCATTTGCAGTAAAGCTGTATTACATTTGCACTATAAGAACACAAACTTCCATAATAAACATATCTGCCTCATAACTTGGCGCTCAGTTCTATGAACTGAATCTGTATCATTGTAATATGAACGTGCGTGCTCCCTTAAACAAGACCGCAGCCGTAACTGGTCTTACGCTATACATTCACATTAACTTTTTACCCTTTTAACATTGTACTACACACATAGCTGTGTTACACACACACACTGAAATTGTCCACAAATGCCCAGGAGCCGTAAGGAACAAATAAAATAAACAATCTGCGGATGTCGGCCGCCATTTTCTCAACTGCATACTGTCAAACTTAAAGGGATACTTCACCTCTGGGAAGATGAATGTGTATTTAAAATTGGTCATTTCTATAGTATAAATGTGAAATTATTTTTTTAATTTGAAGCATTCTAGACTGAGAAAAGGCAGAAAATGTATTTTTTACACATGTGGCTGAAAGACAACAACTCCCAGAATGCACTTGCTTTGCTGCCCTTACGAGGCCACTCCCAAACCACGCCTACCAGTTACAGGTGGCAGTATCTGAATATTTGATACAACTAGGCTTGCTTTGATACATCGTGACTCTATAAATCGTGAGTTAGTTGATAAATTGACTGACTACGCGGGAAGAACATTATGATAATTCCGGGTGTCCAAACTCTGTACATGACGTCTTAGTAACAAAAAGAAAAACAAACAAAATACTCACTTTACACTAAGCTGTCCGTTTGTCCCTGCGGGCTTTGGCTGGCATTTCCAATTTATCTTTGGGATCCTAAAATAAGTTTCTAGGACTCCCCTGTCCATGTGTGGTACAAAACTTGGGTGCTCAGTTATACATGCTCAAGTTAGCGGTGCTGTTTCATCAGCGGATTCAGCGATCTCGTCCAGAAGAAAATGGCATCGCTGAAATTCGCGACAGCAATAGGACTCTCTATCTGTTTCCATAGGCGCACAGCGAGAGCACTGACACCACCAGTCTGCCCCAACTCGAGTCTGGCCGGGCTCTTCCTCCTGCCTGCCAAGCAGGTTTTGCTCCCCTGCTACAGCAGCTGCTTCGGCTGCCTCTTGTTCCTCCATCTCCCGCAACTGTTCATCGCTGTATTGCGGCTCGTACAGGTAGCCGCGAACATCAGATTCTCGCAACAGATCTTTGAAATCCCCTTCTGCCATTTCAACTTAAAAACTACCTTCCGCCATCGTGATTAGCCTACTTGTATACAAACTTTCTACACAGAGCAAGAGCCTGTTAGCTTAGCTTCTACAGAAAGATGGCTGACACTATCTTCACATTCTGTGAGTGAGATCCCGCCCCATATGGGCGTGGTGAAAACATGCGGAATACTGGCTGTAGTTTTAAGCCTCTGGCCCAAAAATCCATGTTTTTTCCAGACTAAAAATACATAAATCTCTCGTCTCAGGGGGATATGGGGGGGGGGGGGGGGGGGGGGGGAGCTTGGTAATTCGAAAATACTACTGGTTTTCTACTGATACAAAGCTTAATGCTAAATCCTGAAGTAACCCTTTAACTGTTTATACATTTGACATACTTTTAGCTTACAGAGCACACATCACCTGGGATTCATATTAGCTTATAAACATCTGTAGTCACATAAAAGGTGTGTAACTAACCTGAAAATATTGGAAAAATTACAGAGAAATCAGCGACGCAGGACAACAGTTGCTCATTCTCCATTCACTCGGATTATGAGCTCATCTTGCCCTGCGCATTGCTAAATGTCTCACTGTGACGCTGCTCGTGGTTACTGCCACCCTGTGTCCATTTTATGAAATACATACCATTGTATGCTTTTTTTTTTGTAATCTCCCATTAGCATTAAATTATATAAATCAGAATAAAATAAAAATACTATTGCAATAGAAGAAAAGGAAACCAAAAAGTAATTATCTCAACAAAACTTATTTTGTGAGTGTCACAGTTACATAAACATAGCTACAGAAAATAATGATATCAGGCTGTGTATTATCAGTCTTATAGTGTGTACATTGCATTAGTTTTAGAGATATTGTTTCTTCTACAGTATTTCATACAAAGTTTCAAGCCATCAAAGGTTAAAAAACTTTCACTGTAATTAGTTGCATGCAATCAAAAAATTAAATAAGAAAATTATAAATGTAGACCATTCTCAAAGACATTAACCACACATAACAGTCATATTTTGGAGATATCTTCAAATATCTATAAACACATTATGACAAAATAAATGAATCACCCCATCCTTAATTTATAAGCATGCATATACCGGTGCTTAAAAATTTCATTTTCAATGCATGAAGACAGAGAAGGGAACATTTAATAAAAGACATCAGCTCCATCTTAAAAGCACTGTCTGGTCAAGAAGATCAGTAGAAAATGTCTGGGAGGAATCAAGATCCAACAATCAAAAATTCCATTCAGCTGTCAGCGCTGGCTTGGATCAGTCTGCCCCCCTCCAGTTGATACGGATCAGATTCTGATTACTCAGCACCTAGATCAATTTCAGGTGTCTCCCAACAGTGCTCATCTGTTATGATGTTCTAAACAAGTAATTACTGTCTACATGTGTGATTACCTCCAGACTATGAGCTTCTTCTAGGAACTATGATGTGTGGATGCAATTAAATAAACCTGGTAAATCATGTAGGGTTGATGGGGTTGTATCATTAGTAGCACTACAAAATTGAAGTTGAAATTCACATTGGTAAACTGACAATTTAGTCTGTCACAGGAAGCTGAGGAGTTGGCCTTTTTCCCATTAAAATGTCATAGATTGGTAGAGATAGCTGGGAGTCTCTGCTATTAAGAGTGACATGAGAAACTACACTCAGTGCAGAGTTTAATATCAGTCAGCCAACAGGCAAGATCCTCACTGAAACGTATTCCTCTTTTTTTTTCACCAAAGCTTCCTTGGTCAATATTAGGGCTTACATAATGATTAATTTTTGCTAGTCAGCTGGTCGCCCAGAAAAGTAGATGACCAGTCGATGGGTCAGTGCATATTTTATGTAAATAACTCACAATATGACTTACAGCATCTGCAGTCTATGCTGTTAAATTTTTGCTGTGTTGCTGGAAAGTGAGTGGAGAGAATATCTGCGCTGGTGAGATGATATAAGTGAGAACAGCCTAATCTCATGAACATTTTGTGACTGTGGCAACATTTTGCTAAAGGAAATTGTGTAGTTCATCACATGTATCTCTGCAGTTTCGAGGTGAAATGTCCACGAAGGGGCACTAAAAGCAAGTAAAATGTTATCTCAAAAAAGGCGTAATCGGGTACCCCTTGAAGGTTTCACAGTCCATCCAGAGGTTCCAATCAGGTTCGGTGCTAGCTATAGGCAGAGTAGGTAACTGAGTAGGAAATTGCTTATTCTGCCTATAGCTAGACAGATTAATAGGGATGTCATTAAAAAAATATATGTACACTACCATTCAAAAGTTTGGGGTCACTTGCCTGAAATTCTCATGATCTTAAAAACCTTTTGATCTGAGGTGTATGCTTAAATGTTTGAAATTAGTTTTGTAGACAAAAATCTAATTGTGCCAACATATTAGTATTTTTTTTTTTTTTAATGAATGATTTGGACTGAATAATTAAGAAAAGTAGCCATTAAGTGCCCAGCATATAGATGGGAACTCCTTCAATACTGTTTAAAAAACATCCCAGGGTGATACCTCAAGTTGATTGAGAAAATGCCAAGAGTACATTTCTGCAAAACTTAGGAAAAGTGTGGCCACTTTGAAAATGCTAAAATATAACATAGCATTTGGATTGTTTTTGTTCACAACATAATTCCCACATTTCCATTTCTATTATTCCATAGTTGTGATGACTTTACTATTATTCTAAAATGTGAAAGAAATAAAAAATAAAGAATGAGTAAGTGACCCTAAACTCTTGAACGGTAGTGTGTGTGTATGTATGTGTGTGTATATATATATATATATATATATATATATATATATATATATATATATATACACATCGATTATTGATTGACACGTTTGATATATTGACATAAGCCAGCATTTAAATGTGTAGCCTAATTAGTGTGTAATAGCTTTGGGAGACCACAGTGGGGGTGACATAACATTTTCTGAAGCCGTTCGTGGCATGAACAAGGCACAGATATGAGGTGATTGCAGTTCAAAGTTACAAAGGGTTTTGTACTTCTTCTAGAATGAACAAAGTGACGTTGATGAGTGTGCATGTAAGTTTATGAAACTGGTGTGACTGTGCAAACTGAACGATTATAAATGGCTACATTTATTATGCAATTTCCCTGTTTGTAGCATTGAATAGATCTTTCATTTAACCTGTCAAACCAAAAAAAGACATGATTTTAACTGAAAATACATTGTGTAGGCTCTATGAATGATACTTATACACAATTTATAATCCACCGTTGCCTAGAGTAAATAATCTTTGTCCTCTGATAATGATTTGGGTCTAATTTAATGGAAAACTATGTGACTTGATCTCCAGGCTCTCTAGAGCCTCCGTAGATGGCAAGCCCACGGTGTATGCCATACACCATACTGTGACGAGGCAGGTAAAGAATGAGGATCTAATTGCAGCTTTAATGCAAACAAAAGATGAACAAAGTAACACAGAATATAACAAAATGCAGGAAACCAGGCACAGAACATGACAAAACATGCAAAAACTGACAAAGGAAACAGGGAAAACAATGGCTGAAATACACAAGGGAAAACAAGGAACACCTGGGGAAACCATCAGGGAATCAGAAACAATCAAGGAATAAAACTACAAGGATTACAAAACTAACACAGGAAACAGGAATTTCAACATAAAAGCACAAAAACAAAAGACAACATGGAATATGTGACAGACCTCCCCCTTTAAGAAGCGGAATCCAGATGCTCCAAAAAAAGTAAAAAAAAAAAATAAAAAAAAAAGAAGAAGCAAATTGTCCATGGTGTAGGGGAAAACATGTGATTCAGGGGGGCACAAGGGGCAAAAAGGCAGTTCAAGGGGGCACAAGGGGAGCAAAGGAACAAGGAAAGGTCAGGCGGATGGCCAGTAGACCAAGGAGAACAGAGCAGATCAGGCAGGCAGCCAGGAGACCATAGCAGATCAGGTGGGAGGCCAGGAGACCAGAGCTGATCAAATGGGTGGCCAGGAGACCAAGGAGACCAGAGCTGATCATGTGGAAGGCCAGGAGACCAAAGGGACCAGAACAGATCAGGAGGGCGGCCAGGAGACTAAGGGTACCAGAGCAGATTAGGGGGATGGCCAGGAGACCAAGGGGTCCAGAGCAGATCTGGGGGATGGCCAGGAGACCAAGGGGACCATAGTAGATCTGGGGGATGGTCAGGAGATCAAGGAGACCAAAGCAGATCAGGCAGAGGGCTAGGAGACCAAGGGGACCAGAGCAGATCCGGGGGGAGGGCCAGGAGACCAAGGGGACCAGAGCAGATCAGGCGGAGGGCCAGGAGACCAAGGGGACCAGAGCAGATCCAGCGGATGGCCAGGAGACCAAGAGGATGACCTCAAGGTGGGAACCGGGTCAGGAGGTCTGGGAGGTGGCCGCAGGATAGGGACTAGGTCAGGAGGCCTGGGAGGTGGCCGCAGAACAGGAACTGTGTCAGGAGACCTGGGAGGCAGCCAAAGGACAGGGACTGGGTCAGGAGGCCTTGGTAAGGTGGATGGAACCACGGGAGGAATAGTCTCTGGGAGAGTGGGCAGAGCCGAGGGAGGAAGTGTCTCTGGGGGAGCGGGCAGAGCTGCGGGAGGAATAGTCTCGGGGGGAGCGGACGGAGCCGTTGGAGGAATAGTCTCGGGGGGAGCGGATGGAGTCATGGGAGGAATAGTCTCGGGTGGCAGAGCCGTGGATGGCTCTGGGGGTGGAGCCATGGAAGGCGGAGCCATGGATGGCAGAGCTGTGTATTACTCTGAGGGTGGTGCCGTGGAAGGCTCTGAGGGCGGATCTGTGGAAGGCTCTGGGGGCGGAGCCGTGGAATGCTCTGGGGGCGGAGCTGTGGAAGGCGGAGCCATGGAAGACTCTGAGGACAGAGCCGTGGAAGGCGGAGCCTTGGGAGACTCTGAGGGCAGAGCCATGGAAGAGAGTACAGGCAGAAACTGGGGAACAGAAGCCTTCTCCTCCTCCGGATGGCCAAAGTTGGCAATGCTGGCTCTGGGATGGATGAGGCTTCCAGCTCATTGACCATGGCAGGCATGGGCGTTGGCTCATTGGCCGTGGCAGGCATGGACGCAGACTCTTTAAGAGGATTCTCAGAAGTGAACATCTCTCAAATTAAATCCATGTACTCTTCCCATGTGTAGTCACCGGTCTCCGGCAATTCCTTCCATTCATGAGCAAGGAGGCCAATCTGGTACAGGGACTTCAAATGGGCTTCAGCAAATCCTGTGCATCTGGCAAAGGTGCTGAACAGACGAGAGTATTCAATTATAGGGAGGTTTGCTTGGCTCAACCGGATGAAGACCACTGCTAGATCCATTTCGGAGGTCAGTTTTTCTGTGACGAGGCAGGCAAGGAATGAGAATCGAAGGGCAGATTTAATGCAAACAAAGATGAACAAAGTAATACAGAATATAACAAAATGCAGGAAACCAGGCACAGATCACTTCAAAACATGCAAAAACTGACAAAGGAAACAGGGAAAACAAGGGCTTAATTACACAAGGGAAAACAAAGAACACCTGGGGAAACAATCAGGGAATGAGAAACAATCAAGGAATAAAACTACAAGGACTAAAAAACTAACACAGGAAATAGTAAACTAAACAAGAATTTCAACATAAAAGCACAAAAACAAAAGACAAAAGGGAATGTGTGAGACACATACTTCATAGAAAATAATTGTTTAAAATTTTTGAATGTGCAATGTTGTCCACCAGATGCATCCGATGTGCGACCCACTTTAATTAAACCTGCTGCTCATAATTTACCAAAGCTGTGTTGAGAAATATTATTGTGCATCAAGCAGCCCTTTATAAATCTGAAAAAATCCGAATAAATATCAATATTCATCAGGAAAATTTTCAGATTTTCTATACGTGAAAACGGCATTTAGCCTAGCCTACTGATTCTCATTAAAAGCTTCTCTCATTGTGATCATTAACATGCAACAGACGTGAAGATTTACGATGAAAAATTACTTAAATTCCATGGGTGTTTTAGCACCAAATCTATTGAAAGTCTTAAAAGCACTTTTTTTATTAGGCATGATTCGCATAGACTACTTTTAGGATACTTTGGGGTATTTTTTAAAGTTTTAAAGTAAGGCACTGTCCACTACAATTGTATTGTAAAGATGCAGGGGGATTTTCATTTAAAGACCTAATTTTGTATTCCGCAAAAGAAAGAAAGCCAAATGGGTTTGTAACAACATGAGAGAAGTAAATTATGACTGAAATGTCATTTTTGGCTAAACTATTTCTATAATTTGCTTTGTGAACAAAAATCACTCTGGGTTCACTTTGTTTTCATTCTCTCTTTATACCAACTATATCTACAAATATATTTGCAAGCAAATACCAGGATGCAGTTATTGGGCAGAGATTTTGTGATCCATGACTAGTCAATGCATATCCAGCACATCAACTAGTGGCAGAACTAATGGACAAGATTACAAGCTGAGTATACTGCAAAATTGAATTAAGTTTATTTGTAAGCATAAACCTCACTAAATTTGAGAAGATTTATGTTAAAACAAGACCTAAAATCTTATGACAGTTTGCTTGTCAAGTAAATTAATTAAGTTTTCAGAATATTTAGATAATTTTACTGAAAAACAGGACAAAAATAATTGTCTTGAAAATATTTTATGCAGTGTAGTCAGTGCAAATCATAGCAGATATCTGAGTTTGGGTTTTGAACTTCCATCTGAATCGTACGGTGGCTGAAGGATGCACAACACAACGAAATTAAGCCACAACACAATAAAATTTAGTCACATCACTACGGAAAAGCCACAGCTTATTGGAAATAAACTACAATACAATGAAATTAAGCCACAACAAAACAAAATTAATACAATTTACAACACTACTAAATTATCAGAAAAGAAATAGTTATAAAAATGCTGTACTTATTTGACCATAAGTGCTCTGGCCAATACCTGATTGGGTTTCAACTAGAACCTACCACCTTCATCAACATCTGCTTGATTCGGTAGCAGTCAATGATGTGAAAATGATGTCATAGTACCTGCAGATGTCATAGTAATATTCTTGATTCTGGCAGTTTCTTATAAGGTGTTCTGCTCCCACGACAAAGGTGCTGTTTGCAAGCTGTAACCCCCACTCGGATGGTGAAGCGCTTAGGGGAAATGCTCACTTCCTCAGTCAATGCTCTTTTGTGATGAATTGACCGAGGTACTCTTGTAGTGACTTGGAATGGGATAAGCAGCTCTCAAGCAGCCTCATGATCTCTCATGTATAGAGTCAGACTGCCACACAACCTAAAATACAGTGCTTAAAAGAAGAATTTCTGTTAATTTCGCTGTGCTCTGCTTTAATTTTGCAGTGTGAAGCGTTTACATGTTTCCACTAATCATGGTATAAATATTGGTATAAACAACCCCCCTGTAATCTACTCCGTTGCAGCTATTGGTGCCTACAGATAAAATCATATTCCAAGGCAAACAATGATAGTCCTGCAAATGGCAGCATTCATATGCGGTACACATCACACTTGCCACACCTGAGTGCGGTTCAAATATCTGGGAATCTGGGGAGAAACAGCTCTCTTTGTCTTCTCCAGAGAAAGTGTGTCTCTAATCGCTTTTTTCCACTATGGCCCTCATTTTACAATGTAATCTGCTGCTCTGCTGATTCAGTTCAGCAGATTTGCAGTTTTATTAACACAGAAAGATGCTGAAGTGTGGAATATGCCAAAACAAACTCTCTTTACAAGAGGTTTTGCTCACACAGGACGAATCCATCACTCGGACAGCTGACAGAAAGTTGTTGGCCAGTTTATGGGCTGCAATACAACATTGCAACTTGATAGAGACCCCATAAAAGCCTGATTACCTAACCATCACACAAAGTAGTGAAGTTTATGTTACATCAAATATGATGGGTGTGAAAGAGCAGCCCTGTTGCAGGCATGGGGCTACGATCAGTGACAAAATTTTGGAAGGGGATTAGAGGCTGCAGGAGGAGTGGGGGGGGGGGGGGGTGCTGTTATTTGACATTTTCTTGAGGAATATGAAATGGGGAACAGGCGGTTGTGCGGCTCCGTTTTGGAGTGTGCATCCCTTTGATGGCTGCCAAGACCAAAGACAGGGGATTTGCAGCAATCTGCAGTCATTTTTGTAGTCACCCCCAGTTCTCCTATCTGCTTTTTAATATTTCTTTAGAACATGAATGGTTTTTGTGATAATAGAAGGGGTGCTGTGGAAAGCTCAGTATAAGACTAGTATAAGGCTGGACTTATACTCAGATAAAATAACTGTGGCACTACTGTTATCACCAGTGATTAACCAAATGCACTGTTCTGCATCGATCCTGATACTTTCTTTAGACTGAGTAGGTCTGCATACTGCTCAACTGTAGTTTTGTTCTGTGTCCATTCCCAGAGGAAAATTTTAATATTTGGAGGATGCTCTTTCATAACTTGGGAGACTTCTGTCACTCACTCGATGTTGTGTCAATTGTAGTGGCACAAGGGGTCTTCCTTGGGAGCATCGCGTACCTCTGAACTTGATAAAAGGCTAATGTGAAATTGGCAGACAGAATTTGCATGTCCCGCCCCGGACATACGGGTATAAAGGGAGCAAACGTGCTTCTGTCAGTCAGATTTTTTCTTCGGTGACGAGCGGTTGTGCAACAGCAAGCTGAGTTCACCACTGTTCCACTCACCTCTATTGGCAAGAAGCACTGCTTTTGGATCTTATTGCGCATTTCCAGCTGGCGTTCTCTCTCTCTGCACACTGTGCAGTCCATGCCCCTGGGCACTTCACCAGTGTTTCACTGCCTAAAAGAGTGTTTTCCCCTCCTAAAAATCTTTTTCAGGACGTGTCTTTTAAAGATGTCTTTACGCCTCTGTGTAGTTCCTGAATGCGGTAGATTTCTCTCCACTTCTGAAGGTCATAAAAGCTGCCTCACGTGCCTGGGCTGCAATCACACATAAAACAGGCAGTGTTTTATGAATGGTTCATGTTCTCATTGCGAGAACATAGCCATGGCAACGTTACGGTCGTGGCTTTCTTTCCTCATGGGTGAAAGCGTCATTCCTTCTTCCCACGTGATTGAGGACGACCCAGCTGGTGATGAATGCAATTTGGGGATGACGTCGTGCTCGGTCTCACCGGGTAAATCCCCATGAACCACCCGCCCCCCGGCACTCTCGCTTAATTCCGTCTGAGTTCAGGATGAGTGCGGCTTGCCTCGCGGCCAGCCGGTAATCTCCCTTGAGCCCCCGGAATTGGTTGATGACATCATCGCTGCATCGGAGAGGGTTACAGCGGCGTCTGATGCTGATGACTTGACTGGGCTGTCACCTTCGGGTCTGCTCAGTCTGAGGCTGTGAGTGCAAGGCTGGACTGAAAACTTGCATCCCCCCCTTACGGCTACTCGATCGGTTCCTCAGGGCAGGGCACCGCTCATAGCCATGCCCCAACCACTGTTCCTTTCTGCCCGGAAGTGCATGATGAGCTGACACAGTCATGGAGGGCACATTCTACTGCCTGGAACGACACCTCCGCTTGTCCGCTCTCACTACCCTGGATGGCGGGGTGGCCCACAGGTACATGGAGGTCACCCAGGTGGACAGAGCGGTTGTGATCCACCTGTGTCCCGAAAATGCAACCACCTGGTGGGACTGCCCGGTACTCCTCTCCAGAGCCTGTAGGATGATGTCATCACTGACCTCGAAAGCCTACAGCGCCTCCAGACAGGCTGCCTCCACCCTGCATGCTATGGCTCTCCTGCAGGCCCACAAATCAAAGGCACTCAAAGATCTGCACCTGGGCAGTCCCGACCCCGACGTGCTGCAGGAACTGCGCTCTGCCACTGACCTCGCTCTCAGAGCCACGAAGGTCACAGCGCAGGCACTCGGGCGAGCGATGGCAAACATCATGCCGCGGCTTTGCCAAACCAGACCCCCGTCTCCAGGACCCCTTCCAGGACCAGGAAAGCTCCTAAGCGCTCCTGAGACGGGCGACCCAGGCAGTCAGACTTTCGCTCTGGACCACTCTGTCCCCCAGTGGAGGGCCGGGAGGAGAATCCTTGTTCATTTGCCACACCGCCTTCGGGCTGCGGTAAACATACATTCTCAATTAAAGAGCGATTTCCTCACCCCCTGGGTCATCCAGCGGTGCGTTTCACAGCACCCCGGCCCCAAAACTCTACAGTCCCGGCTCCCCAGACGCAGCACCCTCGCCTCCGGACCCGCGACTGATCATCCTTAAAAAAATGACAAGATACCTTATACAATTTAGTTTAAGTTTTACAAAAAACTATAAGACAATTGTGGAATGAAAAATGAACCCATTATTTTATTTTTCGTACCTCATTGGCAAATGATTATTTCTTGTTTAATAAAATTAAACTCTCTGTTAGATTCTCTGAAAACAAGACTCAATACCTTATGCCATTTTGCTTCACATTTAAATTGATCTTGTTTTAAGGATATTTAAAGTTTTCGATATTTTATAGTAAAACAAGGCAAAAATGCAGAGTAAGAAATTCTCACATCTCTCTCCCTCTCTCTCTGCCTTTCTGTGTGTGTGTGTGTGTGTTGGGGGGGGTGGATTTGGATGTTTACGAGGAGTTTTTTTTTTTAAGTTGCAAATTAGTAATTACAAGGATATTATGCTATATGTAAGTGTCTCATTGTACTGTTATGTCCCAGGTCTAGGGTCCAGGAGAATAACATAAATAACTTTGTAACACCTGACTTCTTGTTTCTTTCTTTTTATTATTTTTGAAACAAGTTGTTAAATGCGTAAAGGTCAGCACAAGACATCGAAGAAGCAAATTAAATTCAGGGTTGGGTAAAAGCCAAAAAAACAAACAAAATTGGTTCTACCTTTGTTTTAGAACAAAACTTATTATCCTATCAAAGGAAAACGCTTAAACAAAATACAGATACTAAACTGACTCCCTTGCTAACCAAAAACAAGAGAAAAAGTAGTTCACAATAAAGAAAAATTGGCACCCCAACCCCCTACAGCTTCCGTGCTGAGAACAGTGACATTTACAATAGTTATAATAACGAGGGAAAACACTCAACCACGTTGAGTATAAAAAAAAGAAAACTGTTTAAAGAAAGCTTAAAAATAAATAACACAGTAGGCCTATTTATAAAAGTCACTTCACGGCGTTAACAACACAACAACAGTTTCAACGACAGCGCTATGAATGAACAACATTCCCCCTCTCTCTTGATCCCCGTCTCCTCCTCTTTTTAAAAGACGCGCAGTCCCATCTTGACCAACCACGGGGCACGTTACCGACACGTTCAATTAGGGCGGTGCAATCTGCGGAAGTGACAGAGTGAGAGAGAAAGAGAGAGAAAGAGAGAGAGACAGACACACACCATACACATGTCTCATCATAACAGTACGTACTGTGGTAGATTTACTGGTGAAATAAACAGTAGAGTTGACAAATCACGAGTAAAACGGCAGACTATAATTTCATAAACACATACATTTCATCCCTTTTGCTCACACAATGCTATCTTTAGATATCAAGACACTTTTAATATAGCACATGAATTGTAAGGCTATACATTTTAATGGCAGCATTGCATGACAACAGTTCATTTACAAGCTTGTACAGATGCCATCAAATGAAGTGGTAGCTCAGTTGGACCAGGGTAGGAGTCTTAAAGAGCATGGGAGTCGACACGTGTCATGGAAGCACTGAAAGTGTCGTAGAAGCACCACATATTGTGTAGGGTTGCAAGTGCATTCTTTAGCTCACATTTGCTATTTATAACACTATCGGTTAGGTTTAGGTTTAAGGTTTTGGGTAGGGAGGTAGGTAGGTTTTATTTAAAACTCGATAGATCATTACCTTTCAAACCTCATCTGTTTGGAAGAAAATGTCCCATGCCTTTATGCCATTCAGTCAGAAATTCACCTCGGAACTGCTGCAATATGTTCAAGGACTTACATAAAATCATTTTGCAAAAATGTTGCCAGAGTCATGTAATTTTCCCCCATTCATCCATTATGAAGGTCTTTAGCTGCACAATTGTACAGGGTCTTCGTTGCTTTTTGGTGTGATTCATAATGTGCCACACATTCTCAATTGGAGATAGGTCAGAACTGCAGACCAATCTAGCACCCACACTCTCTGCTTACACAGCCATGCACTTGTAATCTGGGCAGTATGTGGTTTGAAGTTGTCCTGCTGGAAAATGCAGGGATGTCCCTGAAAAAGATGGTGCTAGATGGCAGTATATGTTGCTCCAAATGTGTACATATCTGTCTGCGTTCAAGGTGTTCTCACAGATGTGCGAGTTACTCATTCCATGGGCACTGACATCCCCCTGGCCCATACAGACACTGGCTTTTGGGCCTGATGCTAATAACAGCTTGGATGGCCCTTTTCGTGTTTGGCCCGGATAACAAGACAGCATTTTTTTTCAAAAAATGTTTGAACTGTGGACTCTTCAAACCAAAAAACACAGTTTCTCTGTTCTACCTTCCATCTAAAATGAGACCGAGCCCTGAGAAGTCGGCAGCGTAACTAAATACATAACTAAAATTATACCAAGATCATATTCATGATATTCATTACAGAGTAATTATGTATTTTTTTAAGACAGTGACATCTGAGGGATCAGAGATCACGCGCATTCAGAAGTGGTTTTCTTCTTGCCCATTACGCACCGAGATTCGACCAGATTCCTTGAATTTCTTTAATATTTTGAGCACTGTAGAGGGTGAAATGCCCAAAATCTTTCCAATTTGTCTTTGGGGAACATTGTTCTCAAAGTGCCGGATTATTTGCTGAAGCATCTGTTGGCAAAATGACAAGTCTTGAACGATCCTTGCTCTTGAAGGACTAGGCTGTTTTTGGAGGTTCCTTGTACAGTATACAGCACTATGACACAATTGCCTCACCTGTTTAACATTTCCTGTTTCAAATCGCCTGTTATTTCAACTCGTCAAATTGTTATTAATCTTAACCCCGTCTCAACTTTTTTGGAGCGTGTTGCAATCATGTTATTTTAAATTACTGTACATTTAAAAAAAAAAAACAATGAAATTCACAAGGATAAAAATCATATAATGTATAGTTGTGGTGCTTTCAATATAGAAAAGGGTGAAAATAATTTACAAATCACTCCTTTTGGGGGTTTTTTTTGTATTTTGCATACTGTCCCAACTTTTTTGGAATTGGGGTAATAGAGAGAGAGAGAGAGAGAGAGAGAGATTAAATACATAATAATTAATATATATATATATATATATATATATATATATATATATATATATATATATATATATATATATATATATATATGATTTACTATTTAATTATTAGTTTAGTTTTTAGATTTAGTATGAGAAAGAGATTAAATACTTAAATACTTAAAGAAGTAACTTCAGAGGACAATGAGTAACAGTGAATTAAACTGACACTATCAGTATTTCGTCTCTCCCTCTGATCAGGACAAGACGACATATCCAGCTGCTAAATCTATACAATCAGCCTTCTCTCCAAGAACATATAAGAGTTTCTCTATTACTCATTCTGAATTTAGGCAAGATCTGTTCTGTGAGTGTAAATTGTGTGTTTCTAATGCTCTCATGTTTACTGCACTCTGTGAGGAAGTGTAGTTCATCCTCTATGACTCCTTGAGTGCAGTGTGAACACAGTTTGTCCTCTCTGGGTCTCCAGTTCTGTCTGTGTCGACCAATCTTTACCACCAGATTGTGCTCACTCACATGATACTTCATACGGAGCTTCCTGTGATGGTAATCTTTAATTTTGGTCAGATATGATGCCAATTTATGTCTTATTTTTGGGGGAAATAAGTTAGTTTGTTAATATCTTAATCTTAATTATTATCTTAATAATCAATGTGTTCTTCTAGTGTTGTGTTTTGAATATGTTTTAGTTTTGTCTGCCTTAATTGAAATGATACATTTAGCTGGTGCTTGTCCACTATGAAATGTAAAAGGTCACTCTCTGAGTGTTCTGCTCTGTGTATAAACGCACAGTGATGGTGATTTTCTGGGGAAGAGTCTGATAGGTGGAATCAGAATTTACTGTCTCTCTTTTGAATGTCAGTCAAGAGAGGGAATCTCTCCAGTTCTGCCCTACAGCCCAGGTTAGAAGCTCTTCTGTGAACTCCCGGGATATTTTTACATAATTCAACGTGGACAGTTTTAACTGAACTTTTGTCTCTGGATTCATAATTCAGTTTATATTTGGGGCCCCATATTTCACTGCCATACAGAAGGATGAGCTTGATGACACTGTTAAACAATTTCTGCCACAGTTTATTAGGGAGGTTAAATTTAAATAGTGATTTTCTTTTACTATAATATGCCCTATGAACATTGTATGTTAGGTATTTTATTGCCAAGTCAAACTGACCAGAAGCAAAGATAGTCATACCTAAATAATTACTATAACTAGTAACATGATTAAGATTTGTTCCCCCAAGTGTACATTTTTTTTGTCTTGAAGACTATATTTTAAAGAATTATCACTTTTGACTTGCCCATGTTGATTGGTAATGCCCAATTACTGCAGTAATTTTGTAGAATTAAGAGGCTTTCATATAATTGCTCTTCAGTAGGTGAGAGCAGCAGGTCGTCTGCTTACAGAGGATATTTATTTTCTCTGTCCTCTAGAGTAAGTCCAGGGCTACATGAGTTTTGAAGCATTGTGGCCAATTCATTGATTTAAATATTAAGTAAAATTGGCTGAAATTAAGGCTGCAGCCTTAATGAACTCCCTTATTCTGACTGAAATAATCAGTTCATCTGTTGTTTATTTTAATGCAGCATATGTTGTCTTTGTATATGTTCTTTATTAAATCCTAAACCTTTCCTCCTACTCCAATCTAAATCAGTTTTAGGAACAATCGATCATGCCAAACTGAATCAAAGCTTTTTTTAAATCAATAAAAAAAAAAAATGTATGTACATGTTTGTGTATACGTGTGTTCAGTGTGTATACATTATCACTTGTTCTCTGTTTTGGCATGAATCCAATTTGACAGTTGTTTAAAGTCTTGTGTTCTTGGAGATATTGGGTTAATCTGTAATTTATAATGCAACAGAATTGTTTGCCAAGGTTGCTGCTCACTGAAATGCCACTATAGTTGTTCGGTTTAAATTTTGTCACCTTGTTTGAAGATTGGAGTGAAGATTTTCTTTCCAATTCCCAGGAACGTGTCCAGATTTTAAGAATAAATTGAATAATTTGAGAATGGCCTCATTCAGTTTGGGGCTGCCATGTTTCAACATTTCATTGATATTCCAACTGAGCCACGAGATTTTTTATTATTTTTGAGGGATTTGAACTTTTGAGTTTCTTCATTGATTTGGGGTTGTCCAAATGATTTAATTGACCATTTATTGTGCATTCCAGATTACATAGTTGGGAATTCAGAATTTGTTGGGTTGGGTTTTGTTAATTTTGTGTATAAAGATTTCCAAAATGTTCTGTCTAGATGTTTTGGTCACAGATGGGAATTTGTTCTTCTTTTTTTAGACATTTATATTGTTCCACATTTCCTAAAATTAATTTGGATTAACTGATATTTCTATTTTGTTGAGCTTTGTTGGCATATGTTCAGCTCTTTTGCTTTTTAGCAATGACTTGTACTTTTTAAGCATTTGTTGATAGATGGCATGCACTAGTTGAATTGCAGGGTCTCTATGTTTTTTTTATTTTATTTGATAACCATCATAGTTATTTTCTTAACATTTGACATTCTTGATCAAACCAGTCAGTTTTCGTGATTTCCTTTTTTCTTTCTTATATTCTTATTTGCTGGCAACTGTGAAAACAATTTTTTTTTGTCAATTGTTTTGTTGCCAAATTGATTATTTTCTTTTATGCTGTTCTCAGCATAAATGCTGTGGAGTTCAGCTTCATACTGGGCGGGACTGTCTTTTCTCCAGAAGAATCTGGTTTGGAGGAGATCCAGTTTAGACTTCTGATTTGAAGATGTCAGAAGACTGCATGACATTTTCAGACTAATGACAATGTGACAGTGGTCTGAGAGAGGTAAATCACTTTGAAGTAATTGATCTTGTTTTGATCTAGATCTGTGATGGCGTAGTCCATTGTATTACTACCTAAAGAAGATCAGTAAACTGACCCAGAGAATCACCATTTGTTCTGCCGTTCACCTTGTAGAGACCTAGGCTTTTACAGAGCTGCAAAACTTATTTTCCATTTCTGTTTATTGTGTTGTAATAGTTCTGACGTGGTTTAGTGAAATACTTATTTTGATTTAGATCTGTATTTAGGGCTTAACATTAACCTTTTGGCTAACTGTCGCAAGAGGTGCTCCAAAGTTACTAGCCACTCAATATTTTTACTGGCCAAAATCCCCCATCCCACAATAAGTGATGGAACTAACTTGACATTGTAACTGCATGCATTTGTTGTGGACATTTTATATGAAGAAGAGTGATTTTGAGTTCTACAGGACATAAGCCTAATGATTTAAGTAATCTCTTAGAATATCTGAAGGCAAACATAAAGAGCTTTTTACTTGAATGTTCTTTGTAGAATTCAAATGGGTCACATATGTTTTGTGGTCTCCGCTGGCTGCCGCGAGATCGAAGCCTGACTTAATCACGCATGTTTTGCTCTGTGCTGTCCCAGAGCTCTGGTTCTATCTCTGGAGCACGCTGATGTGCGCACGAGACCACACCTTATTTTCCCTGCTGAGATGCGCCTGTCAGATATGAGAGGCATATTTACTGCTTTTAAAAACTGTTTTGCCGCAAGATGAATACAATTAACTTTGCTTCGGCTACGGCCACCCACCTACTTAAGTGACTAGTAAGGTTGATGGAGTTACCTGCCACTGCCTATCTCTACCCACATTTAGCGGTTGGGCAGGTGTTAATGTCAAGCCATGTTTGTATTGTTAATAATATACTTATCCCCAACTGAACTATTATGTAATCCAGTTCTTTCCCAGTTCTTGCATTCAGATCCCCAATTATCAGTACTGAGCAAAGAGCTTGAAACTGAATGATCTCAGATCTCCTCATTATAATAGGGTGACTCTTGTGGGGGGATGTAGGTGGCACACAGGTAATTATCCTCATCTGTACAAATGAGTTCCTTTTTTAATTTTTATCCAAATATGTGTTCTCCCTTTTTAACAGGCTAAATGTAATGGAAAAGATGTTCTGCAAACAAAACATCTCGGGTTACTTAACTGTAACCCCTGTTCCCTGATAAAAGTGGAACGAGATACTGCACTGATTTAGCGATTTGGGGAACAACTTTAGGTGTGACCAGCTGTGAATATGTGTGCAACAGAATTTATAGCCTCTGCTAATGACATCATTGGATGCACCTGTAGCAGGGCTATATATAGATTTGTTCCGCTTTTATCAGTGAACAGTGGTTACACTTAAGTAACCCGAGACATTCCCTATCAAAAAGCTACACTTTGATGCTGCGCTGATTTAGCACTTTGGGAACAAGAATACCGCACTGTGGATGTCCGGACCCCTTACGGTTGTGTAGTTGTGCTCACAAGAGCACGAGAGTTCTCAGACATGAGTTTGTGATGTTGAAATAAGGACATAAGAGCCCGGAGTGGCATGAACATCCAAACTATAAAATCTTATGAATATGTGCGGAGAGGATTAGCCTTCACCATCACAAACATGCTGCAAAGGGACACCTCTAGCCAAGGCTTTAGAGGAGGCGATCTCTCTGGTAGAGTGAGCCCTGATACCTACTGGCGAAGCTTGACTGCACACCTCGTAGGCCAGGGCAATAGCGTCCCTTGTCTGCTTGGTGGCGGCCACCCCCCTGTTGCGGCCTCCACTAATAGTTGTCCTGACTTATACCACTGGCTAGTGCGGTGGACATAAGTCTGAAGGGCACGGACTGGACAAAGTCTGTGAAGTCTTTCCTGCTCCGGCGTTGTAAATGGCAGGGAGCAGAAGGCTTCGAGAGTGACTGGATGTACAGTCGAGAAAGGAACCTTAGGCAGGTAGTCAGGATAAGGGTGCAAAATTGCTTTAGCCATTCCTGGGGCAAAATCTAAGCAGGCTGGCAAGACAGACAGACCCTGTAGATCCCCAATTCTTTTTAGAGAAGTAATTGCCATAAGAAAAACCATCTTGAGAGTCAGAAGTTTATCAGACGCTGACTCTAGAGGTTCGAAGGGGGTCTCAACCAGACCCTCAAGGACTATTGCTAAGTCCCATGAAGGGATCCTGGTCCTAGCAGGATGTTGCATGGCTCCACGAATGAAGCACACACACTATCTTTCAAAGACACCCCATTTATTTGCGTAACTTCTTCTAGTAGAGGGAGCCCTAGAACTTGGAATGGTCTCAATAACTTCAGGTGAAAGCCCAGTGTCCCTCAGCTGGTACCCTTCAGGGGCCAAATATGAAGGTTCCGCAGCTCAGGCCGGGGATGAAATATTGTCCCCTGCACCTGGGACAGAAATTCCCTCCTGTCCGAGCCGTCGAGGAGAGACATTATCTCCGAGAACCATACCCTGTTCGGCCAATGCGGCACTATAAGTAAGAGGCAAGACCCTTTCTGGATAACTCTGACCAAGACTCCCGGGAGCAGAGAAACTGGAGGAAACGCATGCAGGCGCATTCTGGGCCATTAGGGGACATTGGGGACATTGCGCTGTTGGGAGGTGAAGAGGTCCACTTCTGCTCTGTAAAGTTTCCACTCCCCCGTGGGTATTTTCTGTCTGGACAGTAAATCTGCTCCCACATTCAGGCATCCAGGGATATAAACTGCTCTGATTGACAGGAGCTTGCCCTGGGCCAATAGGAGAATCTGCCGTGCCAGTCTGTTGAGCTGCATGAACGTAGACCTCCTTGATGGTTTATTTAAGACTACTGCTGTGTTGTCCACCCACACCAGGACATGGCAGCCTCTCAAATACTGAAGGAAGTATTTCAGAGCCAGAAATACCACCATCAACTCGAGGCAGAATTGATGTGCCAATCGAGATGATGACCCTCCCATTCCCCTTGAGCTGGATGACCACTTAAGACCGCACCCCAGCCCGTCAGGGAGGCGTCTGTCATTAGCAATTTGCAATGGCAAGACACTCCTAGAGTGGGACCCAAAGTGAGAAACCAGTGTCTGAACCACATAGAAAGGTACGAAGCGCGCAGCGCGTAAGCCTTATCTGCCTTAGGGGACTGGCCCTGGCTTTGAGCCACAACTGAAGCGGTCTCATGTGCAGAAGGCCCAAAGGGATCACTAAGGACACAGATGTCAAGAGACCTAGTATTTGTTGATACTGACAAACAGTGCAACTTTGGCCTAGCCTGACTTTGCTCAGGGTGTTCTGAATGGACATGATTCAAGCAGGAGACAGTTGTGCCCACATCATGATCGAATTTCATACAACGCCCAGATAGGTAATTTCCTGAGTGGGAGAGAGAACGCTTTTTGACGTTGAGTCTCAGACCCAGAGAATCCAGATGAGTTAAGACGATATCCCTGTGCTGAACTTCCAGTTCTTGTCACTGTGCTAGGATCAGCCAGTCGTCTATGTAATTCAGAATGCGGATGCCCCGGAGTCACAAAGGAGCCAGTGCTGCATCCATGCATTCTGTGAATATGCGGGGTGATAGGGCTAGGCCGATTGGAAGAACCAGATATTGGAAAGCTTCGCCCCTGAAAGCGAACCCCAGGAACTTCCTGTGTTGTGGCAGAATTTCTATATGAAAATATGCATCAATGAGATCGATCGTGACCAACCAATTGTGATGTTGGATTTGAGACACGACCGTCTTGACAGTTAGCATCTTGAACTTGAATGGCCTGATTGAGCGATTCAAGCCTCGAAGGTCTAAAATCGAACGCAACCCCCCACCCTTCTTGGGAACCAGGAAGTATCTGCTGTAGTAACCTGACTCTTTCTATGGAATGGGAACATGTTCTATGGCCCCTTTGACCAAGAGATTTTGCAGTTCTTTCCACAGTAGACATGCTTGTTCCGGTTTCATGGTTGTGGAGACCACGCCATTGAAACGTGGAGGATGGCAATTCTGTAGCCTTTTCTACTGTTCTTAGAACCCACATAGATACATCTGGCAGTAGCTCCCATGCTACCAGGTTCTCTGAGATGGGTATCAATTTTGACACTTCCTGTTGAGGGTATGTCGAGTATTCTGCGTCCTGGACTAAGGCAGGAAGCAACGGAACACCCAACATTTTACTGGAAACCTCTAAGTCCCAAAACACCAGAGTCGGCGGGAGTTTTTGTGGGGGTATCGGGAAGGTACAGATGAATGCTTCACGCTCCTCTACCTGAGGGGGGCTACCTCATGATTCTTTGCCTCCTGGAATCTGGTGATAACTACATTCATAGCGTAACCAAATAAGCCAGAAGGCAAAACCGGGGCATCGAGAAGGAAAACTTTGTCCTTGTCTCTGATGAGCCATAAGTGTCTCTCCATGCTGACTAAAGCAGACATAGACCGGCCAATGGCGCGAGCCATCTGTTTGGTCGTGCGGAGAGACGGATCCATGGTTCGATGAAGCTCAGAGAAAGCCTCTTTATCGACCATGGTGCCCGCACTCAGGTCCTTCAACAGATCAGCCTGGTACGCCTGTAACACTGTCATAGTGTGCAGGGCAGCACCAGCCTAACTTGCTGCCTGATAAGCCTTCCCCACAAGCGTGGAGGTGGTCCTGCACGGCTTTGTGGGGAGAGTGGGTCTATTTAGAGATGAGGCCGAGCCAGGTTAGAGATAACCCGCAAGTGTCTCTTATACCGGCGGCATTACTGAATACCCTCATGCCTCGGCACCCACGGTAATCCAATATGTCGAAGTCGAGGGCATGAAAGCACGGGAAGTATAAGGTTTCCTCCATGAACGAGAGAGCTCATCATGGAGGTCATCAAAGAAAGGAAGGGACTGCTATAGCGTTCTCATCCTTTTTTTTTTGGACACCAGACAGAAATCTGTCTTCTAGTTTGGAGCGTTTGGGGTGTCTCTTGTTCGTGTGACCAGTCTAACTGTAGCCTGGCCACAGCACGAGTAACAACCTTGAGTAATTCCTCAGCTGCTTTATTATTGCGCGTGGAATGTTCAGAGGTTCAGCGTCCCCCTTGTGAAACAAAGAGGCACCGAAGCGCGCTTCAGGCTTATGAGAAGGATCGGCTGGATCTGGGGAGAGAGTGCATGATAGGGATGGACCCGTCTCTCGCTCCTCAGCCAGATCTATGTGAGAGCCCCACGATGAAAGAGTGGGCACTGGCTCTTGGAAGTAAGCGAGACGAGTGTGAAGCATTTTGACTGTAAACAGATCGCAATGCTCGCACCCCACCCCGCCCCAACGCAAGAGCAGCATGATCTTCCCCCAAACACACAAAACAAAACTGATGTGTGTCCATTTAAGCCATAGAGCATGGGAACACGTCGCTTGCTTTGTTTATCAGTCATTCTTTTTTTAAAGAAAAGAGAAAGGTTTTTGCACACTGCCTAACAATTCTAACTCCTAACAGAGGAAAGTAGAAAGTTCTGACAG
Organism: Moxostoma hubbsi; assembly: GCA_032164185.1. Lineage (NCBI taxonomy): Eukaryota > Metazoa > Chordata > Actinopteri > Cypriniformes > Catostomidae > Moxostoma > Moxostoma hubbsi. The sequence continues at coordinate 12,484,993 of JAVLUX010000019.1, forward strand.
TCAAGAAGCACAACACACACAGAATGATCTGAGGACAAAAGACTGTTCTGACAGTCAAGAAGCACAACACACACAGAATGATCTGAAGACAAAAGATCTGACGATGCACCTGTGACGCATCTATTTATAGCCCTGCTACAGGTGCATCCAATGATGTCATCAGTAGAGGCTATAAATTGTAGTCAATTTAATTGATGTGTTGCACACATATTCACAGCTGGTCACACCTAAAATTGTTCCCCAAAGTGCTAAATCAGCGCAGCATCAAAGTGTAGCTTTTTGTTGGGGAACAATAATTCCCCCTGAATCGCTTCCATTTTTAACATGAGGGTGTTTCACTGATGATATGCTGTATGTAATTATCTTCACATATAAGTTTCAGTATGCTTTTTATCTGGCTGAGGTTGCTTGTGTCTGCACTACCTCTTCCTGTCACAACAGCATATCATAGCTGTCTGTCTCTCTGTCGGCTTGCTGTCTCACCTTTTCCTCACAGTCAGGGGGTATGTTCTCAGAGCTTATCAGTGTTACTGATAAGTTTTAGCAAACTTATCCTTGAGCAAATATTTTCATGCCCTCTTGATGAATGTGGAGACGGTCAGGCAGGTGATGAGTGATATGCTGATGACATGCTATATGTACATTTGGCAAGAGTTTGCATTGGCTATCATTGCATTAATGGCATTGATGACATTTTGTGGATGATGACTTTGGCACCGGTGTGGATTTGTATAGCTGTTTTCACCACATTGATGAGAGCTTTGGCAACATCCACTCTTCTGGTGCTGAGGTTGTTTGTCCCAGTGTGCAGTATAATGTGTGAAGCTTCTCTGCAGCTTCAAAGCAGAGTGAGAGGTTGGACACCAAAGTTCCCTCACAGAGACTGTCATCTCTGGTCCAGGTGGTTGCCGTTGGAGTCACAGAGGTTGATGATTTTGTGTTGTCTCTCCTGTTCTCTGTTGGACGTTGTTGTGGTCTGTGGATATCTCTCTCTGGTGCGTATGTCTTTACTCTTGGAGTTCTGAGAAACTTGAGAGACCCGCTAAACCTGCAGGGTTCACCCCGCATATTCACAGGATGTGATTGTGTGTTGACACACTGCTGGGTTCAGTAGTAGTGGTGTTTAATGTTTCTGTGCTGGCACACTTTTGCTGTTGTCCTGTTGTTTTGATGTGTTCATCTCTTCCAGTTGTTTCTCCAGCATATTGCTGCGCTGACCTCTGTTGATCAGCTCCTCTCTCACCCTTCTCAGCTCCTCTCGCAGCTCCTGGTTGTTCTACAGCTGTATGACAGCAGAGCAGAGCTGTTGAAGTTGTTGTGTGCTGAGGTGGCTGATCTGGTTTTGGATCTGGTAGAGGTTGTTAGTAGTTTCCCTTTTAAACAGGAAGTAGTCCTGTTTCAGCTCAGCGATTGTTGTTTGATGACCTTGGTCTTTGGAGATGAAGGAGAGAGAGGTTGTCTGTGCACTACTGGGGTGCTTGAGCTGAGGGCTCCATTTGTGACTATTGTGGTGCAGCACTCTACACTACTCTTCACCTCAGGATTTTTCTTTAAATTCTGAACCTCCATTTTAAAGTTCATGAAATTCTTCTGCATTTCATCAAGGCTGGGTTCTGACCCCTGGACCATGTTTGTACCTTTGTGATACAAGGTTACAGTCAGCTTTGTCTATTTTTCATCTTCCAGGGTGATTTGTCAACCTTTACTGATGCCACCTTTTCTAATGCAAATCATGGCTGTAATGAAAGTGCTGTGCTAGGCTGATTGTTGCTCACTGAAGAAGAGCAGGTTCACTGGACTCTGTTGGGTTCTGGTGCAATATAGTTAGACAGCAGCATCTCTGGGTTCTTTCTCAGGATAAGCTATTTTATCATCTTCTTATCTTTATTTGATTTAACTTCTGATGGATATATTATCTCCAGCTCCTCTTCATTTTATAAAAATGCTGCTGCCTTAGGCAGGCCCAAGCAGTGATCAACAGTTTTAACTGCCATGGAATGTTAGCTTGGCTAGCAGTTAGCTTGATGTTTAGGTTATATGCACTGATATATTTTATGTTTATGATATATGTTTAATTTACACATTGTGGATAATATTCGTTACAAGGTAGAAGATATACTTGGATCGCGATGTCTGCGGTGTTCAGCCTATTAGTGCAGCAAAATGACCACCAAAGGATGCAGGAAAATTTTCCACTAGTTGTAATGTACAGTAAGTTTAATGTACATTAAAGCTGTAATATCTGCTCGTTTAGGGTGACAACATGTCCATAGAAATCCGGTCTGACTTTAAAAAAAGTCGGGGGGAAAGGGACTTTAAAAAAGTCAGACCGGATTTCTAAATCGACTTAAATGCTTGGGATTTGCAAGTTTTCGTGTTGGAGTGCTCTCTGAAGACATACATGGATACGTGTCATTAGTATGTGTTTGATTGCCAGTTGTTGTTGCCATCCTTTACCAGTCCCGCAGGTGTAATATTCGAATGTACCAATCATGTGAAGATGTTGTTACACATGGTCTGCCAGTGTGAGGATGATCAGCTGTCCTTCCTGTCTCCCTGTAGCGCTGTCTTAGCAGTCTCAGAAAACGGACATTGCAACTTATTGCCCTATCCACATCTGTAGTCCTCATACATCCATGCAGCATGCCTAAGGGCCCTGGGCATCTTTCTTTCGGTGTTTTTCAGAGTCAGTAGAAAGGTTTCTTTAGAGTTTTTATAAAACTTTTTATTACTGTGACCTTAATTGCCTACCGTCTGTAAGCTGTTAGTGTCTTAACGACTGTTCCACAGGTGCATGTTCATTCATTGTTTATTGTTTATTGAACAAACATGGAAAACTATACATTTTACCTTCTCTCCAAGAACATGAGTTCCTCTATATTACTCATTCTGCTGAATTCAGGCAGTGTCTGTCCTATGACTTTAAAATATGTGTGTCTGGTGGTCTCATATTTACTGCACTCAATGATGAAGTGAAGTTCATCCTCTTTGACTCTTTGAGTGCAGTGCGAACACAGTTTTTCCTCTCTGGGTCTCCAGCTCTGCATGTGCTGACTCATCTCTATCGCCAGGCTATGTTCACTTACATGATACTTCGTCAGAAGCTTCCTGTGATGGTAGACTATAAATATGGTCAGATATGATGCCAATTCATATTCTATCTTAATTTTATGAAGTAAGTTAATTTGTTTATTTCTTTTGAGTTCTTTGCCAATGATATATTCTTCTCGAGTCGTGTTTTGCATTTGTTTTAGTCTGATAGGTGGAACCAGAATTTACTGGCTCTCTTTTGAATGTCAGTCAAGAGAGGGAATCTGCCCAGTTCTACCTTACAGGTTAGAAGCACTTCTTTGAACTCCCAGGATGTTTTAAAAAAAATTTGGTGGAAAGTTTCAATTTAATTTTTGTCCCAGAATTCATAATTTAGCTTATATTTTGGTCCCCAGGTTTCACTGCCACTGGTGTGATGACACTGTTAAATATTTTCAGCCACAGTATGATTGGGGGGTTAAATTTGATTAATAATTTTCTTAAACTGTAAAATGCCCTATGAGATTGTTTGTTTGGTCCTTTACAGCATGTCACATTGTCCAGAATCCGAGACTGTCACACTGAAATAAATGTGAGCGCAGTGTAGTTCTAGTGGGAAGACTAGCAGCTGTACATCATCACACCATTAGCTGGGTAATTCCTAGCCAATCGCAGGTAAGCCATTGTTTTATAAGTCTGCTCACAATCTATCACATTGCTGTTTCAGTGTGCTAACACGGCAACCTCCACCACCCCACCACCACCAGTTGAGCCCCGTCCCACACGGGGGTAGGCTCCTCGCCCCAGCCTCCTATCTCCGACAGGATATGACTGTTCCGATTATGACTCCCTCAGACCACAAGATGGGGCCTACGCCAAAGAGAGACATTACTTTTCTGTTTTACATTCATCAAATAAATGGCATCTTAAATCTCACTCAAGCCTCCGTGTCTTCCCGATAGAACTGTAACATGGCTAAGAATTTATCCCCTAAATGTAAAAACATATTTTTTGTCTTTAAGACAATTTTAGACTTTAGACTTCCAAGTTTATTGGTAAGGCCCAGTTATTGCAATAATTTTCAAGAATTGAGAGGCTTTCACGTAATCCCTCTTCAGTACTTGAGAGCAGCAGTAGGTCATCTGCATATAAAAGACATTTATTTTCTTTTAGACCCAGGGGTGGAAAGAGTACAGAAAATCATACTCAAGTAGAAGTAATGTTACTTTCCAAAAAAATGTAGTGTGAGTAGAGTAAAAGTAGCTGTCCTAAAAACTACTCAAGTAAGAGTAAAAGAGTAGCTCATTTAAAAGTACTCATGAGTAGTGAGTATTGAGTACTGAGTTGCAAAACATATGCCCCATTATACTGAACACTGTATGCCAACTTTTAAAATACATCACTTATCTATGATAAACACTACATGAATCTGATTCCAAAAATATATTATAACAGAAATTAAAAGATTAAACATTTATTTTCAAATGACTGATCACCATTTTAAATCGTAATGTATGAAACAATTATATTAAAATAAGTTTATGTGTAGGGTCTAAATTTCCTTTAATGCCGACAGAGAGTTATTGTTGTGCATAAGACATGTTCAAATAATGCAAGGAATGCAAAAAAATGCTAAATAAGCAGGATCACTTGGCATATCATGTCCTGCACATTAGAGGAGGTAGAGCAGGCATGGGAAAAGTTGTTTGGTACAGTGCTACAACATCATTTACTCACCCTCATGCCATCCTGGATGTGTATAACTTTCATCTGCAGAACACAAATTAAGATTTTTAGAAGAATATTTCAGATCTTTTGGTTTATACAATGAAAGTGAATTAGTGCTAAAATATTGAAGCTCCACAAATCACATAAATCATCATAAAAGTAGTCTAACCATTCCTTTTTAATAATTCTCCTCCCTGCTCAGTTTCACTCTACTTTACTTTACTTTCACTCTACTCTACTTTAACTTTCACTTTCTTCTTTGTTTTTGGTGATTCACATTCTTCATGCATATCGCCACCTACTGGGCAGAGAAAAGCATTTCTAGCAACAGTTGACTTAAAAATTTATCTGTTTCTCACCCACACCTGGCATATCAATTCTGAAATCAAGGATTAAATCACTGGAGTTGTATGTATTACTTTTATGCTGCTTTTATGTGCTTTTTGGAGCGTCAAAATTTTGGCACACCTTCACTTACATTGAATGGACCCACAGAGCTGAAAAATTCTTCTAAAAATCATAATTGTCCTAGACAGATGGCATGAGGGTGAGTAAATTATAAGTTCCCCTAGTGTCGCTTCTTCGACACAACGTCTCGTTCCCTCCATCAGGGAACGGAGGTTACATACATAACCTAGATGTTATTTTTCATTTTTGTGTGAATTATTTATTTAAGTAGCACATGAGGGGGGGCACATTGTCCTCCTTTTGAGATACAATGTTTCACAATGATTTAGTTATTGTATCTTTTTAGCCCAGCACAGTAAGCCCAGCGCAGTAAAAGTACAGTTACCGCACTTAAAATATACTCAAGTAAAAGTAAATACTTAAATAGTACAATTCTTGGGGAAAAGTAGTTAATTACAGTAACGTGAGTATTTGTATTTCATTACATTACACCCCTGTGTGTGTGTGTATATATATATATATATATATATATATATATATATATATATATATATATATATATATATATATATATATATATATATATGCAGTGTCATGGCCTACATGGCTAAATGATCTCTAAAACTGTTAACCCTGTTAGTTTTTTAAAAGACGTAGCTATATCCCAACATACATTAAAAAATGTAAACATAGCTTAAGCTGGCACAATTAACAAACACTTGCAGACATCCTTTTTCTTATAGAAAAGGCTCCAATTTCAATGAATGACTCATCTCACATTAGTTTACATCCTTATAAACATGCAAAAAAAAAAAACTTTTAATTTCTTTCAGTTTGAAAATTAAGCAACTTGCAAAAATAAAATGGAGTCTACCTTTAAAATGCAACAATAAGCACATCTAAAAGTAGATCTAAGCACATCTATATCCTTTAAAATGCAACAATAAGCACATCAACAATTCTCACTGCTTCATTGCCATACAAAGAATGACATAATTGACACCAAAGTCGTTCCACCCTGATGGATTTTTCCAACAGGACTGGGATTGTGCTCCTTGTGTGAGCAGACTGCCTGTAATTTTCCTTCAGTGTTCAGGCAAAAAATAGAAGATCTCATTTCAACATCATGGTGGAAAGATGAGGCTTTCTGATCAATGACAAGTTTCTCTCAGTGTGTGGATACAGAAGGAAATCAGAGTTACACAATTACATTGACGTCTACAAGCCACACTGCATGGGTGGCTCCATAATTGGATCCATTTTGAGGAGGTTTTAAGGGCTGCCTAGAAAAAATCAGAAGCAGAGGAAATAAATTAGCCTTTTACTCTGTGTGTGTCTATCTTTAACTTATATGTTCACTCAATTCCTTCAAAACCATAGCTTGAAATCGTTGCTTTAGCACAGGAAAGAACAGCAGCAGTGTTAAAATGCTTGTCACATGTAATTCATACAAAGCTGAACAGAAATGACACCATGTTTCTCAAAACACTATACAGCCCTTAGCCTCCTGCAAACATAGCACCTTGTCTTTCTCTGTGCTGACAGAGGGGGCAGGCGGGGGGCTGATGTTAAACTGACAGCCTATCAAAGACATCTGTTCTGCAATTCTTGATAAAACAGAGAATTTCAGTGATTTTTTTTTTCCTTTTCTGGACTCTTGGGAAATGTTGTCAATATTTTTTTTTTCGTCTTCAGTAGCAGATGCATGAGAGACCCGATCATCTTCATGACGATGTGATTACAAGGCTTTGGTTGTGCTTTGCAGACCATGAAAATTCTTGAAGAATTTATAGGTGTGCGATGGTATATTTTTTGCTCTCTCATCTTCCTTACCTGTCAGAGAAAGAGATAAACTGGGGAAAAGTTGGAGAAAGCAGAGCTGATCCTGAATCCATTGGGACAGTCATTCTCAGATCTGCTCAATCTTTTTTCAGCTCCAATAAGTCCTGTGAAGCAAAGACAGATGTTTAAAGCTTTGGAGAGATGCCTCAGCATGAAGCTGGCAGAAATTAGATACTGGCCTAAATTTCATCCTGTTTTCGCTTTTCTGTAGCAGTTCACAAGGAGTGTGATTAAAACCAAACATCTATGGGAAATCAAAAAGCAGCAACCAAGAGAGATGAGAGAGAACAAAGCATTTTATCATCTTTGCATGGCCCTTACAGAGTTTTTACACTGTCAATGGAACTCGACTGGTGGACAGCATTGAAAATATGGATCACATGTCTGATCTAATAGGATTGCAGACAGCAATGACAAGCAATGCTAAATACAAATAATTAAATGCATCATTATGTGGTGGGGTGAACGAGGACAGAAACAGGGGGAGCTACTATTTTAAATAAAATTAACAACAAATATTAAAAAGGGTGAAATAAAGTTTCCTCAAGATGACAGGGCACTGTGTAGGTCAGGGAGCGCTGAGAGGGGTTTGTTCCATTGTGGCACTAGCAATATTTACATCAATGCTTTTTTATGTACATTTTAGGATATTGCATAAAATCTGTTGGATGGAAACACCAGGATACGAATACAATCTCTTTGTTTCAAACGATCGCTTGAGGTGAACACGTTTTTTATTCGATAAGAAGAAATGTGCATAAACTATGATGGAAACACATTTACCGAATAAACTCCTATTGAATTTAACAAGAATACAAGATGTGCATCAAAAAAATCATGTGACTGAATAATTAATTAATAACCGGACGAACCAGTAGACCAATCATATCAACTGAATTGTTGCTCTGGTCATTCTGAAATATCGGTGTCCTATAATTCCAAAGCCTTCATAGGGTTTGCAAAGCAAATAATTGAAATCAAACTTGCACTTTTTCCAGAAGAGCAGGTTTACTGATACTTTTTAAAGAATATCTGACAGATCCACACCGCAAAGTCATGATGGAGGAATGCACACACACACACACACACACACACACACACAACGTGCTACCAGATCCATGTGACACACTGTCATTTCCAGTCATGACACGAGTTATTAAAGTGTCTTGTCTATGCATTCTAAACTGCAAGTATTTTATTAATAAAAGAGTAACACCGTCGCTACAATTTCCCCAGAAGTGACAGTTTTGTTCTTTTGAACACAAGGGATGGAAAAGCGGCTTTATCCGCACATTGCTTTTGCGATATTCTGATTTTTCACATCAATCAAATTCGCAACTTGGATGGAAACATAGCTACTGATGCACTCTCTAATTTTTAGGAAGAGCTTAAAAGGGGCTGCAGCTTTTCTTTGCAGTTTGGCTTTTCTGAGTGCCTGAATATGTCGTAAAATCTAACGTAAGACGAAAAACGCAATTGCTGAAGTATCTCCATCATTTTGTGGCACCATGAGCACCTGCAGGCTTTCATCTGAGGGTACGCACAGAAATCTGTTTTACAAGCCCTTTTGGCCAATTCACTGAAAAGAATCTACTCAAACAAATTATTCATTCGCATATTGTACATTGCTAGTTATTTAAAACAGTCAACAAAATATATGACACACTTAATGATTGCTGAAATATTCTCTGAGAAAATGTTTTGCAGGTCAGTAAGAGCTCATCGGGACTCATACCCCAGTCCTATGCATTGCAAGGTCAACGCTCTATCAGTTCTATCATTTGCTTTACAGTCATGTACTGTACTGCCAAGTAAAACAAATTTTGCATGTTGTGTAGTAAAGTGATTCTACGTGACCAGGTTCAGTAAATCATACTTCTATTGTTGTTTGCATTTACAAAAGTGTAAATATTCCACTTCAGCCAATGTAATGTTGCAAATGTTGCTTATAGTTCATTTAAATTTTGATAAATTTCAATGTTTGATTTTAAGGACATGTTTCTTGACAATTTATATTATAAAAAAATGGTTCTGTGCTGGGCCGCTACTCTGTATCCAATGTAAAATTTGGGTCATGAAGCAAAACCATTTTAAAAACACTATGTGCCACATGCTGGTAGAAATAAGAAAATAGCAATCTTGTTGGGCTGCAAATGTACTAAATGTGTGTGTGGAGGTGTATAGCAAACAATGACTCAAGAGAAAAATGTTGATAAATGTATATGTCAGACTGTGTGTTCAAATGTTTGTGTGCGAATGAGAGAGAGTGTGAGAGAGTAAATGTGTGTGTGACAGACATCATGAATAAGCATAACAATTAGTGAATATCTGTGTGTGTGTGTGTGTGTGTGTGTGTGTGTGTGTGTGTGTGTGTGTGGGAGCCTATGTGTTGATGTTGGCTGACAGTTCTGCAAGGCACAGTGAAGGGGCTGTTTGCGTGTGTGCTGATGGTCAAGTTGATTAATGGTGGGGGGCTGTGCAGCAGGACTGTGCTGTGATTAATTGGGCTCAGGACCTCATCTGCAATGTTTGATGAGAATGAAGAAGGGGGAAACGGGCTGGGCCGCTCAAGTGAAGGTGCCACAGCACCCTAATGAAGCTCGGCAACGAGTGTGTGTGTGTGTGTGTGTGTGTGTGTGTGTGTGTGTGTGTGTGTGTGTCCGCGTGTGCGCACGCGTGTGTGTCCTTTTGCGATATGCTGGAATGAAATATTACAAATACTTCTGCAATCTCTTTTTTTGCTTTTTACTCCAGAGGCAACACATCAGGATTAAAACCCAGGCCCAATAATTCTGGGTCTTAATAATAATAATAATAATAATTAAAAATCATTGGGTTTACAATAAACTCTTGTTTGAAGTATTTTTTTTATTTGTAATTATTTTTTTTATTATTGTGCTTTGATTTAGTCATATTGTGGGACCTCGCAAGGGAGTAGCAGATTTTATAGATATAGAAAATATTTGCAGCTATAACACAGGGGATTTAAGGGTTCATTCTTGAATCCCATACTGGCAGGCAGCTATTATCACCCAACATGACCTTGGGTAATCACAGTCTAAAGACAAATCAGAGATGTGAACCTTAAGGTCACCTGTGAAGTGGCTATTAGACATCCAAACACCACCCTGCACATCTGTTCAATTCATATTACACATACAACAAGCACAAATAGAAACTACAATAACTAAAGCCTGCAATAAAGGATGTTTATCCAAAAATCTGTCATCATTTACTCCCCATCATTGCATTCCAAACACCTACAATTAAAGTAATTCTTACAACTGTTGTGCTATATTCCAAGTCTTCTGAAGATCTATGATGAGGGGGCAGTTCTCTTGTGGCGACTGGCAGCTTGGTAACATGATAGCTTTAAATCATTCAAATCATTATGGCACCATTTGCTGCATCACATCAGATTTTAAGTTTTGTCATAAGACAAGTTTGATGTCATGGATGCCATATTTGATTTAAGTGCTACAGCAGAGGGCACAAGTCATATGGAACTCTTTTATGATACTTTGGTTCTTTTTATTCATTTTATAGCTTGACAGCATTCATTCCCATTCACTGTTGTATTATATTAACATATATATATATACCCTATGGTATACTTCAAAAATTCACATTTTGTGTGCCACAGAAGAAAGTCACAGGGGTTCTGAACATCATGAGGGTGAGTAAATGATAAAAAAAATAATAATTTCTGTGTTATCTGTTCCTTCAAATTTTACAAAATCCTATAGAACTTCCAATCATATGGCACTGAAACTATTATAAAGAAGTTAACTCATGTATGCATCACAGATCATTCTAAAAGCATGCAACACAAAATGTGTGTATTTAGATTTTTGAAATTACTTTCAATCTCTTACACACATAAACATCAATGGTAAAGTGAAGGAAGAATTTGTGCAAAATCATAGTAGAGCATTTTTAGCTGGAAACGTCTAGGTTACTATTGTAACCTCTGTTCCCTGGTGGAGGGAACGAGACGGTGTGTCGAAGAAGTGCATTGCTGATGCAGGTGCGGGCAGGCAGTTGCGTGCCAAGGCGACAGGCCGCGTCAGACTGCACATACCCTTCCACAACACACGATAAAATCATTATAACCTATTGGTTCCCTAAACCCTGAAGGGGGGGAACAAGCATGGGAGCAAGCAGCACCAGCCACGCCTTTTCTCTCTCTAAGTTTCTCGCATAGAGTCAAAGCGGCTGGGGCCATCTTAACGCTATCACACGCATCGGGGTAGGCGTTCTTTCCCAATTCCTATTCTTTCAGGGGGGAAAGATCCCGTGGAGACAACACCTGCCCAGGCTGGCGGAGGTAAAGAGTGGTGAAATACATCACATGGGTTTTAAGGCCACAAGTGGTGGTAGATCCTACATATTGAGAGGGAGGAGTTGCTACAAACACAGTGACCAGGGGGCAGCGGGGACTGCCCAAGGGAGATGCGGGTCTGCTCGCAAGGGGAGAATACCGCGGAAATACACAGGGGGATTAATCCACATGGGCCTGTCCTCTGGAGTACCTATTCTAGGACAGAGTAGTTTCAGTACTCGTAGTTGGTCTGGTTGGGGAATTCCTCCACTGAATACGCGGACCAGAGGACTAGGGAGGAGTCATCAAGTGAGCCGTGTTAGTGGGATCTCCTGGAATAACTCCACTCTCCACTGAGCGTACCTTGTTGCGACAGCGCGTCCGCTGCCGTATTGAGGCTGCCCAGGATGTGAGTGGCGCGCAGCGATCTGAGTCGCTGGTGGCTACAAAGGAGGAGATGGCGGGCGAGTTGTGACAAGGGACGGGAGCGCACACCGCCTTGGCGATTTATGTATGCTACCGTTGTGGTGCTGTCTGAACAGATCTAGACGTGCTTGCCCCGAATTAGTGGTAGGAACCTCTGTAGGGCAAGAAATACAGCCAGCAACTCTAGACAGTTGATGTGCCAATGCAGCGGTAGCCCTTTCCAGGAACCAGCGTATCTTTACCTACATTTTTTTTTATATGAATTGTATAACAGTAATATTTTTAAGAACATACAAAAGAAAAGCCTTCAGTGCTTGTGTCTGATTCACTGTTTTTTTTTGTTCAGAGGCATGCATCAGGACACTGTCTTGTGAAACAAGCGCATGTAAAGGGTTTTCACTCCTTTTTATCTGTTTCATTCAACTGAAAACTGTTTGCAAGAATAATGTAATCAATGAGAATGCTCCACATGATCTCCGATCATCTTGTGAGGTACTGTGATGGTGCAGTTCGCTCTTACACATTGTGAACACATCTTTGCAGGTTCAGTAATATACACAGGTATCTTTGTATTAAAGAAACAAAGACGCAAATGATTAAATCATAAAGTAATACAAGACACATTCACCTTGAACCTAAAATGTATTTCTTTAGGCAGCATTAACTGTATTACCAAAATGCAATACAAACACATTCAATAAGATCACACATTTGGCAGCATTTTTTGGGAACACAAGGGAATTTATTAGGCTTATTTATTATGATGATTATTATCTTTACATTTATAATTGTCTTTAGATCTTAATTTGCACCTGTTGCTGCATACTGATACTTGCATGATGGCAAATGGGGTGCGTGGAGACGGTAAATGTTTGTATTTGGGGAGGTGGTTATATATAAGATTCTTTAATCTCTTTGTTATTTTAATTGCTTTTTTCATTTAGTTTAAAGTGCAATTTGAATTTAGAAATGTCTTTTGTTTAAGTTTTTCATGTTTCAATAAATTAATTAAATTTTGAAAGCAAAATCAATCAAGCAAAAATATTCACCATATAATTGGATATCGGGATATTTCAAAAACGATTAAGTATTTTTTACATATCACCGAGCCCAAAAGCGAAGTTACATTTTTCATGAACAATGAAAAAATGTGTCAACCAAAATTTTTTAAATTGGCTCCTAATTGAAAAAAATGTCTCACCCCTGCATTATACAGAGATAAGATGAAAAGAAAATGCCATCGAAACTTTTCTGAAGACAGTCAGTTCCCTTCAGAGATACATTTATATAAAATAGTCATAAAGGTATTGCATTCAAGGGCTTTAGTTAAAGTCTTCAGAAGTCATAATCACTATGAGAGCACTTGGATTTCATTTACATTTATATTTTACATTTACATTTATGTATTTGGCAGACGCTTTTATCCAAAGCGACTTACAGTGCATTTTATTACAGGGACAATCCCCCTGGAGCAACCTGGAGTTAAGTGCCTTGCTCAAGGACACAATGTTGGTGGCTGTGGGGGTTGAACCAATGACCTTTTGATTAACAGTTGTGTGCATTAGCCCACTATGCCCCCACCACTCCAAGTCATTCGTCACAAGTCATTCTGTACTGTATATTTTATATTACTTGTCACGTTTTAAATAAAGTGTTGTGACTGCAAATCTGCCTGTTATGTTTTTATATTGCCAACAAATGGTTATAGTATATTGTTGACTGTTGAGGTGGTTTAGAAAAGGCACACTTACATTTAGAGGCAATGTCTGGTCATTTCAAACTTGTCTGGCTACAAAACATGAGATTAATCGTGAATCATTTTAATTTACTAACAACCTCAAACATTTAAACAGTAATTTTACATATTAACCTTTCTGGTTTTACATTTCTTACATTTCCTTGTGGTTTTTGAAATGTCTGATGAAATTCGAGGTTGTGGTGTTTGTATCGGACATTTTTGAATGCATACTTTCATACTTTTTTTTTATTCACATGGACCAATTCGAAATATTTATATTAAAAGGAGATTATTTTGGGAACTCAACAAACATCTGTCATTTTGGCATGTTGTGAGCACAGCGTTAACTGCGCAGATGCAGATCAGTGGTGCTGGCAGGCTTTAAACACACTTCATTACTGTCTATAATACGTTATCGAAAATAATAATAATAATAAAAATATTCACACCATTGAACAAGATGAGGGACAATAAAATGGCATCTAATGTTTGATCAAAAACAGCAAACAGTGATTGCAGCACAAATACATTACTTATAACTTAGCCTCATGTTTGCTCTTGTAAAAATGTTATTCTCCTTTCAGTCTTCATTTCCAATGCTGTGTGTGCTATGAGCCAGAGACATCTGTGCAAAAAAATAAGATCAAGAAACAAATTAAATAGTTTGCTTATGCACATAATTTTAATGAGGGTCTACTTGTCAAAATTGTTTAAGTACTCTAAGAGCACAAATGCAGTGGGAGATGGTACACACCCTCTCACAGCCTGTTACAGGCTCAGAAAACCAGCAACACGTACGCTGCTGTTTCTTCTGAATCTCAGCCCCAGCACCAAATTACCCATAAGACTTCAGCAGAGACAAAGAAAAACAAAGTTTAAAAGAAGAAAAGGAAGGAGAGGCTTGGCCATAATATTATTTTCCAGAATCTCAAGCCACTTAGAATTTATTAGTCACATGTTGCAGATGATTTAAAGAAGGTGGGCTGGTTCATTAGCCTTCCAAAGTGATGACTATCACGGATGCTATTTGGAATGAAAGTGGTATTCTAGGCAGTAAGGTTGTCCATAAATGTAAGTAATTTGGCCTTCAAAGTGATTATGTTGTGTTCAATAGTTTCAGCTCAATGAGGCATTGATTAACACCTTTTAAAAGTTCTCAGATTTGGCACTTGTTTACTTGCTATCATCCAAAAAAAAAAAAAATAGATAAAAAATTCTCTCTCTCTCTCTCTCTCTCTGTATATATATATATATATATATATACACTCACCTAAAGGATTATTAGGAACACCTGTTCAATTTCTCATTAATGCAATTATCTAATCAACCAATCACATGGCAGTTGCTTCAATGCATTTAGGGGTGTGGTCCTGGTCAAGACAATCTCCTGAACTCCAAACTGAATGTCAGAATGGGAAAGAAAGGTGATTTAAGCAATTTTGAGCGTGGCATGGTTGTTGGTGCCAGACGGGCCGGTCTGAGTATTTCACAATCTGCTCAGTTACTGGGATTTTCACGCACAACCATTTCTAGGGTTTACCAAGAATGGTGTGAAAAAGGGAAAAACATCCAGTATGCGGCAGTCCTGTGGGCGAAAATGCCTTGTTGATGCTAGAGGTCAGAGGAGAATGGGCCGACTGATTCAAGCTGATAGAAGAGCAACTTTGACTGAAATAACCACTCGTTTCAACCGAGGTATGCAGCAAAGCATTTGTGAAGCCACAACACGCACAACCTTGAGGCGGATGGGCTACAACAGCAGAAGACCCCACCGGGTACCACTCATCTCCACTACAAATAGGAAAAAGAGGCTACAATTTGCAAGAGCTCACCAAAATTGGACAGTTGAAGACTGGAAAAATGTTGCCTGGTCTGATGAGTCTCGATTTCTGTTGAGACATTCAGATGGTAGAGTCAGAATTTGGCGTAAACAGAATGAGAACATGGATCCATCATGCCTTGTTACCACTGTGCAGGCTGGTGGTGGTGGTGTAATGGTGTGGGGGATGTTTTCTTGGCACACTTTAGGCCCCTTAGTGCCAATTGGGCATCGTTTAAATGCCACGGCCTACCTGAGCATTGTTTCTGACCATGTCCATCCCTTTATGGCCACCATGTACCCATCCTCTGATGGCTACTTCCAGCAGGATAATACACCATGTCACAAAGCTCGAATCATTTCAAATTGGTTTCTTGAACATGACAATGAGTTCACTGTACTAAAATGGCCCCCACAGTCACCAGATCTCAACCCAATAGAGCATCTTTGGGATGTGGTGGAACGAGAGCTTCGTGCCCTGGATGTGCATCCCACAAATCTCCATCAACTGCAAGATACTATCCTATCAATATGGGCCAACATTTCTAAAGAATGCTTTCAGCACCTTGTTGAATCAATGCCACGTAGAATTAAGGCAGTTCTGAAGGCGAAAGGGGGTCAAACACAGTATTAGTATGGTGTTCCTAATAATCCTTTAGGTGAGTGTATATATATATATATATATATATATATATATATATATATACACACTATCTATATATACTATCTGTCACTCACTCGACCTTGTGTCGATGTAGTGACACTAGGGGTCACTCTTGGGAGCCCGAGACATCTTCTGATCTTTAATAAAAGGCCAATGGGAATGGGCAAGTGGTAATTGCATGCCACTCCCCCGGACATACGGGTATAAATGGAGGGGGCATGCATTCCGCTCATTCAGATTTTCTCTTCGGAGCTGAGTGGTCGCTATTTCATTGAGAAATAAGCGAGCAGAATTCCCAAGGCTTACATTCACCACTAATGGATCCTTACAATGCATTACAGCGACTTGGGTGCACAGCAGAGATCGCCCCTGGGTGCTTCCGCAGATCATTTAGAGTGTATTCTAAAAGAGAATTTTCTTTTCTAAAAGAGTATATTCTAAAAGAGTGGCACACATCGGAACGTCTTTTTAAAGTCACATCTTTTTAAAGATGCCCTTCAGATTGTATGTTATTCCTGGATGTGGTCAATATCTCTCACCTTCAGATGGCCACGATCGCTGTCTTTTGTGCCTGGGCCCTGCCCATGCCGAGACATTTTTCGTGGATGCATCATGTCCTCATTACGAGCACATGACCTTGGCAACGTTCCGGTCGTGGCTCGCTTTCGTAAGAATACGGGTATGAGACCAGTGCAGGGAGCACTGGGGGCGATTCGGGGACCACAATGGGACCACCTCCACCAGGTAAATCCCCACTGACCTCTCATTCCCCGGCATGCTCATTTGCTCTGATTATGTGCTCGGATGAGTGCACCGGCTCGTCCCAGGGTGAGTTCGACCTATTGTTTGATGCCCGCGAAGGTTATGAGCTCTCGAGCACAGCATCGGAGAGTGGGCTCATCCAGTCTGATGCGGAAACCTCCGCTGGGCTTCCACCCTTGGGCGTGGTCACCCAGTCACAGACAGATGCTGAAATTATGGACATGCTTTCCCGAGCTGCCGCTCACAGCCACGCCCCAGTTCCTTTCTTCCCGGATGTGCCTGAAGAGCTGACAAGATTGTGGATGGCCCCTTTTACTGCCCGGTACCGATATTTCCTTATTCATTGGGTCACATAACCGGTGTAAAAGGCTGTCATTACGACCACCGTCCACCAATCCTTTTTGGCAGGTTCAGCGCCCCTGCGCACCAAGCTTTGACACAAACAAGCTCAACTCCGGATGTTTTCGAAAGACCATGGGGACGAAACACCTCCTCCCTCCTCCTACCGATCCGCTATTGAGAATCAGGTGTCAGGTAAGCGTATCTCGACTCAGCACGGCTGCAGGGCTCAAGCCCCATCAATGTGGCCTCACTGGCTCTGTCCCACCATGACTCCCCACCCACCAGTACATCCGATGAGATTGTCCACTTGGTTCCTCTCACCCGGAGCTTGGATGCGTGGTTTGCATTCTCCAACACGTTGCAATGGTGGACCCGGAGCGTCCGACTCGGCCACGCAACTCAGGTCGCCAGGCATCCGCCCAGGTTCAGCAGCATCCACTTCGCCTCGCGAGAACGCCTCCACCTTGCGTGTGGAAATAGAGCCTGTCCCTCCTGCCGAAAAGAAGAACAAGTTTTACAGCCCCTATTTTATTGTTTAAAAAAAAAGTCGGTGGGTTGTGGCCAATCTTGGACCTGTGAGTACTGAACCGTGCTTTACACAGTCTCCCGTTCAAAATGCTGACGCAAAGGCACATTCTAGTGAGCATCTGGCATCAAGATTGGTTCACAGTGGTAGATCTGAAGGACGCGTACTTCCACGTCTCGATTCTACCTCAACACAGACCCTTCCTGTGGTTTGCACTCGAGGGTCGTGTGTACCAGTACAAAGTCCTCCATTTCGGCCTGTCCTTGTCCCCTTGCATCTTCAGAGGCTGCCCTTGTCCCGCTAAGGGAAGTGGGTATTCGCATTCACAGCTACCTTGATGACTGGCTAATCAGAGCTCACTCTCGAGATGTGTTGTGTGCACACAGGGACCTGGTGCTCTCTCACCTCAGCCAGCTAGGGCTTCAGGTCACCTGGAAAAAGAGCAAGCTCCTCCCGGTTCAGAGTATCTCTATTCTCGGTCTGGAGTTGCACTCAGTCTCGATGACGCCACACCTCACGAACAAGTGTGTCCAGTTGGTGCTGACCTGTTTGAAGGCGTTCAGACAGAAGACAGTGGTTCCACTGAAACTATTTATCTATTATAACACCGCTCGGGTTGATGCATATGTGACCACTTCAGTACTGGCTCCGGAATCGTGTCCCAAGATGGCCATGGCGCCGTGGGACACATCGCGTGGCCATCACGCCGATCAGTCACCTTTTCAGCCCATGGAATGACCTCGCATTTCTAAGGGCAAGTGTTCCCTAGAACAGTTCCAGGCATGTTGTGGTTACGACCTACCCTCCATGATGGGCTGGGGCACTGTATGCAATGAGCACGCAGTCGGAAATTCCTACGTTGGCAAATCAACTGCCTTAAAAGTTGTTGGCAATACTGCTTGCCGTGTGGAGGCTCCGGCCGCCCGCCGTCTCCTACTCTGGAGTCATCAGCACCTCAAGTCACTGCGAGCCACTCAAATCCCAGGCGACCTCAGCACTACAGCGGACGTGCTGTCATATAGGTTACCCACAAGGGAGAGTGGAGACTCCAACCTCAGGTGGTCCAGCTGGTCTGTGATCATGCACAGGTAGACCTGTTCACCACCCCAGAATCCTCCCTTTGCCCGCTTTGGTATGCCCTGACCGAGGCGCCCCTTGGTATAGATATGCTGGCACACAGCTGGCCTCCTGGACTACACAGATATGCAATTCCCAGTGAGCCTGCTTGCACAGATCCTGTGCAAGGTCAGGGAGGATGAGGAGCAGGTCGTCCAAGTAGCACCCTACTGGCCCACCTAGACTTGGTTCTAGGACCTCATGCTCCTCGCGTCAGCCCCTCCCTGGCAAATTCTCCTGAGGAAGCACCTTCTCTCCCGTGACCAGACTGCTGAAACCTCCATGTCTGGTCCATTGACAGGACATGGAAGACCTCAGTGTCCTACCACCCGCCGTAGTAGACATGATCACTCAGATTAGGGCCCCCTCTAATACGAGGCGCTGGTATGCCTTGAAGTGTCATCTGTTCACTAAGTGGTGTTCTTGTGCAGTCGGCTCGTTGCTTTCCTTTCTGCAGGAGAGGTTGGAGGGACGGCTGTCCCCTCTCAAGGCAGTAAGTCCTTCGGAAAACACAGACTGCTCATCAGGTTCCTGAGAGGTGCAGGAGGTTGAATCCCTCCAGACCATGCCTCATTCCCTCGTGTGACCTCTCTGTAGTCCTGCAAGGCCTACTAGGGACTCCCTTTGAGCCGTTAGAGTCAGCGGAGCTTACGGCACTCTCTGAAGTTTGCCCCCCTGATGGTGCTCACCTCCATCAAGAGGGTAGGGGACCTGCAAGTGTTCTCTGTCAGCGAAACGTCCTTGGAGTTCCGTCCGGTTTACTCTCATGTGATCCTGAGACCCCGACTGGGCTATGTGCCCAAGGTTCCCACGACCTCATTCAGGGATCAGATGGTGAACCTGCAAGCGCTGCCCCAGGAGGAGGCAGATCCAGCCTGACATTGCTGTGTCTGGTGCGCACTTTACACATCTATTTGGATCGCACACAGTGCTTTAGAGTCTCTGAGCAGCTCTCTGTCTGCTTTCGTGGACAGCGGAATGGAAGCGCTGTCTCCAAGTAGAGGATCACCCACTGGGTCATGGATGCCATAGCTATCGTTTACCAAGCTCAGCATGTGCCACCCCTGGCAGGGCTACGAGCCCATTCTACCAGGAGTGTGGCAACCTCCTGGGCTCTGACCAGTGGTGCCTCTCTAACAGACATTTGCAGAGCAGCAGGCTGGGCTACACTCAACACTTTTGCGAGATTCTATAATCTCCAAGTTGAGCCGGTTTCGTCCCGTGTCTTAGCAGGATGAACAGGTAAGTCCGGGTCAGCCGGCCGGGTATATCGCTTGCGATTAGCACCTTTCACCTCCCTTGAGCTGAAGATGTGCGTTGTTGATTCCCAGTAGCATTCACAAGTGTGTTCCCTGGTTGACTTCCTCCTAGCCCTGTGCAAAAATGCTGCCAGCTCAGTAATTGTGCTAACTAAGCCCCATACTGGGACAGGTGCTCCGTATGTGCTGGTTGCCCGTAGATAACCCCTTGTGATGTGTATTCATCTGGAAAACCTTTTCCCTGTTGTAAACTGCATCATCCTTGGGCAGAAGACCCTCTGCCCCAGTCAACATGCTCGTAGAGCCTCACCCCCCATTGGGTAGGACCTATCATGGGACTTCTCCACATGACATACTTCTGACTAGACTCGGCAAGTCCATGTGATGTTTCTTCGAGAAAAAGAAAAAAAGAGGGAAGAGGCACAACAGGGATAGCCTGTCCCTATCATTTGGGCAGTCGACTCATCCCCAAAGGGTTGTTCGACACTCATACTAGCGTAAGGGGAGGTTACGTGCTGGCCCAGTGCACTAGCTATATGGCACACAGTAGTCTGCCCGTTTCACACCACCGATACACGTAACACAGTTCAGCTAATTGTGGCGTTTTTTTGTATGGGACCCCTAGTGTCACTACATCGACACAACGTCGAGTAAGTGACAGATAGGGAACGTCCTGGTTACTTCCGTATCCTCTGTTCCCTGATGGAGGGAACAAGACATTGTGTCCCTCCTTCCACAACACTGAACTACCCGCTGAAATGGCCGGGACGCCCTTCCTTTATACCCGTATGTCAGGGGGAATGGCATGCAAATACCACTCGCCAATTCCTATTGGCCTTTTATAAAAGATCAGAAGGTGTCTCTGGCTCCATAGAGTGACACCTAGTGTCACTACATTGACACAACATTTCATTCTCTCCTTCAGGGAGTGGAGGTTACGGAAGTTACCAGGACATTCACCATGTAATAGATGATGAAAGTGACATTTCAAACAAGCGCGATGTGTTGCCGCTAGCTTTAGTGCATTAGCCAACCTCAGTTCAACACTTAAAACAATGTACATATTCACACAGCTTAGGGTGACAGTAAAGCATTCAATTCCCATTCGTAAGGTGCTGTATCCACTGACATTTTGCAAGCTGCTACATTCTTTACAACAGTTTTTTCAGACCAGCAGTGCAGCCAGGTATATTCGCCCCTTTCTCCATGTATGGCAAGCCATGTGCGCTGAGTGCATTAAGTGTCCAACATTCCAAACTCCGTTTTGGCGGTTAAAAAAGGTGCATCATCCTTGTACTTAAATTATACTTCTTTTTGCTGCATTTTGGGTGTTAACATACTATTTGCACTACTTACACTACAAAATGGTGTAGAATAGTGTAGAATAGTGCAGAAGTGTGCGGTTTGAGATGCACCTATCGTAAAAATGCACTAATACTATATACAGTCACCTATGATGAATCTATTCCATTAGGGAAAGCATCCAATTAGCATGGATTATTGAGATAAAGTGAGTAATATTATGTTATATGATCTCAACATAGCAGCACTCAGGAATATGGCCACACCACTATACTGTATATAGAATAAAGCAACTTTTTCTCTGTCTGATATGACATCTTTTTTCAAAAATACTGTTTTACTATTACTATTTCTTTCTGTTCAAAGTTTTTGCAATTAGCTAAATACATTTCTGAATGCACCTTAAAAACACTGAATGCAAATGGACTAGAACTGAATCCTAGGCTTTTCGCATAGCCAGTCACTATGTAAAAATAAATAAATGAATAAATAAATAAACTCAAGCTATCTCTGCCCCAGAAAAAAGATGCAAATCACAGTGTGACTTACCTGGTGGCATGCAATTACACATCATTCTCTGTGTCATTATTCAACAACAACATCCCGCAAACAAACATCTCTTTGTGAAGGTTCTCATGATTTAAACCAGAGGCCAGTGTGTGTCTGGCGGAGATACCAAACAATTACTTGAGCTGGAGGATTTACATTGTGGTGCTGAGCTAGGCAGCATTGTCATAACGGAGTCGTCGGATTGCTCAGGTGTTGTCAGATAATTTATTTAACAAGGAAATTATTTTGCTTTCAGGCAAATTTCAATTGCTCTGCTCCACCGGGGGCAAATGTAGGTTTGACTAAAATGAACATGATGCAATGATTTTGCTTAGCTGCTGCAGCTTGATTAAAATACAACAACAGCAAAAGTCCAAAGGGAAAAATACATTTATAGATTCTATTCTCTTCCAGTGGTGTAGCACAGGAAGTGTTTGTCTTACGACAATTAAGACATTGTCGCCAAAGAATAAACAAATAATTTTACTAAATAAAAAGCTGAGGCTTGGACAGGGTGGAGAAGACATGTCCTTTCTTAACTATCAATAATTCCATAGTTATACTGAAAAAGGTTTTGCTATGGCACTGTGCATGAAATAAAAAGAGCAGGTTTATAACTATTATTAAGAATACAAACATAATTAATAAACAGCCAAAGATATAATAGTACTTGTTAAGCCTGTATTAGGCCTATGTTAGGTTAGTCAGTCTTGGCAAGAATTTATAATGTACATTATTTGGAGTATGGCACTGGATTAGCAGGATGCTCAAATCCAAACATTGTTTAAGAAATTAGTATGTACGGTGTGGTACAAATCTGAGAGCATTAGTGCTTATATTTAGCATTTTTTATAATATTTTTTTAAATTACTAATAATATCCTTGTGTGTGTGACCTCACATCCACATGCATGGACATTGTATTTTGGCTTTGCTATATGCAAAGCATAATTTAAATGAATAAAAACTCTAGACTGTTATTTAAAGGGTTGACTTCTGCTGAACTGAGTCATGTGACACAACAGCATGCCATCGATTTCATTGAAGCGCTCCTATGGATTCAGCTCCAACAGCTCCTTTTAATTGAAGCCTGTTTGGTGTAAAGAGTAGAGTCTCTAGTTTAATTTTACATGCTGCTTTAAAAAACAATCTGTACATTTTTCGCACATCAGCTCCCTGATTAGCATGATGTCCACTTAAGAGGATTTTGGGACATTATTCCCACAAAAGTAGAAAAAAAACATGTTAGTTGTTTTGAATAACTTTCAACATTAACACATCTGTGGGTCATTTCACTTCATTTTAATATATATTTTGTTATATTTTATTTTGTTAACATTGTGCAATATGACACTAATCATTAACATTAGTTAATGTATTCCAATATATATACTATGCATTTTCAGTTTTAGATCATCCAAAAGCTGATAAATGAGGCTTTACATGGAGTTAGGATGAAAATAAGGTGCATTTCAAACTGTTCTGAGACCAGTGAAGACATAAAGCACACTGGAGGTTGAGCCATTCACTAAATAGAGAGCAAGGGAGCATCATATAGCTTTCTATTTTTTCTAGATTTTCCTAAATGCATTCAATCCTAAAATCCTACCCCAAAATCTGTTTCAGGCTTCAGATTATGTTTGGATGACATGGGATAATGGCAATCAGTACATACGTTAAGAATTTTATAATGCAACATTTGATTTTAACATGGTTGGCAGTGATTGGATGATAATGGAAATTACTTTGAATAAGAATGATTTATTTAGCTTTACAGAAAATCAGCTGTAATGTCTGTAACATCTCAAAAACATGAATAACTAACACTCCTGGAAACATAATAAATAAAATAAAAATCTTTTTATTATAAATAAAATAAATAAAAAACTTTCTATATCTTAGTTTTATTTAAAATTTCACAACGTAGTCCCCGTCCACATATGTGGACATCGACTTTTAGGAAAACTGTTTGCTCTACAAAACTTTTGTATTTTTATTTTGCTGTTTTATTAGGTGCTCCAAGTTACAAATCAAAAAGGGAAATAAAAAAAATGCATACTGCAGGAACATAGGGATCTGAGGAGGATATTATCTGCATAACAATGTGAGTGAGATGTTTTTATTTAATTTAAAAAGGTACATGAGTTTCAGAATGTCTTAGTATTTGCTAGGTCCCCCTTTTTTATACTTTAATAACAGCATGCTCTCGAGCTGGCATGAACTCCAAATGTTATTGCAAAACCAGATGATCTGTGTTGTCACAGCATGATTTGAGAATAATCCTTTTATATTTTCATCTGTTATCTATATATGCCATTCTATATAGCTAGGCAATATCAAATATAATGTTTATGTCCAGATTTATATTTAGTGAAACAAATAGCAAGCTGTCATTGAGGAGATGCTTTTATGTGATGTGATTTAGAGCACACTTTTCACAGTGATAGTCGTGGAGCAACCTTAGGTTAGGTACACACACAACGCATCTAAATTGCACTGGGAATTGTATTTCATTGTAAAATAAGAAGTGTTTTGATGAATCTGCATCGAATTGTCTTTCAGTTTAAATGAAAAAAAAAAAAAAAAAAAAAAAAAAACAACATCAATTGTCTAGAGGTGAGACCCGAAGCTGTGAATGTGCGTATTTGTATAACCAAGAGTGTAAGATATAAAAGTCCAACTTCACTTGCAATAACTTTAACAATAACAAAGTGCCTACCTGTCACATGACTGTCCTGATTTACAGAAAGGTGTTTGTGTATGGTGGTTTATTGGAGTTTAATTCATGTTCTAGCATGACTTTGAGCAGTCACGTCTTTCCTAAATGCACACGTCCTATCTGTGCTTTAATGAAGTTTCTCTCCTCCGTGGGAGAGGCAATTAATGGAATGGAGCGGATGAAGAAGAGTCATGCTGGAGTCTTAAATTACAATTTGCACATCAAATCGGTTTCTCCCTTAACCCACAATATTTGCATTTGACAAGACAAAAGGTGCATCAATGTCAGGCAACAACTCTGAAGACCTGTCTTTAAACACTGAAGCGTCAGAGGCCTAGATTGTTCTCTCTCTCTCTCTCTCTCTCTCCCTCTCTCTCTCTCTCTCTCTCTCTCTCTCTCTCTCTCTCTCTCTCTCTTTGGTCTGAAAGAACATTGTCTCAAAGACTAGAGACAGGATGACAGACAGTTAAGAAACACTCCACTATGAAATTTATATTTTGAGTGTCAAAGAGATGCTGTTTTTGCCTGTGGTCAAATGAAGGTGTGATTTACATGTATAGAGACTTCAATTCATTCACCTTTATATGGATACATATTTTTTTCGCAAGGCTCCATGATTATCTTCTGTGCACCTGATAAGCCTACCCACAAAGATGGAGTTGGTGTTGGTTGCTATTTTTTTCTTTTAAGACCTTTGACCAAAACCTCTGTCCAAAACAACTATGGGAATCATAAGGAATTTAACTAGCATGACATCACTGAGCACAACATTTTTTCGAAATTTTCCCTTTGTGTGCCAAAAAAGAAAAACAACATGAGGGTGAGAAAATAATGAATTAATGTTCATTTTTAGGTGAATTATCCCTATAAGGTTGAGTGAAGGTTCACGACTGTTTCTCGAATCCGTAATAACTATGTTGCACATTCATAATTTTAACCACGTTGGTTCAACAATATAGAACGGACGTTAATGACATTACGCAGGGAATGGAGTAATAATTTGTGCATAATATAAACAATTAAAATAGCTCATTTACATGTACTCCAGAAAGCTGTTTAATGCATGAAAGCTGCTGAAGACAAGTAATAGGCATGCACTGTATTATTCGGCAGATAAATTGCTCTGCAAAAGATGGGTTTCCCTCTACATCAAACTCCGGGGTTCCCCGACGCACTTGAGCACATACATACATGCGCAATCTTCAAAAACATATAAACGGCACTTATGTGTTAACATAAAAACATACAAGCAATGTTTGCCGACAGAAACCGTGTGCATTATAATCCCTTAAAAGGCCGCATTCATGTTTACGTGATGTTTCAGAACATCACTTTCTGCAAAACCCCCGGAATAAGTCATTTTCTTAAATGCATGTAAATGTCAAAGTCTTGACAGAATTCAAGTTATATATGAAATAAAAGATATAGAAGCTTCAGAGAAGTGAAATGGTGTCAGACAGCAAACTAACAAGAAACTATTCTTCTAACCACAGGTTAATAGCTGTAGTTCTAAATAAACAATTTTGCAATGCTGTTTGCAAATGTTCATTGGAACTAGGGTTTCAGGAAACATCAAATCGTTGAACTATGTTGGTAATGACGGAATTTGCGAACATAGATGGCTAATGATGCTTTTTGGAAACACACCCCTGACTGATTCAGTAAATGACTTGTTAAACTGATTCAAAGCAAGAACAAAGCAAGTGTCTTTTTGACCGATTTATTAAAAAGATCTGGCTCATTATGGGGTCATTGACAAATACATTGAACCCTGTGGAGCAAAGGGTCAGCTTCAGCATTACCCCAAGCACCACATTGCATTTCTGTCAAGCATTGTAACAATTTGAACTTTGACCCCATTAACTCTGACATTTTGAAGCGACTGCCAATGATTTCTGGGCAATTTGCATATACAGTATGCATTCTGTCTTTGCAATGGCAGGTTCAACTTTACACTAATGTGATGTCTATTAGAGTCTTCTAGAGATATATTTTGAGTACAAAGAAACAAGATTTTTTTGAGGAGATATTGAGCATCAAGCAACCTTAACACTTGAACTCATTTAAATGCATGGGTCCACTTACTACTTGATGAATTCATGTATTACAGTAATTATAAGGAATGATATGTCTTTTAAGTCCATATACATATGCATATACATATACATGTATATGTTTTCAGTGTTTACTGTGCACACCTCACATTTTTATTTTACTCGTAAAATCATAGTACATCAACCTAGATCAGTGGTTCTCAACCCTTCTCCTGGAGGCCCACCAACACTACATTTTTAGGATATATCCCTAATCAAACACACCTGATTCAACTCGTCAAATCGTTTGTGGAGACTCCAAGACCTGAATTGGGTGTGTCAGAAAAGGTAGATCTACAAAATGTGCAGCGTTGGTGGGCCTACAGGAACAGGGTTAGGAACCACTGATCTAGATCATCAGTCTGAAAGGGAAATATATTTGTTGCAATTCATCCATAATTTATGCCATCATCATCCTTGAAAGTAAATATAAAAAGTTTGGATAGTTAAAAAATCATCATGCTGTGCCATGAAATTATTAATATTTCACACAAGTAGTCTAATATTGTAAAAACTCCAACTGTTGATGCTGCTCTCCTTCACTTTAAAGAACAAAACACTATTGATTTAGATCACTGGAAGGCAGTTTGAAATCCCCAAGTCATCAAAGTTTGCAATCACAACACAGTACTTACAACCTTACTGCCTTGCATGCATATTTTTTTACTCTCAGTTGGTGGGTTGCACACACCCCTCCCAAAAAAGCAAATTAATAAATAAATAAATACTCCATGAACTGATGGAAGTCACTGAAGTAATTAGACACTTCATTTAAAAAGCATGTGCAGTTATATTTCTGTTTATCCAGTAATTAAGTGGAACTATCTTTTGTTATTATCTTTCATATTTGTTTGTGCCTGAAAATTGGGGACGATTCATAACAATATAGTGTAATTATTTTTAATTAGCTGAAAACAATTGCGGAGGTATTCCATGCACATTGTGGAAAGGTTAGAGGTAGAATAGCTATTTTGAGTTTTATTTTTAAAGGCAAACACTCTTTCTTGTTAGTAATAAGATCAGGAAAGGTTCATTTAAAAAAAAAATTGTAGTAGTAGTATTAGTAGCAGCAGCAGTAATTCATGGCACAGTTCACACATTAAATAAATTATTATTTTCATTTATTTTCAGTCATTATGATTGTTTTTTTTTTTCAGTTTAAATTAGCTTTATATGGCAAATTCTTTTTCAGTCTTGTTTGGCTTGAAAAAATATTGTCATATATTCCTTTCCCCTTTATTGGGGAAAAATTGCTGTACCAAATGTGGTTCCTCACAAAAAAAGCCTGGTTAAAAGAAAGTAGGGAACGAAGAGTTTAAAAGTTGGTGATTTGGGGTCTTACGTAGACAGATATTGACTATTGGCATAAAGTCTGGTCCAAATTGCAGCTTTCTCTGTCTAAGAACTGTCCATTTAGACAAGGAAATGTCTTAGGAAAGGTCTAACAGAGTGAAAGGTAAACACACTGGTGCCAATGCAAAAATGTCTAATAGGAGGAGCTTGTCAGTGAGTTGGCACAAAGTGGCTGATCCTAGGGTACTAGAACTCTCGAAAAACAACATGCCGACTTCCTCTGTGATCCTGTTGCCTGGTCCTGTAAAAAACAGGAAGTAACCACATTCACATAATGGTGCATGTGATTTGAAGGTTGCATTTTTGCTCTACATTTTTACTCCACTGATGGTTAGTGTAATAAGATATCTGAGTTCTGGGCAAAGGAGGAGTCGGGAGACAGGCTCCTGATGCCCAAGGAGGGCAGGAAGGGGAGGCAGGGCCAAGATGGAGACAGAAAACAAAGAGTCCAGAGCAGATCAAGCTGGTGGACAGATGACCCAGGATATCAGGCCAGCTCAGGCAGACATCAATGGGATCAAGGAAACCAGGGCAGGAGATGGCCAGGAGACCCAGAAGACCAGAACAGACTATGCAGATAGTCAGGAGGCCTGGTTTGTGGCAACAGGGCTGAAACAGGGTCAGGAGACCTGGGAGATGACCACAGTCTAGGGACTGGAGCCATGGAAGGCGGAGCAGTAAGAGACTCAAGGGGCCAAGCTGTGGAAAGCAGAGCCGTGGCAGGCTTGCGGGGCGGAGCCATGGAAGGCAGAGCCATGGAAGGTGGAGCCATGGAAGGCAGAGCCATGGAAGGTGGAGCCATAGAAGGCAGAGCCATGGAAGGTGGAGCCATGGCAGGCTCGTGGAGCAGAGCTGTGGAAGGCAGAGCCGTGGCAGGCTCGAGGAGCGGAGCCGTGGAAGACATAAGGGGCGAAACCATGGCAGGCTCGAGGGTCAGAGCCCTGGAAGGCGGAGCCGTGGAAGGCATGAGGGGCTGAGCCATGGCAGGCGGAATTATAGAAGGCTCAATGAGTGAAGCCGTGGAAGGCGGAGCAATGTTAGTCTCGAGACTAAGAGTCCAGGATGACAAAATATGTTTTAGTTGTTCTACATATGTTATAGAATTACTCTCTCCTTCTTAATTTTAATGTGAAATAATTAAGCCTTCTCAATAACTTCTCTGGGTGATGTAGTTTGCTGTGTCATCACAAAGCAAAGCTGCAACTGTTCCCTGTTTGAAGGATGTTCTATAGGAATGTGTTTCTTGTCTCTACTCTCACGGTTCACACGTAGCTCAAACATGTATGTCACCCCCATATAAGGTAATGAACTATTTCATTGGTGAGGGTCCAGTGGAATGTGGTTTGTCTGGACCATATAACAAAGTGCTGAACAATAAACGTTGAAGAAGGATTTGATAGCATTGGGTGTCTGTGTCATTTCTTTCTTCCCTCAGCTGAGCCGTATCGAGACGGGGATTGCAGATCAAGAAAATAAATTAAATACATTGGATGACAAAATTATCTAACAAGTATCTTTATCGATTTTCATATATATATATATATATATATATATATATATATATATATATATATATATATATATATACACGTGTATATATATATATATATATATATACACAACCAACAAAACAACATACCATAAACGAAACCAAAACAACAACCGAAAAAAAAAACTCCCACCATCAGACACAAGACAGACCTCAATTCAAATCACATATGAGTGCCTATATAGAGTACAAAAACAATGTAAACAGGAGGACAAAACATAAACACAAAGGATTACTTATAAATACAAAAATGTCAAAATATATTGTTTAACTCCTGTTGCCAAGTACATTTTGGAGGAATGGGCCCCAGATTTAAGATAATTTTATAGAAGACTGCATCATTAAAGTGTACTTTTTCCAGATGTATAATGTAGACCATCTCATCAAGCTATCTCTGAAAACGAGAGGGACCTTTAGGTTTCCATTCCCTCAATATACTTATTTTATCCACCACCATGCCCATCATTAATGCCAGCTGCACACGATAAGCCATAAAGATAACAGTGTTAGATCATCCAAAGATGGCCAATTCTGTCTCTAGCGTGAGACTGCATTAGAATACCATGCAAAAATATCCTTCCAGAAACCATGCAGTGATGGACAAAACAAAAAAGAATGGGCTGGTGTTCCAGCTGTACCCTTGCATCTATCACAAATTGGGGAAACTGCTGGGTAGATCTTGTGGAGAGTAAAAAATGAGACTGGGAAAGACCAAATCTACTGAGCAACTGATTGAAAGCATTTTGTAGGACCATTAAAATTAGAAAATAGTAATGCAGGAAGAGAGCTGTGTTTCACAGAGTGAGACATGCGGAGCAAGCTTGGAGAACTTCTCTGAACTGGGGGAGCCATCCCTCCAGTACATCATTGCTCTTAGATTCCCCGCCCAATAGTATTGTTGAAAGGCTTTTCTAACTGTGCTTTGAATTGACAGGGGCACAGAATTGACAGGATCTTTTAAAAATAAAAAAGTGGTGGAGGAGGAGCTGCCAATGCTGTAAATTAGCCGTAAACTCAGTCTGAGGGAAACTAAGTACAGCACCATTGAAAAGGAGTGTTTGGCAATCAAGTGGGCTGTCCTCACCCTCTGTTACTACCTGCAGGGGTGGGCCTTCACCCTCTGTTCAGATCACAGCCCACTCCAGTGACTCCACCGCATGAAGGTTACCATTGCACGGATCACTAGTTGGTACCTGGCACTTCAGGCATTCAAATTGGAGGTGAACATAGACCAGGGGCACAGATGGCTGTTGCCTGAGTCAGGTGGTGAGGGTATGTGGGGATGAGGATGTGGTCGTGTGTCTGTTTGCGGAAGAGAGGGAGTGGTGTGGCTCATCAAGCTGGTTGGCATAATTTCAAACAGCTGTTTCATGTTAAAGTGATAGCGGGGAGAGACCTCAAAAGTAGCCAAAACACTCTAAAGAGCAAAGAAAGAATGACACAAGAGTGCAGTGACTGGCGTGCCTTATTGTGTGTTTTATTGTTTTGTTGTGGAGCTGAAGATTTTGAGAAGTTGATGTTAACTGAGAGTTTTGTTACTCTGAACTGATTGAACTAAGAAAAGCACAGAGAAGGCTGCACTCAATTATACTAAAATAAAATAATATGAAAGCCTACCTGAAGCGTGCCACTGCTCCCCGTCTCCTCTTTCCATTCACAAACTTTAACGTGCGTTTCAACAGCGTAGGATGATTTGCTTATTTCCAATTTTCTCAGTTTTGCTTATTTTCGATTTTCTCAGTTTGAGACATTCTGAATATTTCAGTGGGCCTTTCTCTTTCAGGTAATAAATAGATGCATAAATAAATAACAAACTTCTTTAAAATCACCAGAAGGATGCTAGAAGCTATTATTTGCTGTGTAATTAGTGCTGAATTTAAATTGCTCAGTTAGGCTGATGGCACTGTGTGTGGCATTGACATCAAACTAATCCAGCAGACAAATTTAGTTTGCTTTGCTGTACTGTTTTACTAAATCACAAGTTTTATATAATATTGCTAACATTTGAGTTAGAGGAAACATACAATTCTTTATTAAGTAACAGTAAACAGAATGCTCCGTGAGCATAATGTTGCTATTAAAGAAGGATGTGTGTATGTGTGTGTGTGTGTGTGTGTGTGTGCGCGCGTGCATGTGTATTATTATATGTGTATAATATACACCGATCAGCCACAACATTAAAACCACCTGCCTAATATTGTGTAGGTCCCTCTTGTGCCACCAAAACCTTCTGAGATGCTATTCTTCTCACCACAATTTTACAGAGCGGTTATCCAAGTTAAGACTTTGTCAGTTCGAACCAGTCTGGCCATTCTCTGTTGACCTCTCTCATCAAAAATGCATTTCCATCCACAGAACTACCGCTCACTGTGTGATTTTCTTTTTGGCACCATTTGGAGTACATTCTTGACACTGTTGTGTTTGAAAATCCCAGGAGATCAGCAGTTACATAAATACTGGCACCAACAGTCATGCCCTGATCCAAATCACTGATATCAAAAAATGTCCCCATTCTGATGGTCGATGTGAACATGAACTGAAGCTCCTGACTCATATCTGCATGATTTTATGCACTGCACTGCTTCCATATGACTGGCTGATTAGATAATTGCATGGATGATTGTTGGTGCCATATGGGTTTGTTTGAGTATTTCTGTAACTGCTGATCTCCTGGGATTTTCATGCATGAAATAAGCTTTTTTTTGTGTAGGAAATTCTGATTCTATATCACAAATGCAGCACATCCTGTTATCAACAATACGTATGTATTATCACTACTGATGCACTAAAAATGTTGTATGGCAAGTTATAATGATAATTTTAATGTGATGGATCTGACTTGGAACACAAAACCAAGTAAGAGTTTTTAATGCCCTACTAGCAGGAACACATCACCCTCTCTTTATAATTAAGATAAGGAGTTAACAGGTACAATAACAGGGGTTTGATTCCTTAAATAGGCCTACTACACTGTTACACTGTCACCAACCCTGCACTTTATTCAGACCTATTGAATGCACAATTATGTCTCTCCCTATTGCATTTAACATTGTACTGAACAGCCTAATTTTGTGAGTGTTTATGGCCTGGATTAGTGTTAACCATCCTCCTCTCATCTGTGAGTTACAATGTAAAAGACAAATAAAATAAAATGGTTATTATAATTTTACTAACAAATAATATGTCAATTCTTGCTGAAAAAATAAGTGATTTGTTGTTTTCATGAGCCCCTACTCTTGTTATAATTACTTTATCCAAGAACGGTATTTTAATACGGGAAATTGAAGCCAATTGCAAATGCCTCATAAATAAACAAATGGAAGCGGTGTACACAAATAATACATTATAATAATAAAAAAGGCTTGGATATATAAAACTGCAGTCATCTCTAAAGAGAGGTGGCATCCATGCATTATGATAATTTGTTAATGAGGCTGCTTTCAAAAGCTTTAAACGAATCAGAACACTTGTGCAAACTCATAATCTGATTTCTGTCTGATCTGATTTCTGGTCTAATCCAGATCTAGGTCATGGCCAAACACCAAAATGATGGGGAAAAACATACATAATGTCATTGAATACAAAGCTGGGAGCAGAGAGAGATTGGTTGCCATGGAGATAGGATAGACACACCTGGTAAGACTCGAAGCTGTGGATGTGTGCAGAAGAAAAAGTGAGAGACATACAGAGACTCCAAAGGGTTTGAACCCATGTTGAATAGACCATTCTAACATTGATGTGTGATATGTTTGAGGTGATCAGCATGATTGCAGCAAAAGACACTTGGTCACATTTGATATAGTATTCTGAGTTGTAGCAGACCTCCAGATCTCTAAAGTTCCTCCTCTCTTCCAGGATCAAAATAAACTGAGGCCCTGTTCTTTAAAGGTGCAAAGACTAGAGGCTTAATTGTCACAATTAAGAAGGGAAGGAGAGGGAGTGCCTGTGCACAGTGTATGGATTAGTCACACTCTGTTAGTCTCTGAGCTGCCTCCGTTTTTTTATTTATATTCCTGTGAACAGACAGTTCACATACAGACCTACAGTATGTGAGGTCACCAAATGAGGTGTGATTGTTGCTGAGTGTAATAGTGCTTCCTTAAGTACATTTTTCACCATGTATATATAAAGAATGACCTCAAAGAAGCATTCAAAGGCCAGTCTGCAGAGCAAAGATGGTGACACTGCTGGTGATGTCCTCTCCACAATTGCCGCCAACACTTACTCACATTCATCGAGATGCAAGGTGAAGATTTTAAGGGGCTGATGGAGGAAACTAACGCTCTATCAATAGTCACCTGGATGCGCTGGACGCCGTGCTGGCAACTCTACAGTGTGAGTAGTCGGGTGTTAAAAAAGGTAGAGTTAGAACAAGCTATGACTGGTTGTGACTCATACTTGGAAGAAGTTGAATGAGTGTGTGATGACCTATGCTTTGCCAATATCTTTATTTTTTGCAAAAGTGAATTACCTGTAGGGCCACTCTTGTCAGCTTAACTTGAAATTTGTGGGGCAGGGTCAACCCAGTGCATTCATTAAAGAACTGATCTTTGCACTGTTTGGCCAATGCAAGTTTCCTAAACCTGTCAAAGTTGATTGTGCTCATAGATTGTCCAACCAAAGTCTACAGAAGAGGAGAGTCCACGGCCTATTATTGCAAAGCTACATCACAACAGAGACAAGGAATTGATTCTCCACCTGGGTCCAAAAAAATTATCCGCTATACTATAAAGGGAGGAAGGAAGGTGCATATCTTTCCAGATTACACGGCTGAGGTGGCTTCCAAACGCTATGCATTTGGAATGGTGCTTACAACTTTAAGAGATGCTGGAGGGGCCTGCTCTCTCCATTTTCCAACAAAGTTGCAGGTCAAACACAATGACTCTGAAGACTTAAATTTATGTATTTTCCCCATTGTGAAGTCATGGAGCCAAACACTGGTTAAATTTTCCAAGAAATAACAAATGTATTAAATCTTTAGTTATCAGACATAGGAGAGACTCCACAACACTAAGGAAGAAGGAAACACAGAAGCAGGTTTTCCAGATTCGGGTAAGGCTTTTAATCAGCACTTCAATGCTTTGCAACTTTCACAGACTCAACAGTTCAGAGGCACATACATAGTCAGACAAACTCATTTAGCTTCACACATAAACTCAGCCTCACAAGCATCATAGGCTTCCATGTGCCTGACTTTCTCTGCGTCTCAGCTGGTGGCATGGCCATTTATATGCCGCTCCCCCCATGCACACTGGAATTAGAGACAGGTGTTAGACATAATCTAGCTCAGGTGTAAGCGCCCTTACAGCTTTCCCTCTCTCCAGACGGATGCTCGACCATGCCCCCGCTGCCACAAGTACATTTGCAGGATGTATTAAATCATACCCTTACAGTTTAATGATTGTTTTGAAAAGTTAATAACCTATATTAACCCAAGATTGCTGTTATTTGATGTAGATGACAAGGGTTGATGTACGTAGTTTTGATGGAGGAACAAATGTCACATTCGTGAGCTGGAATGAAAGAGGTATGGGGCATCAGATTAAGAGAGGCAAGGTATTTGCACATTTGAAGTCCCTCTCTGCTGATATCATTTTCTTACAAGAGACCCACATTAAACAGACTGAACAGAGAAGTCTTAGAGCTAATTTGATCTCACATGCAAATCAGTCATATTTTTCCTTGAGAGCGAGTGGTCTATTTTATTTCTTAAATAAATCCAATTTCGTTTGTCTACTGTCATCACTGTCCCTGCTGGTTGATACATTATAGTTACTGGTCATATAAATTTGTTTCCATTTGCCTACTTTAATACAGGTATATATATATGGTCCAAATTTGTGTGGTCCAAATTTTTTCAAAAAGGTTTTTGATCTGCTTCCTGACCCCAGCTCTACTAACTTAATAATCAGAGGTGATTTTAATTGTTATTAATATGTTAAAATATGTTTGATATTACTTATCTGGATTATTCCTCCTCTCGTGACACCCATATTCTACACTCGGTCAATACTTTGTCATTTTTGTAAATCCATGAATTTCGTGGCTGTTAGGAGAATGCAGCACCCAACTGGCAGAGACTATTCTTTCTTTTCACATGTGCACGTCTTATACTAAAATGTATTATTTTCTTGTTGATGCCAAACTTAGTCCAAATATAATTCAGAATTATCATAAAATAATTGTTTCAGATCATTACCCTGTTACAATGGTGTTTAAGCTTTCCCTATCTAAATCTCAAAACAGCAGGCGTTTTAATTCCTGTTTATTATTAAAGACTCAATTTCATTCATATATTTCTTCTCATATTAAGCAGTTCATAGCATCTAATGATAGAGGGAGACTTCTTTGAGAGACATTTAAGGAAGTGCAGCATTGTAACATAACTTCCTGTCAGTCGAGTGTGGGGAGGGAGAAGCGCAAACGTTTAGCTGAAATTGAAGCTTTGCTTCCAGCTTTTGCCGTCATAGTATCTAAATCACAGGCTAACCTTAATGCCATATTAAGATTGAAATACAAATATAATAATATTCTGAGTGACCAGGTTAGGACTATGCTCCTCAAGATAAAACATAAGCAGTTTGAATTGGGTGATAAACCTGACAGGTTTCCTGATAAGGCCAACAGGGCTATTCTTCAAAATTAAATC
Organism: Moxostoma hubbsi; assembly: GCA_032164185.1. Classification (NCBI taxonomy): domain Eukaryota; kingdom Metazoa; phylum Chordata; class Actinopteri; order Cypriniformes; family Catostomidae; genus Moxostoma; species Moxostoma hubbsi. Next base: position 12,521,187 of record JAVLUX010000019.1, read on the forward strand.
AGATTCTGGTACACTGTCACCTATTCTAAAGGAAATTAATGGCAGGTTTATGGAATTTTATAAGAATATTTTTACTTCAAGATGTCACGCACCTGATTCAGATATTACAAACTTCTTGATGCGATTGATGTCCCAAAGCTTAGTGCTGCTGTCAGAGAAGATCTGGATAAAGAGTTCAATTTAGACTAAATTATGGAAGCGATTATGTCCTTTCCAAACGGTAAGACCTCTGGCACTGATGGGTTTTATATTGAATTTTCCAAAACATACCCAGATATAGCTGCCCCACTATTGCTGAGAGCAATAAAACATTCCATTGAAAACAGATTATTCTCTCTCTCCTTTTATGAGGCTAATATGAGTTTGTTATTGAAAAAGGATAGGGATGGTACTGACCCATCTATTTATAGACCATTGAATTTGCTTAACTGCAACTAGAAGATTGTTGCCAAAGTGTTGGCTACTCGGCTGGGCAGACACATTACAACATTGATTCATCCAGATCAGACCGGCTTCATATTAGGTAGATTTTCTTTTTCGAATGTCAGACGCTTGATGAATGTTATGTACAATATACACACTATGGGCTCCAAGGCTGCTATTATTTCACTGGATGCTGAAAAGGCCTTAGACCAGATCGAATAGCGATATTTGAACTTAATACTGGAAAAGTTTGGGTTCAGAAATAATTTTCATTTGCCCATTAAGATGCTCTATGCTAAACCAAACTCTGCAATCCTTACTAATCAGGATAAGTCAGATTGTGTTCCACTTCAACGGGATACATGGCAGGGCTACAAGATTATTTAATCCAGCGCTGGTGTCATTGGCTATAAACATTCGGCATCATTCACCCATTGGTGGCATTGCAATTGTGAATGTGGAAAACAGACTTTCATTATATGCACATGATTTGCTTTAATTTTTAAAAGATCCTGTCAATTCTGTGCCCCTGTTATTTCAAAGCACACCTAGCAAAGCCTTTCAACACTACTATTGGGCGGCGAATCTAAGAGCAATGATGTACCGGAGGGATGGCTCCCCCAGTTCAGAGAAGTTGGCCAGGGATTCTCCAAGCTGGCTCCACATGTCTCACTCTGTGAAACACAGCTCTCTTCCTGCATTACTATTTTCTAATTTTAATGCTCCTACAAAATCAGTTGGGGATGGGACAAAAAGAGGACAGGCGGGGGTGAGGTTTGGGGGAAAGAGAGAGAGAGTGAGAGGGGAGAGATTGAGACTCCGCTTCGGTGGTTCCCAGAAATGCCGTCATGTAGTCCTCTGCCAACTGGACTACATCCTCCAGCGAAACCGGATGACAACTCTGGACCCACTCGGACATGCCACAAGGAAGCTGGGAGATGAACTCCTCCCGTGTCACCAGATCTATGATGTCCTGGGTGCCACGGGTCCCCTCAGCCAGCAACCATTTCCAGCAGGCGTCTCGGAGCTGCTGCGCGAAGGCAAATGGACGGCTGTGCCTTCCCAGTCTCAGGAATTGAAGTGTGGTTGACTCTGTTCTGGACTACGACAGACCTGTTGCATGATGGCTCTCTTTAGATCAGAGTACACAAGGAGATTAGTGGCGGGGAGCTGTTGGGCCACTAGTTTTGCTTCCCCGGAGAGCAATGGCAGTAAGCAGGCCGCCCACTTGTCAGACGGTCATCTCCACACCTCGGCCCACTAGAGACAGCTATTAAAATTATGCCAACCAGCTTGAAGAGCCACACCACTCCCTCTCTCACGTAAACAGACACACGGCCATGTCCAAATCCCCACAACTGTTTTCACATTTAGTACAATTGCTTGGTCTGAACCTGAGTTAAATTCTCAAAACCTTCTTCTGTCCCTGCAGGTCTCTATTCACATTGTACTTCGGGATCCGAAGCATGGTACAGTTACATCATCAACACCACAATAGGACCACAATAAGTCGGCCAGTCCACCGGGAAAGTCACAGTTCTCCCTATGGCAGAGAGTTTTCTCTCTGCCATAGTGAGAAAGAACCCTTAATACTAAGGGTTCTAGTATGAAAGAACCCTTAATCACACATCTTTTTAAATTATCTTTTTTATTAAGATTTAGAGAAATAGAACTGTTTTGTCTGCACATACTGTAACAATATCAGATTTCATGGGGGACCATCAAGTATTTCACCTACTGGCAAAATGTAAAAAGAAAGAACAGAAGTCTTGCAGCAGTTTTGCCCTCCTGGGAGAAAGAGTAGAACATCCTTTCGTCTTTGGGAAAGCAGTGGATAATGTTTGGATTTGGCCCCTGTTTGCTGAATACTGGAAAAGACACTGAGCAGAACACAGTATGTGGAGTCAGCCCAGCTCAGACAGACTGCTACAGGCTTCTCATCTGATCAAACTTCAGTTAGATTGGAGGCAGTCTGACTCAAGGCCTCATTCTATGCAGTGCAAGAACTGTATGATTCTTAAATATTTGCATGCGTGTATACAAAACATATTGCTCCTTGCTGAATATTGCATTCAGTGTTGTGAAAAAGAAAAACTAAAAGCAGAACTTTCAAGCAGAACAATTTGTTGGCAAGTTAAAAATTACAAAAAGTTCAAGTATACTGTAATTCGAGTTCACTGGTTCCACAATCCTAGAGCACATTACGGTAAACATTATTGTCTACTTAATTTGATTAATTTAATCTGAACAGTCAATGCTGAAGTAAGCATATACAAATCACTGCTTACCTCACTCTTGCAACATATCTTCTGGCATCCCAACTCCACCTTATATCAATTTATGACTAAACTAATTTTAGTAAACTCAAGTCCAGGTACGTAGAGTGCAGGCCGAGTCTCGGTATTAAAATGGAGACCTACATTCATACAAATTTACATGAACCTTAAAAACTGATTGCCTAGAATGAATCTTACTTTCAAACATTACATATGAGAGAGAAGACAGTTTAGGGGAGTGTGCTTAAAAACAGTGATGTAGTGTTTTGTTTAGCTACACCGCTACATGTTGATAAAAGTAGCCTTTTACCAAAATAGCTACACCTTCCTGTATTAGTAGCCTAGCAATTGGATTTATTTCAATGAATTACAGCTCTACATGCCTTCTTATATGGGGATCTTTACTAGAAATTGATTCATTTCAGAGAGAGAGAGAGAGAGAGAGAGAGAGAGAGAGAGAGAGGCAAAGACCCTATTGTGTCTTAAACCTGAAGTCCTCCACATCAAAGGAGATGATAGTGACTGTGGTCTTGCACAATGAAACTGTGGAGGACAGCAAAAAGTTATGTTTTTTTTATCATTATGAATTCAAAATGCCCTATGATACATGAGGGTTTTGCTAACATTCAGGCAGGATCTTGCAGCAATTAATCACTATGTTTATCTTTCCGGCTGTTATTCTAGTCTCTACCAGCCAGGCCATTCTGCACACATTGTTTCAAGAAAAAGTGCCTTCCTCCTATGAATTCTTATTAGCAGAGTAAAAATAGCCCTCAAGTCCGAGAGAGCAAGTGAGAGAGAGAGATAGAGAGAAAGTGAGAGAGAGAGAAAGAGAGAGAGAGAGATAGAGAGAAAGTGAGAGAGAGAGAGAGGAAGAGGTAGCACTGAAATAAAGATAAGGGGAGAGATATGACCATGTGTAAACTAAGTATAGACGTACAACTCTCTGTCATTCTGTTCATGTCATCCATGTGAAATTACCTTCACATGGATGAATGTACAAAACATTCTGTCTGCCAGTGGAATATCAGCTTGAGTGGGAGCTGGGAGGGTTAATTTTTTGAATGGCAAGCCCACAACATATTGTTTAACTGGCTGTCCAGCTTATAGAAACCAGCCACTGCCTGTGCATTTTAAGTCTAGGCCTTCAGTGCATTTCATGCCATTAAGAAAACAGATTCACAATGAATAAGACACTGCATGCCTATAATACATTACGTGGCAGTCAACTAATAACACCAATTTACATTTAAAAACATGTCCACGCACGAAAGCCAGAACCAATGAGGTCTAATACCAAGAAAAAGTTCTCTAATAATATTTGCAATTTAAAATTTGCTACCAATAAATTTAGTTTCGTCAAGGAACATGGTTACTTTTCAAAACTTGATCTGACACTGAATGCTCAAGCAGCCTAATTTACACTTTGAAATCTCCTGATGTTGCTATAACAATGCAAAAAGCACTTATGCTTGTGCTTGAAGTGAAAAACTGTCCTTCTTTCCTGTTTAAACAATGAATCGCACGATCATGCAGAACATCTCTGGTTTTTAAATCCATGAGAATCTCTTTCTCAATGGCAATAACAGCAGTGATGACAGCTGACACATCAGCAAGATCTCGCGCTCTTCGCTTTCAAATGATGTACATCACGCGTGATTGTGTCACTCAAGGCCAGCAAGAAGGCCTGGACTGGGACATATGCTAAAGACCATACCCACCACGAACAAATAAATCAATCTGATTGGCTGTTGAATCCGACAATTTGACTTTGGATGCCCATTCATTTGCACTGTTGAGGGATTCTGCAGAAATTCTGATGGGCTGACAGGGTGGAGCTCAGACTCACATGCTGTTTTGGCTAAGGAGCATGGCTTTGGACATGCGATTAGTGAAACAGTTGTCACACTTTGCTTGTAAGCATTGAGGAATACATTCTGATTGGATAAACTTTTTTGTTATTCATTTGTAGATGAATTAGTAGTGGAAAGTGATTGAAAATACATAGGCAAAAAGGTCTATGAGAAATATTTATTTATTAAGCATGTTACGCCAGCAGAGAAGGCTTTGCTGGTCCTGAGAAATCGCCACTGATAGAAACAGCTCTGACCATAATGCAGTTCAGATAAAAATCCACATTTATTGTATTAGTGTGTTTTTACACTTGGTTAATTTGAGGGCAGGAGTTTTTGGCAAGAGTCTATAAACCCATTACTAACAAGTGCATAGAATCAAGCATATAGCCATGCAATTCCTAAGACAAACAATTGTAGAATAGGGTGTATGCTTTCTGTTTTGAATTAATCTATTTGGATTCTCTCTCAGGGTTTGTGTTACTCCAAGAACAGTATTAAAATGTGAAAATGTAAACAAAATGTTTACAACAACTTTTACAGGCAGTTTTGTTTTCATGCTATTTCTATCACAATGGTCAACTAACCTATTTATCTCTTATGAGTGTAGAAGACCCTGTATTTCTATGAATTTACTGTTATTTAATTGGATTTGTGCATCAATTTCATTAAAGGTAGCTGCTGTCTTTTGAGCGATATATCCAATTTTAAGCTGTCAGTGGAATTTACAGGCTGGGGGATAATTTGATAACACCGCTGTCTCTCAGAAGCCTTTATCTGTAATCTAATTTAGAGGATGATTTCCTGCTGTGAGACTTCAACCATTCACACGCCAAAGGTTACTTGATGAGGAAGAAAGAAAGAAAGAAAGAAAGAAAGAAAGATTAGGCAAATGTCAAAAGGAGATCATAAAAAAACAAAATAAAATAAATAAAAAACATTTTAGGTTCATTACGATACAGTAATTTGGAGAAGAACTTTGGCCCCATTCTGCATGTCTTATTTTCCCTACAGCCAAATCGTATTTTGCTTTTGATGTAGGGGGGAAAGCAGAGAAGCATGATTGATTTGATTCTTATTTGCTGATGCCCAAGCTCAAATTTTGCAGAAGAAAAAAGCAATGAGTCGTTGTGTGCACAATGATCAGATATTCAGAGAGAAAAAAACAGAGCTTCTCCCTTTCAGAAAAACAACCTTTCTTGATCATTACATCCCTCTTTCTTTATCCTTGTGCTTATTTCAAATTTTTACCTTATCTAACCTTCTGGAAACACAGGCTTGGGTGGACCGGTGCAGGTCCCAATCATTGTCTCAATATTCGTGTGTGCTTTGCCCAATTAATGTTGGATAGAATTGAGAAATGCATATTATTGGCTAGATTGAGGCGGCTTAATGTTAATGAGCCACTCCTCAACTGTTTGGTGTTCCTCCTTGATCTAGTCTTGATTAGGTGTAAATTTAGCTAGCTAGCAATTAAATTATTTTGAAAAAAAAAAAAAAAAACTCTATAATAAAAACAAAAAGACCATATTTATTGTAGGAATTCCAACCAGCTCTGAGGATTCATTAGAACCTGCAAAGTCATCACTATCACCGGCTCCAGCCAGTGATACATTGCCATAGACAGCCATTACCTCGTCCTCAGCTTTCACCCACCCAAAGGTTTCTGGCTACTCTACTGCATTATTTATTGTAAATCTTGACATCCTAGCTCACCTTCGCACATTCATGAGAGTTCACGGGGGAATGTGCAATATCCGTTTCGTGAACAAAATGTTCTTTGAGGTGAACCTTTTCAATGAACACATTGCAACTTGAAATTTTGGTCTCTTCCTCACACAAAGCTATCGTCTGGCTTCAGAAGACTTTGCACATGAGTCATAAAGATCACTTTTATGATGCTTTTATATGCAAAGACATCTATGAGTAAGCCATTTTTAGGTTAATTTCTCTGAAAAGTTTTTTTAGAATCCTGACCAACCCGACACAGCAACATTGGATTAACTAATGGCATAAGACTAATTAGGCGAAGGACTAATATGCTTGTCCGACTAATGGAAAACCGCGCAACCAATAATTAAGAAAAATGTCCTGACACATTTGTCTAAATCAATAATGATCTATATAACCCCAATAGATATATATACACAGTATATGCAGGGTTGGAAAGAGTACTGAAAAATCATACTCAAGTAGAAGTATTGTTACTTACTAAAAAATTTAGTGTGAGTAGAGTTAAAGTAGCTGTCCTAAAAACTACTCAAGTAAGAGTAAAATAGTAGCTCATTTTAAAGTACTCATGGGTTGTGAGTATTTTGTACCGGGTTGCAAAGCCTATGCCCCATTATAATAAACACTATATGCCAACTTTTATAATACAGCACTTATCTATGATAAACACTACATGAATCTGACTCCAAAAAATAAAAGGGATACATGATAACATAAATTAAATATTAAAAATGTATTTTCAATACACTGATCACCATTTTACATCGTAATGTATGAAACAGTTACATTAAAATCAGTTTATGTGTAGGGTCTAAACGTCCCCTTATGCAGACAGAGAGTTATTGTTGTGCATAAAATATGTTCAAACAATGCAAGGAATGCAAAAAAAAAAAAGCTAAATAAACAGGATCACTTGGCAAGTCATGTCCTGCACAATAGAGGAGGTAGAGCAGGCATGGGAAAGGTTGTTTGGTACTGGGGCTACATCACGCTTAAAAAGGAATAATTCACCCAAAAATGAAAATTCTCTCAACATTTACTCACCCTCATGCCATCCTGGATGTGTATGACTTCCTTTCTTCTGCAGAACACAAATTAAGATTTTTAGAAGAATATCTCAGCTCTTTTGGTCCATACAATGAAAGTGAATCAGTGCTAAAATATTGAAGCTCCACAAATCACATAAATCAGCATAAAAGTAGTCTAATCCATGTACCTCCAGTTGTTTAATCCATGTCTTCAGAAGCGATATGATAGATGTGGTGAGAAACAGATCAATATTTTTTCCTTTTTTAATATTAATGCTCCTCCCTGCTTAGTTAATCTCCACTTTAACTTTCTTCTTGTGTTTTTGCTGATTCGCATTCTTCATGCATATTGGGCAGAGAGAAACTTTTCTAGCAAAAATTTACTTAAAAATGTATCTGTTTGTCACCCACACCTGTCATATCAATTCTGAATTCATGGATTAAACCACTGGAGTTGCATGTATTACTTTTATGCTGCTTTTATGTGCTTTTTGCAGCATCAATATTTTGGCACCCCTTCACATACATTAAATGGACCTACAGAGCTTAAATATGCTTCTAAAAATCTTCATTTGTGTTCTGTAGAAGAAAGAAAGCCATAGACAGATGGCATGAGGTTGAGTAAATAATAAGAGAATTTTCATTCTTGTGTGAATTATTTCTTACATGGAGGGCCACATTCAGGGCTGGACTGGTAATCTGGCATTTTCCCGGTGGGCCGACGCACTTTGGGGCTGATCAGGGGAGAACTGGCCATCGGGAGAACCGAGGGGTAGGTGTGTCGGCCGCGAAACGAAATGGGCCGCGATAAGCTAAAATGAGCCGCCGCATTATGCAGAAAGGACCACAAAACAGGACAGCGAAACAACTATTGGCTCAACCCCCCCCCCCCCCCCCCCCCTCCAGGTCAACAACTTTTGGGCCAGTTGCTACGTAAAATCCTGGGCCGATTTCTCTTCCCAGTCCAGCCCTGGCCATATTGTCCTCCTTTTGAGATTCAATGTTCAACATTGATTTAGTTCTTGTATCTTTTAAGCAAAGGAATATTTGTGTTCTCATTCTATTGCATGACACACAATCTGAAGTTTGTGACTGGTGGAATGTTCTGCTGAAGTATTAGCTACAAAGGTTTATAAATGCTAAGCATAATTGTACATTATTTTATCATTTCTACTTTCCTAGTAATTTACTATACCAATTAACACACTCTAAATCTGTGGTCAGTATTATTAAAAAACAAATCATATAAAAAAATGGCTATTATTGAAAATGTCACTGTTTTATTCTATTACATTAATACTTCTAAAGCTACTCAAGTTATTTGCCAAAAGTACTGAGTGGTTTTCTCGTTTCCTTGTTATTGCTGTTTGATTAATAGTCTTTATATGACATAGCCTACTAGACAGTGCACAATTCGGTTCCCTGTACACTTCAAGTCCAACATTTTGATGCAAATACACCTTTTGTCCCACTGTTTAAATTCACTTTAGTAAATTACTGCTTTTACATTAAATCCTCACCAAGACGGGCATTGTATGAATTATAAAGTGTATTTAATAATTTAGGCATGTAACCACATTAGCGCTCAAACATTAGACACCTGTCAATCAAACAGCGTGTAGCTACAGACATCAGGAAATATTTCCTGTCAATCAAAAGTCAATCTTTTATATTTTTTCTAGATCAACTAACCAGTGGTGCGCTTTCTATTGCGATTGATGTAATGAACACCCCTGTTCTAGATATAGAACACTGGCTAAATATAGGAAACTACTCAAAAGTTTGATCAAGGACATCTCACTTTTTTCTTCTAAACATCTAGATCAATTTATTTCCCAGCCCTACTGAAAACATTGCATTAATCTCTCACAGCAACCCAATAATCTCAGTAATAGATAGTTAAATTACAGGCTACGGTATAGACACACACAGAATCTATAAGCAGAAATATAAAATTTACGTCAATATTTTTCTTCAAATTAGAGGCAGGATTAATGCTGATATCTGGCTTGAGCAAGATAAACTCATATGACACAATCAAGCAATTGGCCTTTTTCACTGCGGAAATCCCTTTCAGGTGCAGCGGGTTATGTTCACTGTAAACTGTGGTTGTGTCTCGTTTCGAAGGCTGCGTGCTAGGTAGGATGCATCCTTTGAAGGCTGCAGTATACCGAGTGTCCTCCTTTAAACAAGTCTTGTATAAATGAGAAGACATTCGTAGGACAAATGGAAACAGAACTTTTCATTGTTGCTATGATAGCACACCACTATTTAAAAAGTGTGAGTGCTGAGTGAGAAGGGAACAAAGCCCCTTTTAAGGGAATGTATGAGGTAAAAGTTAGGAGAATTATAATGTAGAGAGAAATGAAAATAGATTTTACAGGTGTACTTTTAGTCTAATACTTTATTTTTATTATATATTAACATAATTATATATATATATATATATATATATTATTATACTCTGCACCCATCTACTGAGGTATTTCAACTTGGGAATTAACATTCCTTGCATTTGAACATCATATTTAAGGGCAAATTGCTGTCATTTTTGTAGACATTTCCATTGAGGCAAAGAATTGTGGGTTGTGAGTGCCCACGAAGGATTCACCTCATGCATCCTCTGAATTCATGTGAAAGAAGGTTGCATTCAAAGGCTGCATTCAATGTGTCCTACTCACTTTTCTGAAACGAGACCCCTCGAGGACGCAGCCCTCCAAACGAGACACAGCCTGTGCTTGAGATATACCCCATAGTTGGCGCCAGATCTACAGCTGCCGTTCAAGTTTTTTACATGTGATTTGATTTGACAGGAGTCACAAGAATCTTCCTAGCCAATCATGTTGATAGATAAAATTGAATCAGGACAGGGAAGTGGCGAACACAGATGGTGGGAAAATAGCACAATAAAAGTACAGCTACAGTGCTTAAAATGTACTCAGGTAAAAGTATACAATTTTTAAACAACTTAAAAAGTAGTTAATTAAAGTAATGTATTTGTAATTCGTTACTTTACACCCCTGAGTATATGCAACATTGCAACAGTGTATTACATGCATCTGCATTGAGCCAGCCAGGCATGTTCCCCATGGAAATGACAGAGAGAGACAGATAGCGAGTGACTGAGATTGGTGGGGCTAGTAGCGGGGAAAAAAAATAAACAATAACAACTGAAAGGGAGAGGTTAGCAGGGAATTCATACAACACATTCAACAATTACATCCAGTGAAGCGGGGTATTTTAGGAACCAATGCTCAGTGCACCTCTCTCTTCTCCCCTCCCTTCTCTCTGCCCCCCAGAGAGAACATCTGTACAGTGCTAGAAGTGTCCTGGCCCATCATGCAGACATGCACTATTCTGATTTATCAAATTGTATTTGATGACACAGATTTTCAGGAAGTTATGCCAAGATATATTAAATAATTAATCTAGAGGCAAAAATAAAACATTTGGAACATTCAGTTCAGTGTCTGGTTCAGCACATTTTAATAGCATTTAATTTGTAATCCACTTGGCATTTGTTTTAACTTCCAAACAAACTTAAAAAAGGACTTGTATTAAGATTAAACAGTACACTCTAACTTCGAATTGAACTTTGAATAGCAAACAAAAACAGCATAAAAAGCTTGGTTAAAAATGTTTAATTAATGATGGCAGCATTTAGAGTACAATTAGAAGTGTGTGTTAGTCAGTCTCCAGATACAAAATACAATAGACTCATTTCCACATCCTTTTTGCAACTATTTGTTGTATCTCAGCAAACTCTGTGGAGAAATTTACACCAGTTGGCAAAACCCCAATCCCTATTACAGTTTGTGGAATATACAGCAATATTAAATGGATAAATCCAGTCCAGGACTCTGACTAGCCAACAGAAAATATAATAACAGCACATTTTCACCTAGCCACATTAAAAAAAATACCACTGTACAACACGAATAGAAGCCAGCTATACATGACAGGGATGATGTCTTTTTGCGAAAGGATGGTACGTCACACTTACATTCTAATGAAAATTTGTCTTTCATTTTCTTTTCTTTTTTATTACAGTACATACCATTTTTTTTTAAACTACCCGGTGGCCTGGAAACATGTTACTATACATTTTTGCTCAAATATTTTTTACAAAGCTTCTTAATTTTGAGGCAGATATCTGTTGAAATGAACACTAGATGTGCTTTAACAACAATTACTTTTATTCCCTTTTACACAAATCAGGATTAAAATGACTCAATGACTCAAAGATTATCACTTGTAACACTTGTTTCTCACACAATGCTATCTTATGACATCTAAACACTTTCACTATAGTGCATGACATTTTGATGATACATTTTAAAATTTACATTACATAACCAACTACATTTATTAGCTTGTTCAAGCAAAATTAAATTGCACTGTAGCAGATAGAGTTTGCACTTCAATGCCATAGTCAAATTTTTTTATGAGATTAGACACATAAAAAAGCAGTAAGGTTCAAGAGGCAATGCAATTTTGGGAATAAGTTAACAGCTGAATAGGTTGCCAGCACTCCACCCTTTAGTTTTAACTATTTTCACAATACAGTACTGCCTCCCATACCTGATTTGCTAATTAAATTCTCTCTTTCCTAATTCATTAGGCCAGCAACAGCATTTTTCTGTCATTCAATAGAAACATTTTGAAAAGCACATTTTGAGAGCAGACTTAACGTGTGTGATCACACCTCTAATCCAGATTTCCAGATTGCTGGCAATAGGTCAGAATTTTTATTTAATCTAATTAGTTCTAATCAAATATCCCAGGGAAGTGAGAGAAAAATTGGATAGCTCTTAGCACTTGCCCTTGAAAGAATTACCTGAATATATTCTCACACACAAATAACCTGTGACTTTGACAGTAGGGTAATGAAAATTATTTAAAGTGTTAAAGAACCTGACTGAATCTTGGGCTAGCCGGTGGCAGTGCCCGATTACTGCCTCACAGGGGCCATTTGTGTAAGGGGTTGTAATTTCCATGTGGCAAATATCCGCACTACAAACATCAAGGTAATTACTTTCCAAATAGCAAAGCTTCAGCTAGTATTCAACTCTGAGGCTGATTGTTTACTTTATCATTTAAACTGGGCCTGTTTTTTATTATTACTATTGTTGGTGGAAAACAACCACTGCTCTGCATTCAGAATAAAATATCATGAAATTGAAATGCTGGATGTCCTGTGCTTCAATTTTATGGAAACATATATCCAAATTATTGATGATATCGGAACAAAAAGTGATTCATTTTGTTTCTTACTAGTTCATGTACTGCTACAAGTGAAATTAAATTTAAATGTATATTTTAATTCAAGGTGAACATTCCAGTCCTTTTATGGCACATGAATAGTCAGGGTCTACACGCAGAGTTCAGTCAATAAATGAGTCCACAACATGCCTGCATTGCAAGCGACATACAATCCCTACCCTTAGCACAAGACAAATTCAGTTCCAACATTTTCTATTTAAAGCCTCCTCATTTCCATAGGAATTGAGAATCTTCCCAATTCCCCAGCCATTTGCCAACAGCTTAGTGTGACATATTGCTAATCTGGTTATTATGCAAGTTATCAGGCGTCTCACTGTAACTGCAGCATGGCAGATAGGCAACACTGATTTCATGTGCTTCTTGCCACAATAACTCTCCGCTGCTGAGCAAATGAATGGCTGACTGTGACCGTTGCTCCCCACCCAGGAGATGTTTGGGGTGCTGCTGCTGTTACAGGGATGACTTATTGGTTCACATCACTTCATTAAATAGCCTGTGGTACATGGAGTGGATGAGAAGCTAAACAGAAATGAAGAAGACAATATTGTTGGTGGTTCAGCGAATGTCTAGCCTAGTCATCAAGTGTGTGTGGTTGAAAACATGACCAGAATAGATTGACTAAACTAAATTTACTAGATGACTAGACTAATTCACATTATACGGAACATTTATATAACATAACTAAACTTATGCAAATGTGTACTCACGAATGTAATGAAGAATTCGAGGCACATGGTCAGTGATAGTACTGACTGACAAAGGCAGGGCCCAGACGATGTCACTCACTTGTGAGTGATAAGAAGGACACATATGCATCCTATGGGGATGGGACCTAACAGAGGAATGGTTTTCAATGAGGACACGAGGGGTGTTGTGCGTGTACTGTGTTTTGTCACTGTGGATCATTATCCTTTAATTTGAGTGCTGATGGCACCAATTTTTGGGAAAATGTCATGCAATGCATAAAATCATGCAGATATTTGTCAGGAGCTTCAGTTAATGTTCACATCATCATCAGAAGGGGGGGGGGGGGGGGGATCCCTGTGATTTCAACCATGTTATGATTGTTGGTCCCAGATGGGCTGGTTTGATTATTTCTGTAACTGCTGATCTCCTGTGTTACAGAAATGGCCAGACTGGTTTGAGCTGAGAGGAAGGTTATGATTGGTACTCTGATAACCAATTTGTAGAATTGTAGTGAGCAGAATAGCATAGCAGAATGCACAACTCATCGAACCAGGGTCATATATATTCCCCCAATAATCAAAACAAGCAAGTACAACCCCCTCCATTGTTTATACTATGATCAATGGAAACATGTAAATGCTTCATTCTGTAACGCCACTGAGTGAAGATTTATCATTTCAGACCTACTGAATTTCTTTTTCTTTTTAATCTTTAAAGAAAGTCCAAATCAACTTCCATTATATTGAAATTAGCGAACAGAACATAATTTGAACTATCTCCTTGTTTTCCCCAGAAGAAAGAAAGTTGTAGGGTTTGGAACGACATGAGGGAGAGTAAGACACAATTTTAATTTTAAGTTCAAACTTATTGATGCATCCTGATTTCAGCATAAAAATGTAATGCACAAACACAGTATGTGTGAATGCACACTTAGTGTATGAAATCTACTGTGTTTGCTTAACTATCAAAGCAGTTTGCCAAGGATAACAATTATTACATCATGACAATGAGCTTCCAATCTGTTTTCTGGCCTTTCAATGTTGATGAGATTTTCACTTTTGCACTGTCAGCTAATTAAGGACTGGACTCCTAGACAAAATCAGATAGTGCCTTTAAGGAGGGTTTAAAAGAAGACAAGGCAGTCAGGCCACAACCCTGTGATTAAACAGGCTGGGACCCACTGAGGATATAAATTGTAATAATTATAGTAGAATGTGCCATATTGATCTTAACCTCCTCTTGTGTCCACATGGTTGAAAGAGAAGAAATTAAACTGGGATTTTATACCAGCCGTGTGTGTGCGTGTGTGTGTGTGTTCCCTTAGTAAAACCAGCAACTTGACTAATATGTTTACATAACCATCCACAAACTGCTCTTTTTCAGATTTTTCTCCACTGTCCAGTGTCTATTTATCTTTTTTTTCTCTCTTATTATTTTTCTCTTATGTTTATTTTGTCATACCTGCTCAGAGACTAGTTGAAAATTTGCTGTATCTGCTAAATTGGCAGATAGTGTGTCAAATTTACAAAAACATATATGATGTTCACTGTCCTGTATATCAAAGTTTCATGACATTTCTAACTATATGAATGCATAATAACAAGTGATCTGCTATCATAAATCTGTTAATAATAATGAGACTAGAACAGATTTTGCATTATCGGAAGAAAATGTGAGTGGGATGTGCTTGTACAAAACTCGCTTACACAATGTGAGGTTGTTACCAGTTGTTGTTGCCAGGGTGTTACTATGCAGTTGCTGAAGTGTTGTGGGTGGTATGTAGGGCATTGCAATGCAGTGGCTAGGTTGGTTTCTTTTTCACCATGCTCTGTCGAGTTTAAATGAACAAAACCTCCCTACCCTAAAATTTAAACCCTAACCTAAACGATAGTGTCATAGGTCATTTTGTGGTGCTTCTGTGACACTTTTGGCTCATGTGTCAATTACCCCAGTCCTTTGCATCAGAAGTGCAATGCTCAGTAGAGCTACTACACAATGTGATTTCTGCATCGACGAGCTAGTAAATTTAGTTGGTTATGTAATTCAAACGTTAAAATGTATCACCTAGTAAGTCATGTACTATAGTGCATTATACATTTTTTATGTCATAAGATAGCAATGTTTGAGGAACGGTTCAAAGTGTTTATGAACTGATAATCTGCCGTTTTACTCATGATTTGTATGAAAGGGAATAAAAGTGATTGTCGTTATAGCAAAACACTTGTGTTCATGTCACCATGAAACTGCTGTGATAAGTAGGAGCCACTTAAATAGCGTTAATATATATATATATATATATATATATATATATATATATATATATATATATATATATATATATTTATATATATTTTTTTTTTTTTTTTTTTTTTTTTTTAAATCTACTGTAGACATGATTCTATAAGACCAGGTTGCTCATTCAATGCAAATTTATGGAATTTGTTTTCCTGTTTCATTGTCCATACAAAGTAAGTCTGATTGCTTGCCCCACACAAAACATAAAAAAAAATCTAACATTATGTTAGATCCAATACAAACTAAACTCTTAAAAAAGGTATTCCCTGTAATCTCAGAACCTCTTCTAAAAATTATTAACATGTCCCAAGAAACTTTAAAATGTCTGTTATCAAATTGCTTATTAAGAAGCCACAGCTTGATTGTTGCTGGCAGGATTTCCATAATTGTAACAATTAAGGAGAGGAAGCTGGGGCCGGCTTGACAAAACAGGTAGACATTTATTGTTGCACTTTTCAGTTGCACACAATAAGACACCGCTTTTCAGTAGTACACAAAATATTTGTTTTTCACCATTCACCACACTGACATGCAGATACACACACAGACAGCTTTGTGCATCTCTCCCGTCTGCCACTATTTCCTCTCCTTAATTACTCCCATACCCCTCATTGAAAAGTGAGACCAGTGTGGCACACAGGTGGAACTCATTCACCACTTATCTTCCCAGTATTGCTCTGCCCTACGCTGCTCGCCACAAATTATTATTTAAATATTTAATAATTGTATTTTTATACACAATTTACAATCATATTTAATCAAACTACACAATGATCACTCTTAGACTTTATAGATTTTACAGTTTAATTTTTTGTTAATGCATGATTTTCTGTAAAGCTGCTTTGAAAAAGTGTTGTGAAAAGCACTGTACAAATAAAAAATTACTTTTGTGCTGAGTTTTCATTTGTAACTAAAACATAAAGAGGGTCTTAACAGTCTGCAAGACGTATTGAGAATTTTTCCTCTTTACCTAGAAAATCTGACATAATATACTGTAAAAACTAATCTAGGGTCTGCTTATAATTATACATGACAAGATAAACAGGACATATGTGTTACCTGAAAAAATGTCCTCCGGTTCATCCACTCAGTATAATAGCAAATGCAAATAAGTATATCAGTAGGAAATTATTTGATTGGTGTTATCTCATCTAGCAGAAACAGCCTATAGTTTGAGAGCCCAGTTTGAAGCAGGACAACTAAGTGGTTGGCACATTGATTTCTCATTATAATTAGAGTGAATAATTAAATATTTATTATGTGCAAGTCAGCAGGGAATCATTTCAGCCAGTGTCATTAAGACCTATTTTAATTATTATTGTTCAGTAATCTCAACATTGCACCTCACAAACACATCGTCATCCCCTTCATCACTATTACCTCTTACGTCACAGCAACTTATCTTTCTGGGAAATGGGTTTGTAAATGGGTTCTGCATATGTATTCTTTTGGATCTGTTTAAAGCAAAACAGTAATTTGTGCATGTTTGGTTAACATTACACTGAGGCAAACCTGTTGCTTGGAACAAGAAACAGTAAAGTTAAAATGCAAAATAACAAAAACAAATAAAAGCGACACAATCACCATGGCTACATTTGAACTGCAAGGTGTAAATCACAGATTTTTACCATTTAAAAAAAAAAAAATTGGCACTAGTGGTTCATGCAGTGGTTCTGCATGGAGAAGATATTGATTTGTGTTGGGGTTCAACTGAGAAGTGCAGTTCAATAAGCTACGGAGTTCCCTCACTTCAACGACTGTGTCCCTAAGCTGTGTGCTCCATATTCGTCGAGATTCACAGATTGCGCCTTTTGTCCATTCAAATCGCACACTCCTTAAGAGTATGCGGAACGGTTAGAGCAGTGTACGCAAAACAAAATGAGCAAAGGGCAAACATGGAGCAATGAGGAGGTAAAGCTCCTTATTAACATTTGGTCCAATGAACATATTTCCAGTATACTGGAAAAAACGCACACAAATGCTCAAGTGTTCAAAATGTTCAGTGATAGGTTAAGGGAAAGTGGGTCCAACAAGCACATTTAGCTCAGCAGCCAGCATTGTTCTGGATGTCCGGCAAGTACTGTCACAAAATATGTCATAAAAGCAATGTCGAAGTGAGCGACAGACGGGTAACGTCTAGGTAATGTATGTAACCTCCGTTCCCTGATGGAGGGAACGAGAAGTTGTGTCCTCACGGCAACGTCGCTGAGCCGAGCCACTGTTGTGGCCGGACCATTTCCGGCTCCTCAGAAAAATCCTGAATGAACTAGACGTATTTCCCTGCCTTTATACCTGTATGTCCGGGGGCGGGGTATGCAAATACTGTCTGCCAACTTCTCATTGGCCTTTTTTTCATAGATCAGAGGCATATTCAGCGCTCAAGAGAGACCCCTAGTGTGTCCTCTTGTGGCGCTTCTTCAACACAACGTCTTGTTCACTCTATCAGGGAACGGAGGTTACATACGTAACCTACACGTTTTCTCTTCAAAATGGTATATACAGTTCAGGTGTGTGATGTTATATGAATATGATATATTTACATTACATTTATGCATTTGGCAGATGCTTTTATCCAAAGCGACTTACAGTGCACATATTATAGCAACCTAGAATTAAGTGCCTTGCTCAAGGACACAATGGTGGTGGCTGTGGGAATCGAACCAGTGACCTTCTGATGAACAGTTATGTGCTTTAGCCCACTACACCACCACCACTCCATGTAATTCATGAATTATTTGGATATGAATATCATATTCTGGTACAGATTGAAATTTTGGGCTCGGGTAGGAAAGGGGTTAGACCAACTATTTGGTCTCTTTGTGGGGCTCATACATGAATATTGAAATATTTTGTGTTATATTATTTTCAAGAATATTGAAAATTATGGACAGCTATATGTTGCATTCCTGACTGGAGGGAAACGCAAATTAAAATGTAATTAAACCCGACTACGCCACCCTGGGGAAGAGCCAGGGGCATACTCCCAATAAAAGGGCACATAGGTTTGTTGTTTCGAAACAAGAGGGCAAGAGACATGAATACCAAGGTACAAACTATTTTATTTATTTTAACAGAGGAATCATAATGGGCACTGCATGCTCATTCCATCCTTCAACAATGTATTAAAAGTATGGGCACCGCAATCAGCTGCGAGATTCGTAGTAGGCTTCACACACCCATAAAACAACATATACACTAAAAATAAAGGCTGAGGCTTACCAGGAGCTGGAAGGCTAACCGGAGGCAGCAATTCCCCGATAGAAGACATTATCACCCACAAGTGTACACTCTCACACACACAAACACAGGTGAGTCAGTTGTAAAATCACAGCACTCCACAGGTGAAAGGGGCACTACCACCATCTAGCAGGAAACAGCTAGCCCCCTGCACTAGGCCTTCAGCTCCTGAGAACACAGAAGAGAAAATTAACAAAATACTCATAAAATTAAAAAACAAAACGCAAACTGATTTTTAACAAACAACACATAATATGTTGGTGTGAAGGGTAGGGGAGAGCTAATAACAAATCTCCCTACCAGGACCAACTTCACACAAACAAAAACAAAATAAAATGGTTTAAATTAATACAAAATAACACCATTTCCAAACTCTAATGATAATTTCTGTGGCTCAGGATATACACATACAGAGAACGGAAACCACTTCTCTCAGTGAGAGAGGGAACATCACTTCTGGAGCCAGAAACAGAGTTGATAATGTAAACATACCAAAACAAAAATGTATAACAAAACAGAAAACAAAACAGCAGCATAGTTCAGCCCTTTATCCAGATAGACACCTTCTGGTGAGCAGATTAGTTAATCGAAAGTGTTGAAGCTACAGCCATAATTACGGCCACACACACACACGACTGTATGGAACGGATGACTGAAGGAAGGCAGCAGTTGGCCAGCAGAGCTCGATACAAGCCTTGCATAAGCAAATGCTTTTGAGCGGAAGCGCCCAATACCGAAAAAGGGGGAGGCCATTAGACCATGACGCGCATCTAGGCGACACATAGCCGCCCTAATATACCCCACGAATGCACACTGATAGGCTATAACCCAAACCACCGAATACTGAGGGACGGGATACAATAACACAGACCGATGCGCTGTTCTTACGCACACTGCATAATACAAAAATCGCATTAAAGTTAATATTATGCATAACAGGGAGAAATCACGGTTATACACAACTTTAATTACATTAACATTAGTGGGGGAAAATTCTTCAAGACATTAGTCTGTCTCACTACATATACATTAAGTTTATTGAACTTGATGATCATTGATATTTTTGAGTTTGCTGAAGTTTTTGTTTTAAGTTCAAAATCCAACTTAAATTAAGTTTGTAAAACTATTTTGCCTGAAGTTGAGTAAACTCAGAAATGATTTGCAGCTGGTTTGCCTTACTTTTTAAAGTTTACTCAAATGTTTTATATATATATATATATATATATATATATATATATATATATATATATATATATATTTTAATAGGCCTGTTTGGTATTTAATTCATAGAAGTTTTTTTTATTATTATTATTATTTCAGATGAATCGATTTGACTGGGATTCTGTTTTAATGATATGTCTATCATTATTTATGTATTTCATTATTGTGAAAATACATAATTACATGGAAAATTAAGAATTATATCACATGCATGTTATGCATTTTATAAACATCAGATGACAGCTGGGACAAGTTACCTTCTTGCCCGTTGGGAGTCATCTTATAAAACCAGCTAAATTTATATCTAATGTTACAATTTAAAAGTAAATGCACATTGTTCTTAATGGGGGAAACATATACCTTCTGTATGACTACCTTTAACTCAAATTGTTATTCTGATTATATAATTGATAATGTAAACATGTCTATGAAATTATACGATTTTAAAATTCTTCACTGCCGAGACAAAGCATATTCATTATAGTGAATCCCATTGTATATTTGCTAGAAAATAACACAAAATAAAAATAAATGCTGAATCAACAAAAATTGAGTACACATCAATATACAAATAACAGTTAAAACTTTTACAGTGTTTTGGTCGAGTGGTCTTTTGTTGTAGGCCTATAATATTTTGATCTGATGTCACTTTGGATTTGATTGATTCATGATTCAAAACCCTTTCAGGTATTCAGCTTTTTAACAAAACTCAGCACATCGCTACTGCATATCTGTGGATCTAACCAACGAGTGAGCAGTTGATTCAATATTACGCGATTCTATGAATCAGAGAACGGATCATGATGCGGTACAGAAGCAGAATGCTTGTCTATTCAGAGGTGCGCGGTCTGGTGCTGCTACAGAAAATACTGCCTCTACCAGTGTCTGCATCTGACTAGAGTGAAACATAATGAGCTTGAAATATTTTTGAACAAATACACTTGCTAAATAGAGACATAATGTGTCAAGGGGATCAAACAAAAACCGCACAATAGAAGATACAATAAATGGAATGGATTGACAAACGTTATTTTTTTTTTCTTTTTGGAATCGAAATTGCCAGAACACTCTTTTGGACCATACCAGCCAGTATACACTCTGTTTGTCACCAACATAAGTTCAAGCTCCACTAATCACTGAAATGGTAACCCCCAAAATGTGCAAAGTAATTCTTCTAAATAAAACAGCAAACCATTGAACACCAGCAAGTCTCCCCTTTACATTCATCTTGCACAGACACATTATATAACACTTTATTTAAACATTTACTCTCCCTGTCAAGTGTCATGCTGGGAAATAGAAATCCCCTGCCCAGTTTCAGTGAAATTGAAGTTCCTGTCATTTTAAAGAGACAAGTTCATTAAACTCAAAACAATAAAACAATTCAGGTTACTTAAAAGGTGTCAGTTTCGTGAATTAACAAAAAATTTAAAGTTGTAAATTCTCATCAAGGTTCATTTATTTGAACTTATTTGTTTGTATATTTTTTTTCCTACTCAAAACAATTATTATTCTGAGCATTAGGGTTTACAATATGTGCTTGAACTGACAGTGACAATCTCAATTCTGCTGCTGTCTATACCATAGAAATTGAGATCAGCCCATGAAAAAGTCTCTTTAATATAAGCCAAAAAAGGTGAAGTGATATTAGAACTGTACAGAACTGATTATTACACTTCAGGTCAAGTTTATCAGATCACACAGTAAGATGTGCCCCTGTGCATATAGTCTAGATACACTGAAATACAGTTTATTAATAATTATTTCTAAAAAACAAGAAAGAAAATAAAAATAAAATCTGCCCACTGAGTGTTTGAAGTTTGAAGTTACACTTCATCATTCTGTTGTGGAGTTCACACTGGCGAGAAACCAAATAAGTTATTGATATTCTTTTATATTTGGTTTATAATTTAAGAAGTATCAGTTCTCTTTGATTCTTAATTTGCAGTTGATTTTGTTATAACATTTTATTTGAGTCTATTTTGTAGCCAGGTAGAAAGGTAAATCAATTGTAAATATTTAGAACTTTTGGTACAGTATAGTATTAGAGTTTTGCATGTATATAAGCCTGAATTGCCCAGTCCTTCATTGGCAACAATAGAACATATACTTATTTTAGCAGTTTAATTTAACTAGGGTATATAGTGACAAATGTGCACCCCCACTGAAATTCCAAATAACCCCTCATGCATTTGATCCTTTGTGTGTTGTGTTGCTGTTTAGGAGCATTTGGCTTCAAACAAACCTCTTTACTAAATAGATCAGCCAGACTGCAGAGAATGATTATTTTAATAAGTAATTTGACATTCCTGATAAGAATAATAATAATAAAAAATGGTTAGGTTGTTTCTCACTGGCCAGAGTCAAAAGATCCAACCCCCAAGTCTCTTTCTGTTCCTAAATATTTGGGCCTCTCATTCAGTGTAAATCTATGTGATTTTTTCACCTATGTTATTGTCCACCAGATAGAATCAAAGGTCTGATTGCTTTGAAACGTAATAGCACACCTCTTCTCAACAAGCCACACAATTTTAGGCATCATTCATTTTTATATCACAAACGGAGAAGGACGAGTTACGTGCTGAGGTTTAATATATATAAAAGCCCATTATGTTAAGCAGAAATTTGACATCCCTGCTGAAAAAGGCTAAAATCAGCCTAAGGTGGTTATCTGGTCAATCAGACTGGCCAGATGGATCAAATTGGATTCCTAAAAATGTGATCTCTTAACATCCAACTGTTCATGCATCCATGTGCCTGATCTGTTCAATGCCAGATCAAAAAATCAGAATAGGTTGACAGTGTAAATGTATTTACAAAATATCAGTAAAAGCTAGTTCCTACAATTAACAGAGGTACATCTTTGCTGTTATTTATATTAAGAGTCACAGAGACTTGAATAGAGCCACACAGAACATGTTAAAATGGGTATTGGATTGTATATGTGGATACAGCTCTGTGATGTCATATGCGAGTCAGTGGACTGTGAGGTTTCTAGGCAGACAGCAGCGTCTGGCTCACACTGATGATGTATGGCTACAGACGGTGAAACGGACTATCCACAAACTAGTCAAGCTGCACTCTGCCCGTCATACTGATACATCATGTTCCATGTGCTAATTAGGACTGTCTGTGTCTGCAACCCTTTCCCGCATATGCTTCCTCTCTTTCTGAGGTGATGAATGTAGCCCTCACCACGCTGAACAAAAATGCTTTTTTTTAACAAAAGTTCATTAATTACCCACAATGCACTCTGTCACTCAGCTCCCGAGTGTCAAAGATAGCATCAGTAAGCCAGCTGTTCATAGGTATGTTTACTGTATCGGAATAATGCTGAGCTTTTGAACCCTCAAACGATTGTTTGAGATGAAGTTGAGGGAGTTGAGAATTAATGAAGGTTGGATGGCACTGCAGTGTCTTGAAGGGAAACTGTTAAGATTATGTAAAAAATGCTGACTATGGATTAGCTGTAGTGCTTTCCTCGTCAGCATTCAAATTAGCAATATGGTTTAAGAATGCTGATCTCAGTTCTGATGTAAGTTCTGAGAGTAACTAGAGCAGAAACGTCTAGGTTACGTATGTAACCTCCGTTCCCTGATGGAGGGAACGATACGTTGTGTCGAAGAAGTGACACTAGGGTCTCTCTTGAGCACCAAATATGCCTCTGATCTATGAAAAAAGGCTAATGAGAAGTTGGCAGACAGTATTTGCATACCCCGCCCCCGGACATACAGGTATAAAAGAGGGGAAATACATCGAGTTCATTCAGGATTTTTCTGAGCCGGAAATGGTCTGGCCACAACAGTGGCTCGGCTCAGCTACTTGGCCGGGAGGACACAACGTCTTGTTCCCTCCATCAGGGAATGGAGGTTACATACGTAACCTAGACATTCCCCATCTGTCGCTCACTTCGATGTTGTGTCGAAGAAGCGACACTAGACATGTTGCGAACTCCAGGCAAGTGTTCCTAACAGAGAACGCTTGCAGGTCCCCGACTCTCTTGATGGAGGCAAGCAGGGCAGTCTTAAGAGAGAGGGCCCTGAGTCCAACTGATTCTAGTGGCTCGAAGGGAGGTCTCTGGAGGCCTGCGAGGACCACTGAGAGATCCCAGTAGGGGAACAGGCTTGGCCGGGAGGGATTCAACCTCCGGGCGCCTCTTAGGAACCTGATGATTAAGTCGTGCTTACCCAAAGACTTGCCATCTACTGCGTCGTGGTGGGCCGCGATAGCAGTGACATACACCTTTAAGGTAGAAGGGGACAGCATCCCCTCCCACTTCTCTTGCAGAAATAAGAGCACTGACCTAACTGCGCACCTCTGTGGGTCTTTAGCCCAGGAAGAACACCAATTTGTGAACAAGCGCCACTTCAGGGCGTAAAGTTGCCTGAAAGAGGGGACTCTGGCTTGGTTGAACGTGTCTACGATGGTAGGTGGTAGACCAGCTAGATCTTCCACGTCCCGTACAGGGGCCAGACATGGAGGTTCCAGAGGTCTGGGTGCTGATGCCAGAGCATGCCCCGTCCCTGAGAAAGAAGGTCTTTCCTCAGGGGAATTCACCAGGGAGGGGCTGTCGAGAGGAGTACGAGGTCCGAGAACCAGGCCAAGGTGGGCCAATCGGGAGCCACTAGGGTGACTTGTTCCTCGTCCTCCCTGACCTTGCACAGCACCTGTGCAAGAAGGCTCACTGGGGGAAATGCATACTTGTGCAGCCTTGCAGGCCAGCTGTGTGCCAGTGCGTCTGCCATGAGGGGAGCCTCTGGTCCGTGGGAGGTCTCTCGGGAGGCAAACAGGTCTACCTGGGCCTTGCTAAATCATTCCCAAATCAGCTGGATCGACTGGGGGTGAAGCCTCCACTCTCCACTGGGCAAGAGTGGTCGTGACAGCGTCCGCTACCACATTGAGGTTGCCGGGGATGTGAGTGGCACGCAGTGACTTGAGTTCCAAGTTGAGGGCTCCAAATGAGGAGACGACGGGCGAGTAGTGACATGTGGCGGGAGCGTAAGCTGCCTTGGCGATTTATGTATGCTACCGCAGTGGTGCTGTTTGACCTGACTAGGACATGTTTGTCTCTAACTAACGGGAGAAACTTCCGCAGGGCAAAGAAAACCATCAGCAACTCTAGGCAATTGATATGCCAGCGCAGCGGGGCCCCTTTCCAACGGCCCGCGGCTGCGTGCCCATTGCACACGGCACCCCAACCCAATTTGTAGGCGTTGGTCGTGACCAGGACGCATTGGGACAGCTGCTGCAAGGGTAATCCTGCCCGCAGAAAGCAGAGGTCTGTCCAGGGTTTGAATGTTTGGTGGCAGGCGGGAGTGGTCATCACGCTGTGCGTGCCGCGGCGCCATGCTCGTCTCGGGACACGAGTCTGATGCCAGTGCTGAAGCGGTCTCATATGCTCAACCCCAGCGGCGCGACTGCCGCGGAGGATGCCATATGCCTCTGGAAAAGTTTTAAAGGGACCATTGTGCCTAGCCTAAAAGTGGCAAGGCATCTCAGCACCGACTGCGTGCGCTCGTTGGTGTGACGAGCTGACATTGAGACTGAGTCTAACTCCATGCCGAGAAAAGAGATGCTCTGAACCAGGGCAAGCTTGCTCTTTTCCCAGTTGACCTTAAGCCCCAGACGGCTGAGGTGCCTGAGCACCTGGTCTTTGTGAGCGCATAGTAACTCTCGGGAGTGGGCAAGAATGAGCCAGTCGTCGAGGTAATTGAGTATGCGAATGCCAGCTTCTCGGAGCGGGGCGAGGGCTGCCCTTGTGACTTTCGCGAAGACGCGAGGGGACAGAGACATACCGAAGGGGAGGACTTTGTACTGATACGCCTGGCCGTCGAACGCAAACCGTAGAAAGGGTCGGTGTCGAGGAAGAATTGAGACGTGAAAGTACGCGTCCTTCAGGTCTACCGCTGCGAACCAAACTAGATGCCAGACGCAAGTTAAGATGTGTTTTTGCGTGGGCATTTTGAATAGGAGTTTGAGCAGAGCCCGGTTGAAAACTCGCAAGTCCAAGATCGGTTGTAAGCTGCTGCCTTTCTCTGGTACAATGAAGTAAAGGCTGTAGAAACCCTTCTTCATTTAGGTTGGAGGGACAGGCTCTATCGAGTCTTTGAGTAAAAGAGTAGCGCTCTGATTCACACTGTGAATTCTGCTACTGTAGGTAAGACGTTTTTTTCTGCTGAAATCAGTCTGTTTACCAAAACTTGAATCACTGCCCCAGTGGATGAAGCTGGAAGTGTTATTGAAAGGATAGGATCACGTGAGCTCCAGATTCCAGGTAAAAAAAAGTCCAGAGAGAGGCACCAAATGCAAGTTGTATTTTAGTTGTAAATTATTTAATACAGTCTGCAGGAATACATATTTCATTAACCAAAACCCCTAACCCATACCCCAAATCTAAATCTAACCATCAATGGAGTAAAAATGTAATTTTAGAGCAAAAATGCAACCTATAAATCTCGCTCGTAAACAATTGTTTATATAAACGGTATTACTTCCTGGTTTTCATTGTTGGGATGTTGTTCTCCCAAAGCACTAGCAGTAGACTAGATGGACTGGTGATTGTAATTGAAATGATGCAAAACTGTCTAATGGGGGATGGAACTTCTAAGTAATTCAGCAGAATTGGGTCAATTTCAGGTTACATGAACTTTAAGAAGCACCATGTCGATATCCTCTAATAATTAGTTGACAAGTTGACTCAGATGTGTTAAATAAAAAATGAAAACCAAAATGTGCAGTTCTGGAGTACTACAGGACCAAGATTGAATGTATATGATTTTGAAGGATGCTCCAATTTTCAATGCTCCATTTCCATTTTAAAGGCATATGCATGTACACACACAGTATTTTGGAGACTCATAAGGATACAAAGTATTGGGGCCGATCAGTAATAATTAGTGTAAATGTGTTTGTGCTTATATAAGTAAAAAACAGTTTGCCCTGTTTTAATGTGACAGTCCAACTGCCTAGGAAATAAAAGAAGGAAATTGCTATTCTGTATATTTAGATAAAAGAGGCTATGTTTTCCAGAGTAGGTTCACAGAGCTATTCACATCCTTATTTTTTACATTCATCACTTTCTTAACAGGAATGATACAGCATTCTTTTTTTATTTCATGGTCCACAATGGTCTGTTATTTACTTCAAAAACTTCCACAATAAAATTATCATCAACTCCCTTTTCATCTAATGTTTTATTCTGAGTCACTTAGGAGAAAAAATAAACAGGCTTTCACTTACTAAATATAGCAGCCATCATCATTAGCAAGAGGAAAGGCATGAGCTGAACCAAAATGGATTGATGGCAAAAAGGATTCAATCTATAGTCTGTGGAGCAGGAAAAGAAGATTAAAAAGTGGAAATTTAGGCCATTTCTGGATAGATTTCCAGCCGAAGGCTGAACGTGGAGACCAAAGCTTTACTGCCCACAGGCATGCAGTCACCACTGTCATTTTCATCCTTTCAATATCTTCAGCATTTATCTTCACATTACAGAAAAAAAAAAATTCACATAAAGTGTCTTTTTATGCTTCCTCATAATGTTCGTCTGTGTTGTGACTATTGTGGCAGCATCGTATTGTCCTGCAACAGATGCTGTTTTGTGTGACAACTGTGAAATTCAAATACGTAAAATTGCAGTGTCCCCATTTTAAACAGCCAACTAATAAGTTTGAATTCTCAAATCTATTTCCTTTTTGTTTTTATTGCCTGAGTTTTAGCTGACTGTTGACTGTTCAACGGGTCTCTCAAAAGTAGTTTGACACAGTGGCTAAAGCTCAAGCAAACAACCGGTAGGTTGCTGGTTTGAGGCCTACTAGAAACAAGCTATGAATCATCAACATTTTATGTTAGATCAAAGCACTAAACCTCAGGTTGAAGCAGGTGTTTTTTCCCTCTAATAAGTTCACTGTAAGTCACTTTGGAGAAAAGCGCCTGCTAAATGACAACCTACTTTCCTGCTGTTATAAAAACTAGCACCCGAGGTAAGGTAGACTGGGGAGTGTTGTAACAAGTAGTGAGTTGTAAAACCATTAGTTTAACCAATTAGAAGCTACAGTAGCTACAGGATTAGCTACAGGGGTGATATCACTATCATGCATTACCACCATCCTGCTGAGGAGACATCTATTTTGTGAGGCAAAACCGTGAAAAAATTTACATTTAGTTTATAATTTGCTTTGCAATCATTTAGTGGATGTTGAATGACTGAATTGAACACTCTTTGTATTAGACACAAATTTACAGCATTTAGGGAAAACTTGTAAGAAAAAAAAAAAAAAGCTCTAAACTGCTTGAATTTGTAGCAGGTAAAATCTTGAACTATTATAACAAGTTTGAGACACATAGCATAAAAAATCCAAGAAAATCTTCAGAGAACACAAAGAATGGGTGAAGATATAGAATCATCTTTACTCTCTATCTTATGTAATTCATCAGAGAAAGCAGAAACCTTACATCCAGACCTATGGAATTGCATTTGCAAACAATCTAATTCACTGAAGTGAAATGTTCTTTGCATCCACATGCAATAATTTCTCATTCAAGGTGTGGCTGTGGTCAAACTGTGATATTAATAAGCATTTGCTCGACTGCACTCAGAAGCTGTGTGATCACCTGTCACACTTTATTTGTCAATTGTAAAAAAACACTACATGACTTTTTCCTGGTGTGGCAGAATGATCCGCCCCTCTGGCTCGTCATCATCACCCCACCTCTTAGGACCTTCCTTCAGCCAGGCTCACAATGTGATATGGACAGGAGAGCGAGATGAGGTGCATAATTAATAAGCCTCGTTTTGACAGTTGTGAATGAAGCATACCAGTTGTGAGTAATGCTTCATTATCGCTGTCTTTAAAACGCAGAGTGCACTTCTTCTCGGGGAGCCAGCTTCAAATCTCCATGTCTGCACACACTGGCATCCTCACATGCCCAGGACCAGAGCTGGGAGGGTTCGGTTGAGGTAATGTGCCGCCGGACCCGCTCCTCGGCCCGATTAGATGAATCGCTTGGGATGAAGTGCACATGTCATGGCCGACGGACTAGAGGCTGGGCCGCCTTCACCTCTCAACTTACTGTGTCTGTCTCATGCTCATCCTGCCACACTCGTTACCATTTAGCTGCAATCAAATTTAGAAAGTATCACTGGAGAGGAGATACCTAATCTCTTTGGCTACTTTTTCATCAATGTTGGGACATTTTGGACAATCCATTTTTTGAACAAATTACCTTTTTTTATCAGACATCCTACTACTAGTAAACAAAATCGCATTTGGATTATTTATTAAAAAAAACTTTTACGGATAAATACAATTTCGTGTTTTCACAGCAAATATTTGATATATGAAAAATTGTTTTATGTGTTTCTAGTATTTTGATGAGTTTTGTCTCACCTAACCAATTGTGATCACCCAAAAATTAGTTATTGTGCCTTAGATGAATAGCATATATGAGTGGCAAAAGTATGTTCACTTCAAAGAAAGAACTAATGAAAAAGAATGAGATACAGAGAAGTACAGAATCAGACAGCGTAAATAATGGGAGATGGTATAAAAATTCTGTGGGTTAAAATTTTAGAAGTTCTTATTCCATAAATGCTGAGTTACCACATTTTTATTTGTAATGATCAAATTTGCTCATTATCTTTTAATTACCACAACCCAATATTGTGCCATATTGTAGGCAGGTAGTTAATCATGTATAATGGTGCAATAGGATATTGTGATTGGGGCAGGAAGGTTGGGAGGGTGGTTATTTTGTGCAAACAGGGAGTTAATAGCAACTCTTCTGAGTTTCAGAATTTGCACATGAATACACTCTGAATAATGGATGAATGACTGTGTAAAGGGACTGCCAGCAGAGATGAAACCATGGGGTAAAATCACTCTTCTTTATATAATTCCTAATCAAGTAAGGTCACTGCAGTTCAGCTCAGATGGACAGAAATTTTAGGTGGCTGTTTGTCAAGCACAATTTGTGTTTACTCAAGGTTAATTACAAAGTGCCACACTTCAAGAATTTAATATTAGGAAATTAAAGTCTAAGCACCAGGTGGCACTGGAGCTAAAATTACTTAAATCAACTTTTTTTTTATTTAAACCTTTGTTTTTTTAAACCAAATTTCCTGGCATTTCCCTGATCACTGACAAGGGACTGCCTTTAAAAAATTAGCATTTTCCATGACAGATCTGGAAAAGAAAATTATGTTGATTTCAAACAAGTAATACTGATATGACACATTCTTGTGTACACAGACAGTATGGACAGGAACACCAAGGTTTTGGTTTACTGTCTCCAACAATATTATAATAAATGTAGATTACTAAACATGTACTGTATATTAGTGGGCCCTTATATGCAATAAGAATAGCAGTGATGAGTAGCAGTTCAGTTTCAACAATTTCTTTAATATAGTTCAATATATCAATCTCTAGCATTGACATCTGAAAGCTAGAAACTAGTATAAATATGTTTGTAGAACAGTAAAATTGCCACCTTCTATACAGGGGTGAAATAGATTTTTGTAGAATTTTTTTATTAACTCTGTATGAATAGACCTTCTGTTCGAAGTTTTTCTCACAAATTCATCATGAATTTAGTGTGAACAGGTTTTTAATAAATGAGTTTCTCTCATGCACATGCAAGTTAAAAATGACCTACATTTTGGGTTGTTTCTCACCAAAACTTGTTGCATGTCTTAAAATGACTTGGAATATGATGCTGAGGCCACATGTTCTTTCATTACAATTGTGGGTTATTTTTAAGCTTTAAAGGATGTCTCTGTCAACTGCTATGCATTGTACTGGGATATTCTCATTTTATGTTCTGCATAAAGGCTAATTTACTGTATACTTAATGGGTGAACAGGCTTCTTTTATTTTCCTTAAAACTGTTCTGTCAAGGTGTTCATTTGGCAATATTTCTACTATTCACAGACATCCCTGAAATTCTAGACCTAGGAGAACGTGGCTAGTTGAAAACCGTTAATTATTGCTTAAAACTTACAGAGGATGTGGTTTGCATGTGACATTCTTTATTTACATATTTTCTTCAATGAACTAATTTCAAAACAAAGTTTTAGAGCTCTCATGCAATAGATTTGCATGAGTCCAAGGTCTAAAAACACTTTAATTTTCTCATAATATACATTGCAGCACCACCTCTGTTCTCACATTGTCACAAACGATTAATTCAAAGATCAGTTCACTCTAAGCCCCTCCTTTCTGAGAGCCTACATGCTTTGATTGGTCAGATGTCCCAGTCTGTTGTGATTGGTCTACCGCTTACAGCGTGTGTCGGAAATATCTCATTATAATATCTGAATTTCAGCTCAGTAATAATATCATCGGTCAAAATACATGTTGTTCGCAAGCAGCCATTGAAGACCAGAGGTGGGATTTTGGACAAACCTGCGTAGGTTTGTCCAGGATGTAAGACTGGAATTACTGATGACTTGTTTCAGGCAGTTCAGAATAGGTTCTTTCTTTTGGGATACAGTAACTCAATTTGTCGTGCACTTTACTCGTCTTTATTTTTAGGTCATGTTCCAAGAATATTTAAGCTGGCAGTTATAAAACCTCTCATTAAGAAACCACAATTAGATCCAAATAACCTAGCAAATTACAGACCCATCTCAAATCTTCCATTTATGTCTAAAATATTAGAAAAAGTTGTGTCCGCTCAATTGTGCTCTTTCTTGCAAGAAAATGATATCTATGAAAAATTTCAGTCAGGATTCAGACCGCATCATAGCACAGAAACTGCGCTAGTTAAAATTACAAATGATTTACTTTTAGCTTCTGACCAAGGCTGCATCTCAATATTAGTTCTACTCGATCTTAGCGCTGCGTTCGACACTATAGATCATAAAATACTCTTGGATCGACTACAAAACTACACTGGTGTTCAGGGACAGGCATTAAGCTGGTTTAGATCGTACTTATCAGACCGTTACCATTTTGTCTGTTTAAATGGGGAAAAATCAAAAATAACGTCAGTAGACTATGGAGTGCCACAAGGATCTGTGTTAGGCCCTCTATTATTCTCAATATATATGCTACCACTTGGTAAAATTATAAGAAAACATGGAATTAATTTCCACTGTTATGCTGATGACACTCAATTATATATCTCATCACGACCAGATGAAAACATTAACTTATCTAACTTGACAGAGTGTCTTAAAGATATAAAATGTTGGATGACGCGTAATTTCCTGTTATTAAATTCCGATAAAACGGAGGTATTACTAATTGGTCCAAAAAACTACCCACAAAATCCCTTACAATACAACTTTAATTTAGAAGGATGTCCTGTTACATTATCCACTACAGTAAAAGACCTGGGTGTTATACTAGACCGCAACTTGACTTTCGAAAATCATATTTCATCTGTTACGAGAACAGCCTTTTTCCACCTTAGAAACATTGCTAAGCTACGTAACATGCGATCTGTTTCTGATGCAGAAAAGTTAGTTCATGCATTCATGACCTCGAGACTAGATTACTGTAATGCTTTATTAGCTGGTTGCCCTGCATCCTCAACAAACAAGCTACAGTTAGTCCAAAATGCAGCCGCTAGAGTTCTTACTAGGTCAAGAAAATATGATCACATAACACCGATTTTATCATCTCTACACTGGCTACCAATTAAGTTCCGTATCAATTACAAAGTATTACTACTGACCTATAAAGCCCTAAATGGTTTATCTCCTGTGTATTTAACGGATCTTCTATCGCCATACAATCCATCGCGCTCTTTAAGATCACTAAATTCGAGGCTTCTGGTCATACCTAGGATATCTAAGTCCACTAATGGAGGGAGGGCGTTCTCACATTTAGCTCCTAAACTCTGGAATAGCCTTCCCGATATTGTTCGAGGCTCAGACTCGCTGTCCCAGTTTAAAACTAGATTAAAGACACATCTCTTTAACCAAGCATTCACATAATGCTAACTTTTTATACTACTGCTGAATCAGTTATAATGCATTAATATTATGAACATCAGCTATGCTAATTATTTCCCATCTGCTTTTCTGCTGTTATCTCGGGACGCCAGTCCCGAGGTAAATAGCGTTCGTCAGCTCCAGTTTGTATCCAGCCTCTCACGGAGACTTCAGATGCCCCATCACCATGGACAAGGATCTTAAAATGGGATACATAGACTAATTATTGCCAACAAAAGCCTTCATCAGCCAAACAAGGACAATTGCATCTAAGTGAACTTCTGGAATTTAATCAAGGATGGACTTCAAAGACACTGGTCACTAATCTTGCAGTTCAAACACCTTCACTGTCTAAATACTGACCCTTAGCACTTAATAAGTTTAATAATTTTTTAAATCATGTTTTTTGACTATAAATAATTCTTATTTACATTATTCATGATGTTAGCCAGAGGGGAACTGGCCCCCACAGTGAGACTGGTTTCTCCCAAGGTTATTTTTCTCCATTAACAATCATCTTTTGGAGTTTTGTGTTCCTTGCCACAGTCGCCTTCGGCTTGCTCACTGGGGATATTAATACAATTATTATTTAATTATTTTTAAACACGATAAAGAATCATATCTTATCTAATTCCACAACAGGGCTCCAAACAAAAAAAAAAATCAATTAAGGAGCCAATGGCTCCTACAGGGGGAAAAACAGGCGCCAAATATTTTAAATTTTTTTAACTCCATCCATTCCTTTTCGTCCCGCAGCTCGCTAACAGTGTAGTCTGTGGAGCATTCTTCGCAATTATGTGATCACGTGCATTTTTATGCTTGTTACTGTCACCGTGTTTTCTAACAGTCTCTTTTTTGAAATTGTTAGTTCCTGCAATGAACTCCGTTTTCCCCGCTATTTCTTTGATATAAACTTTTGTTATGTATCTCGGGAAATGTAATGCAAATTTTAAAATCAAAAGGGAGTAAACTTTTACTGTCGCCAATGGCGACCTTGACAGAAATTACACTCACAAATAAATTTATTTGGTCACAAATGCGACCATTTTTAGTCGCAGTTTGGAGCCCTGCACAAGGATGATGATTTATCGACTTTATAGACATTACATTTTTATCGTCTGTTAATGCTGAACTTCTGTAAAGCTGCTTTGAAACGATGTGTGTTGTGAAAGGCGCTATACAAATAAAATTGACTTGACTTGACTTTCATATTTAAAACTTTGCAGACTTTTTACATTCATAAACAGCTATTTTACACACTACATGAAAGGTAATATCTGAAAAAGCATAATAGGGGCACTTTTATTTAGTGTTTGCTTTGAATTTGTGATCCCAATGACAAAATAAAATACATGGATTATTTAAAATTCTTTCATGTAACTGACCCTTCTCTAAGCTCAGCTCCCATGGTTGCATTGCTTGTTCTGATAAGCTTTGCAGAGCTTCCCATAGAATGAATGGAAGAGTGCCATGAACAGCAAGTTTTTTTACAAACTAGTCCCATAAACGGAATTGATAATATTCTTACTTATAATATAAATCATATAAAAAAAAAATAAAGGTTCCTCTAGATACCTCATGTCACTATTTCAAGGGACCCAACAACAAATTATTTAAATTTTTTAGATAATTTAAAATTCAAAAAATTCAACAAAAAATTCTACATAATCCTTGTTAAACACACATTACTCCCGTAGACTCTCATTGGAAAAAAATCAAGTGCTTTTCAGAGAAATGGTGTACGGCAACAGTTGCCAAGATAGGACTGGACAGAAACTATTTTAAGGCGGGGCTGAGCAATGGGTCAATTACATCACTGATTCGCCACAGCTGTGCTGATATTCGGTTCAACAGCATGATTGTGAATATGATATTGATTTTACAGAAAAGTCCTAAAATGAAAAATATTACCTTACATTTTAGAGACAATAAGGCCTGATTTTTATTTTATATTTTTATTCCACCAACAAAAGAACACAAAATAAGTCATAGCAGGATCAGCTGTGGATGGAGTGATTTAAACAGTGAAGCTTTTGAAAGATGTTTCATGAAATCAAATTCCTAACTGTTGTAAGAATTAATATGAAACATGAATGAATCTTGTTTGCAGGAGAGCATGCTATCAATGCATTTTTTAATAATACCTAAAATTCTTATTCATGTAACACCCACATGCATAAAAACCCCGAAAACCACAGAAAAAAAAATAAAAACAGAAGAAAATTACATTTTACTTTTGGTTTATTCTGATTTAGCACTGCTTGAGCAGTATGGCCCTAATTAAAGTGTTCCGGTCCACGGCACGGCAGACGAGACACCAACCAGGGGCTATTTCATTTCCTCTAGTCTTTCTAGACTGTGATTACTGCTGTTTACAATGGGGAAGAAAGAGAGAGAAAGAGAGAGAGAGAGAGAGAGAGAGAGAGAGAGAGAGAGAGAGAGAGAGAGAGAAAAGACAAACAATAACAATCACAATGGTCTGTAGCACTATTAGACGAGAGATAACATATCTGTGATCCTGTATTGTTTCTCACAGTCATGGTCACAGTAGACTATAGGATCCTCTTATGTACATGATCTATTGAAAATTATGTTTTAGGAATGGTAGCCTATTGATGACTCAATATTTTGAACTCATTATCTGTTAAATTTGTGACATGCTCTGAGTAAAGCTTGGTAAGTGATATATACTCAAGTTTCAAACACTAAAAGAGCACAATCTCAAAAAACAAACATACAAACAAACAAAAAAGGTCTTGATTATATTTCACATTTAATTGTCATTTTCATGATGAAACTCTAAAACAAATGGTCTGTAAGTTAGAAACAGGTTCCTAATGTACATTATACTAAAAACATGATGGCATAGGCCAGCTGTAGTTTCATTCATTATAAGCTCTTAAGAATGTAAAAATCACTCTTATGGCTTTACACTCATATAAAATGGCACAAATGCTGATGAATTTGTAATGTTAAAAGTTTAATATGTCAATAATATTTATGAGTACAAAAAATATGTATAATAATCAGGATATTTAAGCAAAGGTCCTTAAAGTGGAAAAAAGCAGTGGTTCACAGTTGCGTGTGCACGTGTGTGTGTGTAAGAAAGAAGAGAGATTTAAAATGGCAATAGATTGCACAAACTAGACTACTCCACCATCCAGCTATAGATACTGTTCTGTGGTGAACTAAATGTTATTTTTGTAACTGGAAATTATGACTAAAATTTGCTGCACTAAAACTGTAAATAGCACACTAACAACCAAAATATCCCAAAACAATTTTTGTGATTACTAGCAAATTAGGTTGGATATGCCTGGTATTTGTTTAATTAAAGAGATTTAAAAAAGCAATGTTTCTATTACTTTTTTATCCTTGTAATATTTAAGACTAATTTCTAATTTCAAGCTCAACTCAAGATGGTTAGCCTACAGAAGTCTTTAAATCTGTATAGTAATTTGCCAAAGGCTGTATAGTAAAAGGAGAGAAGCTTGTAAATTCATAGTTCACAGCAGGTTGCATTTCAGCATAGTATCAATGCAAATAATGATACTAAACATGTTGCAATCCCAGAACACTTACAGTACCCCAAAATCATT
The DNA here is from genome assembly GCA_032164185.1 of Moxostoma hubbsi. NCBI lineage: Eukaryota > Metazoa > Chordata > Actinopteri > Cypriniformes > Catostomidae > Moxostoma > Moxostoma hubbsi. The sequence continues at coordinate 12,557,760 of JAVLUX010000019.1, forward strand.
AGGGAAGTGTATTTCTGAAAGGGTTCTAGTTGTCTGTCTGTTTCTTTAAACTCTTTACCTTTTAGCGCCATGAAGTGTATTCACAACCAGGGGTTCACTATCCATTTTTACACATACTGCAGCATGTGATATGTCTTTATACGGTATATGCTAGCTTGGCCTCTTATTCACAAAAACTTGTTTAATTAATTTATTTACAGTTTTACTGTACCTCCAGTGATGGGAAAGAGTGAGAAGTGTCTGAAATAAACTTCATTTTGGCCTTTTGCAATATTCTAGATTGTAAATGAGAGGGAGTTAGATTATTGATGCATAGACCCTGTTCACACTTGGTACATCCATCTCTGGTGATCGGATCACAAATGGTCAGGCAAGGCAGCTCGCAATTTACACCTGGTATTAATATGCATCTTGCAATGAATGCATACACTGTATCAAACACTACAGTATGTCAGTGTATCACAACATAATATTTTTTAAGCACAGAACACATTTGCTCTAAAAGATACATACTTGAATTTTAATCTTGCCATAAATTATGTTTTAAGGCAGGTGCTTACCAGATATCACCGGCAACAACGTCACCTATTGGCAAAAACCCAATCTGGTCGCTGGACCAGACAAGACTGGCAAAAAGTGCCCTTCAATGATGAGTCGTGGTTTTGTCTCACCAGGGGTGATGGTCGGACTCACATTTCTCGGCGAAGGAATGAGCGTTACACCAAGGCTTGTACTCTGGAGCGGGATCGATTTGGAGGTGGAGGGTCCATCATGGTCTAGGGAGGTGTGTCACAGCATCATTGGACTTACTCAACACTGTGCGTTCCAGGGAAGACATCCTCCTCCCTCATGTGGTACCCTTCCTGCAGGCTCATCCTGACATGACCCTCCAGTATGACAATGCAACCAGATATACTGCTCGTTCTGTGCATGATTTCCTGCAAGACAGGAATGTCAGTGTTCTGCAATGGCCAGCGAAGAGCCCGGATCTCAATCCCATTGAGCACATCTGGGACCTGTTGGATCGGAGGGTGAGGGCTAGGGCCATTCCCCCCAGAAATGTCCGGGAACTTGCAAGTGCCTTGGTGGACGAGTGTGGTTACATCTCACAACAAGAACTGGCAAATCCGGTGCAGTCCATGAGGAGGAGATGTACTGCAGTACTTAATGCAGCTGGTGGCCACACCAGATACTGAGTGCTACCTTTGATTTTGACCCTGCCTTTGTTCAGGGACACAATATTAAATTTATGTTAGTCACATGTCTGTGAAACTTGTTCAGTTTATGTCTTAGTTGTTGAATCTTTTTATGTTAATTTTGCTGAAAATAAAAGCAGTTGAAAGTGAGAGGACGTTTCTTTTTTTGGCTGAGTTTATATTTATCTCTCTCTCTCTCTATATATATATACCACAGTTAGTTCCGGTCCTCGAATCTGATTGGATGAGAGACATTCCATGAGCACTGATGGTGTGACACCATTAGCACTCAGATGCTTCACTGTGTGTGTATCACTCCGCATTCATGCTGTTCTAAACTAAAGTGTATCTGTTAAGAGTTACTGGCTTTATTTTTGAAATTCCATATGTTAGCCAGCAGGTGGTGGCAAAAGAAAATTTTTGTGTGTAATATGAGCCAGTTGGTGATGTAAAGTGAATCAGTTAGTCATTGTTTACATAGAACTGCGCACCGTTATCACTCGTATTACTAATACATTACCAAAACTAGGAAATAGCTTTAAACGGCTTTAAACTGACAACTTCAGGATTAAGGTTCATGCTGAGAGACACAACAGACTGATTTATTACAGAACTCAAGTGCTTATCTTTTATCTGAGTTTAAAATGGCTGAGGACATTGCTGTTTCTATAGTGAATGACTCTTGTGGACCGGCTACCCCAAAATAGAGGAATAATCCCGCTTGGACGTCTATTTTCTACTGAGAAAGCTGACAGCATCTTTGATTTGGTGTGGCAAAAAGTGATTGCACACTCTCCATCTCACTCTCTCTCTCTCAAACATACACACACACACACACACACACACACACACACATCCAGCCGTCTATCCTTGTTAATAACTTTTAGAAACAGCACAAGCCATGATACTATTTCTGAAGTGAACTTTTTGAATTATTAACGAAGTCTTGGACGCATCATTTGTTTTGAACCAGCAACAGATTCTGATTCGTCGTGTAAGAAAGTAGTTCCATGCACAAATGCGTTTTTATGACATGCTTGGTTTTTCCTATTTTTTTCAAATGTACTTGTTCATTGAACTGTTGTATATAAGCAATATAACTCTCGCAATCATGCTATATGGTCCTACATCAGCACTGCTGTAATTAACTATGGCACTCGGCCTGTGGCCGAATCACAGCAGTGCTGATGTAGGACCATATCGCACTCTTGCTTGTGATATTGCTTAAATATATATATATATATATATATATATATATATATACACTACCGTTCAAAAGTTTGGGGTCACATTGAAATGTCCTTATTTTTGAAGGAAAAGCACTGTACTTTTCAATGAAGACAACTTTAAACTAGTCTTAACTTTGAAGAAATACACTCTATACATTGCTAATGTGGTAAATGACTATTCTAGCTGCAAATGTCTGGTTTTTGGTGCAATATGTACATAGGTGTATAGAGGCCCATTTCCAGCAACTATCACTCCAGTGTTCTAATGGTACAATGTGTTTGCTCATTGGCTCAGAAGGCTAATTGATGATTAGAAAACCCTTGTGCAATCATGTTCACACATCTGAAAACAGTTTAGGTCGTTACAGAAGCTACAAAACTGACCTTCCTTTGAGCAGATTGAGTTTCTGGAGCATCACATTTGTGGGGTCAATTAAACGCTCAAAATGGCCAGAAAAAGAGAACTTTCATCTGAAACTCGACAGTCTATTCTTGTCCTTAGAAATGAAGGCTATTCCATGCGAGACATTGCTAAGAAATTGAAGATTTCCTACAACGGTGTGTACTACTCCCTTCAGAGGACAGCACAAACAGGCTCTAACCAGAGTAGAAAAAGAAGTGGGAGGCCGCGTTGCACAACTGAGCAAGAAGATAAGTACATTAGAGTCTCTAGTTTGAGAAACAGACGCCTCACAGGTCCCCAACTGGCATCTTCATTAAATAGTACCCGCAAAACACCAGTGTCAACATGTACAGTGAAGAGGCGGCTGCAGGATTCTGGGCTTCAGGGCAGAGTGGCAAAGAAAAAGCCATATCTGAGACTGGCCAATAAAAGAAAAAGATTAAGATGGGCAAAAGAACACAGACATTGGACAGAGGAAGACTGGAAAAAAGTGTTGTGGACAGATGAATCCAAGTTTGAGGTGTTTGGATCACAAAGAAGAACGTTTGTGAGACGCAGAACAAATGAAAAGATGCTGGAAGAATGCCTGACGCCATCTGTTAAGCATGGTGGAGGTAATATAATGGTCTGGGGTTGCTTTGGTGCTGGTAAGGTGGGAGATTTGTACAGGGTAAAAGGGATTCTGAATAAGGAAGGCTATCACTCCATTTTGCAACGCCATGCCATACCCAGTGGACAGCGCTTGATTGGAGCCAATTTCATCCTACAACAGGACAATGACCCTAAACACACCTCCAAATTGTGCAAGAACTATTTAGAGCAGAAGCAGGCAGCTGGTATTCTATCGGTAATGGAGTGGCCAGCGCAGTCACCAGATCTGAACCCCATTGAGCTGTTGTGGGAGCAGCTTGACCGTATGGTACGCAAGAAGTGCCCATCCAACCAATCCAACTTGTGGGAGCTGCTTCTGGAAGCGTGGGGTGCAATTTCTCCAGATTACCTCAACAAATTAACAGCTAGAATGCCAAAGGTCTGCAATGCTGTAATTGCTGCAAATGGAGGATTCTTTGACGAAAGCAAAGTTTGATGTAAAAAAAATCTTATTTCAAATACAAATCATTATTTCTAACCTTGTCAATGTCTTGACTCTATTTTCTATTCATTTCACAACGTATGGTGGTGAATAAGTGTGACTTTTCAGGAAAACACAAAATTGTTTGGGTGACCCCAAACTTTTGAACGGTAGTGTATATATATATACACACACCTGCAAAGGACATTTTAATACATATTTAAATAAAGTAAAATGACCCACAGATATGTTAATGATAAAGTTATTCAAAATAATTAACATGTTTTTTTCATCTTTTGAGGGAATAATGTCCCAAAATCCACGTACGTGGATTATGTTTATCAGCGTGAAAAATTCATGCATTTTAAAGCGGCATATCAAACAAAACTAGAGATGCTACTCTTTACACCCAAACAGGTTTCAATAAAAAACAACTTAGAGGTTCCTTACCAGAGATATTTATTTTAGCTCTGTGCCAGTAGAAGCAATTTGCAGTAACTGACGTCATGTAATGTCACATGACTCAGTGCGCCAGGAGTTTAACATTTAAATGGCAATCTAGAGTGTTGTGAAAATTATTCAGTCAGATTAAAGGTGCACTCAGTAACTTTGGTTTTTGTGTCACCTTGGACTTACACTGGCACCTAGCAGCTTGGATGCAGCATCTTTAAAATCAATAGTTTTCAGTTTCAGATGCCATTGTAGAAATATAGCATTCACAGTCATTCATGATTACTTTAATCAATGAGTGAAATTGTCAAATAACAGGATGGTTATTGAGATTGAGTAGTTTCCAGCTGGTCATGTGATTCAAACAGGCCAGCCCCTATGTGTTGACCCTCTCCATGTATAATAAATCTTTAAAAATAATTTTAAATGTTTTTAAAAGGTTACTGATATGACTGGATGTGATTTGTCATGATTTCCTACATACTGTATATTTCAAAATTACAATTCATGTCTTTAGTAGTTAATGCAATTTTTTAAGAGGAAATTACTGCATGCACCTTTACATTAATGTAAATTATGTGTTGCATAAAGCAAAGCCAAAATACAACATCCAAACCTGTGGATGCAGGGTTGCACAATGTTAAGATGTGCATGTTTAACATGATCTACATTTATTTATGTACCTTACAAATAAATAAATTATCTGATGTACTGTGAAGTCTTTCTTTTAGATGATTGGTTCAGCTGCACATAACTGAGAAAGTTTAAAACGTTTCTTTTGGAAAAATGGTTGATGGGCAGGTGAATATGTAGTCCATCATTTTTATCCGGGACATATAAATATGGATTAGCATTTACGAAAAAAATAAATAAATTGTGGTTACGTGTTTTCAATTACCTATGAATGTGGTTTGAGTTATTTGGTCACAAGATGTTTACAGCTGGATTTATCATTGGCATTTCTGATTGGATCGGCCAAAATGTTATTTAAATTCAAGGTGTAAAAGGGGTCACAGTCTCAAATAGCTTGCTAGGTCAAAGGTTTTAGGTTAATAATGAATTGATTTGGAATTATTCATGCCTCTAATCCACAATGGAACTGTGTTTTCCTCAGCTGAACACTAGACTTCGAAAACACTCTATATTACCAAATATTTTGAAAAACGATGTTAATAAATTAAAATTGGGTTCTTGTTTGTGTGGATGAGGCCTAAGGCTTATTCTTTTGGCTTGTAATTGTTGTACTATTTTACTACTACACACATAAAAAATATTAAAATAATATTTTCTACATTAAAATTATAACTGATTCTGATCATAGGATAAAAAGATTGCATCTTCATTTAATTAGTCTTTTTTAAATGCTGCTCTCAAAAGTTTGACAGCCTCCAAATTTGGAAAGTCCTTCAGCTTTGACACTCAGACTACCCTAGTCTCCAAATGGATTCTTCAATATGCAAATGCAAATAACAGTCAAGGCTAAAGCATCTCTGGACATTAGCTATCAGAAATAAACAGAGACAGCCTCTTATTAATATCAGCTTTGATGACTTTGAAACTCATGGTCAAATGGATACACAGTTTGCCAGCTGTTAAATATAGTGGAATATTACAGAAAATGTCATTTATTTGCCCTTGACGCATAGACATTGTAGGCTACTAGTTTCTGCTGATGTCTTTATTAGCCAGGCTTAACATATAGAGAAATAACTTAAAAGAGATGGTTATCACAACTATTTCTTGAATGGCATTTCTTTCTCTTTAATCCTATGACATTTGCCCTGTCTTAGAGGTAAAGAAATTATGAAGGAAACCTGGAAGGTTGTGTCAAATAAACTCTTCTCCAGGGGTTTTACACTAATCTGTCATTTGATTTCTAGCAGACACAAAATGGGCAACAGGGACAAAGATAAATATACAGTGGCCCCAAAAGTATTTGTACACTTAAGCCACACTTAAACATGCATGAAATTCATTGCAAATATATCAAAATATCAAACCAAATGGCATATGCTAACACCTGATACTAGAGTTTTACTTTTTTTACTTTAAGCTGGTCCCAATGTCATTCTTTTACGGATGTATGGAATCAGTTCCCCTTGGTTCCACTTTTTTCCATGTTTGTCAATCACCAAGTGTCCAAATTTGTCTTTATTTTAAACATAATTTGACACAATCTGTTTTATAATTTGAACCCCAAAAAATTGGTTAAATTTCAACAGTTCAATGAACAAGTACATTTGAAAAAAATAGGAAAAACCAAGCATGTCATAAAAACGCATTTGTGCTCATGTACTTTTATGCTTACTTTTTAAGGCCAATGTACATTGATACGTTCCTAGTCAGTATCCTTTAAATTTCCAATTCAAAGTCTAACAAAAATCCAATTTTATGAACAATTTTAATTTACATACATAATAAATGACAGGCACAACATATTTGCAATAAGACTTGGCACATATCCTATTCCAATACATCCAATATTTCAGGTACCTGATGAGATTATATAAAAAAAAGACTTTAACGATACGTCATCCCAGTCCGTAATACATTCCACCTCGCAGTCTGTGAGTTGACATGCATTAATACTACCAATCTCAGCACAATGCTGTCAGGTCAGGCAAGAAGCAGGGCGTGTCTCATGCACCATTTGTAGTTTGCTGGAGCTTAGCTGGAGTTCCATCTAAATTGCTCCTCAAAGTTATTGGATTTTTGCAGGACCAGGCAGAAGCTGACAGCTACAAGTTACTTCTTGGGCAGGCGTTAATTAGGCTGGGATGGGGCAAGTGGATAGGTAAGGAGCAAGTGAGAAAAAGTGAGAGGGGGAAGGAGAGAAAAGGAGTGCCTTCCTCATCTGAGATGCTGACGGTAGGCTGTTTGCCGGCTGCTTTCTTAAACTACTCACTTTCCATTAGGTCAGAGATGTTGTATGGGCCTTCTCTCCTAATGCAGAGTAGAAGGGAGCTGGTGTCAGTTGTGGAGCTGTGAGCTTGTCAGACCCAATGGGCTTCAAACAGATTTTCCCTTTAACACGTTCTGCATACAATTACAGGCTCACGCCATACATTTCAGACACTTGCCGCTTCGAGAGAAGGTGGGAGATACAGGCAATGAGGACAGGCTGGAGAAATGACTGAGTTTATCGCACTTGATGTTATTTAGAAAAGCTGCAGAGAAGTGTTTGGAATATAAAACAGGAAATTAAGACGTTACTGGAGGTTCACGTCTGTTTTTTTATACTTGTGTATTCATATTTTAGTCCAATTCTGAGAACGATAAAAGAGTTTCATCTCAACAGATGTGTAGGTTTTCAGGATCAATCTAGGAGATGTACAACCAGCAAGAATTTTTCAAAAGTTATTGCTTTGTTTCACTCCATATACAGTATGACTTCGATTGTACACACAGGAAATAAACTGAGTGAAATGTCAAATGTGTAACTATCCTTGGGTAAAAAAAACACAGGTACAGTATTAGGCCCTTTTGACAAATGCCTAGGAAATGTATCAGACAAGGTTGATCAGATGGAATTGTTCCTCAAGACACTCACAGACTGTTGGCCTCTACCCTGCAAAAAAAAAAAAAAAGGGGTTTAGAAGAGGGGAATCAGCTGCGTATGGAAGCAACCAACCTCATCAAATTATTATTTTGATGCATTTGTAAAAATAATTTTTTTAGCATTCATACATTTTCATATATCAAAATATCAACATATTGGCCTATGAACAACTTACAGAAGCAAAAAAAGCAAAAAGTGAATTTTATTGTATTTATAATAAATGTTATTCATTAATTTGTTTTTTAAACCATTACATTAATTTAATAGAGTTAATGCTTTCCCAAATTTGATGCACGAACATAAATCTGTAAATGTGTGAAACACACGTTAATGTGAAACTATAACAATTACATATTTTCATACATACTGTACAGTACATACTTTCACATATTTTAGTTTTGTGCTTTAATGATAATTATATTCAGCCAAACAAAAAGTGCAAATGACTAATAAATTACTTTTAGTCCCATCTGGATTTCATTTATAAATAAACTTGCCATTGAAAAGGTCTTTCTTAGACAAAGTTTCTCTATCATTTACTAATGAATTATAGTATTACGTCTGATTGAACTAGGTCACCTGTTGCACTACCCTCACAAATGTTCCAGTAATTTTAGTTCTATCAGGAAGACTTGCAGACTTGAGTAAAGTTTGACATTTCTGTCAAGATGACATTTCTTTGATGAATATGAAACAGGAATGTAATGTTTTTCTTTGGCATAAGCCCCATCTGGTGGTACAAAGGAATTGTACTCGGAACCGCCAGATCCTGCTGGAGATAGGAGGCAGGTGCAAGGAGCCTACCTCCTCGCAGTATGAGACTCAACTGGTGACGGTGGGGTAGTGGAGTTTGCCATGTGGGCACACTAAAATAGCAATGTGATAGATTGTAAGCAGCCTTAAATCGATGGCTGACACATGATTGGCTAGGAGATACCTAGCTAATGGTGCGATGATGTACAACTGCAAGTCTTCCCGCTAGAACTATGCAGCACCAACATTTCTGACCAGTGGCCAGAGGATTCCTAAATATTTGTATATACTGTACATAAAAAGTTTAGCATTTTTTATGCTGTAAAAACATTGAAATTGTATGTTTCGGGTCAACCACAAGCAAAAAACAAAACAAAAACAAACAAAAAAAGTCTCTTGAGTTAGCACTGACTTAATGAACAAACAATAACAGAGGAAAAAAGGAGGGACACACATATACACACAAAAAGAGGCATTTACAGAACCTATCTTCATTTTAAAACACAGATGGCATCTGTAAACCTGTTTTGTAATGACTAGCAGCCCACTATTGCAGGATAATAATTTTATGTCTAGCCATAGAGTTGTGTTAAATCCTAAGCATACCGAATCTTTTTCTTGTGCAATATGTTTTGTAGAATCGATCACTTGAATCTCAAACTATTTTAAATTTGTGTTCTTAAAAGTTCTCTTCAAAGACTAATTCTACACAAGAAAAAAAACATGCTATTGTGAAACCTGCTATTGTGGAACATTAAGTGTGGTTGATCATTATATATAGAAGTCCATATTACACAATGACTCAGATGTCTTTAAAAGATGGTTGCATGCTCACAGTTTAGATAGTTTTAATTAGGCAGCAATGTTCTAATCTTATCCAGTCACAAATGCCTAAACCATTACAGCAGGTAAGTCCAAACATTTAATGCACTCAGCTCCACACTTCATTCCCTGCGGAACGCTTCCCCTGCTGCTAATGCTGCTAGAGAAATAGCTTTAAATGCATCATTAAACCTGCCACAGAATTAACTTGGACAGAACCTAATTATGTCACACACAAGCCCTGCAAGTTTAAGATTTGAGAAAAACCAATATTGCTGGCTAGAGAACGAAGTTGGTTAGTTTAGATACATAATTAGAGTCAATCAGCCATGTACCTGGCAGTCTGTGTTGCGATTAGCAAACAGAAAGAAAAGATTTTCCATACATTAGATGAGCAAAAGTATGTGCTATGTTTTATTGTTGAAACTTAACTGAAAAAAGAGCATGTGATAGCATTTAGCGACAAGTTCAGTGAATACATTGTCACCAAAATGCATGACTTAAAGGATATGAAGATATTTTTATAATACTAAACAGTCAATATATAGTTTTACTTCAGGAAGCTGCAATCTCTTTTTAATTATACTATATATTTAGATGCCTCACAGATGTTCAAAATGTCATCTTAATAACATATTTTCTCTGTGTTCACGTCACAGCAATCACTATAGCAATGCTCTATGTTTAATTCCCAACAATGCCAATAATACCTGTTTTGGTGATGTCAGAATACAATTACATGTCAAAGGAAACAGATTTTAGCATATTTTTATGCTTAATCCTTACATAAATATTTGCCAATTTATCCTGTCAAGGACTTGCGCCCCAGCCTCGATGCATCCTCATTCATTTTGGAAACAGATTGTTGAATCAAAATCTAACGGAATCGATTACCTACTGTTGTCTACTGAGCACAAATCCCCCCAATTTTTTTTTTTAGATATAAAACAGGATCCATTTTAGAAGTCATTTAGCTCTTTGCAACTCTCCTCTTTAACTGTCATGCCAATTCTACTCATTTTGATTTGAAATCAACTTGATCTGATGGCAAGCAAGGAAAAAAATACTGAGCAAATCTCATGCATGAGGCAGTAACTGTATTTCTGTCCCGTCATCCGAGTTTATGTCAACTGTAGCGCCTTGAGAGATTTCCGACTTTGTCTGTTCTGTGCCCTCTGTTTACTTGCACCAAGAGGGTGCATGATCAGAGGATGGAGGTGAAGATGACGTGAAGTCTCTCTGTCATTTCTATACAGTTTGCTCAAGTATACAGAGATTTTTGTCTGTCTGCCAATACATTACTCTGATCTAAACACAGACTCTTGGAGCCACACACAGACAGCAGATCATAGCACAGGGGCAGTCAATCCTTCAAATCAGTGCACATGAATCAAGTGTTCAGTCCAATGGTGGTTAGAAGACAAAGATGTCATAAGCAAAAAAATTCAGTAAAGAAAGAAATGCTTTTTTATAGATATTATGCACTTATGTTTAATTTAATGTTTAGACATTCTTTTTTTCATATATATTGCAGATAAAGTTGCAGGAAAAAACTTGAAGTCAAGAGTCAGCAAAACTGGAGTACAATGTATGACTAATTTATACAGAAATCCAGGCAACCGACCAGCCCAACATAGCAACATTTGCTTAACCAATGGCATGAATGTGGGACAGGACTCTCTGTTTAATCAAGCAGACAGGGAATTGTTTGGGAAATACTTAGTAGTTAAACCATTATTTTTGCAATTCCATTTGGTGGTGATAGTGGTGCAGAAATTACACACTTTAGCTTTAAGTACACAAGTGGTTTTCAACATTGTCATCAATTGTTGATTTAGTATTGATTAGAACTCATCCACCTCTATGTATTTTATTTATATGAAATAATCAAATATGGAAAATTACTTAAAGAAAAAAATATCCTAAATGTTCAAAGCAACATGATGCAACTTCTTTTGCATTTCTTTATTTAGTAAAAAACAAAACTGACATTTTAACATTGCTTGACAATTGTGTTTGACAAGTAAAGTAAACCTCTCTCACCAGCTCTGGCTGCAAATGCACGAATGTGACAAAGACAGTTTCTGAATGTATGAAATTTAAGTAAGATTGATTGCTGCAAGGTCATACAAAACCTAGTTGCCTTTTCACAAGAGGGTCCATACAAACGCATCCACATCAATGAGAGCAGAGAAAAACTCTCTCTGAAAAACTCAGTCCTGCTTCCTTTTTGTGTCTCCAAGGCCTGCAGAACCCTCCTGTAATCTATCATACAAATGAACACAACACAATATTTTCACACCTGTGCAATTTCCCAGAACCCACATGTCTCTGCACCAAACTCCATTCGGAAATGAATGAGACAGATTGCAAACATGATATGTCTAAATAGAAGCAAACTTGATTTAGCACTCTGAAATTATGGCAACACAAAAAAGAAAAAGAATAAAACAAATAGATCAGAAAAATTATGAAGGCATATTCAGGTTAGGCTTGTGTGGTATACAGGTACAACAAAGCACAATAGTACCACTCATTTAAAACAGTACAATATAAATATTTTGCGAATTTCAGAAACTGATGACAATGTTCTGATTTTTGGCACAGTTTGGAAGTTCAGGCATTGTTAAATCAATCAATCAATCAATGCAAAGATGCATGATTTATGAATGAAAATGCAATGCATTGATTACAAATGCAATAATTGATTATTATTACTATAATAATAGTGTATAGTAATGTTTTACAGAGGCTGTTTACATGTATCCTTTCAAAGAAATTGATTGATCCGGTTCACAAAACCCATCTGAATAATTTGTTCATGAAGACTGAGACGCTTCTCGATTTCAACTCACTAACTCTTAGTGGTTATATCTTACCTTAGGTAAAGATTATATGTGAAAAATTACTTACATTTTGGCCTGACCACAATTATGATTTTTTTTTGTCATTTTGGAGTCCCCATTAACGTTCATTAACAACATGAAAGAAACAACGTGGCCAGAATGTTCTTCAAAAATTAAGCTTTTGTGTTCAACTAACGAACTGGCCATGGAGATGGTGTTAGGATCCATGTGTAGGAAGTTTATTAAAAGAGACACAAGCAAACAATCCAACACAGCAGGCAGAGAGACATAGTCGTAAACCAGGCAGATAACTCCAATAAACCAAATAGACAGTCCAACCAGGCAAACAAAACAAAGGATAATAGAAAAGCAGTAAATTCAGAAAAAAGGCAACAGTCATAATATGAATCAATAAACAATGGCAATGGAAAACCGCACAGTAAGGCAGGGTAAACTGGCAATACTTCACACAGAACAATGGAACTGCATGGCTAGATATACATGTGGTAAACAGGAAATGAGCAGTAAAGAAATGGGTGAAGATCAGTATTCGTGAGAGGGCTCTCTCTGGTAGTTGGTAGGATGGGTAACAACCTCAGATGTTACATCAACAGAAGAGAGAAAGTCATATGGTTTTGAAATAACATGATTGTTAGTAAATAATTACTTCATATGACACAATGAATATGAATTCAGGGTTAAAATATTCCTTTAAACAAACTAAACCACTTGCTCATTTTTCTTTGCACTAAAAGTTAACAAATTAGAAAAAGGGTAGGCTATTTTTGTGGAGAGGGATTCATGCTGATAGACAGTTTCATTTGTGCAGAGCCTATAGGAGAGTGTTGAGTGCAGAGAAACATTGGTGTGATGCTCTCATTGTAACGTAGCTCTGCAAATCTAAAGCAGCATTCATTCTCTCCTTCATTTACATTGAAATGGGAATGGCATATTTTATTCCTGTTCCCGGTAAACTTACATTTATATATATATATATATATATATATATATATATATATATATTACACATTATAGTGAACAAGCTCCCTCTGTTCTACTGACTCCAATATAAATGATAGCAGTGATGATAATAAAATCCAAACAGTGATGGGAATGGTTGGGGGGAATGATCAGGGAGCTACACACACATTCCATATTTTGAAGATTAGCCAGTCGTGGTATAATATGTCACGGTGTATGTTGACGGGTCTGTAAATGTACTCCAACACCTCTGCACAATTAACTTGCTGAAGCATCACTTTCCTACACGCTTTCCCTCTAGAGCAGCAAAATTAGACAAGGGCTTTGAAATAAGCAAAAGGAAGGTATTGCTGGTGAAAATAAGATGTAAATCTAAGGAATCAGTTTTCTTTTAGCTAAAAAGTAGTATTCTGGAGGAGAAAGCAAAGTACATAAATTACTGCATTGCATAATGTATCATACTAAGAAGAAGATGAACGATTACCAATGTAGGAATTACACTCACTTCGAATGCAACAATTTCTAATGCCGTTTTTCACTCCAACATTTTTTATGAAATCCCTGCATGTAGGCAGAGACAAATCATATAGCTCAGTGAAATTGCTTACAGTAACATAAATGTCTTCCATCTTGCCTAAATTCAACAAAATTATCTCACAGGAGACAAATCACATGTGATCCAATGTCTTCACACCTATTGATAGTCACTGCTTATCATCATTACTCATTTGCGTAAAGTTACAATTTTCTAAATTGTGTTGCTTAGCAGGACATGCCCACATTGCATTGACAATGGATGTTGTGGCTCATACTGCTGCAAAGATATCACTATCTCTTGATACAGATATGCATACATCCCTGCTAAACATTATGCATAAAATATGCATCAAATGAGTAGAATGTCTGAATCCTCAGTATTAAAAATGCAATAGGTGAACAATACCCAGATGATGGACTGCATCTGCTGAGATTCTTCAGTGTACAAAGTGAAGTGGACACTTTACTATCCCATAAGGCCACATGAGCTGAGGAGCCATCAGATTAAATAAAAAATGGTGGAGAACTGTGAGCCACATTACTCTTTTCAAGTGTACAGTAAGCGATAGGTAACAAGCAAGTTCGTTATCGTGATCGTGGTTAAATGGCTCTTGTTTAACAACATCAAATAATATTGTTTTCATGATTGTTGTTAGCAGGGGTTTTCAAACATGTTTGATGCCAAGGACTCCCAAATATGATGATACCCTCCGCTGTGCATTGTGGCCGCATTACCAACTCGGTTGTGCCTTATTTTTCAATAATTCAGCGGTCTCTCGTCAATTATTCTTTACTTAACCTCATGATTTCTGAGCATAATGAAACAGTAATATTATATTTGGTAAATGTGTTAAATGCGTTTAACATGTTTACTCAATGCTGTTTCAAATTTGACAGCCCTAAGAAATATATTATGTAAATCTTTTTTATTTTTTTATTTATCACAGACACCCTATGAGCCTCTTGCAGCCCCCTTTAAACACCTCTGAACAGAACATCATCATCAGCAGTTGAAAAATAAGTTCAGAAAGAACAGAACATTAATTTGGAGACAGCCCAACTCTCACTAATAATTAGTAGCATGAATGCCCCCTTAACCAAGATTGCTCCCAGGATAGGACAGCTCGCATCTGACTGTGCTAATCAAAACATACATCACTCGAAAAGATGGGACCAAAAAATATTACCCAAGAAATCATTCCCTCTGTTTTCTATGATTTTGTATGATTTCCTCCCCCAACTCTCCTTCCAGGCCCCGTGGTGTTAATTATACCGGGTCTCTCTCCCTTCAAGCAAGTCGAGCAGTGGAAGTGCATTAATCTTGTTTCTCTACTCTAGTACAAAGCCGTGTTTGAAGAGTCTCCTTTGGTAAGCCCCAAAGGCAGGGTGATTCAGATGAGAACAAGGGGGGAAAGAGGGATAAAGAGGCAGAGATGAGAAGAGAAGAGAAGAGTGAAAAGGAGAAGGGGGTAGACAGGATAGAGTCACATATCTGTGTTCTCAAAAACCTGAGCATCTTGCAAAGCATGCAAATGAGTGCCGCCCATCCCTTGCTTCTGTAGCTGTGCTCTCTAATGAATTTTACAGGACAAAGCTCTGCTGACTGCAACAGCCATTAGCACTTAGCTGTGTTTATGTCAGATTTGGCTGACTGGGGTCTCACAGGACTTTTAAAGGTCAGCGTGTGTTGTGTCTCACATGGCTGTACAGATCAGAAAAAAAAACTACAGCTTAGAATTCTAATCAGATTTATTTTATATTAAAACTGGTTTGACAGCACTAAAATGCTCATCACATCTCGCAAAGTATTCCTGGATGTCAACTAACAATGTTCTGTTTGCAACTATCATTACCATATTAAGAGAGTTAGCTATTGAATCCCAATGGTTTATTAATCTGGAGAAACCCATTGACTTATACTGTTCTTCGATTATGTTAATTATAATTAGCAGCCCTAACCTTAAACCTACCCCTTACTTCTTGTGAACCTGTTACAAAGAGATAGCACAGATAAAGCAATATAGCACCATACAGCAGACCTGCTGCATGTTCGAGTCTCATTTTACAAGGAGGGTGTTTACACTGGTGGTACAGCAGCAAAAAAGGGCCTGTGAGAGGGTTGAAAATGTTCAAGAAAAACTAAATGATTACTATTTTTTGATGCAAAAGCCTTGTCTAACATTATGGAAGACCTCAGAAGGATAAAATAAAATTATAAAACATTTTTTTAGGATATGGTCCCTTTAACAAAACATGGTTTAAATAGAACTCAAGTGTACTAAGCACTCTTTCTTGAAGATCTGGTCAATCATTTTGGCAAGGTTAGTGTTAATTCAGTGTAATAGGCACTGAGGCCTTCACTTCACTGCCCTAACAAGCCTGAGGATCTGTGCTTGGATAAAAGGCACAATCAGATTTTACTGCAGCTTATTCAGCTATTAGAAAGCAACACAGATCCCCTGTGGAATGATGGGGAAAATATGTACTGGTTTTTATACTTGTTTATTTGAAGTAGACACACTTCTAAGATGCATCAAAGAGTATATGATTCACTTAGTCATAGATTCTTTCATGCACTTCCAATAGGCTTGACAGCAGAGAAAAACCGACAGGATTAAGCACAATTCACGCATGCTACTACAGGGAAATTTTCTATCTCTGAAAAGTGCCAATAATCAGTTTGCCTATGCAAAAATTTTAATGAATTGTCCGATTAGACAACACCATTGTGGTTATATGTTCTCACTGTTTACAATACATGCAATAATGTAAGCACACTTTCATTAGTTTGCTATATATTAGAAGTAAACAGTCAGACTCAATTCAGTCATCTTATATTAAAGGTGAAGTGTGTAATTTCTGTGTCACTAACAGCACAAAAGTGAAATGCAAAAAATATGACAACATTTTTAAACAAGTTTCAAACACTCCACCATCTGCCATTGGTCAGACCAAGATAGTTACACCCCAAACTACCACCATTCGTTGAGTCAATGTTTCTATGTCTGGCTAGTTGGGATGCTCAAACACTTTAAACTTTTTGAAAGAATCAAACAACAACAAGCTAACTTATTTCTAATATTTATGCTAAGTTGGGATAGGAGAAAGCATTTTAACACTGAAATTACAAATGCCAACTTTAAAGAGATTCAATCGCGATTAATCACATTTTAATCACATGACAAAAATTTACACTTCTTTTCCTGTCAAAATTTCATTTTTAGGAAAGAATATTTTTTTTTTTAACAATGCATTAATCACGATAAAGAAAATTAATACACTAAACTTTTTTAATTAATCTCATGCCTAAATACATTCATTCTGTCAGTTCTAAATATTTTTGTATAAATTGTGACAATACATGGGATATTTGTACTTTTAATAGTTTTTTCACACCACTGGACCTTTATTAACTGACCTACTGAAGGCAAAAAGATTATAAACAATGGTGAACAACTAAAAATAAATGGTGGCCAGTAACAGGACCAAAGACATACACTTTCCCTTATATGTTCATATAAGTTTAAACCTAAATTTTGAAGTTGATAAAGAAATCTAGGGACACAAAAATATGTACCAAAAAGTGAACAAGGTACTACTAGTTTTTTTTTTTTAGAAATGGTACCATGGTAGTACCGCATTTTCTAGACATGTTTGGTAGTACAATGGCATTCTTTGAAGTATTAAAATTCTAAAAATAAATAAAGTATTATTTGATGGAGTGCCATATTACAGTATAGCCTATGGTATTATCATCTGATATCTATACCATGGTACTATCACAGTACTTTTCTGTAAGGGTATCAACAGACCACTGTATGTGTAACGGGGTAAGACATAATTTTTTTAAAGCAGATACCCCCCCACAATTTCTTTTGTGGTTAAAAGGAATTCTAATAATAGAATTTAACATGTGAGTATATCGCCACGCCAGTAGGTGGCGCTTGAGAACTCCTGTGAACAGAAAAAGACTAGTGTCCCTGGATGTAGTCTCAGTATTAAACTGAAATGCTCAGAGAAAGACGTTAACTTTGTCCGTCTCTTTTATTGTTCATCATGTACATGGTGTTCCACTACCTGTGTGCCCTTGCTGCTGGCCCAGATTCCCCAAGGTCTGAGGCCGGTAACAACTGGGGGCTCGTCTGGGATCCGTCCATCCGTCCCACGGTGGTTAGTCATTGTACTGCTAACATCCTGCATGTACAGTGTCAGGGAAGACTGCTGTATCCAGTGCCATCCAGACAATGACAGCCACAGGTGATAGATCAAGATGACTACTGTAATGCCAAGTCGGACACTGATCATCCAGATCCAGAAGAAACTCACTGATTTGAGTTTTCGTCAGCTGCAGACCATTGCAAGGTCAATCAATGATGGCCAAGAGACTGACCATGTTGAAGATGTGAGTGAACCAGAACTGTATGACCTCATTTTAGAAAATGTTAAAAGCGATACAATAAGCTTAAAGCTATGAAAGATGAGAGCATAACACAACTCCTCCTCCTCCACCTCAACCTGCTCCAGGAAGTGTCGTCAGCCTCAGATGTCCGAACCACTGAACATGTGAATGTCACACCTGCTTTTACAGGAGAACCACCACCACACTTGTCCCACTTGGACAAAGACACTCATGCACTCCCACATGTAGGAGCAGGGACTTCCACATGCAGGAGCAGGGTCAACGCTAGCTACACCCAACTCCATCGGTGTTGCCTCGGTGGGTAGGGTGCACTCATCTGATTTTCCTGACCATGTTGTAAGATTGTCTGATGTTTCAGCTTTGTTACCACATAGAGAATTTAAACTATATGGGGGTCAAATCTCTGATTCAAGTTCTGATATCTCTTAAAACAGTCTGAGTAAACAGATTAAGGTTGGGTTGCAGGAAGGCTTTAGTGAGTCTGAAATCATCAGGACTGTTCTAAAAAATCAAAAAGCTTGGTACTTTCGGAGAAATGCTGAGTAATAAAGAAGATCTTATAGTAGATGATTTAAAAAGGTTTCTCTGATCACATTTCAGAGATAAGAAAGTAACTGAACTTTTTCAAGATCTGACTAATGCAACAAGATCGAGAAAGCCCACAGCAATTTTTGTACAGGGTTATGGGGCTAAAGCAATGGGTTCTTTTTGAATCCCAGCAACCAGGTGTAGACTTCAGTTATGATCAAAAGCTGGTTCAGGGAACAGTCTTACATACTATCTACCAGGGGTTGAATGAGAAATCCAGCCACTGACTGACAACTTTCTTTTAGAACAAATGACTAGGTCTACCACAGAGGAAGAGGGACGATTAAAGCGACTTGCTACCATATTTAAGACCAGACTGGTAAATGTGGGTTCAGCTCAACACGACCTAGGTGAACTAAATGACCGGACTAGTATCACCAGTGTTACCTCTGAGTTGCAGGCTAACCATGACACTATTATAGATCTGACAGCCCAAGTGTCCTTGTTATCGAAGCATCTAGCTTACCTGATGAGGATATGAAAACCACTGACACACAAACCCCCCTGTCACTCATCCCCAACTAATGACTCAGACAAAAGAGAAATGCCATTACTGTGTACAAAAGGGCCACTTAAGTTGTTTCCATTGTATCATTTGTGGACAGGCTGGGCATAAAGCTGTTGGTTGTCTTCAACGGATCTGTCGGAAAACAAGAAGAGGTTGCTGGGGATGGGCAATCAGTAAACTCAGACAGCGTGAGGCCCCAGGTAAAAAACGACGTACCAAAGCAGCCACCATCAAACTCACTGTGTCAGGTGAACCCAAATAAGAGTAGCTCAACTCATTGGCAAGCGATGCATGGTTTCTAGTTCGATCAACAGTGTACCCCTCCAGATGCTGTTGGATTCTGGTGCACAAGTGACATTGGCAGGAAAGGCCTGGATGGAGAAAGAACTTCCTAGTGTTAAAATCCAGCCACTTGTATTTCTCTTCACCAATCAGTCTCTGGAAATATCCAGTCAATGGCCCTGAGGTACCACTTGCTGGATGGGCAGAAATTGACCTACAGCTTTGTAGTCAGACTCAAGGACATGTATCGATACGGGTCCCCTTCTAATTAGTCACCACTGTAGCTGTCCCATTTTAGGTGGCAATGTAATAGCCGAGATTATCAAAGATAATGCTGATCAAAGTGAAAAAATGTATATCTCTATGCTATACTGAAATAAGCTCTAAGTGTCAGTGAACCCAATGTAGAAGCATTAATTGTGTCTCTCCAAAACATGACTTCCGCTGAGATACTGCCATTTAATGTTCGTATGGACAAGAAGGGCGTCATTATCCCCGCTGGACATATTTGGGAAGTCAAGTGCTGGATCCGAGGGTGGCCAGGAGGGGGAACAAGGTTGTTTCAACCGAAGGTGGAGAATGACTGCCCCGAGAGCATAAACCAGTTGAGATAAAGCCTGACTTTAGTAGATGTTCCTCAGGGATGTCAAAATGTGTTCAGATTGCTGTTCAGAATCCAACTAAGCATGATATCTAATTTCCACAAAGAACAGTTCTGGACACCCTCAAAGACAAAGCCGACCTTTACCCGGTTCAACAGCCCATTGCATGTCCTGGACCCAGGCACCAAGATATTGCCAAACTATGCTCAACTCAGTTGAATACGGATGAACGAACTAGCACAAGGAAGGTCAGAGACAAGCATGTCAAATGGCACCCTCCAGTTGACTTGGCACATTTGGAAGAAGATGAACAACAAATGGTCAGGGAGATGTTATTCGAACAATCGGATGTATTTGTGAGAATTGATGGAAATATTGGCTGCACCCCCGATTTACAACTCAAAATCCACTTAAAAGACGATACAACTGTTCAAAAGTCTTACAATGCATTTATGCATTTGGCAGATGCTTTTATCCAAAGCGACTTACAGTGCACTTATTACAGGGACAATTTTTCTGGAGCAACCTGGAGTTAAGTGTCTTGCTCAAGGACACAATAGTGGTGGACGTGAGGATCAAACCAGCAACCTGGAGTTAAGTGCCTTGCTCAAGGACACATTGGTGTTGGCTGTGGGGATTGAACCAGCAACCTTCTGATTACTCTTTATCTGCTTTAGCCGACTACACTACCACCACTACTACAATGCCCTTGTATAGGGAGGTCAAGGAATATGTTCAGAATCTTCTTGATCATGGTTGGATTAGAAAGTCAAAGACACCATATTCCTCTCCAGTGGTTTAGGTTAGGAAGAAAGACATAAGCCTTCGTCTTTGTGTGGTCTTCCGGGGACTAAACAGAAAGACTATCCCAGACCGCCATACATTTCCGTGCATTCAGGATCTGCTGGATAGTCAGGAAGCCTACTCATGGTTTTCCATACTGGATCAGGGTAGTGCGTACCACCAAGGTTTTGTTGAGGAGAGCTCTTGACACTTGACGGATTTTAGCACGCCCTGGGGATTATATGAGTGGATCCATCTTCCCTTTGACCTGACGAATACACCAGCAGCATTCCAAAGATGCATGGAAGGAGTATTGGGTGTCTAAGGGATGAATGTTGCTTCCCATACTTAAATGATGTGCTCTGTTTTTCAAAATAATTTCCAGATCATGTCAGGTACCTGAAGAGTGTTTGCCATTTATGGGAACATGGTGTAAAGTTACGGCCAAAGAAGTGCGAACTATTTAAACGTTAAGTGAAATAAGCGGGTTGCTTAGTTACCAGTGAAGGTGTCCGAATTGATACGAAAGCCCTGGAAGCTGTGTATCAACTTAAGGAGAGGGAGCCTAAGAATGTCAGAGAGGTCCGGGCCTTGCTAGGTTTCTTAGGTTATTATTTATTAGGTTTGTGGAGCGAGACATGGTCATGTGTCTGTCGCTGGGGAGAGAGGAAGCGGTAAGGGTCATCGCCTGCTGATTTAGTGATACATAACACCTGTGTCTCGTTACAGTGACGGCAGAGACGGGCTTGAAAAGTCGCAGAGAATGCCAGTGAAAAAGAGAGAGAATGACACAAGAAAGCAGAGATTGCCCCGTCCCAGTGAACCTCTTATCTGGCTGAAAAGCCTGAGTTTTGATTAATGTGGCTGGAAAGCCCGAATTTTATTTTTGAAGCCGAACTGTCATTAAAGTAAATTATAGTACCTGAACTGCTCCCTGCTCCTTCTTGCCCATATCTGTTACAAGGTTATTATCCTTTATCCAGGATTTTTCCAGAATTGTGAGACCACTTTTCAAGCTCCAGGAGAGTCCTGATGAATTTGTAGGAGGAAATATGTAAAAAATAGACATACTGAGAGGAACAGGAAAGATGGTCAGTTGCCATCCAAGAAACCAGTCCAGTGGACCCATGAGCTCTCGTGGCTCGCCTGGTCGACATGTTGACCAGCTCTCCCATTTTGGCTTACGCAGACATCAATTTGCCTTTTGTTCTCCACACGGAGGCATCTAATGAAGGCTTGAAAGTGGTGCTCTATCAGGAACAGGGAGGTAGGCTGCATGTCATTGCTTGTGGCTCTACACACACACACACACCAGCTGAGAAGAATTATTATCTCCATTCCAGCAAGCCTGAGTTTCTAGCCTTAAAGTGGCCCATCTGCGCTACATTTCGTGACTACCTCTACAAAGCATCCACCTTTACAGTGTTCACAGATAACAACCCTCTTACTTATGTCCTGAGCACAGCCAAGTTGAATGCAGTAGGACATCTCTGGGTGGGTAAGCTGGCTGAATTTAATTTCACCATCAAATATGGGCCAGGCAAGACCAACATTGATGCTGACACTTTGTCACATTTTCCGGTAGCATTTCAGGACAACATCAGAGAGTATTCTGAGACTTTACCTCCAGATGTGATATCTACCGTATGTCTGGGAGATAAAGCCAAAGACAAAGAGGAGGTACTTGGGCTGCAGCTCTCCAGCTGTGTTCCAGTGATGTAGATCTGCCATCTAACAATACACTTGTGTTTACTCCAGAAGACATTCAAGCTGCCCAGAAAGGAGATGCATCGATCAGCGAAGTGATGACATTGAAAAAGAGAGGATGGAACCCCAAAGAAAAAATACAAATGGGATTAACTACATGACGATTGATACATGAATGGAACAAATTGAAACTTGACAAGGGAATTCTGTACAGACAGACAAGACAACACAGAGAACTCGTTCTCCCTTACACGCTGAAGTATGTTGGACTAAAACACCTTCACGACTTCATGGGACATGTTGGGCCGATAAAGTCATCCATCTTGCGAGGCAAAGGTTCTAATTGCCTTTTATGCAGCTTGACATAGAAGACTATATGATCCGGCAGTGCCCCTGTATTAAACAAAAGTGACCTACTTTCCCTGAAAATCCACCAATGGGCTCAATCACAACCAGTGTTCTGTTTGAATTACTGTCTGTTGACAACCTGCATCTTGAACCAAGTAAAGGAGGCTACGAGTACATTTTAGTCCTGGTAGATCATTTTACCCACTTCGCACAGGCCTACCCAATGTGAAACAAATCTGGCAAAATGTGTGCAACCCCGGATCATTGCCAGTGTTTGAAAGAAAACAGTCATGTTTAGACAGTCCCAGCCTGAGCCACACGGTGATCTCCGATTTGCAGTACCAGAGTTTCACCCCATAAGTAACAGGACCTCATTAGAGGACATACACCAGGATAGACAACACCTCCAGGGGGGTATACCAGAACCAGTGCAAACACCTTTTAGTCTGTCAACGTCTGTAGAACCTCAGGAACTGCCAGATGACTGTATAGATGATGAAAGTCAGAAAGAGTCGGGAGTGGAAGCCTCCCACAGAGCTAGCAAGTGAAGCATTAGCTCCGCAGAGGTATGCGCGTACAACAAAGCCTAGTAATGTGTTCACATATAGACAGCTTGGACAACCCACATACCAACCGTGGGGACAAGGAATAAATGCAATGCATACATGTGTACTGTATCCTATTCCTACCTACCCTGCACAAACTGCTATCCGCCATTATCCTTCACTAGTTGTGTGGGCATATTATATTTAAGATATGACATAATGAACAGTGACAGACTCTTGATATTCAAATACGCAGTAGTAAGATAGCAAGACAGTTTTTTTCTTTTTCTTTTTTTTTGCTGCTTCTCTTTTTTTTTTGCTTTTTTTTTTACTTATGTTTGCCCTTCCATGAGCTTAGTTCCTGATGTCCGGAGACATCTAAACAAATGCAGGAAAGAGTGTTCCTTTTTGTGGTTAAAAGGAACTCTACTAATAGAACTTAACATATGAGTATATCGCTATGACAGTAGGTGGCACTTGAGCACTCATGTGAACAGAAAAGGACCTGTGTCCCTGGATGAAGTCTTAGTATTAAAATGAAAAACGAGTAAACTGGGAAAGACGTTAACTTTGTCTGTCTCTTTAATTGTTCATCAGGTACACTACCTGTGTGCCCTTGCTGCTGGCCCAGATTCCCTTAGGTCTGAGGCCGGTAACATGTTCTGAGTTTAACTTTTATTAAACTGAATAAATAAGTAAACACAGGTATATTTAGCACCACTAAATGGTTTACACCCAAGAAAATTATTACACATGAAAACTCCTGAATAAATCATGGCAACTAGGGTGTGTTCACATTTGAAGTTCGGTTCTCTTGGTCCTCTTGGTCCGGACCAAAAAAGAAAATGATACATTTAGTCCTGTTTTGCTTAGCGTTCACTCTGGCATTTTTAACACTGAACCTAAAGCTATAAAACAAAAGGCATCAGGAAAAAGTCACAACCTGATGGGACAGATATTATGATGTATATTTTGAGATGGAACTTGTCTAACGTTCAAAACAATGCTGGCTGCTGGGTGAAATGTGCTCGTTAGATTTATAAATGTATATATGGTGGTATTTTTACCAGCTGAAAACAAACAAAGAGCAAAAAAAATGTGTAAAGGAGTCAAAACAATGCCAGGAATTCTTCCACTGCACACACAAATGAAGATATGTTGCAAGGACAGCGTTTCGATGTAATGCTGTAATGGCAACATAGCTCCTATGATAAGAACCAGGTATACTTGAGGTCAGTTTTAGGCAACTGACTTCCTGTTTTTGGTCTGTTTAGACGTCTTTGGTCCATGTTGCGTACATAAATCAATAGAACCCTACAAGAGTTAGTTTGGAGGCGGACCGAGACCCACTATTCAGGTGGTCTCGGCCTGCTTGTTTGGTGCGCACCAAGGTTCGGATGGCAGTGTTCACACTTGTTCAAATGTAAATCACTAACAGAGCAATTGCACCAGAGTTCCTTTTAATCAAACCAAACATCCAAGTGTGAACAAACCCTTGACATTTAGGCTAATTTCCAATAGGGAATGATGAGAAGTGTAGTCCTTCACAGGAGAGCATATGTGTGCACTCATGTGATTGAAGCAATAGTTTAATGACAAGCAGGAGAAGCAAGGTCCCATCGGACCTGATGTGAGATGTGGAGGTTGTGTGTTGTGGTTGCATGCATGTGTGTCAGGGTTTAACAGACAGAGGGAATCTGCAGGGACACTGCGTGAGAAGATATTTAGTGTTGCTGACAGAGAGAGCCCGGGGCTCAGAGTTGTTGACCATTTCACAGGCAGTCTGACAGAATGATAAAAAAAAATAAAAAAAATATTCAGCCTTCCTTCTTTGTAAGTCTTGCAAAAGAGATTACAAGTAGGGCTGCCCCCGACCAAAGATTTTCCTAGTCGACTAGTATGAGTTAATTTAAACCATTAGTCGACTAGTCAAATGTGTACGATATTAATTTAATTACTTGAATATATTTTTATTTTTTGTAATTTTTTTTTTTTGGGGGGGGGGGGTACTAATAGAGAAATACTAAACCATAAAAATGAGCCTTAAAAATATACATTTTACAAGCACACATGAAGTGAGCTGCAGTTACACAGGCAAAAGCTGTAATGATCCTGAATGTGTCAGAAAAACCAGCAAGAGACCATCTGAACATGTTGTTAATTTATAGAGAGAACTGCACGTTAGGATTGTGCCAACAGATGATCTCGCAGATCGGCGATGTTCAGATTGAGCGCCAATAGCTGATGCCTTTGATGATGTCAAGACAATATTTAGCTCGTTTTCCCATGTATTAAATTACTATTACTATTATTATTATTATTATTATTATTATCAAATTATTTATTACCAAATATTACAAATAATTTGCCCCGCGGCGCACAGACACGCGCTTGAAGAAACACTATTATATTATTAAGAACAGATGACAGAAAAGCCGTCTATGCGTACATATGACGCGCTGATACGGAGGCGTGCAGTCTCATGGAACACGTGCATCTAAAAGGTTCTCACACTTTGTTTCTGTCTTCCGATTTTTTTGGTAAATTTTATAGCCTATACATCTGTGATTAAATCATAAAATAATACAAAAACACATTCACCTCGAAACAAGATTTATATTTGAGTGATTATTATCATCATCATTATTATTAATTTTATTATTTGTTTTTATGTCTTCATTTAAGTAATTTTCCACCATGATGTTAAGACGGTTCTTGCCTGATGGTAAATTGAAAGCTTTTAGGTTTTTCTTTTTTAAATAAATTAATAAAATTTTCAACGCAAAATCACTAAAGCAAGAATATTCACCGATCCCTCAGCCCAGGGGTTGCCTGTTATTTTATTTTTTTGTTTCATTTGAATTTTTTGTTAAAATCAATTATAATAAAGTTCTAAGTTTGAAATCAAGGAGTGCTTTATTGTGTAGGCTTAACCCTAAAACTGCTTAATGAAAATTACCCCATAGTACCACCTAGCGTCCAACCAGTGGTAATACCGGTGTTCGTCGTTTTTATGTGGAGTTTTTTCTGTGACCAACCAACCAATCAAAACTTGGTCGACCAAGACTCTTCTCATCACTAACCTTTGGTCGACTATGAGGGGGCAGCACTACTTACAAGTGAAATGAACGAAAACAAGTCCAGTTCACATTTCACCACAAATAAATAAATAAATACAATTTATAATAATAATAATAATAATAATAACTTTTTCATAAAGAAAATTAAGCCTTTTTTAAGACCATTAGGATTTTTGGAATTGTAGCATTATTTTCATGACAATTAAGCCCTTTTTCTACAAAATTCTCATTACCATAGGCCTATTGAGTCCAGATATTTCGCTTTGGAGTTTTTTTTGTCATTTTCATTATTCTAAATGAATATTCTCTTAATTGTAATACAATATTTTTTACTATATGATGATGTTGTTACTGTTGTACAAATTCCACTAAATAGTTTAAAATTAAATATATAATAGTTTTCACATTACAGTTATGATGACTTAATAGTCATGACAATATCACAATGCACAAAATCTTAATAGACCAAAAATTGTTTTAATGGTCTTTAAAACCTTAATGGTCTAAAGATGCTCTAAATGATTTTTAAGTAAAATATAGATTCTTATTACTTTCTTTTCATTTTGAAGTGAAATATGACCCAGTCTTGTTCTTGACAGGTTTCGTGAGATTCACACATACATAAACACAAACACGGCCTACATTTTTCTGTGAGCATGCAAGCTCAAACAAATACTCTCATACAAATAAGTCAAATAAGATTAAAAAAAAGAATTAGAAAAACACTAAAACACAATTTTTTTGTGAGTGGGGACCACAAAAGCAAACCTATAGTGAAATGTATTGGAAGGCAGAATGCCAAACTAACAGTGTATCATGTTTTTTTTTTATTTATTTTTTTATTGCGAGTAATCTATGGCATTTAATTGAACCCTAAGGCTGGTTACATAACCAGGCGAGGCGAGAGACCTTGGAGGAGGGCAACCTGTGTCATGAGATGAGTGGAGCTAAACTCCAGGCATGTTCATTAGTCGTCATCGATCTACTGCCTCCGTCCTCTTCTTTTTTCTCTCCCTTTGACCTCCTCTATCCATCCTTCTGTCCCACTTTTGGGGGCTTTATGTCAGAATGACCATTAATACTGCAAGAACAATAAAGCCAATAGCTACTAGTTTGTGCCTTAATCTTTTTGGTGCAATTCCATTTTCACCAGTAATATGAAAATAATAAGTGTCTTAAATATTGATCTGTTTCTCAACCACACCTATCATATCACTTCTGAAGATATGGATTTTGGAAACCACTGGAGTAATTTGGATTACTGTCATGCTGCCTTTGCCATGGATGCAGAGACAGGACCCCAATCCCGCAGAGTTAAAAAAGCAGAGATTTATTAAATAACAAAATAAAAGGAAAAAAGTCAACCAAAACCTCCAAAAGGGGGGAAACAAACATGAACTACCCCATGGGGAAAAATGTGTCAAGGCTGGGGCAGAGGGTAATGGAAACGGGCTGGACTGGAAAATTAGGCAAACACACAAAACCGACTGGACAGGGAACAGGACCGGCTGCAATACACACAAGACATACCATACTGGAAACAAGACAATCTGGCACTGGACAGCAAACAAGAGGAGACTAAGATAGGGAGATAAATCAACAGATTAACAAGACTGGGCAGGTGACTAATATACTAATATTGGGCATACAATTAGGTGGCGTATGACGTAAGACAGCGAGACATGTGGCAATACAGAAACAAAATA
Organism: Moxostoma hubbsi; assembly: GCA_032164185.1. NCBI lineage: Eukaryota > Metazoa > Chordata > Actinopteri > Cypriniformes > Catostomidae > Moxostoma > Moxostoma hubbsi. The sequence goes on from JAVLUX010000019.1 coordinate 12,586,177, forward strand.
AAGCCAAGTGCTCTCAAAACCCCCGAATGGAATGAGTGCACAACACAATGAGGCAATATACGCCCATTCCAACCGACAAACAAGACAAGAGAATGCATAGCAAAGGCAAACAAAACAATGCCACGCATTATCACACTAAACGAGACCTGAGCATACATTGCGAGGCAAACGCCACGCGATGCACATAACAGGCGACAAAAAAAAGACAGGACACCTGTACGAGAGTTCGGCCACACACACACCCAAAACCTTAGACTGAAGTGAGCAAACCTCATCACAACGTGAAGACAGCTCGTGACCCAGGCGCGCAATGTAAGCGTGACACAAGTTGCACCCTTGTTCACGAGAGACAAACTATTAACGCGAGTGCATGCTGCCAAGATGACATAAACATGATGCACCAATTACAATAACAGACAGACATGGAGCACGAGTATCTGGATCCCAACACAGACCGAAACTGAACCAGACAGGAAGTCAGGATCCAGACACTGTTCTCCCGACATGAAACAAGATGGACCAAAGAGCGCATGGCAGGGAATACAACCGAAATCGCACGTCTACACAAAGACAGACAACGAAACACAAGACAGACATGAGACAATAATGATATGGTCCTGTCAGACAAAAACACAGACTGACAGGACTGTGACAGCCTTTATAAGGTTTTCAGACCTTAAAAGTTCTGACCACATTCACTTGCATTGTATGGACCTACAGAGCTGAGCAGAGTTTGTATTCAACAAAAAAAAAGAAAGTCATACACATCTGGGATGGCATAAAGGTGAGTAAATGATGAGAGAATTTACATTTTTAGGTGAACTATACCTTTAAGAAAGTAAATAGGGTAAATGTTGATTTCATGTTGTCTTTTAAGCCATTTAAACTATTGTTATTTAGCTTGACACACAAAATTCTCTCTCCCCCATCGGGCCAAATGGTTCAGTGCACGGTGAGAAATGGTTCAAGTAGCATTTTCACGCAAACATGGTCCGGTACTGTGCGATAACATACTGTTCCAACCTAGATTTTTCAGCACGGTTAGATAACTGTTCACTGTTCTTCTTTAGTAATGAGGTAACACACAATTGGTCACTTGCTCAATCCATTCTAATCCTGATTTCACCGAAAATGTACAAACAAGCTGGAATGGTATGTTAAGGCATGGTTCCGTGATGAGAACCGTTCAGCCCATTGGTGGAAAAGCGGTTATAGTTAACTGTGTTACCTAAGGGGAACAGGCTTGACATTAACAGCAAGCAACTCTGATTGGTAAAGCATGAACTGATGATTCAGTGACTTGGGTTCCTTCTCATATTTTGTTTGCCCCATGCAGCTATAAGCAATATATCAATAACACAATTTTGAATTGCCTTTTTTTCTGTGCAAGCACAAGGGTATTCCAAGCATTGATCTTAAAGTCCTTGTTGACCCCCAATTAGTTTCAGTTTACATTAAGAATTCATTAGATTAGGCATCGTATAGGTCTAGTATAGTCCCTGACCGGCCCTACTTCCTTATTACACAACTCACGTCTCTGTACATTCTCTTCCAGTATATCATACCACTGATAGAAAGAACTCATAGAAATGCTTTCTCTTTCACTGCTACCATCACTGCCTCGGCTCTCAACATTTCTACATGTGTGGCCCTATGGACAGTCTGCCAGGATGAGAGATATTTTTAAAGTGACAGCAAATGATAAGGGAAATACTGTATATAGGATGGGAATTAAATCAATATTTTAGTGCAGTATTAAGGTGTGTGTGGGCATGCCATTATCTGCCACTAATTGACCCTATCGACTCTATATGTTGAAAGGAAACACTATGACAGCCATTAAATTTCATACAGAGTCTTGAACCACTGGGATAACAAATACTTTCCCATAGTGACTATTTGCACAAGGTGTAAACAGCAAATGACACACAGAGCAGCTATTTGCACTCTAATAGTCTGGTGGAAAAACAGTAATTGATGGCATGGGGTGTAACAATGGTGTGGATGTGATTTTTTTAAGTGTGGAAGACCCGGGTTCTAATTCACATTTTGGCCACTTTTTCTCAACCTGTTTCTTGTCTCCACTCTTAATATTTCCTTCAATACTAACTATAACAATAAATACAAATTAATATGAAGGTTGATTTCCCCACAGTGATTTGTTCACGAGGGAGTTGAGAGAAAGGTTTGACTGGGTTAAATTAACAATGGTTTTACTATAGTAATTTTGTAATAACCATGTTATTTGTCAGAAGCCATAGTTTTAATGCAATTCACCATGGTGAATCTGCAGTTATATGGTGTACAAAATACTATGGTGATCTCATAGTTACTGTAGTAAAACCATGGTTAATTTATGTAAGGGAAGGTTAGGGTCAGGGTTTAGTTTAGGGTGTCTGTGGGACTCTAAATAAACACAATAAACATGCTCTATTGATGCCCCTATGCTGTATGTTAGTATTTCATTAGGGAAGCAAATAGCAACTATCACTACTTAGTGCAAATAGACACATTTTCTGCACAGTAAGAAAGAATAGAAAGTGAAAAGAATACTATTAAGAGGTTTTTGGTGTCTATATTTTTTTAAGACACACAAGCAAGCATGTATTTTAAAGGTGTCATTAATTTCTGAATAATAATAATAATAATAGTTGTGTATGCTTATTCTGAAGAATAGGTGTGCACCATCATCTTAAAATTGACTACAAAAATGGCCTAGATTAAGTCCTAATGCCTATAGTTTTCATATTGGCTGGGTTTGGCATGGATGTTCTGATTTGATCAAAGGTGATACTTGGCCTGAAAAGTTTGATAAACACTGTTTTAGATAATTAGATGGGATGTAATGGTCCCTTAGAAGGCAGTTGATGGCAAAGGCATTCTAAGTTTCCAACAAAATTGCCCAAATAGAAATACTGCCTGTCAAATCATTGACTGTCTGGGCAACAAGGCAACTCCTTTCGGTTTTGGACACAACCAATGTTTCGAGACTCAGGGAATACAATTAATGCATATGACAAACAGACATTAATGAAAAACAGTTACTCTTGCTTTTACTTGAGTACTGCAGCTATTAGAATAATATGACCTTATAATACAGAAAAGAAAAATTCATGCATTTTACAAAACTGCTGTGAAAGTACATGAGGAAATTAATGTGTGTGTGAACTGTACATATATTACGCTACATCCAGAATAAAATATATTGCAGTAAGACAGCATTAATCAATTTAAAATATCAATATTTGAATAGCACAGAGGATTATAGTGCAAAAACATCAGTATAATTACATGCACTGACTTTTATTATATAAGATATGCTACATGCTGCATTAAATTAAACAGTCAATGCAGTCATGCAATGTTAAGAAAAAAATTACCATTCGTGACTGAGCTGAGGAGCTTAAAGGTAAAGTTCCCCCAAAATGAAAATTCTGTCAGTCACTCTCATGTCATTCCAAACCTGTATGGCTTTCTTTCTTCTGTGGAACACAAAAGGAGATGTTGGGCAGAATGTTAGGGATAACAACCTAAGTCACCCTTCATTTTCATTGCATGGGAAAGGGCATCATCAAACATTCTTCAAAATGCGTCCTCTTATTTTCCATTCAAGTCTGAAATGGCATGAGGGTGTGTAAATAATAAGATCATGTTTTGTTCTTGGGTGAACTATCCTTTTAAATGTGTCTATTCTGGAAACCTCACTGAAGGTCAGGATGCAAACTGAGTAAAAAACTTTTAGTGGAATTTAATATATGCCCATCAAAGCCACAAATATAAAACTTGTGGCTATCAGCATGAGTGTAAATGACTTTAGATTAAAAAAGAGGGCTTGAGGAAATTCTTAGGCCAATGCATTACTTGTCTTGAAAATTGCAAGGCTATTTCAGTAAAGGGTCTAAAAAACACTTTGTGTGGGACTGCAATTACAGCTCTCTTTTTCCTCCTCATCCTCTCTATCTTCCTTCTTCCAATCATCATCTGTTTTCTCAACTGCTAGAGGGAGCTGGTTGTTTTTTTATATTAGACTTTGATGTATTTCTTAGACTCCCAGTGCTTGGCAATAAAGATCTCTCTCTCTCACTCTCACTGTTGGAGTGCATGCTGGGAGCAAGTGGGTGGAGCATTGCAAGTGTTGTGGCCACTCTGCAAGAGATGAGTATGCTGTTTTTTTCCCCTACCTTTTAATTTTGCTTTAAAGGTGAACAGTGTGTAATTTCTACACCACTAGCATTACAAACGACAAAAATAATGAAAACATGTTTTTCAAACACTCCCCCCATCTGTCATTGTTCGGAAACAAAACTGATTGTCCCGCTCTATTGGTTGGCCATTGGTTGAGCCAATATAGCGGTGTAGGGCTTGTTTAAAATTTTTGGGGGAATCAAGATAAGAATGGCTTACATTTAGAGAGTTTTCCAAAAGCAATTTTGCGCCCTTGATGGGCACTTCGGGAAGGGAACCCACGGGAAGGGTCATTCCAAACAAAAGTAATAAAGTAAATTTATTTATTTCCTTTATTTCTGTTGTGATATGTGAAAGAAAGACTAGCCACTTTTCAAAATGTCGATGAATGCCCAATGGAAGTCCCACCCTACTTTTTTCCATATTGAATATCCTTTTCACTCTGAAATACATCAGATTACAGAACTAAGCACAGCTAAATATCTTCTTCATAACATTATTAACAAGAACATCAACAACACCCACACTTTATATATCTAACCCCACAACTTAGGTTCCCAATGAACTACTCTCTGAGAGCAGAAGCAATGAGGTTTTTCATTGGCAAAATCAATAATATTAGAATAGATATCAGCACGTCCTCATGCCTCCATCGGCAAAGAACATATAATTTGTATAAAATAGATCCACAGCTCTCAGAAGAACAGCAGAGAAAGATGATGTTATAATACTAAGGTCCTCCTCAGGCCTTTTACCCTAGTTGATGATGCAATTTCTATGAATAGCCCAGTGCAAACAAACAGAGTTTGAAACTTAGGAGTGGACTTTACCTTGGGCGTACTGGACATTACCCCCAATGTTTCCTACAGAATTCTGCTCTTGCAGCTGGGTATATTATATTATATTATATTATATTATATTATATTATATTATGTATCAGTAAGTGGAGAAAAATCATGTCCTGAGGGTACCTGAGCAGTTTGGAGACTGTAATTCAAAGGAAAATTGTCTGTTTAGCATGGTTATCATGCTACATTCTATGAGAACTTAGCATGCTAATCAGTTATCATGCTAAATGAAAGTTATTATTCATTTTAAGGCTATTTGTTCACAGTGCTATAAGTAGGCAACATTAGCTTAGCACGTTAAGTGTTTGTTTGTTTAGTAACTTCTTTTCTAAATTTTCTATAATTTATTGATTGGAATTTGAAGGCAATTGTCGAGAGTCCATTCATTGCATTACGTTTTAAAACAGTATATTGAACACACGATGACCTTTTGTGGGAATGTTGCTACAATATATGGGGTAAGTTGTCACAATTAAACCTGCCATTTACCAGCTTACAAAACCTAAACAGTTAAACAATTCTAAAAACAACAAAAATGTAAAAGGTAGTGTATGATAATATTGGAATTTTACTTTGAAGGATTAAATTCACAAAAATAAATGACAAAAAGTTTCAAGGTTTTAAACTAGGATTCAAACTGACATACAAAACCAATGCTAGAGACAACACACTCTCGTGTAATTGGACTTTTGACACAATACCTTATAGATACTGAAATATATGCCTCGTGATAACTTCCCAGTGTGGCAAGCAGCCCTGGTCTCCCCTGTCTAGCTATGATAAAGTCTCCATAAAGATGATTATATTCATGCAATATTCCTCATCTCAGCCAGTCTGGTTACTTTAGATATAATCGACATGTCTACTTAATTTCCTTTTGATCTAAATGATGTTTGTTGTCAGAACATAAGCCAGTCTGGATGGCATATTGGCATGGCCTCCGATTAAAAACACAGTGCCAATTTCTCACATAAGTGACAAATTCGCTCATTCTTTACTTTGTAATTAAGACGTGAGTGTGGCAGTTAAAAATAGTGTGACTCGATGGCAGTGTGTCAGTCTGCCTCCTACGTGTCTAGGAAAACGATATATGGTGTTTAATTTCCTCGCCTTAGCAATGAGCAGTCACCCTATCTCGCCCTCACTTTCAAATAGATTTTTCTTGCTACCTCATCCTATACATTCGCACCTGTTTCTTGCTTTTTAATGATTCAAAGGGCTGGTGATTAGAAGTAATCAGGCTTAGCATGGTAGGGCAGAATAGCAGTCCACCAGGCCACTTTAATGACTTGACACTGAAATGAATTTGTCATGGCAACAATTGACCTAGTGAATGTTCTGATCCAGAATGTCAAGACTTCAGGAACTTTTCAACGTCCTTCAAGGAATAAAGATATAGAAACCTTATTAAAATGTCAATCACCACAGACCTCACTGCTCGAATACACTTGTCTTAAGAGTAGAAGGCACAACAACCTCTGGGAAGACCAATCAGATAGTAAAAGGGCATCTGACGGTTATGTGTGCATGGAATTTCTTTGTCAACATTTATCAACACTCTTTATCAAATTTATATGAATGTATAAGGGGAAATGCACATCTTAACCATTATTAGTTCATTTCAAATAGTCCTGTGGTGTAACAAATTATTTTTAAAGGGGTCATGAGAAATGTTTTTTTGTATAATTTCATTATCTTCCCTAAGGTCCACTTACAATGGTAGTGTATATATATATATATATATATATATATATATATATATTGCACAAAATGTTCTAATTATTTAGTCATATATCATCATTTTTCAACCTGTCTCTGGCCCTCTGTCTGAAAAGCTCAGTTTTAAGATGTCGGGCCCTTTAAGACTTCAATGTAAATGCCCACTGTGATTGGCTAACATCATGCATCCCTTCCAAAAGAGCCATATTTGAACACTATCTGAAGCAAATCAATAAACTCCACAAGACGACAACATTTATAAAAAAACTAAATCAAGATTAACATATAACCCACATTCAACACAATTCATCTGAATATATGTAACTGTTCACTCAAGCAGCAAGATAAACTATCAAACAGTCATGGCATATGAAATATTCTTGAATTAAATTGTTAACTTATGTATTTCCAATCCAACAGACTTTTAACTGCCCCTTCCTTCAATAACAGTTTCTGTGACTGGTTCACAAGCAATCATGTTCATAATATGAACTGAAAACATAAAATCCTAGCTGAGATGTTCTGAATACACAAACGTAAACAGTCCATGGTGATGGCATTGGCCTTCTTCAAACAGTTTCAACAGGACAAAGCAGAGACGCTGGTCTTCAAATATCACATCTTCCATGTTTGTTTACACACAGTCAGTGGCAGCAGGAGAATGACACGTGTTTTTGAAATTTGTGTTTGTACCGCTCGTAAAACGTGTTGCACATCGCTGAAAATGCATCAGTACAATAAAATATGTCCAACGTGTGCATGTTTACATAAGACCAACAAATAAAAATAGCACAGATGTGTGCAAAAACGGTCCAGGACGCCTTCAAAACAGCACAACAGCAAGAAGCCAGCTGAATGAAACACAATTGGGGTCTCATTTTAGAGTCTTTAAAAGCGCCGCGGCTATATGATAATGGTCAACATAACGGTCAGACGTGCACATGTATGTAGAAAAATATTTAAATTCAGACAGTCACATGGAGATTGTGGAGGCGAGGGCATGTCTGGGGAGAGAGGAAGCGGTAAAGTTTTTCAACTGAGATGAATTGCTGGTAATTGCTGTTTCTTTATTTGCAGTGAGAGAGTGCCCAGCTGAAGCTACGAGTGTGTTGGCAGCTGCCAGTTCCAATAGTTATATCATTGGAGTGTTGATCTGAAGCTATATCACTACGTAGTCAAGCGAACATGTTTTTGTGTGTGAATAAATTTACCTTTGATTTGGATTTGCCATCTCCCACTTCCTCATTCCTCAAACCTGTTACACTGGTGCTGAAACCCCGGATTAGAGGAAGAAGGGTATGCTGTCATGGAGTTGTCACCATTGGAGGAAGTCTTCTGGTCCCTTGCCAGCATCCATCAGGGCCAACACCAGGCCGCCAGGGAGCTTTGGAGAGAGCAACAACAGCACTTTGAGGTGTTCCTTCAGGCCCAGGAGGAGGACCGGCAGGTGCTGAAGAGCTAAGAATCCCAGGACAGGATGGCCTCGATGCCCCTGGCAGCAGCGCACCCCCACGTGTTGCTCACCAAGATGGGGCCTCAAGTTGATCCGGAGGCCTACATTGAGCTCTTTGAGCACACCGTTGAAGCTCTAACGTGACCACCGGAGCAGTGGGTGGTCCATCTTCTGCCGCTGCTGACCGGAGAAGCTCAGATTAAAGCACAAAATCTTCTGTTCACCAACCTCCTGGACTACTCAGTGCTGAAGAAGTCCATCTTGAAACGGGCCAGCCGCAACCCAGAAGAACACTGCCAGCATTTCCACTTCTTAATACTGAGCGAGGCCAGCCACCAGTTTATCTTTACCCAGCAGCTCCGTGATGCCTGCCGACAGTGGGTGCTGGCCAAGGAGGACAGTGACGCTGAGGATGTCGTCAACCTGGTGGTGCTGGAGCAGTTCATCTCCCAGTAGCCAAAAGGGACGGCCAAGTAGGCTCAATGCCACCAGATGATGTCGCTGAATGAAGCGATCCAGCTGGCAGAAGACCATCTGGCAGCGTATCCAGGGTTCGGCACATCCCACACCCTTCCACCCATTAATGTCTCCTCCCCTGTTCTCTCTCCCCCCTCCTTCCTACTGTCCTGTTCCATTTCCCTGGAAATGGGGGAACATTCCCCCATGACCGGCTCCCGGCATTCTCTGCTTTCACAACCCTGACCCAGGTAAAGGAGTCCTGCTACAAGTGTGGGCGTGAGGCTTGGGCCGGTCTGCTGGAGTTGCGGGGAGCCATGTCATGTTTGAAAGCAGTGCCCAGTAATGGAGGTTGGGGCCTTGATTCGGATCCCCGACACTCTACAGACCATCCCAGAGTGAGCAGGGATGTACCAAATACCAATGAGTATTAAGTGGGATACATACCAAGCCTTGGTGGATTCAGCAATCCATTCATCAATGCTTGGTTCAAAATGGGGCATTGGAGGCAAATAATTGAGTGAAGGTGAGATGTGTGCAAAGGGACATTCATTATTATATTATAGTGACCGTCACGGTAATATTATGGGGACAAAAGCATAATACTGAGGTGGTGGTTAGTACTTGCCTCACCCATCTGCTAATTTTGGGAACTAATTGACTGTTTTTTTTTTTTATCATTATTGAAGGGGTTGTGTGTGAATGGGTCCTGTGAGAAAGTAAATTGGTGTGAGATGTCTGAAGCACTGGATGGGGAGGCGTGGCCTGGGCCATCTGCGGCTGCTCCACGTCAGGCCGATGCTGGGGAAGGGGAGGGGTCATCCTCCCCCACCCTTAGGGAATTCCCGGTAAAAGTTTTCCTGCTAGAGCAGTTAAGAGATGAAAACCTAAAGCATGTGTTTGACCAAGTGTAAGTGATTGATGGTCAATTTCTCTAGCCGGGCGTCGCACTCACATATCCATATTTTTCAATAATAAAAGATCAGTTGTACAGAGTGACGCATGACACTCGGACAAATTAAAATACAACCCAGTTGTTGATACCAAAGAGCCATCGGGAAATGTTATTCCAGGTGCCTCATCATAACCCGATGGCAGGTCACTTGGGACAGGGGAAAACACTAAGCCATTCACGGGGATGTTCGCCGGTGGTGTGCGGCATGCCATGAATGTCAGCCGGAGAATCAGCCAGCCACTCCAAAAGCGCCATTGCACCCCCTTTCATTGATCCAGGTTCCTTTCGAACAAATTGGCATGGACATTGTCGGGCCATTAAAATGGACAGCACATGAGCACATTTTGCAATAGTCCTGGTGGATTATGCAACACGATATCCGGAAGCAGTGCCACTGTGCAACATCTCAGGATGTAGTGTCATGGAGGCACTCTTCAAAAGTATCTCCCGTGTGCGGATTCCAAAAGAGATCCCCATTGTTCAGGGCACAGCTTTGATGTCACGAACACAATGTAAGCTGCACAAATTATTGGGTATTAAATCGATTCGGACAAGCGTGAACCATCCACAAATGGATGGCTTGGTCGAAAGATTTAATAAGACTTTGATTTTAATAAGAATATGATTCGTAAGTTTGTGCATGAAGATACGTGGAACTAGGATAAGTGGCTCGAACCCCTGTTATTTGCAGAGTGAGCGTTCCGACAAGCCTCCACTGGGATTTCCCTGTTTTAATTGTTATATGGGCATAAGCCCTGTTGATTGTTAGACATCATGAAGGGAAATTGGGAGGAGGGACAATCACAGAGCAAAAATTACATTAAATACGTTCATGACCTGACAGCAAAACTCCACACACTGGGGCAACTATCATAAATTTGCTACAGGCCCAAGAACGTCAGTCCCGGCTGTATAACAAGGGAGCTCGGCTACAGGAGTTTGCACTGGGAGATACAGTACTTTTATTGCTGCCCACATTGAGCTTGAAATTACTTGCAAATTGGCAACAGCCCTTTGAGGTCACATAGCAAGTTGGGGAAGTTGACTATGAGGTAGTGTGTACAAATAGTGGCTGGGCACATCAGATTTACAACCTTAATTTACTAAAACAATGGAGATAGGCAGTCCCTGTATCCTTGGCAATGGTAGTTCCAGGGGAAGGAGGAGCTCGGACCAGAGGTGAATCTAAAAGCCAATCAGTTCACCCCAGACCCTTGTGGAGATCACCTCTCTTTGTCACAATGTATGGAGATTGCCAGGTTGCAAAATAATTTCTCATCACTCTCCGGCTGCACTAATCTCATAAAACACCACATTGAGACAATCCCAGGGGAAGTGGTACATAGTTGTCCATACTGCTTTCGCAAACACAAGAAACAGGTAGTACGGGAAGAATTAAAGGCCATGCTCGATATGGGGGTAATAGAAGAATCCCACAGTGATTGGGCCAGCCCGGTGGTTCTGGTACTTAAGAGTGTTGGCTTGGTCCAGCTCTGTGTGGAATATAGGAAGGTTATTGCAGTGTCGAGATTTGATGCTTATCCAATGCCTCATGTTGACGAACTGCTTGATTTTATTCAACATTGGTTTTAACAAAGGGATATTGGTAGATCCCCTTAATGCTGATGTCCTGTGAAAAAAACGCCTTCTCCAGACTGTTTGGTTTACACCAATTTATGACCCTTCCATTCGGTTTGTTTGGGGCAGCAGCTACATTTAGGCATCTTATGGACAGGCCTATTACCTGAAATCATTATTTATATTAATGACTGGCAGATGCACATGCAGCATTTGGGGGCCGTTCTGAGGTCGCTGAGACAAGCATGGCTCACAGCAATCCCGAAGAAGCAAGCAATTAGGCTTGTGGAGGTACAGTATCTGGGGTTCCACTTGGGTGATGGTCAGGTGTGGCACCAAATTGATAAAACCGTAGCGATTGCGACCTGCCTGAGACCTAAGTCCAAAAAGGAGGTGCAACAGTTACTGGGGCTGGCTGGCTATTATAGAAGGTTTGTGAAAAATGATTCAGACATCACCAGTCCACTGACTGATCTCACAAAAAAAGGGAGCTCCAGACCCAGTTAAGAGGACAGAGCCGTGCCAACAAGCATTCACGCAGGTAAAAGCTGCACTTTGTGGCAGTTTGCTTCTGCATTTCCCTGGCTTCTCTCACCCTTTTGTTTAGCAGACGGAAGCATCAGACAGGGGTCTGGGTGCAGTACTGTCCCAAGTGGTAGGAGGGAGATGCACCCAATGCTGTACATTGTTTGGAAGCTCTCTATGAGAGAGACAAATTACAGCACCATAGAGAAGTGCCTGGCCATCAAGTGGGTGGTCCTCACTCTCTTTTACTATTTGTTGCGACAAAGTTTCACCATCTGTTCAGACAATGTCCCACTCTGGACATTTCCCTCAGCCTGAGTTGGGCGGTGGGGGTATATGGAGGTGAGGGCATGGTGGGGCTTTTGCCTGAGGAGAGAGAAAAGCGGTATGCGTTTTCACCTGAGATTAATTGCTGGTAATTGCTGTTTCTTTGTTCGCAGTGAGTGTTGGGGGGAATAAAAGGGGCCAGAACTCAGAATGAGATCCCAGCTGATGTTGGCAGCTGCCAGACCCCCTAGTTATATTGTTTGAGTGTTGATCTGAAGCTTTACCATTACGTAGTCAAGCGAAAGTGTGTGTGAATAAATTTACCTTTGAATTGAATTCGCTGTCTCCCGCTTCCTCATTTCTTAAACCTGTTGCAGAGATGTCCTGTGTAAGTCCACTTTGAATGAAATTACCATGACAGGCCCATCTCTCATCTTCATCTGTGTGACTGACTCTGAGCACCAGTGGCCTGGGCCAAGGGTGCAATGACGGAAAAATAGGTGTTGCATATGCAGATGTATTTGGTCCCTGTGACGTCACAAGTTCCACGAATTTCAAACGAGCTGTTTTTGCAACTTGGTTTAATTAAATGCTCTTTTTCTATTCAGGAGGAGGTTTTCAGTTCTGAAACTTACAGTATGTTTTTATAGTACAATGACCTCTTATATGTCAACAGATCAAGGAAAGTTTGAGCCCTCATATCATGACCCCTTTAAAACACAAACATTCCATTTAGTTTATTTTAACAAAAGTGGTTATAAAAACAAAAACATTATAATGGTAACATGTTACAAAAAAGTTATAATCATTAACATTAGAAAATGCTTTAGAGATCAACTTTTAATGTTACATTTGTTCCAGAATGTTAAAATAAACAATGACCAAGATTAATAAGTGCTGTAAAAGTTATGTTCATTGTTAGTTTGTTAACTAATGTTAACAAATACAAATTTATTGTACAGTGCGGCCATAAAAATTATAACAGAATTAGCTAAATGCTGTTTAAGATGCAACTAACCAAAAGAATTTCATGCCAGCCATAAATAGGACATGCATATATTCCTGTGGAAAATATTATATTCAGAGCTACTGCAAATAACAAACAGACTTACCTTTGGTCTCCATCCAGCTTTAGCTCTTTAGAGGTGTTGCAGCTGAAACAAAGAGAGAACAAAACAGTTTTCTTTAAGGATGTGGGTAAAGAGGTAAACAACTCAAGGCCAGTAAAAAACAGTATTGCAGTATTGAGTTTGGCTGGGCTAGTAACAACCATCTCAGGCTCATACTCCCTGGAGAGCTAACTGCAGTCTATACACACAACATCATTACAACCTGCCCAACACTCATACAGAAGACCTGCTTTTTCTCTTTTCTTTCTCCCCCAGATTTTTAGTGGTGCCAAATTATGTGACAATTAACTGTAAGCAAGCAGCACAAATACATGCAAACAAAACATCACATGGGGATACTGAGCTGGTCTTCAGGGAGAGTCAGTTGTATGGAGCTTTCTGGGGTGATCAGTTTCCAAGGGCTGCAATATCATGCCATACAGACACAGGCATATTGCATGAAGAATGAAGAATTCAATAATGATGTCATTAGAAAGAAAGAAAATACGAATGACAGAGGGAGAGGGGACAGAGCAAGAATTTGTAACTTTGGAAAAAATATCAACATGCCATTTGAGGTGTTATTCATGTCCATAGCACAAACGGTGCAGGTCAATTTGCAGTATGTGCAAAAGCTTTTATACTTTTGTTTTGGCTTTGGGTTTGGGCTTATTCAAATTCCAAAACACAAGTATGAGCAAAAGTAACAGTGATGCTTGCTTTGGTAAACACCACTAATAAATCAACATGACCAACTGATATATGACACATGCTTTTAAAAACAACTCCCACCACAAGCATTCTATTACATTCACTCTGAGCAACACACAATACATTCCATACCTTACACAACATATAGCAGAAAAAAATCATAACAAATCCATTACCATCTATTTATTAGCACTTGAATTTTACATCACTGCATGATGCTAATCATGCAAATTGACTATATGGACTGTGCCATGAATAAAGAGAGCTTATCTACACCGATCAGCCACAACATTAAAACCACCTGTCTAATATTGTGTAAGTCCCCCTCGTACCACCAAATCAGCATCAACCCGCAGCTCAGAATAGAATTCTGGGCTTCTATTCTTCTCACCACAATTGTACAGAGCGTTTATCTGTGTTACCGTAGACTTTGTCAGTACAAACGACTCTGGCCATTCTCTGTTAACCTCTCTCATCAACAAGGCATTTCCGTCCACAGAACTGCCACTCACTGGATGTTTTTTGTTTTAGGGACCATTCTGAGTAAATTCTAGAGGCTGTTAAATTTGAAAATCCCAGGAGATCAGCAGTTACAGAAATATTCAAACCAGCAGTCAGGCACAATCAATCATGCCATGATCCAAATCACGAAGATAAAGTTTTTCCACCTTCTGATGGTTGATGTGAATATCAACTGAAGCTCCTGACCTGTATCTCCATGATTTTATGCACTGCACTGCTGCCACACAATTGGCTGATTAGAAAATCGCATGGATGATTGTTGGTGCCAGATGAGCTGGTTTCGAATTTCTAATGCTGTGGCTGATTGGTGTATGTTAAGTTCCACCTTGTTGAAAAAATTATATGTATTAGAATACAAGGCAACTGCTGATTGCAGAACTGCAGTTACCAATGTTTTTTTTTTTTTTTTTTTTTTTTACCTGAATATGTTTGTTTGTTTTTTGGTTTTAATAAGATATTTACTTGAGGCTTAGCATGTGTGGGGGGAACAAATGTCACCTATGCCAGAATGCACCTTTCAAATTGGCTGGGAGAGGGAATTAAGAAAACAAACATTGCTTTCTGCAGCCACTGTTTCTGCAGGACCCCCTAAATGTAATCTAGAATCAACTATGTCCAATGAACATGTAACCCTGCATCATTTCATAAATAATTCTAACCACATGTATAGTATATTATAGTACTTACCATTTCATTGTTACTTCTTTAAAGATTATAATACATTCTAACACATAAGACATAACATGGAAATGTAGTTAATCGTCTGTTTAAAGATTTAATCTGGAATGCACTACGATAAAATGTATTTACAAGAACACAAAGAAGATTTTACCTGAATGTGTTTTGCATTATACTACAATATATACAGCGTATATACAGTATGATAAAATCATCTTTGATTTCTTGTACTTAACATGAAATACAGCCTTTTGCTACAGATGTACTTGCTTGGACAATCAATTATAAAGAGAGTGATCAGTTTTGAGTAACACATTTTATTATCAATTTAGGAACAGTTTAAAACAGTTCAAGAATTGTTTATTTTATATTATAGGATTTATTTGAAAGAATTAAAATAATAATTTGATTTCTATAATTTTATTGTCCATCTGGTCAAAGTTAATATGGGTTTTAGAAAAGTAATTAGTAATGAGTAATTGAATTACATTTCAGACATAGTAAAAATTACTGTAATCTAATTACAATGTAGAAGATGTAATTAGTAATTAATTACTTTTTTTGGATTAGTACCCAATACTGCAATTCAATTCCTACATTTGTATTGAATTTGAATGGTTGTAGCAAACAGAATGCAGACTTGTCATTTGAAGGAAAAAAAATTGCTGACACAAAAATCTTTTAAAGGGGGCTTAGCTTCATAGCAGCCTGTGGGAATCTTCGGAACATTCTGGAATTCCCACCATGTCAACATTTCATGTTATGTCATTCGAGCATACATCTGACACACATCACATGAAATATTTATGAGACCCCCTTTACCACAGACACATTTTGACCCGCTCTCTCTCTCTCCCTGTCTTTATGGCTTTCTCTCTCTGACTCTTTGCCCCTCAGTGTTTCTCTCGTTTTCTTTCTTTCTCACTGACCCTCTTCACCTGCATGCTTATTAAAATCTCATAGCATTAACTCTGCAGCTCATGGCCAGGCTGAATAATTCAATCAGACAAAAGGAGTCAAATGAATCTTTAATGACATTAAAGCCACAGGGGGAGCCAAGCTGGACTCTGCCAGCGTTTACTTTGGCCTTCACCTGAGGGTGGTTGACGGTCGCTTGTTCTGCTTGACAATTTAGGCAGAAACATTCATGAATTTTCCAAGAGATTCATTTTTGGAGGGTTTCATATTACAAAAAAGAATGATAAGGACAAAATGAAATGACTAAAGAACGGTTTTATGTTGAAAGAAAGTCCTATTATTTCAGTCTTCATTTTTGTTTCAGACGCACAATCACATTTTACCCAGTTGCATTAAATATCATAATTAGTACAATGCCATTGAGGGTCATTAAGAAATTGAACTATTACTGTCAAGCCAGAGAACATAATAGCTAACATTAATAGTACAGCCATCCACCAAAAAAAGAAAAGAAAATTATAACAATTGCACATTGCAGAAGTTCCCCTGGATCGGTCCCAAAATACCAATGACTTGAGGGGTTTGTGTGTTTGTGTCTTAAGGTACTGGCCTCTTTCTTGAAGGAGTCATTCCATGGGAAAGCAAATTTCCCCTGATCATTTGAGATAAAAGAACTTGATATACTAGTAAAATATACTGTAAATTTCAGAACTGAAAACTCCCTCCAAAAGACCATTAATCAAAACCAAGATGCAACAACTACATCAGACAGATGAATACATTAAAACATGATGTAGTTTTGATGAACTTACAAGATGTGCATAAGGAATTTCATTTACAATGCATTGTTTAAAGTTCATTGATATCTATGGGTGATCAGAAACTTGGGCTCCCAAAATTAGCAACAAGTGGCTGAAGTGGCTCGGAACTTTATATCCATGTGATGTAAGCATGTGACTATAATCCTGTACATTTCAAAATGTTTACAAAGTATTCTGAAAGACTGACCTGATTTGGCTTCTTCTAGTTCTTTGGCTTCCTCAAGTTCTTTTGCTTCTTCCTCTGTGCAGAGAGAAAAGATTAGAATAAATGAGTTTGGAGTATCCAAATAAATGTGGTACACTAGGTGTCAAAGAGATCCATTTTGTTCTTCAAGAGGCAGAAATAAAAAAAATCTATTCACACATGCTAAGAAATAAAAGAGTTTATAGAGTTTTCTACAAGACTTGGAGTGCACAAATCATATGCGTTCATGATGCGAGTAATTTATTATTTTCTTCTTTGGGTGAATTATTACTTTAAGGAAGTATGAGGAGATATCCATTGAACACCGTTTCCATCTACAGAACTGACGCTCACTGGATGTTTTTTGTTTTGGCACAATTCTGAGTAAATTCTAGAGACTGTTAAGTGTGTAAATCCCAGGAGATCAGCAGTTACAGAAATACTCAAACCAGCCCATCTGGCTCCAACAATCATGCCACCATCAAAATCACTAAGATCACATTTGTTCCCCATTCTGATGGTTGATGAGAACTTTAACTGAAGATTCTGACCCATATCTGCATTATTTTATGAATTGCACTTCTGCCACATGAATGGCTGCTTAGATAATTGCATGAATAACTAGGTGTACAAGTGTTCCTATTAAAGTGCTCAGTGAGTGTACTTTGTATTCTTGTATGCAAATATGCACACGCACGTGTGCACCCAAAGTTTATATGCTCCTAGTGTGATTTATATACAGTATATCTATCAAGTGTTGTTCACACCTGGTCTCCTTAATAGAGGCGATTTATGGATACCACTTCAAGCATTCCTCTTTTAAAAAAATTTAGACTGAGAATTAGAGTGAAGCCTGTTTCTCTGTGACTAAGAGAGGATTTCTGACTATTCACATTGATTATTTGGATATAATCAGAGTGTAGCTACTGGATTTTTCTGAGATGTATTCAATCGTAACAGAAGAGGAGAGGTTTTACAAATCTTCATATAGTTTTACATTTTACAGATATACTTTACATCCCAAAAAATATCTCAATATAAAAGAGAACATATAATGTCTTAGATAATGTAGTGATAATTTTTGGGATAGTCAACATTGACACACAAGCATGATCACACAGGATATCGACAGGCTGCCTCTGAATGTTCATGTTCCCTGAAACCACATGATCAACACTCCGCAAGAACAAAAGTAATCAAGTTCACATAAACAATGGTGAGCGTGATTCAGAGGTTGTATTTTCCCTATAAGATTGCATTTTTATTCCACTGATTATTAGATTTAGGGTTGGGGATAAGGTTAGGGCATAGGATTAATAAAATATGCATTCCTGTTGACTGCATTACTTATTATAAGTTATATTTTATTATATTTTAAATTGAATTAATGACATGATATTCCGATTAATTAATCAAAATGAATTGCATATATACATATTTTCTGAGAAAGCCCTGCAAATATCAATAAATCAATATATAGTGATTAAATAGTTATAAATATTTATAATTAAAAAAAAAAAAAAAAAATATATATATATATATATATATATATATATATGTGTGTGTATATAAAAAAAAAACAAAGTTAATATGCATTACATTTTTGTGGCAGACAAGCACTGATAAGACAAATCAAAAAGTGGCTTTAGAAGGCAATATTCTCCTTTCCTTTCCTTTCCTTTCCTTTCCTTAGCAATCCTTTGTTTATTTCCATATTACTGAACATAAGGCTATCATTGGTCTACATTCCACTGCAATCCATTTTGCAATTTAATTCATCAATCTGTCTGAGAAAGATTTATTATAAAGGTTTTTCTAAGGACACATACATGTGTCAGACAGATGCTTTTGGAGCATCTCACTTTGGTTGTAATGTGTCATAAACACAGCGGTATTAAGTTGCTCTGTCAAGTTAATTGTAGTTTGAAACTTAGAAAAAAACGTCTCGAGATCCTTGCCTTCGGAATTACACTTTGCCCAGCTGTGTTTGAATGCACAAATGGTTTGGAATGTTCTCTGTTTTTACAGCTGTACATTGGCTATACAGCTGGAGTTTTGCTTACTGCCCCTTGCTGAAAAAAGTTGGTACTTAAATTGCTCAGGTGGTATATTCCTTAATATGGTTTACGATTAATTGCGGTAATTTTTTTAACGCATAATTTGTTATTAATTAACACAGAATTAAGGCGTTTAATTGAAAAGTTAAATTCATCATGCTTTTGACACCACGTTGTGGACATCTCATCTCAATATTCGACATTAGGTATGTGGTGGTGTAGTGGGCTAAAGAACAGCCACCACCATTGTGTCCTTGAGCAAGGCACTTAACTCCAAGTTTCTCAGGGGGTATTATCCTTGTAATATGTGCTGTAAGTCACTGGATAAAGCGTTTGCCAAATGCATAAATGCAAATAAATGTCAACAACACTTCCAGCTTCATCCACTGGGAGCAGTTTTTTTTTTTTTCTATTCTAATAAGCACAGACCAATTTCAGCACAAGAGAAGAGGAATTAAGTTTAGTGAAGTTAGTTTGATCTAGGCACCAAGAGAAGAAATAAAACAACAAACCTACATTGTTCATTTCCCTCTCTGCTGGCTCTCCACACCAATATGTGAGCTTACAGGCCAATCTCAGAAGCTGCTTATTGTAGTTAAGATCCGCCTCAACCTCTCCACCCATATTATGACAGCCAAGAAAAATTAGTTACTCAGCTCTCGACTCTGACTGACCTCCTCAGCCTTGTGCTCCAAAGTCTGATGCGAGGAGTGTCTAGTCCAATCTCCGCCAAAGTACCCGCAGCGATACCGGAGCAGACAGCATCAGTTAGGCCTGCACCTTTCAGCCTACTCCATTCACCAAAAGAGCTCAGCTTTTCCATTAAATTGTAAAACCTGTCTAAGTCCACATGTGGGCCAATGAGGGTGTTCTGCCATCCCTGTTCTCCTTGCACATGTTGACAGACAGATAACTCCTCCACAAATCATTACTCTGTTGAAGATTCAGTTTAAGTTATTTTAATGGCTGATTTGAAGTAGGGTAAAACTGGAAAGAATACAATACAACCGCACCAGTACTTTAAGAAAGACTGAAGAAGAAACATGTATTATTCTCATTTTAACACTAATGAATTTCAATTTAACATATTAACACATTCAACATCCTTATAAAGATATGCATATTATAAAAACAAATAGCTGACATTGAATAACCATAATGCTAGGCATAATATGGGTCAGCACATGCTAATGCATCATTCATGTTTCGGTTACTAAATTAAATATGACATTATACAAAATCATGTAATACTCTCAAACATAGTTACATTTTTTCCCAAACACAAATTAAAATACAGATGATGCTTGTAAGGTATGAAATGCAGCAGATGGATTACAATTCCTCAAACACAAATCTATCCTTTGGCTCCCATCTAATAGACTGAATCAGACCGCTCATCAGATGCACAAAACTGCTCCAGAAGAAGGTGAAAACCTGGCCAGCAGGAGCCATCTCTGCTCTTCAAGACTGTTTTGAGTGTACTGACAGGCACATGTTCAGGGAGGCTGCAACATATGGTGACTCTACCAACTTGGAGAAATACACAGCATCAGTCACCAGCTACATCAGCAAGTGCATTGATGATGTCACCTTCTCCAAGACCATCACCACATGCTCCAACCAGAAGCCGTGGATGACTGCGGAGGTGCGTGCGCTGCTGAGGACCTGAGACTCCGCCTTCAGAGCAGATGACAAGACTGCCCTAAGAACAGAGAGGGCCAAACTGTCCCGGGCCATCAGAGAGTCAAAGCACTCACACGCCCAGAGAATCCACAGTAACTTCCAGGACAGCTGTGACACATGGCACATGTGGCCAACTACAGGACAACATCAGTTGCCTGTGACAAAGATGCCTCCTTCCAGATGCGGTGAACGACTTCTACGCTCGGTTTGAGTGCAGAACGACGTGATGGCGAGGAAGACCACCCCTCCTCCAAATGAACAAGTGCTCTGTCTTACCACGGCTGATGTGAGGAAAACTCTACGTAGAGTCAACCCACGGAAGGTTGCTGGACCAGACAACATTCCTGGCAGGGTGCTCAGAGGATGTGCAGACAAGCTGGCAGATGTTCTTACCGACATCTTCAACATCTCTCTGAGCAGCGCCATTGTTCCAATGTGCTTTAACGCCACCACCATCGTCCCCATGCCAAAGAAGTCTTCAGTGTCCTGCCTCAATGACTACCGTCCCGTCACACTCACACCCATCATCATGAAGTGCTTCGAGAGGCTCGGTATGAGGCACATTAAGACCCAGCTGCCCCACTCACTAGACCCACTGCAGTTTGCGTATCATCCCAACTGTTCAACAGACGATGCCATCGCCACTACCCTCCATCTGGCCCTCACCCACATAGATATGTTAGAATGCTGTTCATAGACTTAAGCTCAGCATTCAACACAGTCATTCCTTAGCACCTGATTGGAAAGCTGAACCTGCTGGGCCTGGACACCTCCCTCTGCAACTGGTCAGTCAGTCCGGATCAGAAACAGCATCTCCACTACCACCACACTGAGCACTGGGGCCCCCCAGGGCTGTGTGCTCAGTCCACTGCTGTGCAGCAATGCATAGCTCAAACCACATCATTAAGTTCGCCGATGACATGACCGTGGTGGGTCTCATCAGCAAGAACAACGAGGCAGCATACAGAGAGGAGGTGCAGCGGCTAACGGACTGGTGTAGAGCCAACAACCTGTCTCTGAATGTGGACAAAACAAAAGAGATGGTTGTTGACTTTAGGAGAGCACAGAGTGACTGCTCTCCGCTGAACATTGACGGCTCCTCTGTGGAGATTGTCAAGAGCACCAAATTCCTTGGTGTTCACCTGGCAGAGAACCTCACCTGGTCCCTCAACACCAGCTCTATTGCCAAGAAAGCCCAGCAGCGTCTCTACTTTCTTCGAAGGCTGAGGAAAGCACATCTCCCACCCCCCATCCTCACTATATTCTATAGAGGAACTATTGAGAGCATCCTGAGCAGCTGCATCACTGCTGGTTTGGGACTTGCACCATTTTGGACCACAAAGCCCTGCAGAGGATAGTGAGGACAGCTGAGAAGATCATCGGGGTCTCTCTTCCCTCTATCAAAGACATTTCCAAAAAACACTGCATCCACAAAGCAACCATCATTGTGGATGGCCCCACACACCCCTCACACAAACTCTTCACCCTCCTGCCATCTGGCAAGAGGTACCGATGCATTCGGGCCTTCACAGCCAGACTGTGTAACAGCTTCTTCCCCCAAGCCATCAGACTCCTCAATACTCAGAGACTGGACTGACACACATGTGTCCTGAGTTGCACTTTAATTATTGTCACTTTATACCTGTCTGCTACCTCAATAACTGCAATGTCCATAGAACACTATCTTATAGTATATTATGTTTACATTTGGCATTTTTAGAAACTGTCATCTTTTTGCACTACTGTGTCCTGGTCGGCGCTGCACTGGCTCTCACTGTGCCTATTGTCTTGTTCATGTTGAGTAATTTATTGTACTGTCCCGTACTTTTTGCACACGTATGCTCGTGCACTTTATAAAGGTATGTTATTTAGTCTGTGTAGTCTCATGTGGTTCTGTGTTTGTCCTATGTTGTTTTATGTAGCACCATGGTCCTGAAGGAACGTTGTCTCGTTTCACTGTATACTGTACTAACTGTATATGGTTGAACGACAATAAAAACCACTTGACTTGTTCAGCTCTCTACTTGCCTCTACAAAATTGGTCCCTTGATCTGAGCGCATCTACTTTACAGGACCACAAATGTAAATACTACAATGTAAGTATGTAAGTAAATGCAGGTTCAGAGCAACATAGGCAAGTTAGCCATCTTCTGAACTTCAAACGTTCCACTTAACCTGCGACAAATCACACACTTGAAGATAAGGGAACACACACATCTCTTGGCTCCCACAATCCAAATGCCTGCCATATGGATAGCGCCTTCAGTAAAGTGTCTTCCTTGATGCTGAGATTGTTCTTGATAGTATTTTGCTATCAAAACTGCAACATTTTCTAGTCTTGGGATGGTGATTAATTTATTTCCATAATGTCCAATGTTTGCCAGAGACACCTGAGAGGCTTGTGTTAAAACATCTACATCTACAACAATGCCAGCCTATGCAGACCTTTGTGTCTTTGGCTAAGTCATTTTTGAAAGAGCAAGAAATGTCTATTAGGAGTGCAACAGCCAAAGGATGTGCATTTCAACTGGAGAAACGCTCATAGCGCGCAACCTATTTTTGGTAATCTAAGTGTCGTTACCTCGGGACGGACCTCATCATCTTCAGTGGGATCGACAAGGTCATATATGTCTGCATCAAGGTGTGTTGAGTGTGTTGAGACAAGAATGCTGGACCCAAGAGCTGTGTTGTTTCTCTAAGACGTGCTGTGTGAATGGATCTCATTGCATGGTCAGCAGTGCATTGGTCACTTGGTGTGCAACACCATTGATGTGGGCCAGTACTTTTCCTAATTCTCTGAACTCTATTATTCATAAACATGTAGCACATATGTTTTTTGCTATGGATAAACCCAAAGACTACCTTTCTGTCTTTGAAGAAGGTCACTTTATCAATTCAATGTCCATCAGTCACATTATAAGGTCAGACATAGCCAGTGACACTGTGACACAGAGCTCAAGACTTGAAATAGTCCAATCTGGTTGAGAGGCTGTTTTGTCTTTTCTGAAGATGAAACCAATCCCACAGTTCCTGTCGGTGTACAAAATCTTCAGATAAGCCTCCACTGCTATGGCTAAAACAGTAGCATCTGAGAAGATGCAATCCTATGTGCTTAAAGCTTCTAATGGGAAAGATTTAATGTAGGGCCTAAAGATACAGAGATTTTGGAGTCAGTCAGAAGTATGGCCAGTCAGAAGTATGTCATTAAGTGAGACACCTTCTTTCAGACAACTCGAATCAGAAACCACTCCGATCTGGCCAAGTTTCTTAGGATGATGCATAGAAAAAGATGCAGGTATCATCAATCTTCTTGAATTTTGAGTGATGGTGCTACTTCTGCATAATTTTTCATCAGTATTTTCTCCACGAACTTGAAGTGATCCTCATGTCTGGTTTTCTGGAGAAAGACTGTTGAAACAACCCAGAAATGTAACTGCAGTGTAGTTCTAGTGGGAAGACTAACAGCTGTACATCATCACACCATTAACTAGGTAACTGCTAGCCAATCACATGTAAGCCACAATCTATAACATTGCTATTTCAGTGTGCTAACACGGCAACCTTCACCACCCCACCACTACCAGTTGAGTCCCGTCCTGCATGGGGGTAGTAGGCTCCTCGCCCCTGCCTCCTATCTCTGGAAGGATATGACAGTTCCGAGTACTACTTCTTACCACCAGACGGGGCTTACGTCAAAGAGAGACATTACATTTCTGTTTTATAATCATCAAATAAATATCTTAAATTTCACTCAATGCTGCGAGTCTTAAAGAATTTGTGTTCTGTTATTAGGTAGATGCTGTCTCTGGGTTTTGAAAGGGATAGGAGGTACCCAACTATTCCTTTTTGTAGAAGCCCTCTTTCATGATATGGTATGCAGGATGGTCAGATCTTCAATAGTTGGAGACAAATTTTCAACACATTTCGACCTCTAAAAGACATCACATTCCAATAACATCTATTTTGCATAACAGTCATCTCTGCTGTGACAGTAGTACAAGAACCAGGACGTTTGATATCACTGATGCTCTCCTTCATATGGAAAGGTTTTAGACATGGCTTAAAAAGTGACTGGCAGCCATTCTCCAAGGTATTTGTGAAGAGGATGCTGATGCTGGATAGTTTATGAACTTTCCCAAGAGAGACATTACCTACGATGACCTAAATGAGGTCTAGCTTCTGGGCACATGGTATGTCATGTGGTCCATTTATTTGCTTCCGCGTTTTAAGTATTATAATGATGCCTCTACCGAGCAGCAATCTTGATCGAGCTCCGAAAGGAATTTCGAAGGGAGAACAATCATGGCCACCTTGTTGAAGGGTCGTTTCAAACCAAAGTATTTAAACATGCATCTACTCCTGGATGCTGTGGCCGTCATGGAATTGCGCCGAGCTTCTGATTTGACGCTAAGAGCTTCCAAACTTAATGCTTTGGTCAGAATATGGTGGGCCTTATGGTGGCGGAACACCATCTGTGGATTACGCTCACAGATATTTGTGACAAGGACAAGGACTTTCTAATGAACACCCCTGTGTCATAATCCAGACAGTTTGGTGAAGCAGTCCAGTTGGTTGTGAAAAGATTCAGTGCTGTAAAACAGCAGACTGCTGCATTCCAGCAGATGCTTCCTCGCATAGAGATAGAAAAGCCCACTGCAGGTCCGCAGCATTCATGTTTGGTATTTTTGCAACGTAACACCAGAGAGCCACATAAGGCACCAAACATAAGTTTTGCACCCCCTCAGAAGTAATAAGGTCATCGTTCAATCCCGCCATTACTGGCGCGTCCACGTTTAGATGACGGACTGGCCGCTTTTAAGCGGCCGGCAGGAGACCAGATGCGAGCCTGATGTACTTGCAGTAAAACGAAGGTGAGCCCCCATTCGGTGAACAAAACCAGACCATACAAACGGATCTATGTCGTTCCTGTTTGCCCATCGGACAGCATCTGGTTGAGTTCACCCTTGTTCATGCCTCGAACAACTGAATATAGTTTAGTATAGGTTTTTTGATTCTGGAAATTCATTCTCTCTTAGAAAAAGGGGCAAAAGAGGAGATTCCCCCTTCACAGGGAGAATGCAGCTTTTAACGCCATTGTATTCTGGTCACAAAAAAAGATGGCATCCCATTCTGGATTTGAGATGTTTGAACTCCACTCTGATGAAATGTCAATTCAGAATGCTGACGCAGAAGCAAATATTATCACAATTGCAGCTGGAGGATTGTTTTTTGACAAAAGATTTTAAGAACACTTCATTCCATATTCAGATTGTGCCAAAGCACAGGTGCTTTCTCAGATTCGCTTTCGGGGGCAAAGTGTATCAGATTTGCATCCTTCCATTCGGACTTGCACTGGCCCATGCGTTTTCACTTTCAAAATGAGATGTTCACGGTGCTGCTGGCATTAAAGATTTTTCTCCCAGAGATTCAGGGCAGCCATGTCCTCATCTGGTCCAACAACAGGACGGTGGTGTCCTACATAACTCGACAAGGAGGAGTGCATTCTCATGCCATGCTGAGGCTGGCACATCATATTCTGCAATGGGCATAGGATAATGTGCTGTCTAAATAAGCTGTGCTTGTTCTGGGCAGGTTCAATTTGGAGGCAGATCTCCTGTCCAGACAGGGCTTGATGCCCAGAGAGGGGAACATTACATCCTCAGATTATGGAACAAATCTGGAGAAGATTCGGGAGAGCGTAAGTGGACCTGTTCGCTTCGAGCAAGATGTCACACTGTCCCATTTGGTTTTCCCTCTCGTCCCCAGCACTGCTTAGCATCGATGTGTTGGCACATCAGTGGGCAACAATGATTCTTTATGTATTCCCACCAATCAGTCTGCTGCACACAGCTCTGCAGAGAGTTCGGGAGGACTGGGTTTGGCTTCTGTTAGTTGTGCCGTTTTGGTCATCTCAAATATGGTTTGAGTCTGGTCTCTCTCCTGGAGCAAGTGCCTTGGAAGACTTGTCTCATGCTCTGGGCAGCATTTGGCACCCCCGGCCAGACTTGTGGAAATTTTGGGTATGGCCCTTCAGAGAGGTGCTCTTTTAAATAATGGGTTATCAGCCGCTGTGGTTAATGCCATTCTGAATGCTAGAGCTCCATCACCTAAGAAGCTTTATACATTCAGTGGCATATTTTTGCTTCTTGGTGTACAGCGTGAAGTGAAAATCCTGTTCACTGCCCTGTCAGTACAGTGCTGTATTTTTTGCAAGGGCATTTTGGGGCCGGGGTTGCCCTGGCAACACTTTAAGTCTGTGTTGCTACTACAGCAGCTGAGCATGCACCTATCAATGGAGTCTCTGTCGGTAGACATTCTCTTGTCTCTCGTTTTATGCGTGGGTATGCAGGCTTAGACCTTTTTGTCCCATCCACATTCCCTTTTGGGATTTATCTGTTGTTTTAGAGGCTCTATAGGGTGCTCCATTTGAGCCCTTGGTAACAGTCACTGATAAGTTTCTGACTCTTAAAATGGCCCTGCTAGTAGCATTGGCATCATTTAAAAGGGTTGGTGATTTGCAAGCCCTCAGTCAATCAATCCCTTATGCATGGATTTTGTGCCAGGGTGTTCAAAATTGGTGTTAAGACCTTGTTTGTGCTATTTGCCCAAGGTTGATTCTACACCCTTTCGCTCGCAGACTATACATTTTCAGGCTTTCTATCCTCATCCGTTTGAGTCAGATGAACATGAAAGATTGCATATGCTTTGCCCAGTTCGGGTGCAGCAAGTTTATGTTGACTGCACTAACCAGTGGCGTAAGTCAGAGCAGTTCTTTGTGTGCTTTGGTGACCGTAACAGAGGTGTTTCGGTGTCCAAGCAAAGTCTCATTGGCTTACTGATGTAATTTCAAGTGCTAATGAAGCACATGGTTTACCTTCGCCTTCGGGTATTCAAGCCCCTTCTAAGAGGAGCATGGTATTCTCATGGGCAGTGGCTAGAAGTGTGTCCTTGGAGGACATCTGCATGGCACCAAGGTGGTCCTCTCTGCATATATTTGTTAGATTTTATAATCTGGATGAGGGTTTGACTCCTGCTTCCCAGGTTCTCTCTGTTGGAACAGGAGTAAACTCATAAATTATACAGATGCTTTATCTCGCTTGTGTGCCGCTATATGCTTGCCACAAAGGTGTAGACAATTTACAGCTACTGTTCATATGGTTTGAATGTATATTTTTCCCAATGCGACTATGCAGCATGAGTTCCTACTAAAGAGAACATGTTGGTTATGTGAAACGTAATCCTGGTTCCCTGAGTGGAAACAAGACATTGCATAAAATGGCCATACTCTCTAACAGCTGCATAGGTTCATGCCTTTCAGCAGAAATTTTGACTCGATGGCGCAAAAGCGAGCGCTTTTATGGGGCCCGTTACGTAGTTCCCTAGGAGCGTCGCTTAAGCGCCACCAGCCAATAAATTGGCATTGTACAAAGGCTTCACACCTTGTGACACTCAGGGTGTGTCCCAATGCGATTACGCAGTGCCTCGTTTCCACTCAGGGAACCAGGGTTACATTTCATGTAACTGAGACATTTAATAAGCATTTTAATCCATATATATATATATATATATATATATATATATATATAGGAAAAGAAAGTGATCATTTAATGTCTAAATTTAAACAAAATAAAGAGCAAAAAAAAAAAAAGAAAGTCAAATCTTGTGATCAAATGTCATGACACAAGAACCATTGAGGTTTGCTTATGTGTCACCATATTTGATTTTTTACTTTGCTCTTTGCTATTTTTATTTGAATTATTAGTGAATAACAACATAAATTACAGCCTGTTCATCATATTAAATGATCAGTCTTCAGAAGACTTGGTACATGTTGCATATACAATTTTGGCCACCTTTTGGGTGCTTTATTTAGCATTAGATTGAGTCACTATCAATTGTATTCAATTTATCCAACAAGCATTCATTATATTACCTTATTTTGTGTTCCGCAGAAGAATGTCATACAGGTTTAGAACAACATGAGGGATTCTAGTGATTGTTCTAATTACTGAAATGTTGCTATTTTCAAAATGTATGGCAGGTAAAATTGTGGGACATGTTTTGTACCATATCTTAAAAACGAGTGATATACTCTCAAAATGTGATGTGAAGGTTAGAAAAACCTACTGAATGATGAATAAGATATAAACAGAAGTAGTGAAAAAAAGGAGTATCTAACTCACTCAACAACTCAATATCTCAACAAGTTGCTGACCCGTTCACTAAATCTTATTCCAGAATTCCTACACGGGTTACTGGAGAAAGAATAGGATATTTGGAATTGAGTATCTCACACTGATACACTGAGAATCGTTAGTGAGTTCATTCCATTCCATTTCACTGTTAGGTATAGTTATACAGATAGGTATATTGTTCTTCTAAGGATTATTAGGGCCTAAGCACTGAAAGTGTGAGGCCCTATATATCTTCTATGAGTTATTAGGGCCCAAGTACTGAGAGTGTGGAGCCCTATTGTTCTTCTAAGGATTATTATTATTTTGATTATTATTATTGGAGCCCAACCACTGAAAGTGCAGAGCCCAATTGTTCTTCTAAGTATTATTTTCAAGATTTTCTGTACTTTTGGGGTACATAACAAGCATGAAAACTCTTGAAAGTTTGCACACACATCAGAGTCGCTGGACATTACGGCTTGGCAAAGTTACCTAGAACATGGGCATGTTCGGGGGGCTCTGAAGCAGATTCCTTTTGAGCTACAATCACTAAACTTTGTACACATATAGATCTCATCAAGCCAGACATCTTTCATGCTGACAGTCATAAGCTCTGCCCAAAAGGAAGATGGACATTTTGATTGTTTGAAAAATGCATGCTGTAGAATTTGATATACTCCTCATAGGGATTTCATGTTACAGGTACCAAATGAGGATGGATCATCAGAGACTCCAGCCATCCGAGTCATGGGCTACTCTCACTGCTACCATCAGGCAAGCGGTATCGCAGCATCAGGACCCGCACCAGCTAATTTTATGACAGCTTCTTCCCCCAAGCAATCAGACTTTTGAACACTTGATCTCTCACGATCAATATACATTAGCACTGCACTTTATTAATCTTATATCTCACACTGGACTGTCAAAATTATATTCTCCAGTTACTGAATATATATATATATATTTACAGCTTCTGTATATATATATATTATATGCTCTTTATTTTTTTTTATTGTATGTATATTCTATATTGTGTGCATTGTTTACTGTACATTGCATATTATTATTGTGTTGTGTATGTGTACATTTGATATGTAAATTGTGTTGTGTAAATATGTTGTTTATTGTAATCGGTATATGTCTCATCACTGTCATGACTGCTATGTTGCTCAGAACTGCACACAAGACATTCACCTACTGTTGCACTTGAGTATATGGCTGTGTGACAATGAAGTGATTTGATTTTGATTTGATTTGAAATGTGGGTGACACCAAATGTGGGCAACATCATGCCAAGATATTGACAATGCTAAATTGCAAAAGGATTTTTGATATATCGAACACCATTGCCATGGCAACGCAATAAAATTACATAAAGAAATTTTAATAAGGAAATATCTCATATCTTCTGCGTGCATGATTTTATTTACATGAAATGTGAGCCAAAAGTTTGTCCTTGCAGACTGATCACATTGATGTGGCTATTGTGGTCACGGCCATAGCACCACAAACTCAACAATTTTTAGAATAATGCCAAGACAGTGCAGATTTACAATTCTGAAGGGATTCTTCATATCTTAAATACTGTTGCCATGGCAATGGATTAAATGTCATTCCTTTTTGTTTTGAGGTATTTGGCATAATTGGATTTTAAAATTAATTGTTAAAAAAACATATTTCTTAATTTTTAGATAAATAAACTATAATAAATATATTAACTGAAATGTAAAAATACTAGAAACCCAGGCTATGTCTAACCCAGTGTGTTGAGTGACAATTACAAGAAATGTCCAATAGAGGGCATTCAAGCTCCATGAATGATCCCCAAATTAACACAGAGAAGATTTTTCGTGTCTGTCTAAAAGGGATCCCTCTTTCATACTTTATGAATATGAAGTATATGTAACTACGTTCTTCATTTAATTTTATTCCTCATTTCATGTGTTAAAAATCTCCAGTTCTTGAGTTGGAGTTTTCATCTGATCTGTGTATGTTCTGATTGCCGATCCAGCGCTGGAATGTGTTATTTAGAATTTATGATAAATGTTTGTTCTGGCTGTTATCAATGTCGTTTAGTGTCAGAAGT
This sequence comes from Moxostoma hubbsi, assembly GCA_032164185.1. NCBI lineage: Eukaryota > Metazoa > Chordata > Actinopteri > Cypriniformes > Catostomidae > Moxostoma > Moxostoma hubbsi. The sequence goes on from JAVLUX010000019.1 coordinate 12,617,106, forward strand.
TTTTTTCATTTTGGATTTTCTGAAAATTGCAGGCTCTGAACTTTTAAATACTTCCTCTTGTGTTTACATTCTTTAGAATATTGTCAAGATACTGCTGGTCTAAAATTGTAAAGGAATATTTGATATATTAAATACTGTTGCAATAATAACAATGCATTCATTGTTATTATTCCTTTCTTTCAATATTTGGATTTTGGCATGCTTACATTTTTTTTTTACATTTTGCACACATATCAGAGTCGCTGGCCAATCGGACTGGGCAAAAGTTCACGCATGGGTGTGTAGGGGGCCTCTGTAGTTCCCCCTTTAAAATGGGTGGTTAAGATGACATCTGTAGCACCCCCTTTTCACCTACAGTTACCAAAATTGGAACATGTATAATTCTAATCAAGCCGGACAACTTTCAGAATTATAGTTATTAGCTATTATAGTTACTGCCATTTTAAAAAAATTTAAATGGCACAATTTTTTGATATATAAAATTATTTTGCAATGGTGAGGCATTAAATTAATAGAGAAAAATTAGAAACAGGAAGTGTCTCATATCTTCAGTGTGCAATGTGTGATTTAGATCATAATTGAGATGTTTAGTCTTGGGGGCTAAATCACATGGACGTGACTATTTTGGGTCACTGTCAGTGTCATCATCTAGCAGCAGGAAATGTGGCTCTTGCAACAGACTTTAAAATAGTCTTCTTATAATTACCCAAATTGCTTCAACATTTCTCAGAATAATGTCAAATGCCAAATGCATGTTTCCACCTTGCATTGTTTTCCGAAAAACAACCAATCTTTCTTTCATTCTTCCCATTTCTGACTCCATCTCTGTCTTTCTCAGTGGAAAAAGGCAGTTGCAGATGTATTTTAAAAGCCCATGGGCCCTGTGCAACACTGGAATTACCTTTATTTAAATGTCTCCTGCACTGCACACAGAAATCACTACACTTGGTGTGGCAGTGGCCTCCTATACCCAGGAAAGCAATGTTCTTTCATTTCTTACATCTCTTTATCTCACTTTTTTCTTCATATGATTGCAAAATACATCTCTATCTTTCTGTCACAATGTTTCCCTTTCCTCACATTCTTTTTGCTCTTTTTCTCCCTCTGTCATTTCAACCTCAATGTCTGCAGTCCCTAGTTACATGACACAAATAATTATTTAGCCAGCTCTAATGAACATCCAGCAACAGTGGGAGGGAGAAAGGGCCTTGGCAACATGAGGACTTTGCTTTAAACACTGTCTGGCTTTTAGCATTTTAGCATTCTGCTCAGACAGACTGCCACGACAGAGCTTTGGGGTCTTCCGCGTGAATTATTACAAGCTGTGTTGCTTTCACGAGCTTTGTAAGAAAGATGCATTGAAAGCAACAATATTCATTACTCTGTTTGCAATGTGTGAGATTGCTTGAACATACCTGGTTATTAAAAAAATGAAACAATTTATTTCAAAGGGGGTGTGACCAAAAGAAAATTGAGAACAACTGCTGTAATACCTAGAAGATTGATATTGTATTTTTACAGAAAATTACTCACCTTATTCACCATAATAACATTTTTTCATTGTATAAAATCCCAAATGCATCATATTAACACAAAGACTGTCATAAAGAGAGCAAAAATTGCTGTGATTGTTAATGGAGAGTTTTAAGAAGCAATGATATGTCTATCACAAATTTTTAAGTTGTCAAGGAAGTGGCAAGAAAACTATTTGGGATCAGGCCTTCCATAGTAAATAACACTACATAGTGTTCCCTTTCAAAAAGCTACAATTATGATGCTGCGCTGAGTTAGCGCTTTGGGAACAACTTTAGGTGTGACCAGCTGTGAATATGTGTGCAACATGTCAATGAACATTGACTGGAATTTATAGCCTCTGCCGGTGACATCATTGGATGCACCTGTAGCAGGGCTTTAAATAGATGTGTCACAGGTGCATCATCAGATCTTTTGTCTTCAGATCAATCTGTGTGTGTGTGCTTCATGAGCCTGTCAGAAAAGTTCTACTTTCCTCTGTTAGAATTGTTAGGCTGTGTGCAGAAACCTTTCTCTTTCTCTTTTCTTTAAAAAAAAAAAAAAAAAAAACAACAATGACTGATAAACAAAACAAGCAGTGTGTGTTCTCATGTTTACGCTCTATGGCTGAAACGGACACACACCAGTGTTGTTTTGTGTATTTGGGGGAAGAGCATGCTGCTCTTGCTTTGCGGCAGGGCGGGTGCAGGTATTGCAATCGGTTTACAGTGAAAATGCTTCATACTCATTTCGCTAACTTCCAAGAGCCAGTGCCCACTCTTTCGTCGTGGGGCTCTCACATGGATCTGGCTGAGGAGTGAGAGACATGTCCGTCCCTATCGCTCGCTCTCTCCCCAGATCCAGCTGATCCTTCTCGTAAGCCTGAAGCACGCCTTGGCGCCTCTTCGTTTCACGAGGGGGACGCTGAACCTCTGTACATTCCACGCACAATAATAAAGCGGCTGAGGAATTACTCGAACAAGAGAACCCCCCCAAACGCTCCAAACTAGAATTTCTGTTTGGTGGCCAAAAATAAATAAAGAAATAACTAAATAAAAAAGGGAACGCTATATCAGTCCCTTCCTTTCTTCTATGACCTCCATAACGAGCATTCTCATGCATGGAGGAATCCTTATACTTCCCGTGTCTTCGTGCCCTCGACGTTGACATATTCGACTATCATGGGTGCTGAGGCTCAGGGGCATTCGGTGTTGCCGCCGGTAGAAGAGACACTTGCGGTTTATCTCTGGCCTGGCTCGGCATCATCGCTAAAGAGACCCACTCTCCCAACAAAGCTGTGCAGGACCACCTCCACGCTTGTGGGGAAGGCTTATCAGGCAGCAGGTCAGGCTGGTGCTGCCCTGCACACTATGGCAGTGTTACAGGCATACTAGGCTAATCTGTTGAAGTATTTGGTGATGCCGCCGGTAGAAGAGACACTTGCGGGTTATCTCTCGCCTAGCTCGGCTTCGTTGCTAAAGAGACACACTCTCCCCACAAAGCTGTGCAGGACCACCTCCACGCTTGTGGGGAAGGCTTATCAGGCAGCAGGTCAGGCTGGTGCTGCCCTGCACACTATGGCAGTGTTACAGGCACACAAGGATAATCTGTTGAATGACCTGAGTGTGGGCACCATGGTAGATGAAGAGGCTTTCTCTGAGCTTCTTCGAGCCACGGATCTGTCTCTCTGCACGACCTAGCAGACGGTCCATGTCTGCTTTAGTCAGCACAGAGAAACACATATGGCTTAACCTATCGGGCATCAGAGACAAGGACAAAACTTTCCTTCTCGATGCCCCGGTTTCGCCTTCTGGCTTATTTGGTGACGCTATGAATATAGTTATCACCAGGTTCCAGGAGGCAAAAAGTCACGAAGAAGCCTTCGGGCAATTCCTTCCTTGCCACACTCAGGGGGAGGGGCATTCGGCCACCAAGCCCCGCCCTGGTCCTTCTAGACGGGAGGCTCAAAAACAAAGTGTGGCGAATCATGCTCCCCCTCGTAAAGACTGGGGGCCGGTTCATCACCCTCAGCAGTCCCCAAAGCAAGACCTCAGAGCAGTTTTGCACCCAGCCTTTTGGGGGTAGCCCCCCCTTGGGACGGGTCACGTGAAACATCCACTTGTACCCTCCCGATACCCCCACTAAACCGCTCTATACCCGCCGCCTCTGGTGTTTCGGGATTTAGTGGTTTCTAGTGAAATGTTGGGTGTTCCATTGCTTCCTGCCTTAGTCCAGGACACGGGACACATGACATCCCCTCAACAGGAAGTGTCAGAATCGATACCCATCTCAGAGAACCTGGCAGCATGGAAACTACTGCCAGGTGGTTCTATATGGGTCCTGAGAACAGTGGAACAAGGCTACAGAATTTAATTTGTTCACCATCCTCCGCGTTTCAACGGCATGGTTCCCACGACCGTGAAACCGGAGCAAGCATGTTTACTGTGGAAAGAACTGCAAATTCTCTTGGTTAAAGGGGCCATAGATCATGTTCACCTTCCAGAGAGAGAGTCAGGTTACTACAGCAGATACTTCCTGGTTCCCAAGAAAGATGGGGGGGTTGCGTCCGATCTTTGACCTTCGAGGATTGAATCACTCCGAGGGCATTGAAGTTCAAGATGCTAACCGTCAAGACTGTCATGTCTCAAATCCAACATCGCGATTGGTTGGTCACGATCGATCTCATGGACACTTACTTTATAGAAAGTCTTCCACAACACAGGAAGTTCCTGAGGTTCGCTTTCGGGGGCGAGCTTTCCAATATTGGGTTCTTCCATTCGGTCTAGCCTTATCACCCCGCACATTCACGAAATGCATGGATGCAGCACTGCTCCTTTGCGACTCAAGGGCATCTGCATTCTGAATTACATAGACGACTGGCTCATACTAGCATAGTCACAATAACTGGCATTACAGCACAGGGATATCATCTTCGCTCATCTGGTTTCTCTGGGTCTGAGACTCAATGTCAAAAAGAGCGTTCTCTCTCCTACTCAGGGAATTACCTATCTGGGCGTTGTATGGAATTCGATCACGATGCGGGCACAATTGTCTCCCGCTCAAATCGAGTCCAATCTGAACACCCTGAGCAAAGTCAGGCTAGGCCAAGGTTGCACTGATCGTCAGTACCAACGAATACTAGGTCTCATGGCATCTGCGTCCTCGGTGATCCCTTTGGGCCTTCTGCACATGAGACCGTTTCAGTTGTGGCTCAAAGCCAGGGGGATTTCATCCAAGGGCCAATCCCCTAGGCTGATAAGGGTTATGCGCCGTGTGCTACATACCCCTAACTATGTGGTTCAGACCCCGGTTCCTCACTTTGTTCTGTGGAACCTTCATGTTTGGCCCATGAAGGGTACCAACTGAGGGACACTGGATTTTCACCTGAAGTTATCGAGACCATTCTAACAGATCGCAATTACTAGGGCTCCCACTATCAGAAGATGTTACGCCAATAAATGGAGTGTCTTTGAAAGATGGTGCAGTGCACATAATGCAGATCCAGTTAACTGCCAGATTGCTTCAGTTCCAGACTTTCTGCAGGAAAAATTGTCAGCAGGCACATTCCCCGTCACTCTCAGGGTCTATGTGGCCGCCATTTCGGTTTGCCACGCCTTGATTGACGGGGTGCCGTTGGGGGGGACATCCTCTACTCGCTCGCTTTATTCGTGGAGTTATGCGACTGAGGCCTCCTGCTAGGACCAGGACCCCTTCATGGGACTTAGCAATAGTCCTTGAGGGTCTGGTTGAGACCCCCTTCGAAACTTCTGACTCTCAGGATGGTTTTTCTTATGGCAATCACCTCTCTAAAAAGAATTGTGGATCTACAGGCTCTGTCTGTCTAGCCAGCCTGCTTAGATTTTGCCTCAGGAATAGCTAAAGCAATTTTGCACCCTCACCCTGACTACCTGCCTAAGGTTCCTTTCTCGACCTTACATTCCACTCTCGAAGCCTTCTGCTCCCCGCCGTTTACAACGCAGGAGCAGGAAAGTCTTCACAGTCTTTGCCCAGTCTGTGCCCTTCAGACTTATGTCCACCGCACTAGCCAGTGGCATAAGTAAGGGCAACTATTAGATTGCCATGGGGGCCACAACAGGGGGGCGGCCGCCACCAAGCAGACTATGCCGCATTGGGTGAGGGACGCTATTGCCCTGGCCTATGTGGTGCATGGTCAAGCTTCGCCAGTAGGTATCAGGGCTCACTTTACCAGAGGAGTCGCCTCCTCTAAAGCCTTGGATAGAGGTGTTCCTCTGCAGCATGTTTGTGATGTGGCAGGCTGGTCCTCTCCGCACACATTCATTAGATTTTATAGTTTGGATGTTCATGCCACTCTGGGCTCTTATGTCCTTGAGTCGACATCACAAGCTCATGTCTGAGACCTCTCGCGCTCTTACTACACAACCGTAAGGGGTCCGGACATCCACAGTGTGGCAGCGTGGGTATTCTCGTTCCCAAAGCGCTAACTCAGCGCAGCATCATAAGTGTAGCTTTTTGAAAGGGAACGTCTCGGGTTACTTGACTATAACCCTTGTTCCCTGATAAAAGCGGAACGAGATGCTGTGCTTCATTGCCGCACTGGGATGCCCCAGGACTGCTCTTCAAACAAAATATCTGAGGATGCACCTGTGACGCATCTATTTATAGCCCTGCTACAGGTGCATCCAATGATGTCACCGGCGGAGGCTATAAATTCCGGTCAATGTTCATTAACGTGTTGCACACATATTCACAGCTTGTCACACCTAAAGTTGTTCCCAAAGTGCTAACTCAGCGCAGCATCTCGTTCCACTTTTATCAGGGAACAAGGGTTACAGTCAAGTAACCCGAAACTTTTTCTCAAAACATCGATTAAAATCTTAGCTATTGAATATCAGTATCATTCTGATCATGAACTGTCCTTTAAAACAGGAAAAGATTGTCTGATCGACTTGTAAAATACAGTGCCAGTGCCATTTAGAGATGGGTTGATCTAATAATAGAAATAGTCGATACCGCTGACATGGATAAAACTGTACACAAAGGAATGTACAGAAAACATTTTTAAAAAATTGCTCAAATGTGTGTACATTCTGTTAAAAGAATTTCTCTCACTACAAAAAAAATAAATAATAAAAGCAGATGCCAGATGGACCGGTTTGAATATTTCTGTAGCTGCTGATCTCCTAGGATTGTCACAACTACCAGCCTCTAGAGTTTACTTAGAATGGTGCCATAAACAAAAAACATCCAGTGAGCAGCAATGCTGCAAACAGAAACGCCTTGTTGATGAGAGAGGTCAACAGAGAAGGTTACGGTAACTCAGATAACCCCTCTGTACAATTATAGTGAACACAATAGCATCTCAGAATGCACAAAGAATGTCAAATCTTGAGGCGAATCAGCTACAACAACAGAACACCAGAACAACAAAGTTGGGTTCCACTTCTGTCAGGCTGGAGCATCAGCTTTCTGTTCTGATTGTAGCTTAGAATTTTTTAAGTGCTTTCCAGTTTTGAGTGCAATATATGTCAGACTGTCAGTGAATGCATTGTGGTCCATGCATGTGCCATCTGAGGCTGAGACTAGTTAGAAACCAACTTCAGACATGGAGTACAAAACAAGAGGATTAGTAATCTAGACTACCAGACTAATAGTCTAGCAAAGTCTAGTCATCACCAATTGTTATCTAATATCATCATGAGAAGTCTATGTAAAAGCTCAAGTAGTGATTTATGTCAAAGCTTTGTTCTTGAGTACATACTAACTGGGAAGTGTCCTTACCAGCTCTCATCTCCTCACAGCTCTCTTTTATTTTCCTGCGACAGACAGAAGCCAATGCAACGAGCAGTCCCAGCAAACACAAGGCCAGACCAACCGTCACCCACAAAGCCACTGGTGGGAACGCCATATTCTGAGCTGCAAACAGAGAGGAAGAGAAAACGAGAATGTATTCAAATGATGCCATATTTGCTGTCATTATTGTTCCAGCTCTACCACCACCATCATAATTATTACCTTCATTAGCAATAATATTACCAAATATACCAAACAACAAACTCTTCATCACACTCTAATTTAATTTAAATTACAGCGCTCTCAGTATCAACACTCTAAATGGCTGATGACTGGTGACTGACAGGTGAGATTAAAAGGGTACTTAAAGTATTTTAAGGATACAGCAAAAAATGCTCTCAGTTGAGAGTCTGAAGCTTCATTCTGATCCTGTCTTTGAAGTCCCCTTGGAATTTCCTCTCAGTATGGTGTATCATAAAACTAGTGCAGTTCTGAGTTTCACTGTTTTTTTTTTTCTCTTTACAGGCTCCCAGATGAGTATCAAAAGACTGTTATGTTGTCACAACACTATTTTTTTTATTATTATTTTTATCAAGACTAGTAGGCTACTATCTTCTCAGCTCTCAATGTGGATAACTGTCCATCAGACTGCATGATACAAGCACGCCACCCCTGAGACAATTCAGCCTCAATATCAGAGGCAGAGTCTGGGCGGGCGCGGAAAGTAAACTGGTCAGTGATACAGAAAGAGTGATATTGCAGCCTCCAAATTTCCCCAGGGTATTAATGTGAAGGAGGGAGAAAGAGAGAGAAAAAGCTAAATAGCACTAAGACTGCCTGGCAGTGCAAACAAAACATGGTGGTGCACAATCCACCTAGATAATTGAAAAACAAAGTAAAAAAATGAGCTTGTGTATGGTGGGAAAATGACAAATCACCTGGAGCTTTCAAGCTATGGGGCTCGAAGAACGGGAATGATAACAAAGAGCCAAAAAGAGGTCAGGATGCATCATGGATCGTTTCTGTAGAGAGAATAGTTGCCTATAAAAGAAGCAGCCCTCTAATCTTCAATATAAGAAAAGGATGCTACGAAAAAAGAAATGAATGCTGGCACACTATATAACCTATGAAAAAAATGGTCTTAATAAAAAAAAAGGACACTCTTTAAATAACTTGGGAGACTATATATATATATATATATGTTTTATTTAAGTATCAACTTTATCTTAGAAGTTTCTCCTAACATTACTTAGTATATACTGTATAAATATAGACAATTGAGACAACTGTTGTGATACAGTAAGAAAATAGAGATATGAAATTGATGTTGATAGCATAGCACAGATAATTTTGTCTTGAAAGGAAATATTTTGTATCTAGACTTTGGTATCTTGGCAAATCTCAGCAAAGTTTGAGACATTGTTGAGATCCAGTCTGACACTCTAGAAGAAACACTGGGGTGAGATTACTGGGCTATTTTTCTCAATAGAAAAATCTGAGTAGTAAGAGACCTAAGAAAAAGTATCAATTTGCTCTCCATGTAGTTTCATTGGTTTCTTGGAATAACAATTGATAGTGGTAGAGCATGGTGCTAGCAATGTCAAAGTCATGGATATGATTTTACGGAAACACACATACTAATAAAGTGTATAGCATGACTAAAGCTGCTATGGATTAAAGCATCTGCCGAATATATACCAAATGCAAAACCTCCAACGAGAAATTTTAGATGCAACCAGTCATTAAATATTTGGAGCTGAAGTTGGAGAGACCTCCATTTTTTATGTTTTACTGTGAGTATGACTCCTGTGTGTTTGTGCGAACTAAAACGTTCATTTACAGAGGAAATAAAGATTTGGCTGGCAGCATTGTGTCTCCTCATTAACTGGTTTTCAACAGCAGGGTTCAGTATCTGCCACGGTGAGCCAGTACACAACAGATGCTTTTAGGCCCATGTGTACAAGCCTGTTGTGTTTCCAACTGAAACCGTTTCACAGTATTACCCAGCATTTGATGAGCCATGAGCAGATGAAACCAGGAATAATTTCAGTTTTGAAAAAAAGTCACACATTCCACTCTGTTCCTTAAAGCAGTCAACTTTTGTAAATGGGAAACTGATAAATGGACATGGTTGGGTGCTTTTTTCCAGCATCAAGATTCAAGGATAAAATGTATGTATTATGAAATGTGTTTAGATTCACTTTCACATCTGAAATTGAAAGTGGAGATTTATAGTAAAAAAGGACCTAAATATTAATTTGTTTCTTACCCACACTTATCATATTGCTTATGACAGTTATGGATTTTACCACTTTAGTCTTATGGATTAATTTTATGCTGCTTTTAACTGCTTTTTGGACCTTCGGATTTCTAGCCACCATTCAATTGCATTGAAAGGACCAACAGAGATGAGATTTTCTTCTACAAATCTTTGTTTGTGTTCTGCAGAAGAAAAAGTCATAGACATATGGGGTGGCATGAGGGTGAATAAATGATAAAAGAATTTTAATTTTTTAGTTAACTATACCTTTATCATTTCTTTGAAGTTTTCCCACTATTTTTGCGTAATCGACCAATTGATTTCACTGTAATTTCATTGGTCCTACAGTGTGACAAATAAATATTTAAAAGTTCATATTTTTTCATAAGGAGTTTATCAAGTCATGCCACACGACAGCTTAAGATCTTAAAGATCAACAGGCTTTAATTCGTCCATTAGGTGTCATTGAATGCAACCGATTATTTTTCAAAACGACTTTTGGAAATTGTGTTTTAAATATAACAAAAAAGCATAAAAGTTGAATATTGAAAATTAATATTATTAAAGGTTTTAAAGAATACATGTGTCACGGATTCACCAGGCTCTCTCACCACACACACACAACCTTTGCTCTCTCTCAAATACTAATCACCTGCACCTGTCTCCCATCCCATTCAGCTCCCTAATATAAGCCTCACTCACTCAATCGATGTTTGGTCTCCCATGGAATACAGACTCACTTATCTGCTACTTACCTGTTCTCCAGCTAGCCTCCAAAAGTTTCACTCCAATGATATTCAGCGATTTCTCCAAGGTTCCTCTCCAATGTCTCCTACTATCTGTTTCCCCAGTTTCTCCTCTCCTTGTGTCTCCACCTGATGCTTGTGTGTGTGGCTCTTCAAGTACTCTCACTCCTTACATCAATACTAACTGTTATCAGGTTACTGCTCATCATTTCTGCTCAACATCTTCTGATTGAGTCTCACCTGTTTCCTTACACTGTGTTTTTAATAAATACCTGCCTTCGGGTTCAAACACCATCTTCCAATCTGGGTTTCCGTAACAACATGCTGTTTGTTCACAGTGGGTATGTTTTAATTATTGGTTTAACTCCATTATTTATTGATTAACTTTTTTCATTTCAAGTTCTTTGGTCCAACATATTCAAGTCCTTTTAATTTCTCTAAATATACATTCTGTTAAAATACTGTTTATTGAGAGGCAAAACATACTGTAGCTTCATACAGAATATTTGGTAACAATTTACAATGAGTTTCCTTTTGTTAACATTAGTTAGCAATATTAGTTAACGCGAACTAACAATGAACAATACTTTAACTGCATTTATTAATATTGGTTCCCCATCTGTCGCTCACTTCGATGTTGTGTCGAAGAAGAGACACTAGGGGTCTCTCTTGAGCGCCGAATATGCCTCTGGTCTATGAAAAAAGGCCAATGAGAAGTTGACAGACAGTATTTGCATATCCCGCCCAGGACATACAGGTATAAAAGTGGGAAAATACGTCGAGTTCATTCAGAAATTTTCTTTGGAGCCGATGGTCATGTATGCAGCCAGCTGCGAGTTACACACCAGTTCCTGCCCTGACGCTCTGCTTGCTGTTGGATCTACGGCGCACTTCAGCGGCTTTTCTCCTTCTCTGCTTGCCCCGGGGCGCTTCGTCAGTGCAAGAGAGTTAAAAGAGTTAATTATAAAATAGTGATTTTCTCTATAAAAGAGTGATTTTCTCTAAAAGAGCTTTACCAGTGGCGTTGAACGTCCTTTTCAGGACACGTCTTTTTAAAGATGCCATTCCGCCCCTGTGTAGTTCCTGGATGCGGTAGAGTGCTCTCCGCTTCAGACGGCCACAGGCGTTGTCTCGTATGTCTGGGCAGCGATCAAACCGAGGCAGCATTTGTGGATGGTTCATGCACTCACTGCGAGGGCATGACCATGGCAACGTTGCGGCCGTGGCTTGCTTTCAACAGAGTTGAGTTGGACGCGATCGGGGACGGCAGCGGGTGCAGCTCTGCCGGGTACGCCCCCTCGGACCACCCGCCCCCCAGCACGATTGTTGACTCCCCCTCTCCACTCGTCACAAAGCCTGCTCATCCTCTCTCGCTACCCTCGACGGCAGAGCGGCCCATGGATATACAGCGATTTCCCAGGTGGATAGGGCTGTTGCGCTCCATCTACGCCCCGGAAACCCTACCACCTGGTGGGGTCGCCCTGTGCTACCATCTAAGGCCTGCAGGACGACATCATCGTTTACTGCCAAAGTCTACAGCGCTGCTGGACAGGCCACTTCCGCCCTGCATGCCATGGCCATCCTGAAAGTCCACCAGGCCAAGGCGCTCAAAGATCTGCATGAGGCAGACGGAGGCCATCTCACATATCCTGCCCCGCGGCAAGCCTGCCGCCATGGGCCATGTCCCGTCTGCCCGCTGAGGGCGTCCTCCTGCTGCAAAGAAACACCCTGCTCCGCCTCAACCCGGGCCCAGCTCTCAGCCCCAGTGTCGAGCACACTGCAGAAAGCAGACGACCCCTGTCTCACGGACACCCTCAAGGACCCGTAAGGCTCCCAGGTGCTCCTGAGACATCCGACCTAGGGACCAAGACGTTAGCTCCGGAGATGGTAAGACCACTCCGTCCCGGGCCGGGAGGAGAATCTTTTGTTGGATTTATTTCACATTCTCAGTAAAAGAGCTATTTCCTTTGTCTCTGGGTCAACTGGCCCGCAAATGGCGTTCTCACGGCACTCTGCCGCTAGATATCAAACAGCCCCAGCACACTGGACGCAGATCTCCCGCCTTCAGCCCCACAACTGTTCCCCGGCCGGCCAGGTGTGCGGAGCAAGGTAAGTGCTTTGAGTCTTTTCTCAGCACCAGAGCCTCGGGACGCGTCTTCGCCTGCTCTGCCCCGCTGGGTTCGTCAAAAATAATCGTCCCCTTGGTGCCTCTAGCACAGAGTTTGGATGCGTGGCTTTCACTTCCCAACCTGTCTCGCTGGCTGGCCCGGACCATCCGACTCAGTTACGCAATTCATTTTGCCAGGCCTCCGCCCCCCTTCACGGGCGTCCACTTCTCCACAGTACACGGCGAACATGCCAAATCCCTGCGCGCGGAAATCGCTACTCTCTTACTCAGACACGATAGAGTCTGTCCCTCCAACCGAGATGAAGGGTCTCTACAGCTCTTACTTCATCGTACCCAAGGCGGCGGCTTAAATCCAATCTTTGACTTGCGAGTTTTCAACCAAGCTTTGCACAAACTCCTGTTCAAAATGCTCATGCAGAAACACATCCTAACCTGCGTTCGGCTTCTAGGACGCGTACTTCCACGTGTCAATTCTGCCTCGACACCGACCCTTCTTATGGTTCACGTTCGACGGCCAGGTGTATCAGTACAAAGTCCTCCCCTTCGGCATGTCTCTGTCCCCTCGCGTCTTCACGAAAGTTGCAGAGGCAGCCCTTGCCCTGCTCCGAGAAGCTGGCATTCGCATACTCAGTTACCTCGATGACTGGTTTATTCTGGCCCTCTCACGAGTTACTATGCGCTCACAGAGATCAGGTGCTCAGGCACCTCAGCTGTTTAGGACTTCAGGTCAACTGGGAAAAGAGCAAGCTCACCCCGGTCTAGAGCATCTCTTTTCTCGGCATGGAGTTAGACTCAGTCTCAATGTCAGAACGTCTCACCAGCGAGCATGCACAGTCAGTGTTGAGATGCCTCGCCGCTTTCAGGCCAGGCACAGTGGTCCCCTTAAAACTTTTCCAGAGGCTCCTGGGGCATATGACATCCTCCGTGGCAGTTGCGCTGCTGGGGTTGATGCATATGAGATTGCTTCAGCACTGGCTTCAAGCTCGAGTCCCGAGACAAGCATGGCACGCACCGTGTGACGATCGCCCCCCGCCTGCCACCAAACATTCAAACCCTGGACAGACCTGTTTTCTATGGGCAGGAGTACCCTTGCAGCAGGTGTCCCGACGCATCTTGGTAAAGACCAATGCCTCCAGATTGGGTTGGGGTGCCGAGTGCAACGGGCACGCAGTAGCAGGCCGTTGGAAAGGGGCCCCGCTGCACTGGAACATCAACTGCCTGGAGTTACTGACTGTCTTCTTTGCCCTGCGGAAGTTTCTCCTGTTAGTTCGGGACAAACATGTCCTGATCAGGACAGACAGCACCACTGCGGTAGCGTACATAAATCGCCAAGGCGGCGTATGCTCCCGCCACATGTCACAACTCGCCTGTCGTCTCCTCCTTTGGAGCCAGCAGCGACTCAACTCACATCCCCGGCAACCTCAATATGGTAGCAGACGCGCTGTCACGACAACGCTTGACCGGTGGAGAGTGGAGGCTTCACTCCCAGTCGGTCCAGCTGATTTGGGAATGGTTCGGCAATGCCAGGTAGAACTGTTTGCCTCCCAAGAGACCTCCCACTGCCCGCTCTGGTATGCCTGAAGCTCCCCTCGGGGCAGACGCACTGGCACACAGCTGGCCTGCGGGGCTGCGCAAGTACGCATTTCCCCCAGTGAGCCTTCTTGCACAGGTGCTGTGCAAGGTCAGGGAGGACGAGGAACAAGTCACCCTTGTGGCTCCTTATTGGCCCACCCAGGCCTGGTTCTCGGATCTCGTACTCCTCGCAACAGCCCCTCCCTGGCGAATTCCCCTGAGGAAAGACCTTCTTTCTCAGGGACGGGGCACGCTCTGGCATCCGCACCCAGACCTTTGGAACCTCCACGTCTGGCCCCTGGATGGGATGCGGAAGATCTAGCTGGTCTACCACCCATGGTTGTAGCCACAACCATGGGTGTAGCCACAATCAACCAAGCCAGAGCCCATTCTACCAGGCAACTTTACACCCTGAAATGGCGCTTGTTCGCGAATTGGTGCTCTTCCCGTGCTGAAGACCCACAGCGGTGCACAGTTAGAGAGGCTGGAAGGGAAGCTGTCCCCGTCCACCTTGAAGGTGTATGTCGCCGCTATTGCGGCCCACCACAATGCAGTAGACAGCAAGTACTTGGGTAAGCACAACTTAATCAGGTTCCTAAGAGGCGCCCTTCCCGGCCAATCCTGTTCCCCTCCTGGGATCTCTTAGTGGTCCTCGCGGGCCTCCAGAGAGCCCCCTTCGAGCCGCTAGAATCAGTTGGACTCAGGGCCCTCTCTCTAAAGACGGCCCTGCTGGTCGCGCTGGCTTCCATCAAGAGGGTCGGGGACCTGCAAGCGTTCTCTGTTAGCGACACCTGCCTGGAGTTCGGTCCGGCAGAAACATATGCGATCCTAAGGCCATGACCGGATTACGTGACCAAGGTTCCTACCACACCCTTCAGAGACCAGGTATTAAACCTGCAAGCGCTGCCCTGGGAGGAGGCAGACCCAGCCCCTTCATTGCTGTGTCCGGTACGTGCATTGCGTACCTATTTGGACTGCACGCAGAGCTTTAGGTGCTCTGATCAGCTCTTTGTCTGCTTTGGGGGACAGCGGAAAGGGAACGCTGTCTCCAAACAGAGGCTCTCCCACTGGGTGGTGGATGCCATTTCATTGGCCTATCGCACCCAGGCCGTGCCCCCAACCTTGCGGGTCCGAGCGCACTCAACAAGTGCGAGGCACCTTCCTAGCAGACATATGTAGAGCAGCGGGTTGGGCAACACCTAATACCTTTGCGAGATTTGACAATCTCATGGTTGAGTCAGTATCATCCCATGTTTTCTCAGGTCCGAGCCGTTAGAACTCGGTAACACGCTGACGATCTGGCCGGGTGAATCTCTTTCCCTCGGCCAAGGTAAAACTGTGCGCTTTCTCTCCCAGGAGATCCCACCCACCCAGGTCCCTGGTTGATTCCTCCCTAGCCCTTTTGGGTCTGCAGTTCAGTGGAGGAACTTGCCGACCCAGTCCTCAAGACTCAATCTACCCTGTACTGGAATAGGTGCTCCACAGATCGGGACTCCTACATGGACTCCCCCATTGTGTATTTTCAACGATACGGTGCCTTTACGAAGTGGACCCGAGTCTACCGTAGGCAGTTTTAGCTGCCCTCTGGTCGCTATGCTGTAGCAACTCCCTCCTCCTTGAGGCTGGATCTACCACTGCACCACGTTCCACATATTGCCTAAAAAACCCATGTGATGTATTCACCAACTTTACCTCCCCTTTTGGGCAGGTGTGGCCTCCGCAGGGTCTTTTTCCCCGAAAGTATAGGAAACTGGGTAAGACCGCCTTCCCTCGATGCGTGTAAGGGCCCTGGCTGTTCTTGCTCTATGCGGAGAAACATAGAGAGAAAAGAGGCCCAGCCAGGCTTGGCCTGTTCCCAGATTGGCAAGCGTCGCCTTGTTCCCCTGCCTAGGGTAACCAGAAGGATTCTGCTGACTTTTTTGGGGCATTGGGGAAGGGTACGCGCAGTCTGACACAGTTGGTCGCTTGTGCACGTAAAATTACCTACCCGCTCCTGTGTCTGCAGTACACGTACACGGCTCAGCACATGGTGTGATTTAAATTGGACCCCTAGTGATGCTTCTTTGACACAACGTCGACGTGAGCGACAGCCTTGGAACGTCTAGGTTACGTATGTAACCTCTGTACTCTGAAGGTGGGAACGAGACGTTGTGGCCTCCTGGCCACATCGCTGAGCCGAGCCAATGCAGTGGCCGGACCATTTCCGGCTCCGCAGAAAAATCCTGAATGAACTCGACGTATTTCCCCGCTTTTATACCCGTATGTCCGGAACGGGGTATGGAAATACTGTCTGCCAACTTCTCATTGGCCTTTTTTCATAGACCAGAGGCATATTCGGCTCTTAAGAGCAAGCGTCCCCTAGTGTCACTACTTCAACACAACGTCTCGTTCCCTCCATCAGGGAGCGGAGGTTACATACGTAACCTAGACTTTATTTTAGTTAAAACAAATACTAATAAGTTGTATGTTTTATATGTAAGTTTTTTTTTTATTAAAAGTTATATTAGTTAACATAAGTTAATGCACTATGAACTAACATGAACTAACAATGAACAATTGTATTTAATAAATGTAACTATAATAGATTAAAAATGCTGTAAAAACATATTCATTGTTGGTTCATGATTCCTAATGCATTAACTATTGACATTGAGACTGAGACTATACATTAATGAATAGAACCTTAATGTAAATTGTTACCAAGTCTTTTTCACAAGATTGGCCAAGACTTCAAATTTAATAGGCTAATAGAGTCTAAAAATCAGCTTTGTTGACATTTTGGAGACAGTTCAAATGAACTACCATATTTTCATATGACTCAATTTTAGATCTTTTTAAAAAAAGATGAGAAATTCTCCTTAAAACTTTTTTATAACTCTGTATGTGTGTACGTGTTTATGTCTGTGTGTATGATTTATTGTATATGTCTCTGCACACTTGTGAGTATACTGTATGACTGTTCTGTGTGCTTCTCTGTGTGTGTGCACATGTGCAGGAGTGTTTGTGCATACTTGCTGGTTGATTTATATTGGAGCTTCAAAGTATCACTGTGTGCATAGTATATGTTTTTCATTTTCATTTTCGATGAGCTTCTTTGAAGCAATTTCAGTGTGGTATAAAGCATAGATGAATGTTGCACTTGTCACAGAAGACGTGTGTTTTTCCTGTGTAGTGTAGCCTCTTGCAGCTGGTGGCCTCTTTCTTGTGGTCCACCATGTCAAACTGCACTTTAGGTAATGGCCTTGCGTCTGTACCCATGGACTGGCTCAGGAGGCAGGCTGGGTCTTCCGCGTTTTGCTGCCACTGGCTTTTGCAGTCTCCCCAGACATTGGGCCACATTCATTTTCAAATGGAGGAGATCCAAGACATCTTTTCTTGGGATCTTTGCCCTCTCAGCATCCATCCTGTACTCAGAACAGCTGTTGAATACAGTGAGGTCAAAGGCACGTGTAATCATTCTCAGGGTCCACTTTGAGGAAGTGATGAGGACTGATCTATTGTTGAACCATTTGACCAGGACCACCCTCCCATCATGGCTCACAACTTCATCATAGTTTCCTCGCTATTTTGTTGACATGTTTTTATCGGACCTTAGTGTTGCTCTGCAAAACGGTAGGCTCTATCTGTCCCAGAAGCATGGATTTTCTTCTCTGTTAGTACCTCCAACACATGGTATATGGTGAAAAAATTATGAAAGTAGAGCTTGTGGTTAGCACTGGTGATGCGTTGGATGAGGCACACCACTTAAGTTTCTCCCAGATGCTTCTTGTTATGTTCTGACAGCTCCATTGTATCACCTTGGTGGAGCAGGAATTCATATGCTGTGCTACTTTTGCCACACAGGAAGTATATTTTATTCCCCATGGTTGTGGTTTGCCCTTAATATACTGCTTGACTTACATGGAAATTGCACCATTTGCTAATCGATAGAAAGACTATCCTCCAAGGGAAGCTCCAAGCATTTTCTGTGTATTGCATCATAGAGCGGGCATACTTTCTTCTGGTCTCTCTAAATTGTTAACCACATGAAAGTGTGACCGGAGCTGGAAGAATCTGTCATAGGACATGGTGTTTCTAAAAATTCCAATATTGATTCCAGCTTCCCAGTACATGGCCACTCTTCTCAATTTCATCACTCCCATAGCCAGATGGAGACCAACCAGGGTTCTGATTTCTGCCGTGCTAGTTGGTTTGAAACCTAGTGTACCACTTTGCATGGCATAAACATTGGTATTGTCTGCCATCAAGTCAAAAATCTCATCTGGTGTGTATTGTTTGTAATATTTGTATAGGCTCAGTGGATAGGACTCTTCAAACTGAAGTAATTTCAAAAGATGTGTCGATGATGGTGGTAAATGTCCTCTGACACCATTTAATCTCCTCCTTGGTAAGTGTGACATCTATCAGTTCCTCATAATCCTGTGTCTCCTCAGTCTCTACACTGGTTTCTACCACAACCTTCAACCTCATCTGCTACTTCCAGTCCTTCTGTTGTGCAAGGAACCTCTCCTCTGTCCCTCTCTAAACCAATTAAATATAAGTGCAACTTACTCACTTTTAAACCATTTACAATTTTAATATGTAATATTATATATTTACTGCATTGTTGAGTGTATAGTATAAAGATATCAAACAATATAGATAACTTCTAAACTTATGATTTATTTCACTCCTTGTCTCATCATCTGCCTTATCTCCTGAATCCAAGCAGTCATTATCAGATAGTTCCCCATTTACCATAGGTTCAAGGAAGTCTACCACTCTATATTCTAAAAGTACATTAATAATAACATTATGAATTTGATGACAATAAAAATATTGTCAAATCAGATTTTAGCTATGAAATATGTCCACAAATGTCCCGACCTTGGCATACTGATTCAAAATAACGAGGTTCCTTCTGATGTCTCTTAAGACCTGATGTCCACTGGGATGGACATTCATCTTTAAAAAAATTCTGTGCTCTACAACTTTGAATTACCTGGCATTGTTCAAATTATAAAAGCATACATTTTTATTGGTTTACAGAGAAAAATATGTTTGTGGTGTGGGTGCGTGGTCATGTGTCTGTCTGCAGGAGAGGGAAAGTGGTAAGGCTTGTCACTTCGTGGTATTGGATAAGTGACAAATTTGGACACTGTGTTCACTTTCCAGAAGTCAGACACGACTATGCCTCCATTCCACAATGTTATTTTCATTCCAATGGACGCTGTTGATTTTAACAAAATAATTCTAATTTAAAAAGATTAATATATGCTGGGGATAGGAAAGCCTATATTTCAGTATTCTGCTCAAAATTGCATTATGAAATCGAGACATACTGTATCAAGATGATAAATGAAACATGTTATTTTCAAATGCACAAATAATAATATAAATTAATAAAGCCAATGCTGAAAACAAACTGAATTTTTGACAGATTCTTGCAACTTTGCTGCAGTTCAATTGATGGCTCGTGAACTTTTCTTCTGCTATGACTGTGACAATAATGAGCATTTAAAAAAAAAATCAGCATCCACCGAGGAGCCAAAATAGGTCCACAATAAAAATACACTGCACAATAATTGTGTATGCTTAAAAATCAATATGACAGCTAGTACTTTATTAATGTCTTTGAGCACTATCCATGTAAGTATCAGTTCAAACCATGTTCCTAAAAAGTCAATAGCATAAAGCACAGGGAGAAGAAATCTGAAATTATTTCCCCCGGTAACTCATAGACAGGTACAGAGATTATATGAAGTGTACAGCATAACTGACAGAGAATGTATCGATGTATCGATGCAGTGAGGTCTCACAGAAAAAGAGAGAGAGAGGAGATAGGAGTGAAAGTGAATTGTACAAAATACAAATTAGATTTGTTTTCATTTGTAGACATGCAGACAAAGTCTCTCAGCTGCTCAAGAGGTGTGAATACGTAAGTGTGTTGGACTTATGTAGTGGATATATTACACTCGTTATACCCAACACTGACGTGCACAGAATGGGGGCTACTCTAAATCTAAATGTGACCATTGCAAATGTAAAGGTGCCCTTTTAAGAGAAGGTGCCTTTAAGTGCGTGGAGATTGAAGCAAAAGTGTCTTTACTACAGCAGATTTCTCTTCACACTCTGTCCATGTTCTTCCACCCTTGCTAAGGTCTGTACATGTCACTGATAACCAATAATGTCTTCTAATGGTTAATAAGATGAGTGATTAAATACATTTCTATTTATTTCTTTATTTTTGTTTTTTGGTTTGTATGGACATTGCTTATTTCCTGCATTTGGAAACCCAAGGTGACCAGTCAGACTTGATAAATAAACTTATCATGTGCTTGAAAAGACTGTATTATTCAATATTTGTACGAATATGAATGAGAGGCACTTGGGTCCGTCCAGCTGTGTCGGCACAAAAGCTGATTTGAAAATGGCAGCTTGTAATGTGTTATGAAGGGGAGGCAGACAAGGAGTGAGGATCCAGATGCAGCTTTATTTAGATGGTGCAAGGGGTCAAGCAAACGGCAAAAGCAGGAACAAATAAACATCCACGAGGGGAAAACAAAGGTACAAACACAAGAAACAAACACGGGGAATCCTCCAAGGAGGGCACAGGCAGGAACACGGCCGAAGGCAGGATAAACAAGGAATATCATGAAACACCTAACGTCAAACAGTAACCAACAAAGGACAAGGTGAACATGAGGGCTTAAATACAAAACCAAAGGGGAAACAAAAGCCAATGGGCAAACAGAACTCAAAACAAGATAAATAAGGCAATTAACTAAAACCAATGACAAAACTAGAACTGATAATAAAGTAATCAAACAATGAACCAATGAAAACCAGACACATGAACATGGAGGGAAAACAGGACATGACAAGACTGGAAAACAGGAACATAAGAGTGATTTCAAAATAAGAGTGCATAAACAAAAGAGGATATGGAACGTAACAGAGCCCCCCCTTTAAGGAGCGGATCCCAGATGCTCCTAACAAAAGGGAAGGGCAAAACGTCAACGGAGAACAGGGGCAAACAGGCAGTTCAAGGGGGCACGAGGGGCACAGAGAAACAAGACTAGGACAGGGAGACCATGACAGAACAGGAGGGCGGAGACCAAGGAGGTCAGGCAGATGCCCAGGGGACGACTTCAAGGTGGGGACCGGGTCGGGAAGTCTGGGAGGCAGCTGCGGGGTCGAGACTGGGTCAGGGGGCCTGATAGATGGCCGTAGGACTGGGTCTGGGGGCCAGGGAGGCAGCCATAAGGCAGGGACTGGGTCAGGAGGCCAGGGAGGCAGCTGCAGGATCGGGACTGGGTCGGGGGGCCTGGTTGGTGGCCGTAGGGCAGGGACCAGGTCAGAAGGCCAGAGAAGTGGCCGTAGGGCAGGGACCGGGTCAGGAGGTCTGGGAGAAGGCCACAGGTCTGGGACAGGGTCAGAAGGCCTAGGGGAAGGCCACAGGACAGGGTCAGAAGGCCTGGGAGGAGGCCACAGGACAAGGTCAGAAGGCCTGGGAGGAGGCCACAGGACAAGGTCAGAAGGCCTGGGAGGAGGCCACAAGACAGGGTCAGAAGGCCTGGGAGGAGGCCACAGGACAGGGTCAGAAGGCCTGGGAGGAGGCCACAGGACAGGGTCAGAAGGCCTGGGAGGAGGCCACAGGACAGGGTCAGAAGGCCTGGGAGGAGTCCCAGGGGAAGCGGGCGGAGCCACGGAAGGCTCTGTAGGCGGAGCTGAGGAGGAATCCAGGGGCGGAGCCATGGTAGGCGGAGACCAGGGGGACTCCAGGGACAGAGCCATGGAAGGCGGAGACCAGGTTGGTTCTGGAGGCGGAGGCTTGAAAGGCTCTGGAGGCTTGAAAGGCTCTGGAGGCTTGGCAGGCTCTGGAGGCCTGGCAGGCGGAGCAGGCAGAGCCGTGGAAGGGTCTGGAGGCGGAGCCGTGGAAGGGTCTGGAGGCAGAGCAGGTGCAGGCAGAGCCGAGGAAGGCGGAGCAGGCGCAGGCAGAGCCGTGGGAGGCGGAGCAGGCGCAGGCAGACCCGTGGGAGGCGGAGCCATGGCGGACTTCTGAGGCGTGGAAGGCTCAGGTGGCTGAGGCGTGGAAGGCTCAGGTGACTGAGGCGTGGAAGGCTCAGGTGACTGAGGCGTGGAAGGCTCAGGTGGCTGTGGCGTTGAAGGCTCAGGTGGCTGTGGCGTTGAAGGCTCAGGTGGCTGTGGCGTGGAAGGCTCAGGTGACTGTGGTCTCGGAGGCTCAAGAGGCGGAGCCCTGGGAGGTGGAGCCGTGGGAGGCTCGAGAGGCGGAGCCCTGGGAGGCTCGAGAGGCGGAGCCGTGGGAGGCTCGAGAGGCACTGGCTCTTGGACGGTCGAGGCTACAGGCGCTGGCTCTGGCTCTTGGACGGTCGAGGCTACAGGCGCTGGCTCTGGCTCTTGGACGGTCGAGGCTACAGGCGCTGGCTCTTGGACGGTCGAGGCTACAGGCGCTGGCTCTTGGACGGTCGAGGCTACAGGCGCTGGCTCTTAGACGGTCGAGGCTACAGGCGCTGGCTCTGGCTCTTGGACGGTCGAGGCTACAGGCGCTGGCTCTGGCTCTGAGGACGGAGCCGTGGAAGGCAGAGACTGGAGAGCGGAAGCCTTTCCTCTTCTCCTCCTCCGGGCGGACGAGGCTGGCAACGCTGGCTCTGGGATGGACGAGGTTGGTAACGCTGGCTCTGGGACGGACGAGGCTGGCAACGTGTTGGCCGTGGCAGGCGTGGGCATTGGCTCGTTGGCCGTGGCAGGCGTGGGTGTTGGCTCGTTGGCCGTGACAGGTGTGGACGTTGGCTCGTTGGCCGTGGCAGGCAGAGACTGAGGAGCGGAAGCCTTCCCTCTTCTCCTCCTCCTCCTGGCGGACGGGGCTGTCAACGCTGACCCTGGGACAGACGAGGCTGGGGGCACGTTGGCCATGGCAGGCGTGGAGGAACAAGTCATGGAAGGCTGGGAGGTGACCACTGTGGGAGGAGAGGTAGCGTCGTCCTCTGCAACACCCACAGTGAAAGGAGAGCCGCAGATCCTCAGGGTCTCCTCCAAGAAGTCCTGGAGCGTCCAGCGCGGGGTCGCTGGTGGCAACCGCTCCCTTAGCGAACTGCATAGATTAGCCCTGAAGAAGGCCACCAAGTTAAACTTTGGGAAGTCCAAAGAATTTGCCAGCTCCAGAAACTCAGACGTGGGCCTCTATCGGGCGGTCCTCTTGTCTGAGGCCGAGAAGCAGGAAATTCGCCTGCTGGGCTGTGAGGGCTGCTGGATCCATTGTTTGTTGGTTATTCTGTTATGAAGGGGAGGCAGACAAGGAGTGAAGATCCAGATGAAGCTTTATTTAGATGGTGCAAGGGGTCAAGCAAACGGCGAAAGCAGGAACAAATAAACATCCACGAGGGGAAAACAAAGGTACAAACACAAGAAACAAACACGGGGAATCCTCCAAGGAGGGCACAGGCAGGAACACGGCCGAAGGCAGGATAAACAAGGAATATCATGAAACACCTAACATCAAACAATAACCAACAAAGGACAAGGTGAACATGAGGGCTTAAATACAAAACCAAAGGGGAAACAAAAGCCAATGGGCAAACAGAACTCAAAACAAGATAATAAGGCAATTAACTAAAACCAATGACAAAACTAGAACTGATAATAAAGTAATCAAACAATGAACCAATGAAAACCAGACACATGAACATGGAGGGAAAACAGGACATGACAAGACTGGGAAACTGGAACATAAGAGTGATTTCAAAATAAGAGTGCATAAACAAAAGACAATATGGAACGTAACAGGTGCCAGAACTTAAAAATAAGAGTGCATAAACAAAAGAGGATATGGAACGTATCATAATGGTTGTTGCAGAAACACATATGAGTGACTCAGCTGGGGTCAGTTATATGCATGAAAGGGTTAAGTCTTACAAAATTACTTTGTGATGTTTTATTTGTGACACGACCGTCTTGATAGTTAGCATCTTGAACTTGAACACCCTGACTGAGCGATTCAAGCTTCGAAGATGTAAGATCGGACGCAACCCCCCACCCTTTTTGGGAACCAAGAAGTATTTGCTGTAATAACCGTACTCTTTCTCTGGAAGGCGAACACGTTTTATGGCCCCTTTGACCAAGAGATATTGCAGTTCTTTCCACAGTAGACATGCCTGCTATTACAACATAACATTAATTTTGACACTTCCTGTTGAGGGGATGTCGAGTGTTCCGCATCCTGGACTAAGGCAGGAAGCAACGGTACACCCAAAATTTCGCTGGAAGCCTCTAACTCCCGAAACACCAGAGGTGGCGGGAATGGAGAGGTTTCATGGGGGTACCGGGAGGGCCGAAGTGGATGATACACGCGCCCCATCCCGAGGGGGGCTACCCTCACAAGGGTGGGCGCAAGACCGTCAGGGTTTCTTCCTCTTAGAAATGACACTCCTGAGGTCTTGCTTTGGGGGCTGCTGAGGGCGACAAGCCTGTACCCAGTCTTTACGAGGGGGAGCACGACTCGCCACGCTTTGTTTCTGAGCCCTACTAATAGGACCGGGGCAGGTCTGGGTGGTCACCTCGAGTAATTCCTCCGATGATTTACTATCATGCCCGGAATGCTCGGAGGTGGGTAGCTCAAAGTCCGCAGACTCAAGAGATTCAAGGTCCCCCTCGTGAACCGAAGAGGCTCCGGAGCGCGCTTCAGGATCACGGGAAGAACTAGCTGGGTCTGGGGAGAGAGCGAGCGATAGGGACGGACCCATCTCTCGCTCCTCAGCCAGAGCCCACCCAAGTGTGCGCGCCGACTCTCGGAAGTAAGCGAGACGAGCGCAAAGCATTTAGACCGAAAGCAGATCGCAATGCTCGCACCCGCCCCGCCCCAACGCGAGAGCAGCATGCTCTTCCCCCAAACATACAAAGCAAAACTGATGTGTGTCCCTCTCAGCCATGGAGCGTAGACAAGGGAACACACATTGCTTGCTCTGTCTTTCATTAATTTATTTTCTTTTTTTCCTTTTTCTTTTTTAGAGAAAGAACAGAAAGGTTTTCTGCACACTGCCTAACAAATTCTAACTCCTAACAGAGGAAAGAAAGTTCTGACAGGCTCATGAAGCACACACACAGAGTGATCTGAAGACAAAAGATCTGACGATGCACCTGTGACGCATCTATTTATAGCCCTGCCACAAGTGCATCCAATGATGACACCGGCAGAGGCTATAAATTCCGGTCAATGTTCGTTGACGTGTTGCACACATATTCACAGCTGGTCACACCTAAAGTTGTTCCCAAAGCACTATCTCATGCAGCACCATAAGTTTAGCTTTGTGAAAGGGAACGTAAGGATTCATACTTTGAAGGATTTCTTTTACTTTTCTAAATTTGGCTAATTTGTATGATATTGTATGACTGTACTTGTATGAATTCATTCTTACACTACAGCCAGTGACATCGCTGGACATTGTTTCTATATAATACATGACAAGTACTTGCTTCTGTCACACACAACAACTTCCTATCATGTTTACACACTCTACTGATTGGATAAGTTTAGATAAGGGGTTTGGGTAAGGGCATAATATTAATAAGCATGTCCTTAATGCCTCAAGTGTGAAACTTGCGCTTCCGCATTAGACATCCGGGTATTTGCATGTGATGAAATCATACAAATAGAACTCGTATGAAATCATACACAATAGCCAACTAGCAAAATATGTAGGGCTGTCAATCGATAAAATGTTGTAATCAAATTAATTACATGGAGTCCCGATTAATTAATCACGGATCCCTTAGTTCGCATTTGCGCTCCTTCGAGTGTTTTGAACGCAAGAACATTTACTACTGAAGTGTTTTCTTCACTGTATAACTGCATTGCTCATACAGTTGAAGTTTCACTTACTGACCTCTGGAGTAAACAGGTTGTACTACAAGCTTGCATTTCTCAGGTATTTCTTGGGAAAGCATGCGATTATTTGTGTTAATTTTTTGTAAAGTTGAATTGACAGCCCTAATATATATATATATATATATATATATATATATATATATATATATATATATATATATAAAATTCAGATAATTAAAATGCATTACATTCTTAATCATTGATAAATCAATACAAAAAGTGGCTTTAGAATACAATGTATTGTTTACAACAATATTATTGAACATAAGCCAATCATTGGCATACAGTTCACAGCAATCCATTTCACACATGAATTTGTAAATCAGTTTGACATTTATTATGAGGGCTTATTTAAGGACACATCAATTTACACCTGCGTCAGATATTTTTTTATTAATGCATACAAAACTTTTACATCTAGAGCCAAGAGGTATATTAAAACAAACAACAACAAAAAGGAAAATGAAAAATAAACAGTTTAATAAAAATATCAAATTGTTTACATATTTCAATACACTTTAAAGCTTTCTTGTTACTCAAATTAGAAATTCTTCATAGGTATTGCTGAACCTCTGAATTAATAATTAAAACTAATGGTTTATAATCACCATACTTACATTTATGAATATTAAACTTTGCCAACAAAAGCAGAACATTAATCAAATAATATTCCTTATGAAGAGACATGTCATAGCTTAAAAAAAAAACGAATAAAACATTTTCAAAACAAAGTTGAAAACTGGGATTAATATGATCTCTAACAATCTTGCAGAAATCAGACCAAAAACAAGTCGAGTAGGGACAACTCCAAAATGATGAAACAATTTTTCCTCCTGCAGACCACAAAATGTACAGAATATATCGACATCCCAATTAAATCTCTCTACAAGAAAATAATTAGAGGGGTAGTACATATAAATAAGTTTGAAGGAAATTTCTTTGAAGTTTACAGCTGAAGTTTCACTTACTGCCCTCTGGAGTAAACAGGTGGTACTACAAGCTTGCATTTCTCAGGACTCTTCCTTATTATGGTCTGGGGGCATTGCAATTAAATGCGTTATTTTTTATAACGCATTATTTTTTGTAAAATTAATTACACTGAATTAACGTTAAATCGAAAGCCCAAAAATTTGTAAACATTTTCAGGAGACTGGGTTGCATATTTGCTTTTTTTTATGACACTATCGGTTATGTTTATGGTATGTGCGTGGCTATGGCTCAGGTGGTAGAGCTGGTTGTCCACGAATCGCAGGGTCGGTGGTTCGATTCATGGCTCACATTACTGCACATGCCAAAGTGTCCTTGGGCAAGACACTGAACCCCAAGTTACTCCCAATGGCAGGCCAGTGCCTTGCATGGCAGCTCTGCCGTCATTGGTGTGTGTGAATTTGTGTGTGAATGGGTAAATGAGACACAGTGTATAGCGCTTTGAATACCGCTAAGGTTAAAAAGGTGCTATATAAGTGCAGACCATTTATGGTCTGTTTTTTATTTAAAATATGATAGAGCATCAACCTTAAACCCCTCATCTGCTTGGCAGACAATTTAACTTGTAATTCAGTGGACATTTCAACTTGGGACTGCAGCAGAGCCACATAAGTTTTTTCAAAAATTTCACCACAGTTACATTTAGTTTTTTCACAAGGCCGCAACATTGCCTCAACCAATGGTGCGAGTTTTTCTGTTTGTCCAACTAATGTCAGGCAGGGAGAGTGTCTGCTAATAACACAAAAATGACGCACTTCACCTTTAAGCTACAATTATATCTATACTGTACATGAACTCCAATCTAATCCAAATAATTGAATTCCCTCCATCCATTCTTCCCTATCTCTCTCTTTCTTTGTATCTCTGACTGGGTGAAGGTGGCCTGATGAAGATAAATGTTGTAAAAGTCTGCCATTTCAACGCTGTTGTCTCTTAAGGCCTGTAGGCTCATATTTCTCTCTTACTATTATTTGATGATGTGATTTTGTTTCCCTCTGTAATAGATCCCAAATCTCTCTCATCACCTATCATCTTCCTCACCTTCCTCCGTAATCCTTTATTCATCTCTTTCTCTCTTGCTCTATTTTTTTAGTTGCCAAAGACATACAAGGACATATCTTGGCTCTCACTACTAAAATGATCTCAAGTACCTAAATTCTGTGGGATGGGTTAAATGTGACTTGTGGATAAACTGGTGATTTTGGTTCCCCGTCTGTCGCTCACTTCGACGTTGTGTTGATGAAGCGACACTAGGGGTCTCTCTTGAGCGCCGATTATATCTCTGATCTATGAAAAAAGGCCAATGTGAAGATGGCAGACAGAATTTGCATGTCTCACCCCTGGACATATGTGTATAAAGGGAAATAAGTCTGTTTCATTCAGAAAATTTTCTTCGGAGCCGATGGTCATGTATGCAGCAAGCTGCGAGTCACACACCTGTTCCTATTACCTCTGAGCGATCTGCTGCTGGATCTACGGTGCACTTCAGCGGCTTCCTCCTCTGCACGGCAGTGCAGTTTGCCCCTGGGCGCTTCGACAGCGCAAACTAAAAGAGTTTATAAAGAGTGATTTTCCTCTAAACGAGCAATACACAGCGACGTTGAGAGTCCTTTTTAGGACGCGTCTTTATAAAGATGCCTTTCTGCCCCTGTGTAGTTCCTGGATGCGGTAGAGTGCTCTCCGCTTCAGATGACCACAGGCGCTGTCTCGTGTGTCTGCGCTGCAATCACAACGAGGCAGTGTTTGTGGATGGTTCATGTTCTCACTGCGAGAACATGACCATGGCAACGTTGCGGTCGCAGCGTTCCTTCCCACGGGATTGTGGACGACGCGGCTGGCGATGGAGGAGATCTGGGGATGGCAGCGGGCTTGGTTTCGCCGGGGAACCACCCGCCCCCCAGCACGCTCGTTGACTCTCGTCCGGGATCGAGGCAACAGCGACTCACCTCACAGCCATCCAGACGTGCTGCAGGAACTGCACTCAGTGACAGACCTTGCCTTCAGGGCCACAAAGGCCACAGCGCATTTACTCGGGCAAGTGATGGCCACACTTGTGGTTCAAGAACGTCATCTGTGGCTGAACCAGAGCCCCTTCTACCAGGCAACTTTACGCCCTAAATTGGCGCTTGTTCGTGAATTAGTGTTCTTCTCGGGCCGAAGACCCACAGAGGTGCGCAGCCAGGTCAGTGCTCTCATTTCTGCAGGAGAGGTTGGAGGGGAGGCTGTCCCCGTCCACCTTGAAGGTGTATGTAGCTGCTATTGCGGCCACCACGACGCAGTAGATGACAAGTCTTTGGGTAAGCACAACTTGATTATCAGGTTTCTAAGAGGTGCCCATAGGTTAAATCCCTTCCGGCCAAGCCTGTTTCCCTCCTGGGATCTCTCAGTGGTCCTCTCGGGCCTTCAGAGAGCCCCCTTCGAGCCACTAGAATCAGTTGGACTCAGGACCCTATCCCTAAAGGCGGCCCTGCTGATCACGCTCGCCTCCATCAAGAGAGTCGGGGACCTGTATGCATTCTCTGTCAGCGGCACTTGCCTGGAGTTTGGTCCGGCAGACACACATGTGATCCTAAGACCGCGGCCGGACTACGTGCCCAAGGTTCCTACCATGCCTTTCAGACAGACCAGGTAGTGAACCTGCAAGTGCTGCCCTGGGAGGAGGCAGACCCAGCCCCTTCGTTGCTGTGTCCGATACGTGCTTTGTGTACCTACTTGGACCGCATGCAGAGCTTTGGACGTTCTGAGCAGCTCTTTGTCTGCTTTGGTGGACAGTGGAAAGGGAACGCTGTCTCCAAACAGAGGTTCTCCCACTGGGTGGTGGATGCCATTTCATTGGCCTATCGCACCCAGGCCATGCCCCCCCCCCCCCCCCATTGCGGGTCCGAGCACACTCAACAAGGAGTGTTGCATCCTCACGGGCACTGGCCAGAGGCACCTCCCTGGCAGACATATGCAGAGCAGCGGGTTGGGCAACGCCTAATACCCTTTTGAGATTTTACAATCTCAGGGTAGAGTCAGTTTCGTCCCGTGTTTTCTCAGGTCCGAGCCAGTAGAACTTGGTAACATGCTGACAGACTGACCGGGTTGATCGCTTGCACCTAGCGCCCTTTCCCTCGGTTGAGGTAAAACCGTGTGCGTTTTCTCCCAGGTGATCCCACTCACTCGGCTCCCTGTATGATTCCTCCCAAGCCCTCTGGGTTCGCAATTCAGCTGAGGAATTCGCCGACCCAATCCACTGTGGGTACTCAGATCTACCCTGTACTGGAATAGATGCTCCACAGGTCAGGGCTCCTACATGGACGTCCCCTCTGTGTGTATTTTCCCCTTACGAGCGGACCCGCGTCTCCTTAGGCAGTTCCCACTGCCCCCCCGGTCGCCTTGTCTGTAGCAACTCCTCCCTCCGAAGAGGCGGGAACTACCACCGTGCAACTTCCCACATGTGACCTACTGATGTATGTCACCACTCTTACCTACCTCTCTCTGGGCAGGTATGGTCTCCGCAGGGTCTTTTCCACCTGATAGAATAGGAAACTGGGTAAGACCCCCTACCCCGATGCGTGTAAGGGCCCCAGACGTTGACTCTATGCGAGAAACATAGAGAGAAAAGTTCCCAGGTTGGCAAGCGTTGCCTTGTTCCCCTGTCTAGGGTAACTATAAGGATTCAGACAACTTTATGGGGCATTGGGGAAGGGTACATGCAGTCTGATACAGCTGGTCGTTTTGGCACGTCAAGTACCTGCCCGCTCCTCTGTCAGTAG
Source organism: Moxostoma hubbsi (assembly GCA_032164185.1). Lineage (NCBI taxonomy): Eukaryota > Metazoa > Chordata > Actinopteri > Cypriniformes > Catostomidae > Moxostoma > Moxostoma hubbsi. The sequence goes on from JAVLUX010000019.1 coordinate 12,647,725, forward strand.
TACACGTACACGGCTCAGCGCATGGCGTGATTTAAATTGGACCCCTAAAGTCGCTTCTTCGACACAACTTCGATGTGAGCGACAGACGGGGAACGTCTAGGTTATGGATGTAACCTCTGTTCCCTGATGCAGGGAACGAGACGTTGTGTCCTCCCGGCCACTTCACTGAGCCGAGCCACTATTGTTGCCAGACCATTTCCGGCTCCTCAGAAAAATCCTGAATGAAACTTATTTCCCCACCTTAATACCTGTATCTCTGGGGGCGGGACATCCAAATTCTGTCTGCCAACTTCTCATTGGCCTTTTTTCATAGATCAGAGGTATATTTGGCGCTCAAGAGAGACCCCTGGTGTCGCTTCTTTGACACAACATCTCGTTCCCTCCATCAGGGAACAGAGGTTACATCCATAACCTAGATGTTTTCACACCTCAGAGGACTTGACCTTTTTCAATTGCATCCAACTTCTGTATTATAATCATGCACTAATGCCATAATTTTGACATAATTTTGTTTAATTTATATTGATAATTCAAATTATTTTAAATTATTAGCATACATTACAATGTTTGCAGCTCAACCGTTCAATCCTGTTACACAAGTTATTAATAGAAAAACATGATCAAACACATATTTTTCTTTAGTTTAGGAAAATAGAAGTTTATTGCAGACAAAACCCATCTAGCTAGCCCCTACAGATTGATAGCTTAATTTAGGCAACATTTGCAACCCGGTAACTTGCAACAGTTACCCATTCTGGCATAGTTTTTACATTTATGTTTAAGTTTTTAATGTTTATTTAATGCGTATTGCTAGAAAATGACAAAATAATCACAAAAATCAGGGTTTTAAACTTAAGACAAGTTGGTAATTTTGGTAACGGTGTTGTAAAAGTTGCAAAACCCATATAAAATGAGCAGAAAATAATACAGCTCATCTATTTCGTTGACAATCAAAATTTTCTGAAGGTTAATAAATCCTTTCATTTACCATTGCTAAAAAAATTAGGCCAAATTAAGAGTTGCAGGCCATATTTTGTACCTATTTTGTGGAGCCTCTCAAAGTGTCCCATCGATACCATGGGAGTTCAAAACCCAGCCTCTCCACTCACAGGTCAGGCCTAAAATTCTAGTTCCATTTTTGCAGGATTTTTTACTGTTTCTCCGCTTTCATTTCATGGAATAAACCTCGGCCTAACCTCTCTTCTCCTTTTCTGATACCTTTGATCAAAGCTATCACTCTCTCCTTTTACCTGTGATACAGACAGTCACCCCAACACAAAAGAGAGGCTATGTGGAGAAGAAAGGACTGAGCTGGAGTGTGTCCAGATGAGCCTCTGGGCTGCTGATGCTCAAAGTGCAAAGAAGGAACCTGGAATTCTGTTAAGGGGTGTTTTCCTGCAGGCTGAGCATGGGGCACATACAAACTGAGCCAAGTAGAAAATAGGCCAAAAGTGAGACAGCACAGGTTAGGGGGTAGTGGTGATACTCACTCACAAATCAGTTTTCACATATTTTACTATAGAAGTCTAAAGTTTTACTCTACCAAAGACCAATATTTCAAGTTCAAGGTCAAGTTACCTACCCAAATGTTTTGTTCAAATCCTCTACAACTTTCTTTCTTTAGTGGAACATAAAAGGAGATATTATGTAGAATGACAGCCTCAATCACAATTCACTTTCATTTTAAGAGGGAAAATAAATGACCATGTGAAATAAAGTTAATATGGAGAGAAAGTTCAAGTAAAGTTTTGACAGTCATCTAACAGCCTCCCATCGGTCCCTACATGACACCTCACAATCAACATTACAAGACAAAAGTGTGCCCTCCCAAAACACTGCCATCTCCTCCTCCCAGAGCTCTCTGACATTTAATTTTTTTTCACTTGTATTTATTTATCCATCTATTTATTGTCCTCCCCTCCAACAATCCCAAAGGGACATCCATGAATTCTGATTAGCAATAATAACAATAAATGTAATCAGAAAGATGGTAAGCCAGAAATGTCAGAGGACAAGGATTAGCTAAACAGGGAGACATGAGACGACCTAAGATTTGATTTCTTCCCTTCAGAGGGATTTGGATTGAATAAATGACTTTGGGCTCATGTCTGATGTTAAGCATTCATCACAATGAGGGTAGGTGATCACTTTTGTTTGGTCACCATATTTATTTTATTTTTTTTAATAAAATTTTTTCATTTTACTGATAAAGCTTTATTGGAACCACCTGTGTGTGTGTCGTGTGCAAGAGAGAAAGGCTATGTCTGAAAGCTGAAAAATGCAGTCTTCAAAGGCAGTATTCAGTATTCAGAGGTACAAACAACAAGGCTTGTCTGAATCCAATGTTTGGCTAACAGAAAAGTGCCGTTTGAAGGAGTAAAATAAAAAAGAAATAATCTGAGAAATAATCATTGTAATCATTAAATATTTCACTCTGTTGTCTAAAATTCCAAATTATAAGAAATTATGTTATGGTGCATGCATTAGAAGCCTGTCTGGAACCAGTATCTGAAAGATATGGCCAAATATATCTTATCTTTACCATTTTTGCCTGATCAGCATATTTGCCTGGACACAACCTCTTCATTCAAGTTTGATTGAATTAGCAGGGAAAATTAAGAGCTGTCGTTTTAGCTTTCAATATAGGCACTCATCCCTTAACCCTCGACACCCGGCTTCCTGATTCCGTCATTGGTATGCCTATTAAAATGACATCATTACAGCATTGGATAAAAGGAGATGAAAGGAACATATTTCTGAAGTACAACTGTGTTTATGGACAAAAAGAGCAGATCATTCTTATAACAAAGTAAACCAAAGTATATAGTGTAGTGTAGTGGTTAAAGCTTTGACCTTGCAACTGAGGGGTTGTAGGTTTCAACCCGAAGAGAGATGATCTATCAGTCCTTACAACTGTGGCCTACATTTAAAATTTTTAATTTGACATAAAAATAAAAATACACTTTTTTGGTCTTTATGTGCAAGATTCATCAGTGCATGTTTAAAAATAAAAAAAATGTCATCAAAATGTACTACCTTGTAAAACATCAAAAAATAATTAACTTCTAAAAACAACATTCCTTTTCGGTTGCCATAACTTAGGCTCCATAAGTAATTGGTAAATGTAAACAAATAACCAAATAGTGTAGCTTTTTAGGGACTTTTTTAGGTTACTAATGTTATAAATGTAGCCTTTCTAAAATCTATTAACATGTATCAGTACTTTAATGCTGGTTAATGTAATAAAGCTTGTGATAACACATGCAAAAAAATGTACCATTTCCATTAGGAAACAACCAGCTGTTCTTATGGCGTGAACTTGTCCTCCAGCCTCCACGTATCAAGAAATTTGTAGCTATAACACAACAATATTGATAGCAATGAAGATAGCATCTCTAACCTAATTTAAATACCTTTAAGCCTTATGAACTAAAAGTAGAGTAAATTAAATTATTCAGGTCACAGACTTTTCCTAGCTTGCACCTTTTTTGAAAGGCAGCCCTGGTCTATGACTGAGCATTCAGCAGTAAGAGTACTGCCATGTAAATGCACTTAAACTCATCGTCCTTCCTGCTCAGATCAATAAAGCACTTCTTAATACATCCAAACAAATGTCTGACATATTTAGCAGAGCACTGCAACATTGGTTAAATGAATATACCAACAAGGCAATAAAAAAGATCCTTATCAGTGTCCCTGTGAAAAATGTAGCAGAAAAAATGCAGGGCTGCTTAAAAGCACTTCCATATAACTAATCCACATTACAGCCAACCAGCTTTTCACCAAAAACCACAATGAATAAACAAGGTCTTAGATTTATGGCTGGCTTTGTGGTTGTGACAATAGGAACGTGTACCTCTTTTAGAGGATTTCGTATGAGGGATGTGCAGGATGGTCAACTAGTAATTAATAAATTAACTAAGTGATGTTGACAAGTTTTAGAGGTCTGCAACCTGATTCAGGCCCAGGTTCGGGTCAGTTTTATAAGAAAGAGTTTGGGTTTGTACTTAATAGGGATCGGCATGAGTACTCGATTACCCGAGTGCTGGGAAGTTACAGCAATGACCGATCATGAAAATGATGATGAAGTGACAACTTCCTGACAACTATACACAAATGTGTCAAAGAGGGGCATTTTTTAATTTTGAGATTGATTACATTGTGATTTTTAGCTGTACCTTGATTGACAACAGAGACGTCTCATAGCAACCAAACTGATGCTACAATGATAGCATTTGTTCTAGGTTTAGAACCAAAGAATACAAAAAATAAATAATAAATTGGAAAAAAAAAAAAAAAAAGATAGATCTATAAATAGATTTATAGATCTAATTATTTTTTTATGTTTTTATTTATGATTCTTTTTTTTCCCAGGATATAAGCATTGCAGTCACTAAATAATTTGCTTTGTTATCTCTTAAAATTACTTGAATTTGTTTTAGATTATTAGATATGACTTCATTGTGCTGGAGCAAGTTTCATTAGAAGGTACCTTCTTACATTGACTGACTGGGCTATATAAATGTACTCCTTCAACTGCTCCACCAGACGTCACACAGGTTGTGGGACATGATAGCCAGCAAACGGTACATCTAGGCTGCCTTCAAAATCAGACCAGATGAAGGCATCTTAGTATAAGATGTTACATAAACACTGGATGTGCCTTGATGCTTTCATACTTCGATATAATGTCTGCAAAGTCAGTATTTCTACCTTTATAAACACCACTAGAACACATCCTGTGTGAACTGCCCTAAAAAAATGCCCTTTATCGGGGTATTTATACAGGGCTTCCTTAAGACTGGCTAGTCAACCAATAAATCAGACAAACCAATAACTAGTAAATAAAAAAAAAGAAAATGTTATCCACATTCCCATTCTAACCCAGTTATCTCATTTTGAGGTCAAAAAAATAATAATAAAAAAATGGAAAGAAGAATAGAGAGGAAGGGGGTGGAGATGGGAAAAAAAAGTGTGAAGTCTTGTACGACAGCTAATTAAGTGTGTGTGTGTTTGTGTGTGTGTGTGTGTGTGTGTGTGTTTGTGTGTGTACAGTTCAAAGTAAACACATTGCAGCATGCTCATTAGACACAGAAGAAGATGGAGAGGAGAGAATGTAGGGCAGCCCTGCAGTGCTAATAAATGCCCAGGAGGGGGAGGGGGGGTCACTCCATCCTGCAGCGAGCACTTCCCCCAATGGCCAGGAAAGAATCTCAGGCCAACCATATGGTGTAATGGTCAGCTCCTGACTGACATAAGCTCCATCACTTCCACACATCTCTCCCACACCGCTGACATTAAGATGTCGAAGGCAGACAGGGCTATTGATTTTTTCAGCTCTTCCATTAGCTCGCTTTTTCTCTCACTCGCTTCCCAGTTTCTCTTTCTGTCCCTCTCTCTTTCCTTTAGGACTGTAGAAAGCAAGTGAGGCAAACTTTGGCGGCAATAATCAGGCAAAAAAGTTGGGCAGTCTAAATTTTTAATTAGCTTTAAAACAAGCAGCTGCTCGGCAAGAGTGAGGAGGTGTAGGAAGCAATCACTAGTGACAGCTATCAACACCACTGCAGATACTCTCAGCTGGCCTGACAGCCTTTCAACCAGCAGGGGCTGATTGGAGACAGCCAAGTGTGCATTTGTATGTGTGATGGTATCTAAATACAGCCCTTGATGTTAAAAGTACTCTTGTTTGAAGGTGTAATGCCAGACACGGGCATTGAAATTAAAGAGCTTGTACATTTAAAATACACCTGTACCTGTATAGCTAGATTAGAATTACAAGTATGTGACTAATATAATGTACTGCAGTTTACTTGATGGCTTTATTTGGAAGAGCATACAACCATGATATAAATTTTCTGTCACATGCATAGAATGTCCAGACGACCAACTATATTTGCTAAATGAGCATTACAGTATATACCAAAGCTTATTGTGTTGAATAATGTATCCTACAATGGAATACATAAAGCTTGACCTTACATTTCCAATGTGATGACTGAACCAGAAGTAATATCACATTCTTGACTCATTATATGATTGGATTACCAAATGGCAAAACATTTTTACACCAAATTAGATTAAAAATGCAAAATAACAGTTTTCCAAGATATTAACTGGATAACTGGCACACACTAAATTAAACATGCAATGTGATGAGGTTTGAAACATTTATCATGTAATAATGACTGTTTCCCTAATGTTTTTAAGTATAAAGTACACAGTGCAGAGTAATCAGCAAGAAGTAAGCTAGTGTTCCAATCAAAACACAGTGGAGGTGTTTGAAATGTAGGATATTAGGTGCAGAAGAGCAAACAATTGCTGGCAATATGACTTGAATCCACAAAACCCTAACTTTTAATCCTGGAATTCCTCAACATTCATTCATTCATTCATCTTCAACCGCTTATCCTGTACAGGGTCACGGGGGGCTGGAGCCTATCCCAGCTAACATTGGGCGAAAGGCGGGGTACACCCTGGACAGGTCGCCAGTCCATCGCAGGGCCACACATATACAGACACACACTCATACTCACATCCACACCTAGGGCAATTTTTGGAGACACCAATTAACCTAGCCTGCATGTCTTTGGATGGTGGGAGGAAGCCGGAGCACCCGGAGAGAACCCACGCAGACACGGGGAGAACATGCAAACTCCACACAGAAAGGCCGGGGCAACCGGGGTTTGAACCCATGACCTTCTTGCTGTGAGGCGACAGTGCTAACCACTGCACCACCGTGCCGCCTGAATTCCTCAACATCATAAATTAAAAGATTCAGCTCACTAGGCATTAAGAAGCATAACTGAAGCTCACATCTGTCCAATAAAATGAACGAAAGAGGCCATTGGCAAGAGGCCCCTCAACCCATGGGATGGTGACAGACTCAGCATGACCTTCTGAGCTTCCACACAGAGCTAAAGCAGGCTTTCTTTGAAAGGTTTCCTTGTTAAAGCCCCTCGTGTTTGCACGATCCTAATATGAAGACATCTCATCTTAATCCATGGACATCTCACACAAAGTCACTGTACTTCGCTGAGTTAACCCTCTAAAATGTACAGAATGCATTCAGACCCAAAATATACACAACACCTAGCCTTGCTAGATAATTCTGAAAATTACTTTGACTTGTGATTACTTTTATAGCTAACAAATCGATGATTATAATATTTCATCTCATTCTCATTCTTCTAAGAATGGTAACTATTCAAGGCTTAACCTGATAATATTCCCTGACAATCAGGTTTCTCATCACGTTTAATGTATTATCCATGTTGTAAAACCAACAAATTAACCAGTATGATTTGTAACCAGTCATTTTCATGTTTTGTTACTTACACGTATAATATTCATGAAAGTATGTCATATTTAGTATGTAAGTGATTGCTTCTTTATGTAGAGAATGTTGATGACAATGAATTTCATATCTCTTGTATCGTTTTCAAGATATAAACATTCACTTGTATGAGCGGGAAGTTTGTAAGAATCTTCCACACAATGGATTGTAAATGAACTTTGAAAAGGACAGACCAGTTGACCATGTGACTCTGAAAAGCCACTTCTGATTGGCTCAGGACACCTTTGGGGTGCAGCCAAGTTTAAGCTCAAAAGTTTACTACCAAGAAAGAACTTTCTCTAATTCTCTCTCAGTCTCCTCTCTTCACTTCCTCTGCAGCTCCTCATTTGCAGCCTCCGTGCAATGTCCAGTTCAAGGAAACTCGGGACCCAAGGAAGCCTCTCACTCTCTGCTCTACGGTTCACACACACATAAATGGGAGTCACGAGTGCAAGCTTCAAAGGTGTGGACCTAAACAAGCAGATGTCTTTATTTCAAAGCTCACTGACAGATTGAATTTACTAGGCAGCTAGATGGTTACACCACTATGAACCTAATATTACTATATACCTAATATATCTGTACATACAGTGCAGAATCTCATCTATCTATCTATCTATCTATCTATCTATCTATCTATCTATCTATCTATCTATCTATCATCTTAATTGTTGTGGGTTAAGAAATCTGTACAAAAGAACATGCAAATTTGAATTTACATGTAACACATTGCTACAAAAATTAATTTACTGTATACATACAAATGTGCTATATCCTTATATCCTATATTATCCTTTTTCTGTGTAGGCTCCCACAGTATTGTACAGTATTGACTTTTCCCAGTAAACTTTTACCTACTATTGAAATCTGTATCTAAAAAGTTCAGTGTGATACACAATAGCATTCAGCTAGACAAAGCTGAAATTCTTGTATAGTAGCGTAAGCAGTCAGTGTCAACAAAAAAGCAGAACAAAAATGCAATTTGTATATAACAAACATTTCCTGGGTTGTCTGCCATAGTGAAAAAAACATCTACAGTAATCATTTTGACCAGTACAGCTGACACGATGACAAAAAAAAAATAAAAAATATTCCTTTTTGGCACTTGCCAATTTACTGACACAATAACTAGGTTTTGAAGCATGAATGAAATGTTTTGGGTGAGTAACTACATTTTGCAGACATGTAATAGACACAAATAGAGTTGTGATGTCCCATAAAACAGTTGTGACAATTGCACTCGTAGTTTAAAAGAATGTTAAGATTGTTTAAAAAGTGATTGAGAAAAACTGTAATACAACATGATAATAAGAGCACCTTACATCTTGCCATAGATTTCCTTGCCATAAAAACAGATTTGTGATTTTAAAATAAGAGAAAAACAGGACTCAATTGTGTATATCACAAATGAAAATATATATACTGCTGCGAAACAGGGCAGAACAGGCCACGATAGCTGAAATGGGCCATTGCATTATGCCGAACAGGCCGCAACAGGCTGAAGAGGGCCGCAAAATGGCACAGCAATATGCCGAAAGAGGCCGAAGGACAGCAACACCTCTTCAGGTGGATTATGGTGGGTAGTGTAGTACTTCACCAGGTAGTCAACCACTGATCAAATCTCGCAACTCGCGGGCACTGAATCATCGCTTGTAATAATCGAATAGGTTTATTTTCCAGGATTTGAAAACATTGCTTCATGGATACAAGCAGCCTGAAATCCTCGCTCAGATCAAACAGGAGCAAATGATCCACTGCCTCATGCAGGAGAAAAGGAAGGAAACATTCAGCGGAGTCTAGCTCAATGATGAGTGCATAATGTGGGCATTGGGAGGAAATCCGTAGCATTTCCCACTAGCTGTGATTTTGGAACTACATGACCGGTGTAACGTCCAACGTTCAGACATCGACTGGTGGAGGGAGGAAGTATTGAATAGTACAACTGAAATTTAGATTTTGGTCACTCTTACAAGAGAGTGACCAAATCTATATATCTATATATCTATATATATATATATATATATATATAATTTGATTGATAAGGTGATAGTTATTTATTTTACACAGCTTTTTTTCTATCTCTTACAAATTTGACTGTTTTCTCTTATTAATTTATGATGAAATATATTATTTATATGTCTAAAGAATATTCTCTGTTTATGTATATAATACATGATACATAAATGTTTTATTGAGGCAATAAACAAAGATTTACTCCCAAAGTAAGTATTGTTATTATCATTGTTATGTGTTCTTGATGTCTGTATCAAGAATTAATGACTGTAACAAGTACAATGAAATTTAACAAACCACCCCTTACAAAAACTTTGTTTGATCAGCTCAAAGTCCAAAGCCCATAAATGTATTAAAAAATCATTAGTAAACCTTTATAAAGTATATACACAGTTTAAACTTTCAATTGGGTACAGCAAAAATATGTACAATAGTTAATGAATGATTTGTAAAGATGTGTTAATAGTAAAAGCATGTTTACATATATTAACAAAACTAACAGTAAATATGTGAAAAAAACATTTGTAAATTTAAAAACAAAATGCATGAGTTCATTTATAAATAATTTATGAAAAAGTTACATTAACATAAGTACATTAATGAAAAAACTGTTAATCATTATCTAAAACGTGTTTAAATCGTTTACAGATGTTAAAAAGTGCAAAGCCATATATGAATGAAATCTTAATAACATCTCTAAGTATTTGAATTTACAGTAATTAATGAGCTATTAAGCATTATGTAATGTTAGATAAATTCATTAACATTAACAAGTGCATTGTCATATTTCTAACTATTTGAATATACATAACTAATGATCTGTTAAGCATTATATCATGTTTGTTAATGGTTTATTAATTAAATTTATTATAAAGTCTTACCAATTTTGATGGTCCTTAAAATACACTTCATTTTATTTAATCAAAATATAATTTATACTTCTTTTCCTTTGATTTTTGGATAAAGTATGACCTGAACAAATTCTTCATATTTAATAGTAATATATTAGTTTTCATAATGCCAATAAAAATATATAAAAACAATTATTCAGCATCTGCTTTGTACAAAATCAGTCTGGTTAATCACATTAGTACAGAACATAAAAACTAAGAAAGACAGAAACTTGCTAATGCCTTCTCACCTATCCTTGTTTACAAACACACAGTTCCTGTGTGAGATAGTTAATCGAGACCATCACTCTCCTCCAAATATCTCATCCACTGCAGCATATTATATAATCACAGCTTTCCTAAAAATACATTCCATCTCTCTCCCCCTCCTCTCTCTCTTCTCCATGGTGACCCCATGTAATTTTCTGCACAATGTAATACCCAGGTGTGTTGTTGGAGTGCAGGTAAAGGAATGGGTCAGGTGGTCAGCTTGGTATCAAACTGAACCAGTGTTCACTTGAATGATAGGCCAGTGATCAGGGGCAGAACACATTATACATAAATAAGAGATCATTTTTAGAAGGAAAAAACCCTGAAGCTTGAAAAAATTTAAATCAGTGTGTGTGTTTGTGTGGGAGAGAAAAATGAGAATGTGTGTGTGTGTGTGTTAACACAAATCACCTTAAGAAAAACATTTCATTTTTTGAAGGACTCTTATATTTCTGTTGGGTCATTTGTGTGCAGAATGGAAAATGCAGATTAGATTTTTTTTCAATGGCAGTGAAGCTAAAGGCCTTGATTTCCATTCATTCTGTGACAGCTTTTTCTTAACTCTAGTTCACTCTCTTTCCCCAAACCATCAATTAAAGTTAATGGCCATCACCACCTTTCCCCTCCAGACCTCCATCTTTAGCTAGCTCAGATGAAGACAAACAAGTGATCTTGCGGACTGCCACTAGGAAATTTGCATTTAGATTATTTATTTACTCATTTACTTATTTACGATCCAGTTTTGCAAGCTGCTACATTTTAGCGATTGCTGCAAAAACTAACAGTTGCAAACAATTACAGTGCTCAGGGTTGACTGTGTCCATGTCTTAGGACTTACAAAGGACTTACAAAGAGTCTCATGACAACTCATAAGAATTTGAATGAGAAAAGGTACAATTTGTATTCTCATACAGACCAACCAATCAACAAATATAATTTTTATCCAATCCAACACTTAATCTTAATAAACGACAGTGAACTAATTGTATTTCTCATTCCATAATTATTTATGCAATACAAATGACTGATGTATGCCTATACCCATATTATACGCTTCCATCCTCCCAAAACACTGATGTTTTCTTTCCTCCGTGTTACAAAATGTACCAATAGGGAAAATGTTTCCTATTAAAATCATTGGTTTGGCTTTATGGTTAGGTTTAGGTTTGGGTTAGGGGTTAAACTTTCTATATGGGAGTAACATTCATACGTTTTTGTATGAGCCAACTTGAATGTTTTTTTACATTTTGCAATCTCATACAATTACTACACCTTCTCATGAGATTGTTTTTTATTTTTTTTAGATTGTTTGAGGAGCAAATTCATTAAAAAAAACTGTCACTTTTGCGTGCGCAAAAACTTACGTCTTAAAACTTGCTAACAAAGTTGGTACAGCATTGTACCCTGAGTATTTAAATTCAGTAATTGCCATTCTTGTAGAATATTCCACTTTGCATATTTCTTAACTGACTGTAGCTAAAACAACAGTCAACATGTGAAAATAAACAACACAATTCATTCTTAGTGGATTCTCCCCAGAGATACTTGGACTTTCAGACATGCTTGTGACCCTGTTTTAGTGTTTATGGACTGTGGTTTAAAAAAAGTTCAATTGTTTTTTCCATTAGATGCTTCCAATGTGATTGGAGGAATTCATCTTAAAGGTATAGATTAACAGGATAAAGGAGGAGGGCGTGGCCAGGCCGTGATGGAGCATGGCCGGCGCTGAATCAGCTGATCAGCGGGAGAGCGAGATAATGGGGAGCCGGAGATGCCAGTTCGGGAGAGAGAGAGACACACACAATGCTGCATGCGTGTCTTTTTTTATTTTTTTTATTTTGCGTTTTAGCATTAAACTTTACGTTTACTGTTCAGCCGGTACCCGCCTCTTCTTTACCCATCTTTTACCCGTTACAGTGGTGCCAAAACCTGGGAGGGAGAAGCAACACACTGTCGCAGAGTCCTTGTTGCTGCCATCCGCCAGGGGAGCAACTGCGGCCGTCTGCCTGGGGACTGAGGGGGTCGCTACCGGTTCCCGCCTCCTCCTTGCCCGTTTACTTGTTACAGTATAGTTCACCCAAAAATGAAAATGTCCTCATCATTTACTCATTATTACCCTCATGCCATACTAGATATGTCTGACTTTCTTTCTTCTGATGAACAAAAATTAAGATTTTAAGAAGATTATCTCAGCTCTGTAGGTCCATAAAATGAAAGTGGTGGCCAGAATATTGAAGGTCCAAAAAAGCATATAAATGTAGCATAACCCCAGAAGCAATATGAAGCGTTTCACTACCACACCTACAATATTATATTGCTTCTGAAGATTTGGATTTAACCACTGGAGTCATACGGATTACTTTAATGCTGCCCTTATATACTTTACTTGCATCGTATGGACCAACAAATATGAGATATTCCTATTTGTTTGTGTTCAGCAGAAGAAAGTAAATTAGACACATCTGTGATGGCATAAAGGTGAGTAAAGGATGAGAGAATTTTCATTTTTGGGAGAACTAGTACCTCATCACATTTAAACGTAAAAGATGGGGGGAGGAGACATACTGAGGATAAAAGAATAGACAACTGTATTTTTTCTCAAATTAACATGTTCCATGGAATGTCATAATTTATGTTTGTATTATATTGTTATATATTATTCACTCATAACTTGCACTTTAGTCATGCAAGTTACAGTGGCATGTTGTGCCGTGCCAAGCCACGTTTTAAAATAACATGTTACACTGAACCTTTGTGTGTTCTCATAAGTCTATTCCTTGAGGCACTAAACCATGACCTAGAGGGTATTTTAAAATACACAAACTGAGTGGCCCACAGTATGCACAGACACAACAGAAGCTTCAGAGCTGATTGTGGCCAGTACAGTTAAACCAATACTAAATGCAAATAATGAAATGCAACTAACCATATAATTGCCTCCAATCAATTAGTATTTGGTGCAAATTCATCAGTCACTTTGTAGAAGCTAGCCAAATTAGGCAGATGCTGGGCAGGTTGTGTAACCATGAAAAGGTTTAAAAAAAAAAAACATGTATGCAAGGAAATAGAAAACACAACTCGCACTACATTACAGTATATACAGGTTCACTGGCAACTAGTACAAACATGGTTTGTGTCAACCACAATGTGTTTTTTGTGGTGAGATGAAAACATGATCATGAACATGAAACCAATGAAATTCTAGACATTTCAAAATTAAAGTAAAATTTCCTATACAGCTAAATGTAAAAAAAAAAAAAAAAGACATTATTGGCTCTATGCAGTTTATAGTTTAACAGGATTTTTGTTTACTTAATACATAATATTGGTGATGCGTTGGGTCACCACTGAATATACAAAGTAAAATCTGGGTTCTAATGCAGCTGAGAATCACTTACATAGGCTTGCTTTTCATAGTTTGTTTTTATTTTGTGTGTCTATGAGAATCAATAAAACTTATAAAAAGACTCTCTGGCATTAAAAAAATGGAAACTCCAGCACTATTTACAGCAATAGTCGATTTTGTGGCTCCTCTCCCTATCGCTCTCTCTCCCACTCTCTGTTTACTACACCAGCAGATAGTCTCTGAGATGCGCGCATGAAGGGAGCAGATGTGAATCTTTAATGGCTTTACAAAATACCCTCGACAGCCAAGCAGATCTGGGATAGCACTTCCTGCCTTGCTGTAAATGAATGATACAACGCATTTCCTCCTCACACAGTGTAGATGATATGAGCTCACAAGTAAACGGTGATGGATCATCAAATCATAACAGGATGTGTACTGAACCAATGCAAATCTAGAGGCAGAAAAATCTAAAAACATACTCAGGAAGAGGGTTATGATACAGTCGTGGGAGAAGATTCGGGGATGAAAATATTTATACAGAACATCTGATAGGCTTAAGTCTTTACCGTTCAATACCATTTATAACAGCATTTTTTTTCTTCTTATGTAAAAACTAACTAATAACTTATGAGTAGTCCCTAGTTAAGATACTTCCATGATCTCCTTTTGGGTTAGACAAAGTAGACACTGCAAAAAATAAAAGTCTCTGTCTTATTTTTCAGGAAAAATATCCTCACAAACAAATTTACTTTGATATTAAGATATTAAGGCTTGTTTTCATTGAACTTATATGGCCTTAGTGTAGTTATTTACTTGTGTTTGTTTAACTTGTTTACACTTAATATAAGAAGGAAAAAAAATGCAATTATATTCAAATAGATTCTCTGAAAACAAATGTATCTTGATCTACAGATGTTTACATATTTATATTGAACAACAAAGTTGGAAATTTAAATATAAAGTATGTAACTTTTTTTAGTGTTAAAATACTTATATTCTTCTATCCCAGCTTTATATGCAGAGACAACTATAAGAACACCCATTCATAGGTTAATTTTCTCGAAAACTGTAAACACTGTATCTCTGTGGAGCTATGAAAACTCCTGTGTTTGTTTTTAGTGACCCGCTTAGTCCCGCCCCAACAATGTTACACAACCAGTGGCATAAGTATAGGGGTGGGACTATCTGACTGTGGGGGAGTATTCAGAAAGCTGTTTTAAAAACATTGTTTATTTTTGCAATTCAGTTTGATGGTGGTAGTGGGGCAGAAATTACATACTTCAGCTTCAAACAGAAACACAAAGATACTCTGTGAGAATATAATTTTTTTGTGAAGTGGCAGATTTTTTTTGTAGAGTGGCAGCTTTTAGCAGTTCCTCACAAACGAACAAAAATAAATATACTGCAATTAAAATACCAGCTTTTTTTGCAATGTGTGAGTGCAAGTTATGTTGAATGAAAGCTTATTGAAAATTTTGAGAGGAATTGATTACCTAATGGTTCTTTTTGTCATATTTAACTCCCCTTCAATGTGATCCTAAATAGACCATCAGAGTCTGATGTTTCTAAGCACCCACACTTTTTATTAATATGATATATAACTGTGACATTTACATTGTGTTTTAGTACAAATTCCATTCAGAGGGGGAAATAAACCCACTTGCAGTCATTAATGAGTAATATCATCCTTCCTGGGTGTTAAATGCAACCCTACTCTCAGCCACCAACACAATGTGACACTTTGCTGACCTGCTCTTAAAAGCCCTGTCATAACTGTGACATCTGAACATTTGACTTTTAGTACCTCATCACATTTAAACGTAAAAGATGGGGGAGGAGACATACTGAGGATAAAAGAATAGACAACTGTATTTTTTCTCAAATTAACATGTTCCATGGAATGTCATAATTTCTGTTTGTATTATATATTATTTGCTCATAACTTGCACTTTAGTCATGCAAGTTACAGTGGCATGTTGTACCGTGCCAAGCCACGTTTTTAAGATTTGGTTTTGTTTGTTGAGATGCCTGCTTTCTGTGCCATTCCGTTGCACTCTGTTTATCAGCTTTTTAATGCTCTTAAACCTCACCTTGTGTGTCTGATGGTTTTCATGTAACACTATGAGTGAATGCAAACATGCTTGATGTTTTTTTAACTAGTTGAGACCTTTCCAATGATATATGACAGATAACTATGCAATCTGTATGATGTTTTTACAGATTCCTATTATAATTATTGTTATGATATTTCATAATAATTAAACACTTCTAATTTGTCAGCTAATTAAACAGCAGCAGTTAAAGGGTTGATCAAATCAGCTAGATACATTGTAAAGTACCTTTTCTATGTCACGTGAGAGTCATTTAATGAATTAGCTTGACAATCCAGCTGAAAGTGCTAAACGCAAAAAGTAAAAGCTAATGATTATCAGTTATGGTTATAAATTCCATAATGTTGCATTACTAACAGGGGTGTGCAGTGAAGCTGTTATCTATATCTGCAGCTGTTGCAATGGTAAAATTATCTGTCTCTGTATTTGAATTAATTGCACAAATACACAACAATATAAAATGCATTATTTACCAACATATATTTTGACTAAAACATGTTTTCTGTGAATGAACAAGATGTGCAAAAACTAGCTTTACTAATTTTATTTAATTTGAGTATTGTTTTAGCCTATGCAATAGTAATGTATACGCGAACTGCTCTGCTCCGTGCATGAACATGACGAACGCAACACCCATTTATAATGAACCGTACACAAAGTATGTAGGCTATTTATTTCATTTGGCCTAATCTCATCTTTTTGTGGTTTAATAATCACATATACACATATTACATTTACATTTATGCATTTGGCAGACACTTTTATCCAAACCAACTTACAGTGCACTTATTACAGGGACAATTCCCCTGGAGCAACCTGGAGTGAATTGCCTTGCTTAAGGACACAATGGTGGTGGCCGTGGTGATCGAACAAGCGACCTTCTGATTAACAGTTATGTGCTTTAGCCCACTATGCCACCACCACTCATATTATGATCATGTAATTTCGATTAATAATTGTAAATAATTGTGCAGCCCTGAAGGATCAGAAAATAGTCAAATAATGTGCTCTTTAGGAAATCAAGTGTCCAAAAAAAGTGCATTAAAATAATTGATATATTCACAATAGTTCTTAAATTTTGTATAGCCATCAAAATCACTGCGATGATATACCAGCCATATACAACCCATTACACAACAGTCTATGTATATCTCACTCGATAGGCTTTAAATATTAACATAAACATTTTAAAAAGTGGAAAATATGATATAGTAACTTTGTCAATGCTACACTTGACTAGCTCAGATTGCTGCACAATAAATGGAGACTGCCAATCACATTTCCATTCATAAAGTTTATACTTTAGTCATACTGGCTTCACAGACTCACCATTGCATTGTCATTTTAGACATGTTTATCTAAAATACCACTTTATCCCTGTGCTCAGTAGATAATCAGTCTAACAAATACTTATTCTATTATTCTGTAGAATTCGTTATTTTTTTTAACTCATTGTTCGTGTCTTTCCAAATAAGGTATTTGGCTTCAGGCACATCAATAATTTCACATCACTAAATGCTGTAAAATGGGTTGTATTTTTAGTTGCATATGATGAAATACAGTCAACAGGAAAGCATATTTTGTCAACCCTAACCTCAACTCTAAACCTAACAGTCAGTTGAGTAAAAATTTAATTTTAAAGAGAAAAATGCAACCTCTTGTCAGGCCCTCATCAGTCTCTGCTCCATCTCTTCCCCACACCAACTCTCCTGAATACCAATTATGCTCACCTGATCTCCATTAATCATGTCATCATGGACACTATAAATAATCACCTCAGGCTCTCATTCTTGGTCTACCCCATTGTGTCATGTACAACGAGCCACGTGATATGATGCGTGGATTGACTGTCTCAGAAGCAGAGGCAACTGAGACTTGTCCTCCGCCATCCCGATTGGGTGAAAAGGGGATAAAAAAAATTAATCTGCACTTAGGTTATCCACTTCTGTAGTTCTCTTCCTCTGAGCGCAACAGTAGTCTAGACCAAAAGATGAACTCAGCAGAGGAACTATTTTGCCTCAACCAGGGAGATCGTCCAATGGAATTTTGTGTTCTGGCATATCAAGTGTATTTTAACGATGTGGCACTTAAGGACTGCTTTTGGGCAGGGTTGGAGGAGTCTATTCATTCTCTATTGCCATCAGGAAAAAGTTGTATGGGACCTCCAACAATACATTTACTTTTACTTTTGTTCCATTGGCCTCTGAGCTCCCTTCAAAGGAGACCACTTTCTTCCAAGCCTCAGTGGTCCTGGAGATCTCTTTCTTCGAGCCTCCCATGGCTACACCCCTCGAGCCTCCCATGACTCTGCCCCTTGAGCTTTCCACGGCTCCGCCCCTCAAACCTCCCATGAGTCTGCCCCTCAAGCCTCCTACGGCACCGCTCCTTGAGCCTCCCACAGCAGTGCTCACGGCCGTCCGGAAGAAGAGGAGAAGAAGGGCTCCTACTCCCCATTCGCTGCCAGCGCTCATGGCCACGGAGGTTGTCCCCTGTCACTGCCAGTGCCCACAGCCACAAAGGCCATTCCCCTGTCACTGCCTGTGTTCATGACCATGGAGGTCATTTACCCATCACTGCTAGTGCCCATGGCCATGGAGGCTGTTTCCCAGTAGCTGCCAGCACTCCTGACCATGGCAACTCGCCCTCCAAGTCTTTCACGACACTGTAAACCACTCCAGAGACTCCTCATCCAGCAGTTCTGTCCGCTCATCCTTAGATACCTCTTCCAGCAGCTCCGTCCGCCTCTTCTGAAACTCTTCCTCCAGCAGTTCCGCCCGCTCCTTCTCCTGAGACTCCATCCACTTCTTCTGATTCTCCTCATCCAACATCTCCTGAGATGCCTACTGCTCCAACCCCAGTGGCTCTGCCTCCAGAGGCTCAATTCCCTGAGCCTGCTGCCACTCCGCCTACTGCAGCACTTTTTTCCTGAGCCTCCTACTGCTCTAACCCCTGTGGCTCCACCTCCAGAGACTCAATTCCCTGAGTCTGCTGTTGCTCTGCCCACTCCGCATCCTGCAGTGCTTTATCCTGAGCCATCTACCGCTTCTGAGACTCAAATCCCTGCTCCTCCTGTGGCTCCACCCTCTCCACTTCTGGTTCCTACTCCTGAGACTCCTCCTGCGGCTCCACCCATTTCACTTCTAGCTATGCCTTCTGAGTCTCAAGTCCCTGCTCTTCCTGTGGCTCTGCCCACTGGGTCTTTACCACCAGTGGCTCCGCACCCTGTGGCTCTGCCCCCGACAGTTCCATCATGGTGTCCTGATCCTCAGCCAGCTGCTTTCCTGGAGTTACCTCCCAAACTGCTGGACCCTGTACCCTTCCTGGAGCCACCTTCCAAACCGCTGGATCCGTACCCTTCCAGGAGCCGCCTCCCAAACCGCCAGACCCCTCTCCCTTCCTGGAGGCTCCTCCCAGGTCTCCCGACTGTACACTAGCTCTTCCTTAGCCTTACAACTATCTCTTACAACTCTCTGTCTTTGGGCTTCAGGAGCTTCCCATTTGGAAGATATCTCCAGTATTTGTGTTGCCTTTGTCTTTTGTTTAGCTTCATCTTTGTTTTTGTATTCAGATCAGTTTCACCTTGTATACTTTGTTTCTATCAATAAATCTCATTTGGGTGTGACACTTCTGTCATTCTCTTCCTCTGAGCATAACACCTTTGAATCGCACTCATCGTTGATTATATGAGCTCAATTACTTCATGGTTTCCATGAGACCAGAAACCATGTTGTGCATATTGCAGTCTAGAAATGTAAAATTGGTTTATTACTAGTGTGTACAGAAGGTGTGCTAGTTTAAAATTTGTATGCATGTGGCATGTGGTGAGACAGTTGTGGAAGGTGTGATATTAAAGATATTGTTAATATGATGAAATGCACAAGGCAAGGAAAAGAGACAGCTGAGGTGTGTTAGGGTGAAACAGGCATGAGTAGTTGGACAAGCTAGAGGCGAGAAGAAACGCTTAATGTGACCTGAGATGTCAAAATGTATCCTCAATTATGTCTAGCACATTTGGCAGCTTAATGTTGACTCTTTGCCTGACCAGTGTTAAATACAGCAGCCTAGAGTGAGATTAAAGAACAGCACCACACCATTTAATGCATTAAAGCATGAGCCTATGAGCTCAAGATTTTAAACACATTTGGGTCAACTTCAAAGCATCCCCTCTTTCTATATCTCATAGTTATGATAGACAGCAGCACAACTGTCCAAAGTTCAACAGGATTATCTTACATGCTGAATTTAGCTACAATGACCTAAACTATAAATTTTCTGATACCGTTCTACTCCTCTGAGGCAATTTCTGTGAAGGTACTTTCAACTCTCAAAGAGAAGATCAAGCAGATTGTCAATTTTGGGGTTTGGGGGGCATGACCTCCCTAATTAAAATCCAGATGGATGTAATAATGAAGTAAGGAAGTAATCACATTCACTCCATAACATGGGTTCCAGTCCCATGTAAACCAGGAAGTAATCGCGCTTACATAGAAAATAGTGAGCTTAATTTGGGTTTTGGGGTTGAACTGGGTTAGGAAGTAGGGTTAATAAAATATAAATTCCTGTTGACAATATTACATCATTAAGAAACAAAACAAAACACCCAATGTGTGGCTTAATCTCATGACACTACGATTAAGAGTTGTATTCCACAAGCATTGGCCAATTGATTTATACTTATACAAACAACGTAAGTCATTGTTAGCGCATCATGGTGGTGGCCATGGTAAGGCCATATACACTCACTAAGCACTTTATTAGGAACTCCTGTACACCTACTTATTCATGCAATTATTTAATCAACCAATCACGTGGCAGCAGTGCAATGCATAACATCATGCAGATACAGCTCAGGAGCTTCAGTTAATGTTCACATCAACCATCAGAATGGTTTGATCTCAGTGATTTCGACCGTGGCATGATTGTTGGTGCCAGGCGGGCTGGTTTGAGTATTTCTGTAACTGCTGATCTCCTGGGATATTCACGCACAACAGTCTCTAGAGTTTACTCAGAATGGTGCCAAAAAATAACAAATAAAATCCAGAGTGAGTGGCAGTTCTTCAGACAGTAAGCCTTGTTGATGAAAAAGGTCAACGGAGAATGCCCAGACTGGTTCAAGCTGACAGAAAGGCTATGGTAACTGAGATGTACACTCTGTACAATTGTAGTGAGCAGAAAAGCATCTCAGAAAGAACAACACACAACAAACTTTGAGGTGTATGGGCTTCAACCGCAGAAGACCACGTCGGCCACTTTATAAGAACCGCAGAGTTCCTAATAAAGTGCTCAGTGAGAGTATGTGCATGATTTCACACTTTCTTATAATTTTCTGGTTTTTGGAGAAAATTGAAAAAAGACTAATCTCAGAGCTACTCAGAGCAGACCTTTAATTGAAACTACATTAGACACAAAGACAGTGTTTCGTTGCACAGAGCAGACAATGATTTAAAATGCTTCAAAAAGGCAAGAACAAAAGCAGTTTGCAAAGGCTGCACACGTCCTTTGTGCAGCAGTAATTTGTGTGTGTATCTATGGGAGGTGCAGGATGTAAATAAGTGAATAGAAAGCTTCAGGAGGGTATGGATCAGGCGTTTTAGGAGGCTATTCTCTTTTTAGTGTTCCCTAAAAGTGCTGAAACTAACATGATTTTATCTTGCTGAGCAAAAGCAGATGACAGGCTGTGCTAAACCACATTTCAAACAGGATCTTACAGCGAATGCATCAACACACACACACACACACACAAACAATATATCCAGTATATATATCCAGTATATATATATATATATATATATATATATATATATATATTTTATACACACACACACACACACACACACACACACAGCCGTGGCCAAAAGTATTGGCAGTGATATAACGTTTGTGTTTTGCAAAGTGTGCTGCTTCAGTATTTGTAGATTATTTTTTCACATGTTTCTATGGTATACTGGAAAACAATGATAAGCCTTTCATAAATTGTAAAGGCCTTTATTGGCAAAAACACTAAATATATGTAGTGTCAATATTTACTGTGTTGACTCTTGTTCTTCATAACCTCTGCAATTCGCTCTGGCATGCTGGATATCAGTTTCTGGGCCAAATCCTGACTGATGGCGATCCATTCTTGCCTTATTAGTGCTCGGAGTTGATCACAATTTGTGGGCTTCTGCTTGTCCACACGCCTTTTGAGGATTGAACACATGTTCTCTATGGGATTAAGAACCGGGGAATTGCTTGGCCACGATCCAAAATTTCAATGTAATGATCTCCGGGCCACTTCATTATTAATCTTGCCTTGTGGCATGGTGCTCCATCATGCTGGAAAATGCACGGATTATCACCAAATTGCTCCTGGGTTGTTGGGAGAAGTTGCTCTTGCAGGACGTTTTGATACCATTCTTTATTCATAGCATTGTTTTGGGCAGAATTTTAAGAGAGCCCACTCCATTGGATGAAAAGAAACCCCACACATGGATGGTCTCAGTATGCTTCACTGTTGGCACGACACAGGACTCATGGTAGCGTTCACCTTTTCTTCTGCAGACTATCAATTTCCCAGATGTCCCAAACAGTCGGAAGGGGGCTTCATCAGAGAAAATATCTTCGCACCAGTCTTCTGCGGTCCAATTCTTGTACTTCCTGCTGAATTTCAGTCTGTCCTTGATGTTGTTCTTGGAGAGAAGTTGCTTCTTTGCTGCCCTTCTTGACACCAGGCCATTGTCCAAAAGTCTTTGCCTCACTGTGTGCACAGATGCACTCACACCAGCCTGCTGCCATTATTGAGCAAGCTCTGCACTGGTGGTGAAACGATTCCATAGCTGACTCCTCAGGAGGAGACATCCTGGCACCTGCTGGACACTCTGGGACGTCCTGAAGCCTTCTTCACTGCAGTTGAACCTCTCTCCTTGAAGTTCTTGATGATCTGGTAAATGGTTCTTTCAGGTGCAATATTCCTTGCTGCAATTTCCTTGCATGTGAGGCCATTTTGATGCAAAGCGATGATGGCTGGACGTCTTTCTTTAGAGGTAACCATTGCTAACAAGAACACAATTATTGGAAGCACTTCTTCCCTCTTTTTATAGCAAACAGTCTGCTCTTATAATCCAATCAGAATGATAGAGTGATTTCGACTAGTACCCGTTCTCACTTTCCCAGGTGCTGCTGGTATGATTAGTGAAATGATGTTAGCTTGTCATTTTGTGCCAGGGCCAAAAAACAGTGAAATTTGGGTTTTTGTGATAAAGTAAATTTTTTTGGCCAGTGAAGCATTTTGCAATTATTTAAAATGCATCTGATCACTCTGCACAATAATCTAGAAACAATGTGAATCAACACCACAACAACTGGAGCAGAAAAATTTGCGAAACACAAAATTTATGTCACTGCTAATACTTTTGGCCATGGCACTATATATATATATATATATATACACACACATACATATACACACAGGTGCTGGTCATATAATTAGAATATTATCAAAAAGTTGATTTATTTCAGTAATTCCATTCAAAAAGTGAAACTTGTATAATGTATACATTCATTCCACACAGACTGATATATTTCAAGTGTGCATTCCTTTTAATTTTGATGATTATAACTGACAACTAAGGAAAACCCCAAAATCAGAATCTCAGAAAATTAGAATATTGTGAAAAGGTTCAATATTGAAGACACCTGGTGCCACACTCTAATCAGCTAATTAATTCAAAACACCTGCAAAGGCCTTTAAATGGTCTCTCAGTCTAGTTCTGTAGGCTACACAATCATAGGGAAGACTGCTGACTTGACAGCTGTCCAAAAGACGACCATTGACATCTTTCACAAGGAGGGCAAGACACAAAAGGTCATTGCTAAAGAGGCTGGCTGTTCACAGAGCTCTGTGTCCAAGCACATTAATAGAGAGGCGAAGGGAAGAAAAAGATGTGGTAGAAAAAAAGGGTACAAGCAATAGGGATAACCGCACCTTGGAGAGGATTGTGAAACAAAACCCATTCAAAAATGTGGGGGAGATTCACAAAGAGTGGACTGCAGCTGGAGTCAGTGCTTCAAGAACCACCACACACAGACGTATGCAAGACATGGGTTTCAGCTGTCGCATTCCTTGTGTCAAGCCACTCTTGAACAAGACACAGCGTCAGAAGCGTCTCGCCTGGGCTAAAGACAAAAAGGACTGGACTGCTGCTGAGTGGTCCAAAGTTATGTTCTCTGATGAAAGTAAATTTTGCATTTCCTTTGGAAATCAAGGTCCCAGAGTCTGGAGGAAGAGAGGAGAGGCACAGAATCCACGTTGCTTGAAGTCCAGTCTAAAGTTTCCACAGTCAGTGATGGTTTGGGGTGCCATGTCATCTGCTGGTGTTGGTCCACTGTGTTTTCTGAGGTCCAAGGTCAACGCAGCCGTCTACCAGGAAGTTTTAGAGCACTTCATGCTTCCTGCTGCTGACCAATTTTATGGAGATGCAGATTTCATTTTCCAACAGGACTTGGCATCTGCACACAGTGCCAAAGCTACCAGTACCTGGTTTAAGGACCATGGTATCCCTGTTCTTAATTGGCCAGCAAACTCGCCTGAGTTTTGGGTATTGTGAAGAGGAAGATGCGATATGCCAGACCCAACAATGCAGAAGAGCTGAAGGCCACTATCAGAGCAACCTGGGCTCTCATAACACCTGAGCGGTGCCACAGACTGATCGACTCCATGCCACGCCACATTGCTGCAGTAATTCAGGCAAAAGGAGCCCCAACTAAGTATTGAGTGCTGTACATGCTCGTACTTTTCATGTTCATATTTTTCAGTTGGCCAACATTTCTAAAAATCCTTTTTTTTGTATTGGTCTTAAGTAATATTCTAATTTTCGGAGATACTGAATTTGGGATTTTCCTTAGTTGTCAGTTTTAATCATCACAATTAAATGAAATAAACATTTGAAATATATCAGTCTGTGTGTAATGAATGAATATAATATCCAAGTTTCACTTTTTGAATGGAATTACTGAAATAAATCAACTTTTTGATGATATTCTAATTATATGACCAGCACCTGTATATATATTAGAGCTGTCAGAATACATTTTTCTTAATCGCGATTAGCGCATTTATCGTCAATACAGCATAAACACTGGTGTGAAGGGCAGAAAGTTAGTGATGTGTCCCCCGGAGTCATTACACTGATGTACACGCCACAGCACCAGAGCCCTTGTACCAAGGAGAGCCTACAAGCTTAGCATAAATCATCATAAGCGGCAGTCCCATAGACATTATATGAGCGGAACTATAACACGCTGAAGTTGACCGTTACGCTCTCCAATGATAGAGCCGTGGAGGTTGTTTTCTTATTAAATAAATGAATCTCTGACAGTGCTTCCCTGTCAGTGATAAAATGATGGAGAAAGGCGCTCTTAGAACTATTTGAAAAAAAGCCTAGATTGGACTTGTGACAGAAATCAAGTATTTTTCAGCCTATGTAAGGTGCATGGTGAGTTCAAACAAGTGCTCGACGCTGGTGATGCTGCCCTGACACAAATCATGAATGCAGCTTCACGATTGCTGTAGGAAAACAGATTTACACAGTCTACTGGCAGATTAATAGTGTTGATGAGACTTTTTTTTTTAGAGATTTAATGCCCATTGCAATGAATATGCAACCTATGTGGGTACTAGTTCTTTCAATTAGTCAAACTCCCACTTAGACTTTAAGAAACATTTGATGTGATTTGAACTGGTGCTATTTTAGTGCATTTCTATATTTATAATGTGGAAGGCTTTCATTGCAAAATGTTAATAAAACTTTGTTGCAGCGTTTTGTTTTCTTCCTAATATGGAAGTAAATATATGTTGATAAGAAAAGAAATATATATAGTATCAAAATCTGTTATTAATTGTGATTAACAAAAAAAAAAAAGATAACTCACTATTAAAATTTGTAATCGACTGACAGCACTAATAGTGTGTATATATATATATATATATATACATATATATACAGTATATCGCAGCATCAGGACCCGCACCACCCGACTACATGACAGCTTCTTCCCACAAGCAATAAGACTTTTGAACACCTGATCTCTCACGATCAACAATCAGCACTGCACTTTATTAATCATCACTGTCAATATATTCTCCCAATTCAATTAGTGTTTATATATATTTATACCCTTATCTAGTGTATGTGTATTCTACATTGTGTGTATTGTGTACATTTGTTATGTAAATTGTTGTGTAAGTATGTGTACATTTGTTATGTAAATTGTTTTGTGTAAATATGTTGTTTATTGTAAAGTGGTTTATGTCTCGTCACTGTCATGACTGCAATGTTGCTCGGAACTGCACACAAGAATTTCACCTACTGTTGCACTCGTGTACACAGTAGTGTGACAATAAAGTGATTTGATATATATAGATATATATATATGCAAAAACATAAACAGCCTTTTAGATTCAATAGCTGTTCTCACAATAACAAAAAACAACAACATAAAAAAGCAAGTAATATAAGACATACAGTTGTATTTTGTCTTTCTCTCTGATAGGAAACATAATTGCATCCTAAGCAAAACAACAATGGAGATAGAAATTGCACTTAAAAATCTACCTCTGACCACAGCTGATGTGCCCTTGAATGAGAATGACTCATTTAAAAAGAATTGATTAGTTACAATTATAGATTGATTTTAGAACAATTACCTTAAGCTCACCTTTATCAATGACACATGTCCCATTAGCAGTAAAACTGCAAAACTAATGAAACATGTTTTGGCACTGCTGTTTTTTTATGGGAACATTATACACAGCCTGACCCAGATCACTAAAAAGGGAGGAAATTGTTAGGGTATGGAGAGAAGAGGCAACAAATTAGCTCTAAATTTGAAGCCATTGGTGTACCACCTCTATAAAGCATGACTAATTATACACAACCATATAAAAAAAATAAAACATTGTTTTTGCTGTCCAATTCTGCATATTGCAGCGCCATTTTGTGGTCCGTTCTGCATAAAGCGGTGGCTCATTTTTGCTTATCGCGGCCCATTTGGCGGCTGACCCACCGGTCTCCCGATGGCCATTCCGCCCCTAATCGGCCCCAAAGGGTGTCGGCCCACCGGGAAGGTAGTCCAGCCCTGGGTGGCACAAAGCACTTTTCAGCTGGTCTATCCTTCACCCATCATGGATGAGAAGAACAACTACAATGGAATCCTACAATGAAATACAATGAAAAAACAAACAAGTCCTCTAGTAAGACAATAGATAGGCCTAAAATAAATGGCATCTCTCTACAAGTTGCAGCAGTGATGGCGAGTGTGATTTGCTCAACGAGGAAGAAAACATTTGAGACACTTTCACAAACAATTGCAAATCACCTGCTGTCAAATTTGACTGACACTATTATCAAGTATACACAGTCTGAGGGTTTAAAATCAATTGTAAACATGTAATTCACACATATAATGACTGTTAAAACAAATGTTGTCAATTGGAATAATACAGATTGTCTCTTATTGCCATGTACATGCACTTGTATTATATATTTGTTCAAAACCCTGCATGTTGCAAATTAAACGTGACAACTGACAACATCAGAACACAAAATGTCTAGGTTACTGTTGTAACCTCCGTTCCCTGTTGGAGGGAACGAGACGTTGCGTCAAAGAAGCGACACTAGGGGTCTCTCTTGAGAGCCTTGCGCATCTCTGAACTTGAAGAAAGGCCAATGAGAAATTGGCAGACAGAATTTGCATGCCCCGCCCCCGGACATATGTAGTAGTAGTAGTAACCCTTTATTGTCACATAGTCACAAGTGAAAGTAACCAGTGAAATTGGCCATCATCCTGCCCATACAAACATACAATATGACAACGGGGTAGACAGGGCAGGAAGACAGGGAATTGAGAAGATATACAGCATTACATGGGGAAAGGTGAGAAAAAAAAAGCAACCCCCAGACTATACTCCTGTGAGGATTACAGTGTGGGAACAGGAAAAAAACATCTCAGCAACACTTAGCACATAATCAGTACATCTACAACATAACAAAAACTTGCAACAGGGGAGGGGAGTGGGGGATGGAGGTAGCCCAGCACAGGCAAGCAGCCATCCGGTCTTGCAGCCATTCTCGGCGCTGGTCACAGACCCGCCTGTCAGACTGGGGGGTACAAAGCGGCGAAGGCGAGGGATGGGGTGAGGGGCGGATGCATATCTGTATTTGTGTAAAGTCTTGTGTGTGTGTGTGTGTGTGTGTGTGTGTGAGCCCAGAGATTCGCCAAAAGGTCACAATCCCAGGGTGTTTTGGGAGAGGGAAGGGAATGCGAGAGCGGCTCATTGCAGTGCTCTAACCAGGGGAGTTGTTGATCCATCAGCGGCCTTGGCCAAGGCCAGTGCTGGTTGGGGGGTGCCGAAACAGATAAGATTGAAATGTTTTGTCTTGGGGCATATAGCTGCAATTTCTCAGGCTATTCTGCATGTCCATTTTGGTCTCTTAAACGATCCATTTGCCTTTGCAAAGCTGTAAGCTCCTTCATGATGTTATCCGTATTGAGAGTCTGAGTGCTGACAGCTCTGCACACCGCCTCAATCATGACGGGCAGCCTTGTGAGGCTTTGGACAGCTCTCTCCGTCTTCTTAATTCTTCGATAAACCAGGGCAATGCCTAATCCAATCAGCAGAAGACCTGTTATCATGGTTCCGAATAGGTAGATATCTTCAACGTCCTCCACGGAAAGAACCGCCAGACACACGACCCGCCACCTCTCCCACGCGTCCATCGTGTAGCCAGCTGCAAACGTTCCGTCAGGGCAGTTAGGTTCCCCCGAACCCAAGCTTCTCCTCGAGAAGATGGTGTCAATTGCGTTGAGAGACCAGTTGACCAAATCCATAATAATTTCTTGGTTTGGAGAGCAGTGCTGAGAGAGTCTCTCAAAAGACAGTTGACTAGACGTGACGAGAGAGCAAAGCAGGGAGGTCAGGGGAGGGAGAGAAAATGCGACCACCTTCACTGAGTGCCAAACGAGAAAACATATGGGAATAAAGGGAGGGAAATGCATTGTTCATTCAGGATTTTGCCCGAGAAGCCGACAATGAGGTTCGCCATAACAGTGGCTCAGTTCAGCGACGTGGCCGGGAGGACACAACGTCTCGTTCCCTCCATCAGGGAACGGAGGTTACAACAGTAACCTAGACGTTCCCCGTCTGTCGCTCACTTCAACGTTGTGTCGAAGAAGCAACACTAGGGGTCCAATTTTAATCACGCCATGCGCTGAACCGTGTACGTGCGCTGCTGGCACAGATGCGGACATGCAGTTGCGTGCCAAAATGACAGGCCATGTCAGACTGTACGTACTCTTCCCCAACACCCCATAAGATCGTCATAACCTTCTGGTTCCCTACACCCCGAGGAATTGCTACAAACATGGCGACCGGGGGGCAGTGAGGACTGCCCTAGGGAGACGCGGGTCCACTCGCAAGGGGACCGTATCGCGGAAAATACATGGCATGCAAGGTGGAAGCAGCCAGTCCGGCGGAGGTGTAGGATTTGGAGGTCAGTGACGACGTCATCCCGCCAGGTGGTGGCGTTCTCAGGACACAGGTGGATTGCTACCGCTCTGTCCACCTGGGGGACCGCCAAGTACCCGTGGGCCGCTCCGTTGTCAAGGGTAGTGAGCGTGGATGAGCGAGGGGGTCGATTACTTGCTGTGAGCGGCGCCCAGACCTGAGGAACCAATCATCCAGCCGCGTTGTGACTGGATGACTCAGCACACCCAGTCAGCACGAGTGTAGGAGGCAGACTGGCCGTGAGGTGAGCCGCTGTCTCCCCGAGCCGAAGTCAGAATGTGTGTTGAGCGGCGGGAGATTCGTGGGGATGTACCCGGCAAACCGAGCCGGCTGCCATCCCCAAATCACCTCCATCGCCAGCTGGGTCATCCTCAATCCCGTGGAAAGGAGCAGCGTTGCGGGGGGTGGCTGGAGTGGCGTTCCTTTTTAGGAAGGAAAGCGGAGACCGCAACGCTGCCATGGTAAGGTTCTCGCAATGAGAGCACGAACATCCACAAATGCTGCCTCGGTATGATCACGGCCCAGACACACGAGGCAGCGCCTGTGACCGTCAGGAACAGAGAGAACTCGACCGCATCTAGGAGCTACACAGGGGCGGAAGGGCATCTTTATAAAGACGCGTCCTGAAAAGGACATTCAATTATTGCTTTTTAGAGAATCAAACTCTTACAAATTCTCTTTTAGACAGCGCTGTCGATGCGCCCAGGGGCAAAGCTGCACTGCCGTGCAGAGAAGGAGAAAGCTGCTGATATGCGCCGTAGATCCAACAGCATACGCTCTTAGAGATGAGGTGAACAGTTTTGTGAGTCGCAGCTCACTGCTCACACAACCGGTCGGCTCAGAAGAAAATTTCTGAATGAATAGACACATTTCCCTCTCTTTATACCCGTATGTCCGGGGGCGGGACATGCAAATTCTGTCTGCCTATTTCTTGAGATGCACGAGGCTCTCAAGACAGACCCCTAGTGTCACTTCTTTGACACAATGTCGACGTGAGCGACAGACGGGGAACCTATCTTCAGTCTGACCTATTATTTGATACTTTGCTGTTAATGACGGTACAGCTTTTGACGACTGTTAACTACAGCATAACAGTAACAATTATATAATTTCTCCACCAAGTTTTTGGTATACAAAAGGCACACAGAGTGCACCACAAGTCACAGCCATATTATTGATATGTAGTGATGAAAAACACTTAAGAGCTGTAGAGTTGTTTATTTCAAAAAGTGATACAAAGAAAAAAATTCCACATTATATTACATTATAGATGTAGGAGAACTCATGTAAGATTGATAGAAAAATGCAGCAATATGAAATATATTATGAAGACAATCCACATAAGATAAGAGTTTTTTTTTAAAGGGGTTGCAAGGCAGTGATGCAGCAATATAATTTACAATATCAAAATCATTCCTCAAAGCTGTATAGGGATTTCTTCATCCAATTACTTCAGCATATATGTTGGTGGACAAAACAGCTTTCTATGCTTTAGCAACACCAGATCCACTGGTTATTGTAACTGCAGTGGCTCTTGACATGTAATCCAAATGTTGTATTTTATTAGTCAGGGCATTTCCTCGGCTGGTGAAGAAAAACAAATCTACACACAAACCTGAACAAAAAAACGCGCTTTGTCAGCCCCCGAATGTTCGCTCCAGGTATGAACGGCTTCATAGGAATCCATTGTTTCTATTCATAATGCCCCAACCAACAACTGTGCAAAAAGAGCTCTGCTCGAACCATCTACTCCTGCTCTCCAAAGGCAATTTATTCAGAAAAAAAGCAACTATAATATTTGTGGAACAAACATAGACGCAAATTATTTCGCCAATAGTAGTTAAATTCCGACCGATTGCTTTCATACCAATTGCAAACCATACTAGAGATCACATGAACTGTATCTGAGGCCACCTTTTCAAAACAACACCAAGTTCAGGTGCTTCCATACCAACCAAACAAACTGAACTCAAACATGGAACCACAACAAAAAGCTATAGTATGAAAACACCCTTTGACAGCTTTTGTTTCCCTACGTGTGTGATGCTTGGCAACGTGGTCTTGCGATCAGCAATCAGACTAGTGTTCACCATGATAAGTGCACTAATTACATACAAATTAGACCAGTGAGAAGACGACAAGGACTAATAAAGGGTTTCATTCTTGCCGCTATCATTCTCTCTCTTGCCTTGTCTGCCTTGCTATTTCTCTCTCTTACTTTTCTTCTCTGTGCATCTTTCTCATTTTCTTTCTGTCTGCTTACTTGAATCTTTAGGCTACTGTTAGCTCAGCCAAGCTCTGTCAGGTAGCAATTTAGGAGGCAACATTTTCTGGGACAAGTGGAGGACCAGATGATCACATAGGGGAAGAGTGAGCAAGAAACAGACAGAGAGAGAAAGCAATAAAGGAAAAAACACAGTGATGCAATTTTCCCATGAACACTGGCTGTGCACCTGAGTGAAATTTTGTAGGGTTATTAAAGGGATTGTCCATCCAAAAATACAAAAATCTGTCATCATTTACTCAGCCTTGTGTTGTTCTAAGCATAGTTGATTTTCTCTCTTCTGTGGAACACAAATTGGGATGTGCACATGAATGGTTACTGATATAGTAGTCCCGTTTGGTAAAGAATCCATCTAATTCCTTCTTAGATTTGTTTATGTCCTTTTAAAAATGCTTTATCTTTAATTCCAAGTCTTTATGACCAATAATCAACTTCAACCTTATGTTATGTGATTTTTGAAGCTGAACTGTGCATCTCAAAAATCTCTGATTACTCCATTCCATCATTTGTTAGTTAAATCTAATATCAGCTTGACAAAGCATTTCAAGTTTTCTTGTTGTCAAATAATATATCTCTATAAAATCATCTTTACTGTTCCAATTAGTGATGGGAAGTCCGATTCATTTCCGTGAACAGATTCTTTCGGACGGTTCGTTTCAATGAACTGGTTCAAAAAAACGATTCACAAGTTAATTTACGTCATCGCGTAATGATGTCACTTTAAATAATGCTAATACGCCGGCATCATAGAGCCATCATAAAGCCATATGTAAGGGCATATTGCTGATTATAATATTTTAATTAAGTTATAATAATAAGGGTGTTTATTGTCATCAGTGTTTCATTCTGTGATCTTACAATACATCCTACATGGACGTTTTGCACCTAAAGCACACAATACTGACACTGATATACAAATGTGGATGTTCTACACGTTTAAAGCAAAAAAAGTGAGTAAACGTTTTTCACTGCACCACACCCTGTCAGACACCTGGCTCCTGTATGCAACCATTCTTTCTCTATGTTCTCTCCTTTGACTGACACTGATGTCTCTAAACTTCTCCTCTCCAACCACCTCACCACCTGTTCCCTTGAACCCATTCCATCACACCTTCTCCAGGCCATCTCTACGTCCATCCTACCTGCACTTACACACATAATTAACAAATCTCTACTTACAGGCACCTTTCCCACTACATTTAAGCAGGCTCGAGTAAACCCACTGCTGAAAAAAAACCCACACAGATAGAACACTACAGACCAGTCTCTCTCATCCCATTCATGGCAAAAACATTTGAAAGGGCTGTTTTCAATCCGATCTCGGCCTATCTCTCACTAGAGTAACTTGTGGATTAGTGTTGACTCAAGATGCGAACAGTTTCAAATGATTCAATCCGGTCTGGTGAACTAGTCCAATTCTTTCACTAAAAAGAACTGGTTCAAAAGAACGATTCGTTCATGAACTGAACATCACTAGTTCCAATATTTGAAAAAGTATGTGTAAAGAAGTTCATGCTCAAGGGCAAGGAAGAGGAGAGAAACCGGCTTGACATATAAACTAAAGGTTTAATGGAAAACTCAAAAGACAAACACATAGAACGACGGACATGTCCGTGAACAATCTCTCTCTCCCCCACGTCCTCCGCGGTCAGCCTTTAACCCTCTCGGAGGCTTGATTAGCCTAATACGGGACCGGGCGTGTTGAGTCACGACCCGGCCCCACCCTCCACCGTGCCACAGTATGCTCATTGGAACCAATGAAAGATCCTCAGATGATATTTTTCTAGTTTGTTTAGGAGTACCATGACGCACCTAACAGATGAATGTCCAGCTGGGCCAAGTAAAGCCCATAAATGTTGGAGACAAAATTGTATAGTGACTTTCACATCACACATAGTTTCAAAGCAGCTTTACAGAAGATCATGCATTAACAGAAAATGAAACTGTAATATCTATAATGTCTTAGTCATCATTGTGTAGTTTGATCAAATATGATTGTGAATTGTGTTTAAAAATAAGTAATCAATAATTATATTTATAACCCCAGTGAGCCAGCCGAATGCAACTGTAGCAAGGAACACAAAACTCCATAGGATGTTGGTTAATGGAGAAAGACAATCTTGGGTTTATATACGAATCACAAATTAAGAAACTCATACGCTCACATTTTTGCTACAGTTGCTGCAGTAAATATGGTGCAAAACATATTCACACACCCGCATCAAAAAATGTGAAGTCACTGACAAATCTTGCTCATCCTCAAATCAATATGTGAATTCATCCAATGAGAGTTGCACACTTACAGAATATTTTCTCACAAATATTTATTTTTTTCTTGGATGTTTTTCTAGCACAAACACAAATACAAAACTACAACTGATTGAATCTGCTGCTACGAGACTCAAACACCACATATCTGTGTAAAATATGGAGCAAAAGTGATTTGTGCATCTGTAAAGGCAGCAGCAGACATTGTTCAGAGATCAGAGAATTTTGGCCAATCAGAAGAGACAGAAGACATGGTGCCCGAAAGAGTAGGGGGAAAAAAACTTCCATGAGAATCTTCCCGAGTTGCCAGTGGCAAATACCAATAAAGGTATGTTTTTTCTGAAATCACTCACTGTTATACATATGTTTATAGTTTAAATATGCACGCTGGTCACTGCAGTCAAGCCAGAAGTGATTTAAATCCGAGTGTGTGCATATTGCGTGCAGAAAAAAGCGAGTCTTACTATATTGACGAAAAAGTGTATATTAAGTGTTTGTGATGTTCTGGTGTTTATTAATATGTAAATAATTTAGAACCAAAGTTTACTGAATTAAAAAAACATTGCATTTACATACTACATATAATAAATTTGACTGTTCTGCCATGGATATCTCATCATCATTCATATGTACCTTGTAATAAACTTTGAATTGTAAATCCTGTAGGTCAATTAAAACTTTAAAGGAAAAAAATCACCCCAAAATTCAAAGCACATCCTAGCACTTGGATAATTTCCTCATATTCAAACACTCTTAAAAAGCTTTCCTTTATAGGTTTGCTCACATTTCCAAAGGGAATGGCTCTTAGTTAAAAATCAGGTGGCTTGCCGGGTCTCTCACCATTCACCAACACATGAACGTTTAAAACTTTCTAGAGAGACTTTTCCAACAGAAAGTGTGGGTGCGATTGCAAAGCTTGAAGTCAATGACAGTGTTTTGATTTCCTTTCTCTCAAATTTTACAGCCTACTTCTAGTGAACAAGGTTTGAAATGAACATTCGCTAAATGCAGATTTTTCATGCCGAGTATTTTGCTGATATACCAGCCACTGTGGAAGGTGACCCGAATTGATGTGTGCGCTGTGAGTGCAATGAAAGCACTTCTCCAAGACAAACACATGCATAGAGTTCTGGGACTCACTTCCCAATAACTATTGATCTTAGCTCTTAAGATTATTTTCTGAACGTTCGTTATTTCTTATGTGCAACCAGGGTGTGATATAGCACCCACAAAATGCGACGAGACTCAATCCAGTTCGCGAGCTCCTCTCCAAATACATTTCATGGAGTAATTTTGCTCATCTACCTGCAAAATGTGTATCGGAGTGATCCACTGTACAAGCGCATGTAAAGAATTAATCACACATTTTTCTCTGTTTCATTCAACTGAAAACTGTTTGCAAAAATAATGTAGTCCATGAGAATGCTGCCAATGATCTCCAATCATCTTGTGAGGTACTGCGAGTTTAGTTCGCTCTTACACATTCTAAACGCAACTCTGCAGGTTTAGTAATATATACAGGTATCTTTGTATTAAATAAACAAAGACAAAAGTCATTAAATCATAAGGTAAAAGACACGTTCACCTTGATCCTAAAGTTGTTCTATTCTTTTTTTTGTTAAGGCAGCATAAATATGACCAAAACAGAATACAGGCACATTTGATAAGACCACACATTTTTTGGGAACACAAGCATTTTTTATGCTTATTTACAATGAATTATTATAATTATCTTTACAATTATAATTGTCTTTAGTTCTTAGGTTGTATGCTAGTAATTTTCACCTGTTGCTGCATACTGATACTTGCAAGATGGCAAATGGAGCAGTTGGAGATGGTAAATGTTTGGATTTGGGGAGGTGGTTATATAGAGGATGTTTTTATTACTTCGTTATTTGCTTTTTCGTTTCGTATAAAGTGCAATTTGAATTTAGAAATGTATTTTCGTGAGTTTTTCGTGTTTCAAGAAATTTATAAAATTGGGGATTGAACATAGTGTCAAATATTGATATTTTAAATGCGATTATCATTCAAATGTTTTTTTACATATCGCCCAACACAAAAGGGAAGTTATATTTTTCATGAAGTAAAACACACAACACGTGTACTCAATTCCATATTGCAACATGTTACCTATTAATATCTGCATATTTGTTTGTTTTTGAGTAGTCTATGGGCAATAAAATCATTATTGAAAAACTTTGTTTTTAAAAATAGTAAATTATTCGTTTGTGGTATGGCTCTTTTGAAAAAATGCATCAACCAAAAATTAAAAAATTGGCTCCTTAGTGAAAAAAGGTTCCCGACCCCTGGATTATAGTGACCCTGACTGTTATTGTATCCATTTACAAGTTGTTTTACTGTACAGTGTTTGAAAAAAATCAAAAGGCAAAATTACCCCAAAAATCCATCCTAGCACTTCCTCATTTTCAAACTCATCATAAAAAGCTTTCCTTTATAGGTTGTTATTCATGTAATTAAAGGCAAAATCACCCCAAAAATCTAATTTTGTCCATCCTCATATTCAAACACTCATACAAAGTTTCATTTTTTAGTTCTTGTTCAAACCATGCTTATTAACATATTACATTTAAACTAATTGAATGTAGTATTGGACAAAACTACAGGGAAATACTCTCCTGAAATCAGACACAGTATGTCTTCTTACATTTTATATGGCATTGAGATGAACTTAAGCTTTAAAATGATTAAATTAAAATCCAGATACAACAAGTGCCAGATCAGAGAGATAAGGAAAGAGAGTTGGTAACACAAAGAAAAATCAAAGCAATGCAGAGTCATGTACTTGTTTTAAAATGATCACACTTTTAGAAATTATTGCTTTTCTTTTTTCAGATAACAGCTATGTGCATCTTAAAGAACAACAGCACTTTCGGCATGCTGTTGTACTCATGTCAACAGTGTCTACTGTGGCTTCAGCACCTGTGGACATTTTTGACACACTGATGGACACTGATACACACACCTAATAAAATTTGCTTCTCATATTAGGTTTTTGTATTATTAGTTATAAATTACATATTTGCATTTGTATCTACTTTGACATATCATAACACATGTCACATAATACTTATCACATCATCTTTCTGTAACTGACTCTTTACAAAACTTTTGTTTAAATTGCATTAGGTTGAGTTGCAGCATTCTCATTATCAATCAATACTGTGCTTAAGAGTGTCTTGAAAGGCACCTATAAAAAAATGCATTATTATTATTATTATTATTAATAAAAAAAAAATGTATTAATTATTAAAAAAAAAAATCAATGTGTTTTGTAAAATGGCTAAAACAATACTTCTTATTCCTAACATTACCATTTCTGTGATAACATCAGCATCAGTTCATTAATACATGAGTCACCACAGCAACATCGCCATGGCTACATTATTCACAGCAAAATCACCATGGCTACATTTCTAAGCATCCGGTTTCTTGAGCGCACCCTCCCCAACTCATTATATCGACTAGTGTTGATTTTTTTCTCTCTCTGTCTCTCTCTCTATTTTTCTCAAAGATTTTACCCAGAATGCTGTGCCAGCAAAGAGAGGTGGACAGCGATTTTTCTTCCCTATGTGATGCAAGACAGAGGCGTCTATTGAAAACATACACACACACATACACACTTTCCTCGGCTCCTGACATGTTGAAGGGCTTTAAAAGTGCTTTTCCAGTGAAGCCATTATACTGACAGAGATATCAGCTGTTTGAAAGAAGTGGTGTAGCACTGTGCGTGGAAAGGAAACCTACACATTCGGTTTTAGGTAAACTGTTGTTCAAGACGGTTGGTGAAGATTACAATCAAAGAACATATTTCAAATCATCAATAAAACCTGACACTACTGATATCATAAATTTTTATTCTTTACCTCATATTACACTAAAAAACAAATAAAACAATTATCCTGGCCTGTATAGCTAATGTGTATGCGCATTCTAGATTGACAGGTGATGTCTGTATCTAAAAGTGACTGGCTCTTTTGACCGTGGGGCACTCAAAGCTACTTGGTTGAGTGTTCCATTTTCTCCCATTCATTTTAATAGAAGTGGCCCATCTCTGATAAATAATCTCTGGTTTCAACCCAATCTTGCGCCATTGTATAAAGAGCCCATTAAATGTTAATTTACAGGTTCATAATTTTATTTTGGGGGTCTACTAGAATAGGTTTAAATGTTTTAATGTTCAAAAATCTAATTATTTGTCTCATACTGTACTTTGCTGCAGCAACTCTTTTCACCCTCTGTCTGAAACGCTCCGTTGTATCTCCTGTCTCTTTAAAGCCCCCCTTTCTGAAAAGCCCAGTCTGCTCTGATTTGTCAGCTGACCCAGTCTGTTGTGACTGGTCAACTATTTAGAGCATGTGTCAGAAATGTAACATACATCATAACATAAGTATCAGCTCCTGAGGCTTCCTGAGCAGCGCATTCCTGAGGTGGGCATTATCCAAATGTGTTACATAGTGACATAGCTAAGTCAAGGAAGTAATGGCTGGACTTCAAACCAGGTGTTTCAGGCAGTTCAGGAGCAGTATTTCCCCAAACAATATCCCAAAAAGCATAATTTCTACCTGTTTCTACCTAATTTTCCAGTTCTGCTCTTCTAACAGCATCTCAAGGTCGATAGCTGGAGATTGATGAAGTCACTTTCTTACATAACTGTAAGCAAACGCAGAACTCAGGTCCTCTTTTAGGACACACAACTACCTTAACATTCGCAAGATTAACATAACATCCTGGTTACTTCCGTAATCTCCGTTTTCTGATGGAGGGAACGAGATGTTGTGTTGATGTAGTGACACTAGGGGTCAATCTTGAGAGCCCGAGACACCTCTGATCTTTGATAAAAGGCCAATGGGAATTGGCGAGTGGTATTTGCATGCCCCTCCCCCCGGACATACTGGTATAAAAGGAGGCATACTGCTCATTAGGTTTTGTGCTGAGGAGCTGAAAATAAGGTCCCGAACATTTCAGCGGGTAGTTCAGCGTTGTGGCAGGAGGGACACAACGTCTTGATCCCTCCATCAGGGAATGGAGGTTCCCTATCTGTCACTCACTCGACATTGTGTTGATGTAGTGACACTAAGGGTCCCCTACAAAAACACCACAACTAGTTGAACTGGGTTATGTGGATCGCAGGTGCCAGATGGGCAGACTGTTGTGTGCCACATAGCAAGTGCACTGAGCCGGTCAGTAACCTCTCCTGACGCTAGTGTGAGTGTCGAACAGTCCTTTTGGGGACAAGTCGACTACCCAAAGAAAGGGACATGCTTGTCCTAGTCGTGCCTCTCTTCTCTCTTTTTTAATTTTTTCTCCCCAGAAAAAGAGAGAATTCGCTAACCGACCGGGACGCCAGTGTCCCAGAGAGGGGGGGGAGTGGAAATATGTTACATGGTCTTGCCGAGTCTATTTGGAAGTATGTCATGGAAAAGTCCTGCCCAATGGGGGAGGAGGTTCCACAAGCATGGACACTGGGGCAGAGGGGTCTCTGCCCAAGGAAGACGTAGTTTGCCAACAGGGAAACGTTTTTCAGCAGAATATACGTCGCAAGGGGTTGCCTATGGGGAACCAGCACATGCAGAGCACCTGTCCCAGTGCGGAGCGAACTCCAGGCACGTTTGCTGACAGAGAACTCTTGCAGGTCCCCAACCCTCTTGATGGAGGTGAGCGCCATCAGGAGGGCAGACTTCAAGGAGAGTACCTTAAGCTCTACTGACTCTAAGGGCTTGAAGGGAGCCCCTTGCAGGCCTAGCAGGACTACGAAGAGGTCCCTTGAGGGAACGAGGCATGATCTAGAGAAACTTGATAATCAGGTCGTGCTTCCCTAAAGACTTGCCGTCCACTGTGTCATGGTGTGCAGCTATAGCAGCCGTCCCTCCAACCTCTTCTGCAGAAAGAAGGTCCTTCCTCAGGGGAATTTTCCAGAGAGGGGCTGATGCGACGAGCATGAGAACCATGTCTGGGTGGGCCAGTAGGGAGCCACTAGGGTGACCTCCTTCTCGTCAGGGAATGGTCTGTGCAAGCAGGCTCACTGGAGGGAATGCATACTTGCGTAGTCAGCGGGGATGCTATATGCCCCAAGAGCCTCTGAAATAGTTTCAGTGGGATCGCAATCTTCTGTCTGAACGCCTTCAGACAGTTCAGCACTGGCTGGGCGAGCTCGTTTGTGAGGCGCGTCGTCATCAAGACTGAGTCCAACTCCAGACTGAGAAAAGAGATGCTCTGAACTGGGAGGAGCTTGCTCTTTTCCAAGTTGACCTGAAGCCCTAGCCGGCTGAGGTGCACGAGCAGGTCCCTGTGTGCACAACATGTCCCAAGAGTGAGCTAGGATTAGCCAGTCGTTGAGGTAGTTGAGATTGCAGATGCCCACTTCCCTTAACGGGGCAAGGGCAGCCTCTACGACCTTCGTGAAGATGCGAGGAGACAAGGACAGGATGAAAGGGAGGCCTTTGTACTGGTACGCTTGACCCTCGAATGCAAACTGCAGGAAAGGTCTGTGTTGAGGTAGAATCGAGACATGGAAGTACGCGTCCTTTAGGTCTACCACCGCGAACCAATCTTGATGTCAGATGCTCGCTAGAATGTGCCTTAGCGTCAACATCTTGAACAGGAGTCTGTGCCTTTTTTCGGTACAATGAAATAGGGGCTGTAGAACCTGCTCTTCATCTCGGCTGGAGGGACAGGCTCTATCGTGTGCTTCCGTAGAAGGGTGGCAATTTTCACACGCAAGGTGGCGGTGTTCTCGCCCTTCACCGTGGTGAAGTGGATGCCGTCAAACCTGGGCGGGCACCTGGCGAACTGAACTGCATCGCGGTGCTGTAGGCTCTAGCCGTCAGGGAAGACATGAACCCACAGGCCTTGGACGGGAGCTTTGGGTGCCCATGCCAGGTGGCGGCGCTTTGCGGGCACAGGTGCACTGCAAGTGTCTTATCCACTGGGGGCATCGCCGAGTAACCCCTGGCCGCTCAGCCATTGAGGGAGCCGAGAGATTGGGACCGGGCAGAGAAAGGTGCCTCCCATGAACTCATCAGCTCCTCCTGCACTTCCAGAAAGAAAGGCACTAGGGCAGGGCGTGGCTGTGAGCAGCGCCGCGAGCCCAGATACAAATCATCCAGATGCGAGGGTTCAGGGGAGAATGGAGGATTCCACACAAGCCCGACGCTTGCGGTGGCACAAGAAAGCATGTCTGTCATTTCAGCATCCGCCTGTGACTGGGCGACCACACCTGAGAGGGGAAGCCCAGTGGAGGTTTCCGCATCAGACAGGACGAGCACGCACTCGAGAGATCATCTCATTCACGGGCACCGAATAAGACATCGAACTCACCCTGGGATGAGCCGGCACACTCATCCTAATGCCGAAGCAAACAAGCGTGCCGGGGAATGGGAGGTCCGCGGGGATTTAACCGGCAGAGGTGGTCCCATTGTGGTCCCCAAATCGCCCCCAGCGCTCGCTGTGCTGGCCTCATACCCGTAGGTAGAAGGACCAGGCCGATGGGGAGCCGCTGGGGTGGCTTGCTTTCTTACGCAACATTGCAATGGTCATTGCCTCGCAATGAGGACATGAAGCATCCACGAAAGATGTCTCGCCATGGGCGGCACCCAGGCACAAAAGACCATCGTGGAAAGACCGTTGAGAGAAATTGTTGCCATCAGAGTGCGAGAGGTATCGATGGCAACCAGGAATACCACACAATCGGTAAGGCATCTTTAAAAAGACACGTCTTGAAAAAGACGTTCCGATGTATGCCACTCTTTTAGAATATACTATTTTTGTGAGGGAAAATGCTCTTTTAGAATATACTCCAGATCTGCTGAAGAGCCAAGGGGCGATCTCTGCAGTGCACCCATGCAGAGAGGGGAGAAAGCCGCTGCAATGCGCCATAAGTATCCAGCAATGGTGAGGGATGGATAACGCTTGACTCAGCTTTAACCATCGACCGTTCGGCACCAAAGAGAAAATCTAATGGGCGGTATGCACGTCCCCTCCTTTTATACCAGTATGTGTGGGGGAGGGGCATGCAAATACCACTCACCAATTCCCATTGGCCTTTTATCAAAGATCAGAGGTGTCTTGGGCTCTCAAGTGTGACCCATCAACAAAACTTCGAGTGAGTGACAGATAGGGAACTGGATTCTTAAAGTGGTGGGTGTGAATGTACATGGGTGAAATTCTGACTTTTGATTTTTTCCTCTTTCATCTCTCATCAGATACCTGATCTAACCCTTAGCATTTGTTTTGTTGGTGTAACCTAATGTTTCAGGTTGATTCAGTCATGTTAAATAATATTTTTGGTTAGCATTGTTTTCAGTATATCCAAGAGCAGCATAGCTAGCGGTAAGACTAGCAGCTGTACATCATTGCACCATTAGCTAGGTAACTCCCAGCCAATCACGTGTAAGCCATTGCTTTATAAGTCCGCTCACAATCTATCACATTGCTGTTTCAGTGTGCTAACATGGCAACCTCCACCACCCAACCACTACAAGTTGAGTCCCGTCATGCATGGGGGTAGGCTCCTCACCCCTGCCTCCCACCTCTGAAAGGATATGACGGTTCTGAGTACAACTACATTGGACCCCCAGGCAGGGCTTACGCCAAAGAGAGACATTACATTTCTGTTTTATATTCCTCAAATAAATGTCATCTTAAATTTCCCTTAAGTCTGCAAGTCTTCCTGAAAGGGTATCAGGACCTGGCTGTTTCATATCTATCAGGAAGACTTGTAGACTTAAATTTCCCTTATGTCCGCGAGTCTTCCTGATAGATATGAAACACTTCCGCTATTCAACAACGTCAACTGACAGTCTGCAACACTAGGTAACGTTATCCTAGAGATGGGATACAGCAAACGTCTGGATGCCAGCACAACACCAACTCCTACACAAACTCAGAGTAAACCAAAAAAACATTTATCTACTGAATCCCATCTGGCTAAGCAGGAACGTGATCGTGGTCGAGTGAAAACTAGAGTGAACATCGGCAGGGCATTTGATTTGGTTTTGGGGATCAAACCTGACCCTGAAATGGCATTCCTCTTATTGGACAGATAAGCTTCCATTACTGCAAAGCATGTGAAATATAGTGCCATAAGGATTGATCTGTGTAATTTTAGCTAACTTGATCTTGCCTGCTAACGCAAACGAATTGCAAGCTCCCTTGCTTTGTAACTTTCAAATAATTTTAACGATCTTCTCATTATAATAAAGAGGTATACAGGAAAAATGTAAGCAAATATGCTAGTTTCTTGATTGTAGTACAACATATAACATACAAATCATAACAATAGTGCAACATAACAGTGTAGTTCAACAGTAAACTCTGGTATATTTCTGTAGTATGTAGCTGTATGCATGCATGTATGTATGTATCAGTATACTATGTTAGCTGAAAAGTAGTTTTAGCTTAGTCTCAAAGTTTGTAATAAAACAATCATAACTGTATAATTTTAATTATGCTACCTCATCTGTCTGCTAATTGTGATTGAGATTAAGTTTGCTCTGACCTCTTTCAATGGCATCAGGTAATAACACATCCCTCATGTTGTTAATTTGCTCACTGTGAACCTTGACAAGACATTTTGGCCATATGTGTCCTCTCTTCTCTTCCCTTTTTTATTTTGTACTTTTTTCATTCATTATTTGGCATGTCCGCATTACTTTGTCATTTTTCAAAGGGATTTTGGGGACAAATGTGACATTTTAATAGGAAGTATTGTCCTCTGCATGCTCTTTCAGAAAAAGTCTATATTGAATACTAAATAGATTTTCCTCTCTTCAGTAATAGAATTCCTCAATATCTCATCTGAAAGACATTCTGTGGTCTGATTAAGATGCCTACATCTACTAACTGCAAAATTCTGTAAATCAAGTGGTAATCCATAAAATTAGCAGTTTCTATTTCACACATACAGTACTATACATCAACAGAAAATTTGTTAAATAAAAACATTTAACCAACAAACATTTAGGCTGCAGAAATAATTTCAAAAGATACTGCTTCTCAGCTGTGGAAGAC
Source organism: Moxostoma hubbsi (assembly GCA_032164185.1). Classification (NCBI taxonomy): domain Eukaryota; kingdom Metazoa; phylum Chordata; class Actinopteri; order Cypriniformes; family Catostomidae; genus Moxostoma; species Moxostoma hubbsi. The sequence goes on from JAVLUX010000019.1 coordinate 12,691,818, forward strand.
AACACATTGTGCACATGGCATAACAGTTGTTCATGTATTGATTTGTGCACTGTTGGCAGTTGAACTTAGTGTTATAGGTGAGTTGGGTTACAAAAACTATAGCCCTTGAGTTGAGGTGCCTTACTCAATGCAACTATCAGTGTGCAAGTTATGTTCTCAAGGTTCCCACAACTTCTGACCAATGAATTGCCTAGTTGGTCTTTTCCAGTTGTTCTAGTCAAAATATTTAACCCTAATAGAGCTGTGTAAAACTAGAAAAATGTATTTTCACTATAAACATTTCAATTACTCTTAATATTGTAGACATTTCCATGACTTTTCACAATTTAAAAATTCCCAAATGCATTTCAAGGTTTTGCGTGACGGTGGGAACCTTGTGTCCTCTAAATACTACTGCAAGTTTTTATTCAAAATTCTTTAAATTTGCTTCCTTGGAGGAATTGTTAACATACTTTTTTTTTTTTTTTAATGGTGATTAGTCTGTTAACAGCACCAAACATAATTGCAATCTGTTTTTTTGGTAAACATAATGTTGCCACAACAACATCAGCTCAAGCAATGACATGAGTTTGGGGTGTTTGAAAATTGTATTGAATTGTAAAGCACTTTGGGTCAACTTTTGTTGTTTTTAAATGTGCTCTACAACTAAAGGTTGACTTGACTAATGTTCATAACAATCTACCATTTAATTAATTCAGATCAGATCTTGTGGGTTTTAAGGGAGATAACATTTTAGAGATATTCTTCAGATTCAGATTTAACAATTTATAATTACAAACCCTCAAGAAATGAATCTGTTTAATTATGTCTGATCTAAATCATATGTGGAGCATTTACTGTAGCTTCAAAGCAAATCCTGATTACACAATATATTAGCTATAGAAAAACAACCAAGCAAACTACATCTAGCTCGACTAGGTCAAACTTAATTACAAAAGTTGTTGAGCATACAGCAGATGCATTTTCATATCAAACAAGGTCGGCACAATCCCTCAGCTTGCACATAGATATGACGTTTGTTTACTTACAAGTTGTAAGCCTATCATAGTCAAACTATGTACAGTATCTAAGGGCCTTAGTCACTTCATGTATTTTGATTGGATTGCTTTCCGATTGTGTAATCACATGCCATTTACACAAAACTGTTGTTATTATTCATTATTCCTGCTTAATACGCAAGTAACGCTACAGTATCTCACAATACGTGAGTACAGCCCTCACATTTTTGTAAATATTTGATTATATCTTTTCATGTGACAACACTGAAGAAATGACACTTTGCTACAATGTAAAATAGTGAGTGTACAGCTTGTATAACAGTGTAAATTTGCTGTCCCCTCAATATAACTCAACACACAGCCATTAATGTCTAAACCGCTGGCAACAAAAGTGAGTACACCCCTAAGTGAAAATGTGAGGGGTGTACTCACTTTTGTGAGATACTACATATGAGTACACTTCGGTGATGATAATAATGTCAAGCAGCAATTTTGCTGCACTTGATGTCGCTTAAGAAATTACATTGACGAATGCAGTGCAAAAGAAAAAATGTGTTCCCCGTCTGTCGCTCACTTCGACCGTGTGTCGAAGAAGCGACACTAGGGGTCTCTCGAGCGCCGAATATGCCTCTGATCTATGAAAAAAGGTCAATGAGAGTTGGCGAACAGTATTTGCATACCCCGCCCCCGGACATACGGGTACAAAGGCGAGGGAAATACGCTCGTTCATTCAGTAATTTTCTTCGGAGCCGATGGTCGTGTATGTAGCCAGCTGCGAGTCACACACACACCAGATTCCAGCTTCGGTTCCTCTGACGCTCTGTTTGCTGTTGGATCTACGGACTTCAGCGGCTTTCTCCTTCTCTGCACAGCAGTGCAGTTTGCCCCACCCGGGCCCGGTTCTCAGACCTTGTACTCCTCGCTACAGCCCCTCCCTGGTGAATTCCCCTGAGGAAAGACCTTCTTTCTCAGGGACGGGGCACGCTCTGGCATCCGCATCCAGACCTGTGGAACCTCCACGTCTGGTCCCTGGACAGGACGCGGAAGATCTAGCTGGTCTACCACCCACGGTCGTAGCCACGATCAACCAAGCCAGAGCCCCTTCTACCAGGCAACTCTATGCCCTGAAATGGCATCTGTTGGTGAATTGGTGTTCTTCCTGGGCAGAAGACCCACAAAGGTGAACAGTTAGGTCAGTGCTCCTGTTCCTACAGGAGAGGTTGGAGGGGAGGCTGTCCCCTTCCACCTTGAAGGTGTATGTTGCCGCTATCGCAGCTCACCACGACCCAGTAGACGGCGAGTCCCTTAGTAAGCACGACTTAATCGTCAGGTTCCTAAGAGGTGCCCGGAGGCTAAATCCCTCCCGGCCAAACCTGTTCCCCTCCTGGGATCTCCCGGTGGTCCTCACCGTTCTTCAGAGATCCCACTCCGAGCCGCCAGAATCAGTTGGCTCAGGGCCCTCTCTTTAAAAAGACGGCCCTGCTGATCGCGCTCACTTCCATCAAGAGGGTCGGCACTAACGACACTTGCCTGGAGTTCAGTCCGGGAGACACATATGTGATCCTAAGACCTCGACCGGGCTATGTGCCCAAGGTTCCTACCACACCCTTCAGAAGATCAGGTAGTGAACCTGCAAGCACTGCCCAGGGAGGAGGCAGACCCAGCCCCCTCACTACTGTGTCCGGTACACGCTTTGCGTGCCTACCTGGAACGCACCCAGAGCTTCATACGCTCTGAGCAGCTCTTTGTCTGCTTTTGGGGGACAGTAGAAAGAGAACGCTGTCTCCAAACAGAGGCTGTCCCACTGGGTGGTGGACGCCATTCTGTTGGCCTATCACACCCAGGCCGTGCAACCCCCCCTACGGGTTCGAGCCCACTCTACTAGGAGCGTGGCATCCTCATGGGCACTGGCTAGGGGCACCTCCCTAGCAGACATTTGCAGAGCTGCGGGCTGGGCAACACAACACCTTTGCAAGGTTTTACAATCTCAGGGTTGAGTCAGTCTCATCCCATGTTTTCTCAGGTCCGAGCCCGTAGAACTCGGTACACGTCGACGGTCTGACCGGGTGAATCGCTTGCGTCCAGCGCCCTTTCCCTCAGCCGAGGTAAAACAGTGCGCCTTCTTCCCAGGAGACCCCTCTTAGGTTCCTGGTCGATTCATCCCTAGCACTCTTGGGTCCGCAGTTCAGCAGAGGAACTCGCCGACCCAGTCCACTATGGGTACCCCAGGCTACCCCTACTGGAATAGGCGCTCCATAGATCAGGCCTTCTACGCGGACTCCTCCTGTGTGTACTCCGAGACACGGTCACCTTACGAGCTGACCCGCGTCTGCAGTCCTTCGCCGTGTTGTAGCAACTCCCCCCTCCTCGAGGTTGGATCTACCACTGCGCCATTCTTTCCCACATGTGACCGAAGAGGCCATGTGATGTATTTTGCCACCTTTACCTCCCCTTTCGGGTGGGTGTGGCCTCCACAGGGTCTTTTCCCCCTGAAAGAATAGCAATTCGGGTAAGACCCCCTTCCCACGATGCGGTAAGGACCCTGGCTGCTCTTGCTCTATGCCGAGAAACATAGAGAGAAAAGAGGCCCAGCCAGGCTTGGCCCATTCCCTAGTTGGCAAGTGTCGCCTTGTTCCCCTCTAGGGTAACCAAAAGGATTCCAACAAGGACATTGGGGAAGGGGCATTGGGGTTGGTCGCAGTTGGTCGCTTGTGCACGTGAAATACCTGCCCGCTCCTGTGTCAGCAGTACACGTACACGGCTCAGCGCATGGCGTGATTTGAAGTGGACCCCTAGTGTCGCTTCTTCGACAAGACGTCGAAGTGAGCGACAGACGGGAAACGTCTCGGTTACGTATGTAACCTCCGTTCCCTGATGGAGGGAACGAGACGTCGTATCCTCCCGGCCACGTCGCTGAGCCGAGCCACTGAGGTGGGCCGGACACTCCCGGCTCCTCAGAAAAATCCTGAATGAACGAGCGTATTTCCCTCGCCTTTGTACCCGTATGTCCGGGGGCGGGGTATGCAAATACTGTTCGCCAACTCTCATTGGCCTTTTTTCATAGATCAGAGGCATATTCGGCGCTCAAGAGAGACCCCTAGTGTCGCTTCTTCGACACGACGTCTCGTTCCCTGCATCAGGGAACAGAAGTTACATACGTAACCGAGACGTTATGTGCCGCATTTTCTTTGTTGTCAGCTGTAGCAGGGCGGAGAGTGAGTCCGGGTCGTGATTTTAAACACCCGGTCCCTTATCAGGCTAATCAAGCCTCCGAGAGGGATAAATGCTGACTACGGACGGTGGTGTGACAGAGAGAGAACATTTATGGGCAGCTGACCATCCTATGTATGCGTTTGTGCGTTTGGGTCAGGGGAAAGGAGGAGGCGAGAACCGGCTTGACAATATAAATAATAGTTTAATGTAAAACTGAAACCAAAAGACACAAACACACACATAGGACGGACAGCATTACATTTTGTGAGCCTGTGTCACTTTTGCATTCCCTTAAAGATATATTCATTCATAGTTTGTTTTGAAGAAGTAAAGTTTACATATTTTCCATTAACAACCCGAGACACATACACTATGCACCTCAAACAGAGTTGGGTAAATTACTTAAAAATGTAATCCATTACAATTTACAAATTATTTTTCTAAAAATTGTAATCAGAATACTTTACTGATTACTCCATAAAAACAGTTCCTAATAATCATATACTAATAACTTAACTTTTAATATTTTTGCTCAACAAATTCCAAATAATAACATAACATACGCAGGTCATACTCAGCACAACTAATTTCTCCCTTAAAATGATTCATTATGGGGCGTACGCCCTTCAGTTCTCACAGAAATACAAATAGATGTACAAATTTTATGTGTAACCCAGCTAATGTAACCGTAACATGTTTTAATTGAAAGTCAGAAACTGGATCTGATAAGCACGCGTTTCATGCTTGTGGATTCGTGTACAGAACTGTAAATGGCAAAGCTAATGATGATGATAATTATGATACCAAGTTTTGGACTTTATCCATCAACATGACTCATTGTAGAGGATTTAATCACCACTTATAGTTCCAGTCAGTTCTATGTGTTCCAATATGCTCAGTGCTCTAGATCTTAATGCTAGGACTTTCTATCTGAGTTCATAACTTTAACTCAGCACAAAAGGTCAGATGAAGGCCCATTCCAATTGCAAAGAAATAATCTGTGAAATAACCATCCACTATAATAATTGGACAATTGAAAAAAAAATGGTTGGGTTTAGTATGAGAAATACAGACAAAAGTCATTCAAGCCATCACTGCTAAGATTTTAATTGACTTCATATTCTTTAGAAAAACATAAAGCATAGTATAAAGATAGTTTACCTAAAAATAAAAAAGCCATAATTTACTCACACTCATGTTGTTGTCATTATAATTGTTATTTTCCGTGGAACGAGCAGCTTGGACATTATAATCTTACAAACAAATAAGAGTGACAAACAACATGAAATTGAGTATTTTTAGGTGAAATGTCCTTTTAACACCCTAAACTGAAATGAGCAGACAGCAGGCAAGTAGGGTCTGGCACTCAAAATTCAGTAAATGTTATAGCTACCCACCTGTGATCGTAACAGATGCTTGTCCTTCCTCACCCAATAGTGGATTGGTCAATCTGCAATTGTACGTGCTATTGGGCTCCAGAATCACCGTCAGAACACTTTTCACACTGAAGAGCCCCTCCTCATTGGCTACTTGCGAGATGGTAATGTTGTCTGTAAGGTTTCGTCCGGTCCCATCTTGCCAAAGCACCTCTGCTTCAGGATAACCCCCATATGCCACACAGGTGAGGGCCACCACTTCGCCAGGCCTGAGGTTGGGCTCTGCATCCCAAGTGACCAAGGGCTTGGAGAATGGAGCTGGTGGTAGAGACAGAGAGAGGAAAGAGTATTTAGTATTTAACACTCCTGTTGGTGCAGATGTGCTTAGAACTATAAATATTTCTTACAAGATGATTTGATGAAGAGGGTTCCCAATTTTTTCAATGCACTTTCTAATCATTTGTGATTCCTGGATTCAGATTTTTTTTTAATAATTTTGATTCAGACTGATTATCAATGATGCTCAATTAGGCAACAAACGAGGCAAAAAAAATAAAAAAAATTATATTTAAACTTATGAGTGTTGATGTAACAGTTAAAAATGAGTAAATTGGGAAATCCGCATGTAATTGCTGACTTTGGCTCCAAATTAGAACACAACAAATTATGGAAACTTACAATGAAGTTTCAGAAAAGAAAAAAAGACATTTAGGAACTGATGGAGGAGGGCAGCAAAAACCGAGTGGTGGTGTCCAGCATTTAGATTAGTGATCTACTGCTGCATGCCACCTTGGACCCAGTTTGACATGATTCCCATTAAATTGTTAATTACATTCTATGAGTTTAGCATAAAAACACACATGCTTCAACATCAGATGGAAATTGTCTGCTGACACACTCATCTACGCCCACCTCCTCATGGGGAACACTTTTTCCCCTCAACATGGTACCAGTACCACAGCTGGGTAGGACTGCTGGGAAATTGGGCAGCCGTAAAGTTTTGTTTTTTTTCATTGAGGGTTAGCACTTTTTTGCCAGATGAAGGAATCATTGCACTATTGTCCCTTGAGCAGCCAGATGGAAGATGTAGAGGCGGCCTTACTCCCAGAGCCAATCATAATTCAGCAAACACAATGGTGGGGTGTGGGGACGATGGGAGAAAAAGCAATCAGAAGGTTGTGGGGTTCAGCGAAAAAGTAGGTAGTGATACCAACAAGGCTGTAACCTCTGGCACTGTCCATTTGACTGACATAGAGATCTCTGTGGGGACCAAGACAGAAAAAGACAAAAAAGAAAGTCTATATACGTAAAAGGTAAAGTGTGCAAATGATGTGCCATTAGCAATCACTAAACGTAATTGCAAAAAAAATTAAAAAAATGATATTTTAAAAATGGTAAAATGGTCAATTTAATTTAACCATACTCCCTAACCTAAACATAACCATCACTGGATTAAAATTTTAATTTTAGAGAAAAATGCAACTTCTCAATCGCACTAACCATTGTTTATGAGATGTGATTACTTCCTGGTTCTAATGGCGGGAAAAAAAACACATTTCGAAGACTGCTCACGTAACATTAAAAATGTGTGATGGGGATGGTGTTTGTCATTAATTCAGCAGAATGGGGTTGATTTAAGGGTACATAATTTTTTGACATGTTGATCAAACAGAGCAATGCTTTTATAGTGCTACAGCATTTACACTTTTTAGTGGAACCTATGAATATCTTATAGTTGTCACTGCAAAGTAAGATGGAATAGGAGTCTTAATTTCCAAAAAATTACACACATCACCTTTAGATGGGAGCTCAAAATAATATTGCTGAAAAATATTAAAGGGGATGTAACTGTGTGTAATTTCTGCACCACAAGCAGGGTTAGGTTAGATGTAATTGCTGGTAGAAAGCGATAGACAGAATTGGCAGAATTACACACTTCACTTTTAAACATTATAACAGTATGATCTTCAACATTGAAAATGATACAATAATTTTTCTTTAATCTTGGTTAGAGGTGAAGAGGCATACAAGAGTAGTATACAGCTGAACATTAATTTAACTAAATCTAGTGGAGAGAGGAGACGAGAAGGAGAGAGAGCAAACGAGAGAGCAAGAGAGACTAGTAAAAAAGGTAGAGGGGAATGGCCAAATGTTCTATAGATCTCTATAGATCATAAATAATGATGTATCCTGGGAAGTCTGAGTGCACTTAGCTGTAAAAATAATAACACATATAGCCGGCTACACTTGAGCACACTCTGCAGGGATTGAAGTGTGTCATCAATCACATGAAATCCTAAAAATCAATACTACTGTATATTGATTAGGGTCACTGTGAGAATCGCATATAAATGATCACAGTCATTATCTAGCCTTTGCAAAAGCACTAAGCATTTTATAAACCAATAATCGAGAAGTGCAATGATATCAATCATACAACATGCCCGTAATATCCATAAGTGATGTACATAATAACATATATTATTATAAAGTACATATACATACAATAAAAAGTGCATAATAAAATACAAAATAACTATTCTTTGATATCTTGTATCACTGATCACACACAGAACTGCAGCATTTCCTTAAATGATATTAGTTTTCATATAATAAGCAAATACAGTCTAATACAGCCTAAATGTTACAGTATAGGGGCAGTAGATTTTGTAGACAGTCGATTTTCCAAGATTAAAGAATGTTATAGGTTCAATACAATTTAAGCTCTAATCACAGCATTTAATTTTGTTAATTTAGTTTTAATCATGTTAATTTCCCTCAGTTTTTTTTATTACAATAAAATAAATACAAATAAATAAATATAAAATGAACTGCTATAATAAAAACTGCTATATTAATGCACTTTTCGATACTTGTTTAACTCTTCCACATGAGAGATTCCACATTTTTTAATGGTCGCTGAAATAAAAAAATAAAAAAAATTGCACCTTACAATTCACAACAGATGCACCAGAGGACAGATGATATATTATCAAACATATAATGTGATTTTTAGATGTTTATAATGATTGATCATGATAGATATGATGCAAAAACTATTGCCGGCTATGTGCGCCGCCATATTGTTAAATTGTAATGCAATTTCTGAGTTTGTCAAGCAAAGATGGTTAAAAAATCCTAGCCCTTCCACTTGTTGCGTCAGAAGTGGTAAGAATGAGTGATGGACGAAATGGGAGAACTAGTGAACTAACTAGTTTACACATTCTTTGGTTGATGTAAGAATTCAGTCACTTTCAAAATGTGAAAGTGAAGATTTATAGTACAAAAGGGACTTAAATATAGATTTTTTTCTCACCCACACATATCAATTCACTTCTGAAGATATGGATTTAACCACTGTAGTCAAATGGATTACTTCTATGTGGCCTATATGTGATTTTTGGAGCTTCAAATCTTCTGGTCACAATTGACTTGCATTGTAAGGACAAACAGAGCTGAGATATTCTTCTAAAAATATTTGTTTGTGTTCTGCAGAATAAAGAAAGTCATCCACATCTGGGAGTAAATAATGAGAGCAGTTTAATTTTTGGGTGAACTATCGCTTTAAACCATGTGCGGACCAACTTGCAGGAAGTTTTCACAGACATTTTCCAATTTTCCCCCTCTTACTGTCTACGGTCCCCACATGTTTCAAAACATCCACTATTGTGCCCATTTTAACCCTCTGGGGTCGATGGATGCACCGGCGCGTCCTGCTGTATTTTTTTGTCATTATGAAACAACAAAATTCTCCGTCATTTTGGGGCATACAGATAAATGTAAGACATCATTAGAGACTATAAAGGGTCTACATTTATTTGTGTATGCTCACAATAACAACAAAACCTTGTGCTTATGTAAAATAAAGAAAATAAAAAGGGTGAGCTTTCAGCAGTCTCTGTGTTCACGAGCGTATATCTGAAAAATGTCAAAAAATGAACTGAAACTCTGTAAATACTTATCACATAAACATGAAACAAATGTCTAAAGAAAGCTTAAAATGTCCACTTTTAAACCAAAAAAATATTATCCTGCAATGTAATCTGTATGAAACAAATACAGTTCGTTTCACCTGGCTCAGTGAATTATCTCTAATGTGATCACACCCACAGGCAGAGCGCGCTATTCATACGCTAATGTGCTGAGACGAACAAATAAAATGGTACATGCCCCCGACTGTGCATTGACAACATATAGTTCATTCACTTATCTGCACACTTGGAAGACAGCACGATACACAAGTGATAAAACTCCACAAAGAGTTAGAATTTTCCTCAGAAGAAGAGCGGGACTCCGATGAACGTTTGTATTTTAAAGAGAGATTTGATCCAGCCGAGGATACAATTTCGGATGTGTAAGTCATTTAGTTTTACTTACATATTAGTTGACATGCTATTTTATATAAACATGTACATATTTTACTAGTGGGACTTTTTCCAGACTTGCCAGCCAGGATTCAGAGTATTGAAATTTAAAATATGTCCTAATAGGCAAGTTTTAGTTACATTTAAAGCAGGAATTTCAATTGTATGCTATATGATATAAATATTATATGTAATATGATATAAAAATAATATGAATGTTTAGATTATATTTTAACTAGTGTTTATTCTGCGTCATTATCATCAACAAAGCTTGTGCTTGCAAATATCTGTTCAGGTTAAATTAGTAAAATGCACTTTAAATAAGCCCATATTAGAAAATCAGCATATTATGATGATTTCTGAAGGAACAGGTAACACTGAAGACTGCAGTAATGATGCTGAAAATTCAGCTTTGATCACAAATTGCATTTTACAATATATTCAATTAGAAAACTGTTCTTTTAAATTGTACAAATAGTTCAACATATCACTGTTTTTACTGTATTTTGGATAAAATAAATGCAGTCTTGGTGAGCAGAAGAAACTTCTTTTAAATGGTAGTGTAGGTCTAAAATTAAGTAAAGTTTTATGTAAAGAAAATGTATAGTCAGATTACTTATTTTAACTTAAGTCACCTCACATTCATTTTCTTTGTCACATTCCTCATTGATAGGCCCAGGTGGGGTCTTTTGTCTCCTCAGGTGTGAAAAACAATCAGTATTCATGATAGTTCACATCTCCTCGCATATGACCTTTCTAACACTAAAAGTGTCTTACAAAAGTTCAATTACTATATTGTTTTGAGTGATCAGGATGGTTTTCACATCATTTTGTAGCAAAAACTCTAGGCTACAAGATCCAGTTCTCAAAAGGCTTCTGGACAAATGTTTAGTATGTGTTATATGGCATAATTTCAATTACTTAAAAATGTAGTTTTTTCAAAAATCATGCATAAACATTATTTTCTCAAAAATACTAACATGTTGCTCACATGTATTTTTAAGCAACTGAAAAAAAAAAAAAAAAAAAAAAAAAAAAAAAAAATCACAAATGTCAAGGCATGTCAAAACTTTTCCAGGGCCCAAAACACTCTCAGACCCCAGAGGGTTAAAGCAAACAAAAATAACTTGATTAAATGACTGGCACCCTGTTCCTTTGACCTCCATCATCAGTAAGTGCTTTGAGAAGCCTCACTGCCTCACTGGACCCGCTGCAGTTTTCTTTCCGAGGTAACCGCTCCACCGATGATGCCATCCCTGATGAAAAAACCAGCAATGCTGGTCACCATCTTAACTTGTGTTTGGGTGCTGGTCTCTGATGTGCTGGTGTTCCCACCAAGCTTTTAAACTAGGTTAACCAGCTTCATCAGAAAACAAGATTTAGCTGGTGAAAAGCATGGCTTTGATGGTCAACCAGCTAGACCAGCACCAAACCAGCATAAACCAGCCTAGACCAGCATGGGAATTGCATGCTGGTTAAGCTGATCTTTTCAGCTTGGATAGCATATACCCTACACAATTATCACTATATGTTAAAGAGCCTATAAGTGAAATGATGTTTGTGGATTACAGCTCATCCCATTGTGCCCTTCAAGCTTGACATGAAACTCCTGGCTCAAGGTTTGAACAGCTCTTTATGCAGCAGTATCCTGGACTCAACATTAATAGGACCACTGAGCTTGTGGTGGATTTCAGGAGACAAGACAGAGAACACAGCCCCATCACCAACACCAGAAGAGAGGTTCAGCATCTTCGAGTTCCTCTGTGCTCACATCACTGAGGATCTCACATGGTCAACACACACCAAGTCCATTGTGAAGAAGGCCCATTAGTGCCTCTTCTTCCTCATACAACTGAGGTAGATTGGACTAAATCCCCACATATTAAAATCTGACTGGCAGCATCACTGCCTGGTATGGAAACAGCGCCACCATGAATCGCAAGGCTCTGCAGAGTGTGGTGCAAACAGCCTGGTGCAAACAGGAAAACCTGAATGATCATCAGAGACTCCAGCCATCCAAATCATGGTCTGCTCTCGTTGCTACCATCAGGCAGAATGTACAGCAGCATCAGGTCCCGCATCAGTCAGCTGCGAGACAGCTTTTTTCCCCATGCCATTTGACATCTGAACTTTGTGAGCACATAACTGCCACACATCCCCACCACCTGAGCACCCCCATCAGTCTTACACTGGACTCTTAACCCCTTACAATTTACACCCTTACAACCTATGCTGCTCAAAATATTTGGAACACTGCACACTCTGATCATTCTAGTAATATGCATATGTTTACTGTGAATGTGTATATTGTGGTGTATAACTTAACTTTTTATAGTGCATATTGTGTAATATTGTGTTTAATTTGTATAATGTGTATATCATGAGTATATTGTGCTTATGTGTATATTACATAAATTACTGGTATATCTGCACAGTAAAAAAAATTAATTACATTTTATCCAGCTTATGGGGATTTTTGAGTAACATACTATTAGCATCTAGATAAAAGCACATGCTAGGCCAACAATATTCCCCCAAATGTTGTACCAGCAAGCCTAACAGAGCTGTCTGAACTAACAATTTCATATTGAACAATGTTGCTTAATTTGCAAGTTCCCAGCGTTCATTGCAACGTGAATAAATTATGCAGTCAGTGTTACAGGATAATTTTTTGCTGTTTGCTGACTTTTTGTTGCCACTGTTAGGAAATTGTTGTGTGGTGATGTTAAGACCTCATTTTTTAACTTAATGAGGTTTGTTGATTGTCACCGTGATTGAGGTTTGTGTGTTAAGGGTTGAGGTCTATTATTTGTCTATGTCAAGTACATACTCTCTTGACTTGTAAGACACAACATTCTTCAGAGGCAAAAATAGCAGATAACTTCATGTCAAAGTCATTTAAAACCATATCTAAGATTGAATGGGTGACAAAAGGAAAGTTCTCGAATTGCAATTTGATAGTTGGCTGAACAAGTAGTTCTCTCAAAAATAATAAATAAAACAAATACACATTGACTAATCAAAGCAATGTTACTGTGGACAATTATAAAGAGAGTTTATATATATATATATAGAGAGAGAGAGAGAGAGAGAGATATACAATTATAAAGACATACTGCAAAATGTTGCCTTGATTTTTTACCTTTGCTCAACCATTTTCTTTTATGTTGATGGTACTTACTGCACCCAGGACTTTAACTCACCATTGCACTCGAGCATATGGTGAAGTGACAAAGCATAACCATGTTTACATGCACTTAAGAAAACGGTTTATTCCAGGGTTATTGCTGATAGCAGCGTTCTGAAAAATCATGTAAACGAGTAAGCCATTTTTCCTATGCTGCTTAAGGGATTAAGAAAAAATGGTTTAACAAACCTGGCTTTCACACATGTGGCCATGCAAACGCATTAGATGTTCTTCTTAAAGTTTTTTGAAGAGTGCGCATGTGCGTGAACAGACCGGATAACAAAAGTTGTAGGATGAAGTCAAGCAATTCAGCACAGGTACTGTAAAATAATTCAACATTTCTGGGAGTACAGTGGGAAAAGCACATACACTATAAACTATACACATTCATACATGCCTATATATAATAATCAACTGTCTCTCATGTTCGGGTATATGTGCTCATACATTGGGGGGAATCCCAGAGTTTTACATAAGAGGGAAACCCCACTATTGCAGCGCATACTCGTGATGGAAAGTTAATGAAACTGGAATATCTGGAAATGACCCTGATTTTAATGGTCAGTGATTGGTCACTTTCAGCATTTTGCTAAAAAACGGTGCCTAGTGTTATTGAACCCAGAAAATTCTTTTAAGTCAACACTCCATCGCATCTGATAAATGCATATTAAAATTGTAAAAGTTTGCAGCATAGACTGCCCAATGTTCTATTTATAAGACACCTAAATGTACTGGGTGTAGGAAAGAGTACAACAGTTACAGTGTAGCTTGTTGATTGGATATTGCTTCTCTTACCTGCGACTTGTATAAGCAGGGCGGCACTGCTGTGTGTTTGCACCCTGGCAAAACAGGTGTAGCTTCCCTCATCCTCTACCCGGACTTTCTTCAACAAGAGCGACGCATTACCTGCCGTCAGCTGATCTGGGTACAGGCTGGTGCGGTTCGCAAATCTCTCATCTTGGTCGGCCAGCTGATCTTGACTCTGCCAAAAACTGTGAATGGTGCGTTTTGTGTCTGATAGCTGCCAGAACACACTCAGGTCAGATAGGTTAAAGTTTGTGACCCCTGAGAATGAGCAGTTGAGGATTGTGTCCATTCCAAACAGTGCCACCACAGGGGATTCTGGGACATGGACATCCAGAGCTTCAGAAGAGAACACACAGAGAGAGAGAGAGAGAGAGAGCGTATTTTATTAAAGGGGTCATATAAGGAGTGAATAACATTTTAATTGACCTTTTGAAATAAAGGAGCTAGATGTACAGTACTATTGATACAGTGTCATTTTCGACTAATGTATTTTCACCATTTTATGACATCAAAGAGGAAAATGTATAAATGACAGCTCACATTTACCACATTTTCCAGAAATAAAGTCATATCTGAATATAAGTCACATCAGGTCAAAATTGCCTTGTTGAAAGTATAAAAGAAACACAAATTAGTTTAATCCATATATATGTCACAGCCTAATAGAGGTTACATTGTGCAGGCAATAGGACCCAGGAGAAGCAGGCTTCCCTTCAGCCAATGAGCATGAAATGTCGCTCTTTGAAGATTATATTCTATATGACCGGCCAACATAAATGACATATAAATTGCTTTGAACTTATCCGCAGGAACTTTCGAATGACAAAAAAGTATAGTCTTGGTGTGTTAATAAGAAGAAATAGATCAATCACAAGAATAACTAACAATAAGAGTAATATGTGGTAAAGTCTGTCAAATCTTGTGCTTGGTCATGAAAGGTTGTGAAAGACTAAAAACCTAAAAGATTTTACAAATGTTTAAACAAAATGAAATACTAACATTTTAAGTGGACCTCAGTGGGTTAAAAAATTATTTAGGTTGACAAACTTTTTAAGACTTTTATTGACATGCTGTTTTGTCACTATGATGGAGTACTGAAGCTTTGATAAACAACCATCAACATTTACATATGTAAATGATTATTTGAATTTTATAATTAGTCTGTCAGCTCTCCACCTAAACAAACAGCAGTGTGTAACATTTAAACAAAGGAGAAGAGAATGAAAGAGAGAGGGTGACCTGGACAGAACTGCTAAGTGACTTTTTAGCTTTTCGGTATGTTTAATGGACTATTGAATGTATCTTTTGTTTTAACTTACTGTTATGATATGTAATTCTGTCTTAATTGACGGTTAAGAGACTGAGTCTGAGCTGCAATATTCCATTTTTAGTGTGTTTGATAACTGATACATCATAACTGGCATCAGAGAGCAGTGACACTAATGAATAGGACAGTAATTTTTTTTAGTGGTGTGACAGTTGCTCAACTCTTTTCAAAATAGTGTAGCTTTTCGTGTAACAAGCTACCTTTTCCTACCTTATAGTATGGTGTATTTGGCTGTTTTTAATGTCACGTTGCATTGCATCAAAGCAAACTGAAGCAAAAATAAAATTCTCTCCTAAACTGTCAGGCATTTTTTCCTTTTGTTTTTTGCTACTTTTTTGTTATATGCTGCTGTTCTTACTATGCCTTCAACTCAGTAATATACATTAGGGTGTTTTCTAGTTTTATAAGTTGTACTGTATAAGTATTTGGTGAAAATATATCAGTTCATCTGTCATCAGAAGAACCAAATGCCCAAAACAACAGGCCCCAAAAAGTAAATAAAAAAACTGAGGTCTTGAAAGCTCTCTTGTGAAAGACAATCACATCTTGTCAAAGAAAGTCAACGAGTGATGAAAAACTCTTGTCACCATAAATCGATGAACTATGAACAAATCATGCTGTTCAACAAAGAAGGTCTATAGGAGAAAGCCATATGTTAGCATTCCCCTTCAACTCAATGGCTGTTCCTTGGCTGGTGCAGGAGCTACCTGAATTATTGTTGCTAATTTTGAACAGAATGTCAATGGAAAAAATGAATTTTGCTGTCAGATGGTATAACTACGGCATCTACCAGCATGGGCTAACTGGGCCATGCTAACCAGCCAAACCTTTACCCCTTGTGTTCAAGTTATATGGATTCAAACACCCTCAATTTACAGTCTATACTCCCTTGCATTCCTTTTGTCAAAGCACATTTCAAGTGAGCACTAGCTTACTTTGCCAGCCAGGAAGAGAGCACCATGGGACAGCACCGCAAGAGGGGAGTTTGACGTCACGGAAACTTCAGGAATGCGTCTGTCCTCACTGAGCTGCTCACACAATCGTTAATGACGCTCAAATCAACCTCAATCTGTCTCAACACAGGGGACAGCACAGTGCGTTTATGTGCGTGAGGGTCACTCTTGTTTTAAAGGTGTGACACTGGCATGCTAAAAACATGTAACTTCCAGGGCAGTCATATATAAGCTATTATAAAATAGATATATCCAGTTCTGGATGCTGTTTGTTCAATACAGATTTGCAGCTGTGCTTAAATACACAAAATATTTACAGCTGTGATGTGGAACGCCTGTTAAGCTCACCAATGTGTATACGACTGCACAGCATCAATAGAGGCGAATAATTAACCTTAGTTTTCCTGACAAGGACTGTTCTCTCGAACAACGAACAACTTCAGCATTACGGCTCATCACAGTTGAGAGACACAACAGACTGATTGATTACACAAACTGAAGGCGGAATTTCCACATTGGAATGGACACACTATTTAAATTGAGGACACTGCGGTTTCTTTAGCGAATGACTCTTGCGCACTAGCTAGCGCAAAATAAGGAGAAATACCTCCGCTTGGACACTATTTTTCCACTGAGAAAGCTGACAGCATCTCTGCTTGGGTGTGGAAACAGGTGATCACACACGCTCCGTCACACTCTCTCTCTCTCTCTCTCTCTCTCTCTCTCACACACACACACACACACACACACACACAAAAACAGCACAAGCCGTGATACTATTTCTAAAGTGAGCTTCATTTGGTTTGAACCGTGTAATAAAGTAGTTCCATGCACAAAAGTTTTTTTTTTTTTTTTTTTTAATTTACTTCATTGAACTGTTGTATATAAACAATATCACACTTAGTCTGTGGCCGAATCACAGCAGTGCTGATGTAGGGCCATATCGCATTCTTGTTCTTGGGATATTGCATGCATATATATATATATATATATATATATATATATATATATATATATATATATATTCCACACTAACTCAGGTTCAATATACACTGATATATAAATAACCAGTTAATTTAGAGGTCACCACATGAAATTATTATTATTTTATTTATTTTTTTACAGGGATATATCAGCCTGCAACTTCAATGACTTAATACAAAATCTCTCAAATCTATATATTTTTTTCCTTTCATTTAGTTTTTCTGTAGCTGACAGATATGGAGGATAAAAACTGCAAAATTAATAAATAAATACATAAATAAATAAATGTAATAATAAGAAAATAAAGAAATAAATGGTCTTGATAAAACAAATATAATTAGTTTTTAATGAAAGTTAATCCTGAATTTATTTTTGTTTACTTTTTCCTTTATTTATTATTTTCTCTTTTTATTTTTGATTTTTTTAAAACTGTTTTATTCTTAAAATGTTTTATTTTTATTCTTATTAATTTATGCATTCATTCATATATATATATATATATATATATATATAAATATATATTCCCACCGGTATTTAATTCCATATTTAAATATTACTAAAGGTATTTATTTTTATATTTATTGTTACATTTCTGTCTCTTGTATGATTATTATGTGGGCTGGTCCTGCTTACCATTGGTTTATCGTAGATTGAAGCATGTGCTCGATTACTCTTGACTTGTTTTGATGTGACGTTAGGTCATAGCCATATCGTGTAAACATCTATCTATTTGTGGGGCTAAAAACATAAGAGGTTAAGTCAATCCAAGATTTATTGGTTATACTACATTCACAAAATAAATGGGGAACACTTTCTTCAACAAAACCACAAAATGAGCAAGTTTCATAAATGATATCATTTAACCTTATGCTTTTCTTTTTTTGCTGTGTATATAACTTCATATTTTGATGTCCGCAAATCCATAATATAGTTTTCTGTTGTTATGATTGTACATTGTAAAAGATACAACCATGCTTCATTTCCCTGATCGTTTATGAATGTATGTATAAGTTCTGCAATAATTATTTATTTTTTTAAATCTATAGCTGACCCTTCACATATATCTAGAGAGTTGCGCAACTTAGCGAATGAAGTCGATAACCACGCATCAAATGACTATGTTTCATTTAGAGTAGAGGTGCTTATTGATGGTTTAGGAGAGCTGTAGGCCGGTATGAATGTCAAAGCACATCCTGGATTGTTAAGACTCTCTGCAAAACGTTTCCCTGCATATTCTAAATCTGTGCAAGTCAGGGTGAGACGTCCAACTTATTTGCTTTCGATAAGTACTATTGAGCTCTAAAACAATGATGCACTGGAGCTACGCAAGGACCGCCTCCCTCATTTCCATGTTGCACACAGAAAAGTACAAATAAATACATGTATAAATAAATACATATGGGACACATAAATAAAAAAATAAAAAACAATGCAAAATAAATGAAAATAAAGTTACAAATAAATATAGAAAATAATAAAGGAATAAAGTCATACAATAATAAATTCAGAAACACATTTAATTAAAACCTAGTTCTATTTGTTTTATCAAGAAATGTATTCCTTTATTTTTTATTATTACATGTATTTATTTATTATTTTTGCAGCTTTGCGCCTCCATATATAAAAACAATTAAAAGATTAAAATATGCGCAATGGCAGAAATAGCAGCTGAATAGATAGAATGCTTGGTTCAATAGCTGCTAACTAAAGGAATGAAAGAGCATTGAAAAGAGCCCCAGATCCTCATTCAAACACTTTAAATGTGAATCTGCCCATGTCTGAAGTGAATGCCAGGATTGGGAATTATGTAAGGGTGTTGGAACATTCTAAATACCAGAGATAATTGATCACAGGGAACACTGTTAGGAACAGGGAGGACAATATCAGAGAGAAGTAGCTGGTGTATGTGTAAATGTTCAGACATTGTTATTTTAACTAATGAAAAATAAAATGAAAACTAAAACATTTATATTGACTTAAAAATACATTTAACTGGAAAAACAGAAAATAAACTAATATGCTTTTTTAAGACTCCAATAAATGGTTAAAACACTTTTTTATCCACAGGTTATTATAATAACCATTATTTTATAATAAATTATTATAACATTTTAAAACACAATTAAGCAATGCCACTAAAAAGTGATAACACTAAACAGCCCTAAAAAAATATCCCCGTTAAAAATATTTAATTTATATTTGATAGTACATTTACTTTGGTTGCCCTAATACTAAAGCTAAAATAAAAACTAAATATACTAAAAAACAAAAATAATAAAAAAAAAATAAACTGAAACAAGAAACCACTTAAATAAATCAAACAGAAAAAACAGAGTGAAAACTAACAAAAAATCTATACTAAATTGAAAGGACAAAATAAAAATAATATGGACATAAAAAATACTTTAAAATTCAAAACTTTAATAGCCCTGTTTCGGAAGAGAAATAAAGTGGAATGGGGTGAGCTAATTTGAATTTACATCCTCCACTTTGTGTTAATGGTGCTGGGCAACGTGTGAGTTACTGAGAGAACAAAATAAAGGCGAGGAGGAAAAGACAGACAACATGTGGGTGATAAAATCAGAGAGAGACGTACCTGTGCCACCAGAATCAAATAAAGTCATTAAGGCTCTCATAAATGCTGGCACACATCCCTCTGCTGTTTATTTACATGTCCTCTTTTCTTTTTGTCATTTCCTCCTCCCAGCTCTCCTTCTCTCCCTCAACACAAGTGCTTTGTTGTCTAGAGGAAGCCTTCGCTGTGCCTTTCTAAATTGCTCTTCATGCCCATCCAACAGAACTCTTCTTACATTCTCTCTCTATTCCTTTTGCTTTTCTTGCATGCTATAGTATTGGACTGTAGTGTGTGTAGAGGAGAGTTGAGGGAAAACTAAATCAGTATAGCAAAATATTTTGATATTATACCTCAAAATACTGTATATTTATTCTAATGCCAAGAATACATATTTTTGTTATATTTTTCACCATATTCATTTGGGGAAAAGAGATTCAACATCACTCAGAGCAAATATTTGAGATGATGCGATGCACTACAGCATTAAGTCAGTAAACACTCAATAAACAATTATTTCTAATGGACCAAAATATGATATTCATTCAATTTTTTCCTTTCATTTATAAGACTGTAAAGACAATCCATACTGCTAGACTGAAAGAAGTTTCATGCAATGCTAAATATGCTGGAACAAAGGTATGCTATTCCCTGAAGCGGTTTTCATGTTTTTATGTAAATTTGTTCTGCTCTACACCAATTCTATTGCTCTACAATAAAGTAAGAAAGTTAAAGCACCAAATTAGAGATTACAATCTACAGACTAGGCCTTCAGTGTGATTCATGTCATTAAGAAAACACAGTTTCACAATGAATAAGACATTCTATGCCTTTGGGCATTATACTGTACGTTATGTCACAGCTAACTGGTAATACCAATTGACATTTTAAAAACACATCTACGCACGAAAGCCAGAACTTGAAACGACACTTAATGTTGCGTTCCATTCAAGTTGGATGTGGGATATTCCTACTTGATATCACCAATATCATAAATGCATTCCATTCCCCGATATTCAAAACTGCAATGCTTCCGTTAGCTTAACAGGGGTTTGACTCTCATTAGAGATGTCTCCTAGCAATGTCCTAAATATCACACCCACCAAGAACAAATAAATCAATCTGATTGGCTAATGAATCTGACAATCTGACTTTAGTTGCTCATTCATTTGCACTGTTGGGGGATTCTGTGGAAAATCTGAGGGGGCCTGAGGGGGTGAAGCTCAAACTCACGCTGTTTCGGCTTCGGGCTTCAGGCATGCAATTTGTGAAACAGCTGTCACACTTTGCTTGTAAGCATCAAGGAATAAATTCTGACTAGATAAACATTTAGTTTTTCTCTATTTGTTTGTAAATTAATTAAGTGTGGAAAGCAATTAAAAATACATATGCAAAAAGGTGATTGAGAATGAAAAATATGTATTTATTTGGCATGCTAGGCCAGCAGAGAAGGCTTGCTGGTGCTGAGAATTCACCACTGATTACAATAGAGATTAATTAGGAACAGGTGGGTATAAGATTGCAATGTATCACAGTTTTGAATCACAATGCATTAATTAGTGGTGGTGGCATAGTGGTCTAAAGCATGTAACTGGTAATCAGAAGGTCACTGGTTTGATCCACACAGCCACCACCATTGTGTCCTTGAGCATGGCACTTAACTCCAGGTTGCTCCGGGGGGATTGTCCCTGTAATAAGTGCATTGTCGCTTTGTATAAAAGCATCTGCCAAATGCATAAATGTAAATGTAAACATAAAAACAAATCACAATATTAGTCGATCACAAACCAGATATACAGTATTTTAATGACACAGGTCCCTGCTAATTTCCACCACTACTAAGGAGACATGTCACACATTCAGATCCCCTCACTGGAGCGGAACGGTTTCACCTCACCGTGCCATCTCCTTGAACCCAAAGCATACTCATCAGAGTCCTCATTACTCCCCGTGTTCCGCACACTAGTCATGAAGATCACAAGCCTTTCATTTGACCAAGCATCGAATACATATGAGCTACCAGGGTGAAAAACTACAACTGAGAGAAACCAGAGCAGTTAAGCTTTCGTGTACCTCGCTCATAAGGGAGAACTCATGATGGGGAAGTCTATCCCCAGAGTACATTTTTATTGCTCTTTCATAGCTCATAAAACTTAATATGGCTTTCCTTTAAAGTTGATGTGTGTACTTTTTCCAATGTTTAAAAAACTTTCTCCATCCCACTTTAATATGTAGAGACAACTATGTGTAAGACATTTGTAGGTTGATTCTCATTAAAAGTGTAAACATTGTGTCTTTGAGGCACTATCAAAAAATAGCTCTGTCTGTATGTGTTACCTTACAAGCCCAACATAGCAATATTGTCTCAACCAATGGCTTTTGTTTTGGAAGAATTTGACGAGAGACGTTTAAGTTCATTGTTAAATATCTGACCTTCGATTGCAGGCTGATTCTCAGGGTGAAAAACAGATAAATATTTAAGTTCTTTTTAACTATCAATCTCAACTTTCACATTCTTCTTCATGCATATCGCCATCTACTGGGCAGAGAGGAGAATTTATGGTAAAACAAATTACTTAAATAATTAGCTCTTTCTCACCCACACCTATCATATCCCTTCTGAAGATATAGATTTAACCACTGGAGTTTTATGGATTACTTTTATGCTGCCTTAATTTGCATTTTGGAGCTTTAAAATGTTGGTACCCATTAACTTGCTTGTATGGACCTCCAGAGTTGAGATATTCTAAAAATATTTTTGTTCAGCAGACAAAAGAAAGTCACACACATCTGGGATGATATGAGGGTGAGTAAATTATGACATAATTTACATTTTTGGGTGAACTATGCCTTTAAGCTAAAGTATCTACTTGCTCTCCATTTAATCTCATTGCTGTCTAGGAGAGGAACATTTTTTTACAGGTCTGGATAAAACTGGTCATCGCACCGTCTTGGAGGATATCACATTTAAATTCACTTTAGATCTAGTCTAGACATCTAAAAATACTATACAAATATATTATTTAATTTATACAAAGTCTAAGAATATTCAGGGTGAGTTCAGTTTGATATACACTGTCTGCATAGGATTTCATCTAATCAGATCTGCGTATATGCTAGGTGACATGCAGGCCGGTATCAGACACACTCACTTACAGTACTCTCTCCCTTCTTAATACTCTCTTCCACAATCCCTCACTTTGTCACCAACACTTACACCCTTCTCCAACTCTATTCTTCCAAAATAGTAGCCCTAAAAATTTACCATTTTAGCCATTGCATCTTTCATACCTTAGTTATTACAACGATTCTTGAAAAAAAAAGCAAACAAAAAAATATATGGAACCTCTATATTTAACATAGTCTAATGACAATTTAATTAGTACGAGATGCCAAAATAATCGTTTCAGAGGAGGAAAAAACTACATTACATTTTGATGCAAGATTACAAAGATTTTTATAGAAAGACATTTATAGAATAAAATCTTGACATTATTAATTATTTTATGACTAATACCATGATAGCACAGTTTTATTGTTTTTGCAAAAACTATGGTTAAAGGATAGTTCATCCAAAAATGAAAATTCTGTCATCTTTTACTCACCTGTGAGTGACTTTTTCTTTCTTCTGTGAGGCACAAAATTAGATGTTAGGCAGTATATGAGTCTCTGCCCATTCACTAAAATGGCATCTTTTTTATACAGTGAAAGTAAATGGTGATTGAGGCTGCCTCTCTGCCTAACATCACCTTGTGGATCCATTAATTTGTGCAAATCATTCCTGGCGGGCGGTTAGAAAAATTGGGCTGCACGCGTTCAGTGCTCGAGCACTCTGCTGATGACGAGATTTGCGTCACGCGTCTTGTACACCGAAGTATACTTTGGGCTTATTAAGGGTTTAGAACAACATGAAGATGATAATGGAAAGATCTTTCAGTTCTGAATGAACCATGCCTTTAAGATGATAAATGGCCCACAATCTCTCCCCATTTTCTGTCTTCCTCTACATAACTTTCCTTTAGTCTGTCCAAGTTTCAATACATCACAGCACGCTATCTCTTTCTTTCATAACACAAGCTGAAAAGCATTAAGGTTCGATGAGCTCTGCTCAATAACAGAGGGTCCCTAATACAACAATCTCTTCAGACCAATATCGGCCCTGCCATACCTCAAAGGCCAATAAGCACACACATACAAGGAACAATACAAACATGACACATGCACGCACTTACAAACAGACAAAGCTTCAAATAACATCGCTCAATATCATTGAAAAACACAGTGCTCAATATCTACCTTTAGAGAGATATGCAGGTTCATTTCAAAGAGCTCGATAAGAGACTCTGGCTTTATCAGACCTCCATCAGTGCAGCTCTGAACTCTACAGCTCAAATTATTCACACACATACACACCGACGCGACTCAGGCGTGAGGCGATTTGTAGAGTTTTTCAGCTGGGCGTGCACACAAACACAATTTAATGCGAAAACGTTTTATATATATATATATATAAAGGCTTCAGAAAAATGATGCTGAATGCAGACAAAGAAATGGCTGATGGCAGACAGAAAAGACTCATGATCTGTAAGCCAGAGTAATAGTGCCAACACACTTTTGAGGCGTTATCGCCCCCCAGTGATGAAAACAAAACACTGCAACAGAACATGTCTTTGCACTTAGTTTCTTTAAGAGTATACACAAGCTGAAGGTTTTTTTTTTTCTTCAGGGGTTCTTGCCCATGCAAAACTCTCTGCCATGATGATTCTGTGATGTTTTGGGTGGTTGCCAGGCATTGCTATGTGGCTGCTAGGTGGTTTATTTGTGTTCTTAAAGGGATCATTCTGAATATTGAAAATGTAATTGAAAAAATTAAAATTCTGTCATCATTTGCTCACCCTCATGCCGCTCCAAACCTGTATGCCTTTCTTTCTTCCATGGAACACAAATAAATATTTTTAGGGATATTTTAGGCATAATTTTAGGGATTGACAGCCATCATTGTATGACAAAATATGCAGCAAATGTTGATGACTGAGACTAACATCTCCTCTTCTGTTCCATGAACAAAAGTCATAAGGTTGGGAACAATATAAAAGTAAATAAATGATGACTGAATTGTATTATTATTATTATTTATTTTTATTTTTTTAATTAACAAATCTTTTAATCACTGCTTACTGTCCCAAGTCAAAAAATTTCAAACGAGCTCACTTTTAGGTTTCTATGATATGCTGGTCCCTACATATGGCTAGGGTCCCTGCAACAATGTAATTACACAGGAGTTGTTTCTCACATTTTATCACTGGCCAAGTGAAAATCTTATGTCAGATCACTACGAGAAGTAATAGCACAACTTTCCTATCAAAGCCGCAAGATTTGAGGAATCAGTTACATTTGAGTTACGGACAGACGTTTAATTACACACCAACGTTTTGAAAAATCCATAATTCCAAGGCCAGAAAAATACTTTACAGTATGCGTACGTAGATGCAAGCACTTGGTAAAAGTGTGGCCACACATTTTCTTTCACTCGAAGGAAAGGTGGAGGGTTACCTTGGTGACTCTCTGTGACATTACATCACAATGCATCATGGGTAACACAAGACCACACATTCATACATCAGAGCACTGACACATAGATGATCTTATCATATCTCTCCCTCCCTCTCTCTGTCTCTCCTGTTCTGTTTCTCTCGTTCTGGTTGCTCTTACTGGTCTCCCCTGCCTCACTCCATCACATCCTGTATGTGAGAGATTGATTTCCATTTGAATAAGATTTAGGGGCATGATATGTCAGTCCATTGTCAAAACATAATAACACCACTCTGTGTCACATGCCTGCACTCATTCCATCTCCCTCTCTCTTTTTTCCTCAATCTCTCTTTCTCTCCCTCCCTCCCTCCTCTAACACATACCTTTCCTCTCTCTTTCTTTGCCAGAGATTAAGTTCTGCTGAAAGGGCTTTATTGGTCCGATAAGATGATATTGTCAAAACATAATGACATTCACTGTGTAAATATCATGTCATAAATATCCAGCTTTCTCACCCATCTACATTGTGGAGTAAATGGGCCCAGCTGACATAGATGAAGCTCTGACAGATATACAGACAACAGCAAGTCCCAGAAAGACAGGTAGAAATGTGTGTGTATCAGGGGGTTTGATTGACTTGCTGGTAGATGTAGTAAAGACACCATTCTGGTGACAAATAGCATCATAATTAGCCACGTCCTGACCATTTTTTTTTTTTTGCACGCAATATATTAATATATATATATATATATATATATATATATATATATATATATATATATATATATATATATATATAATGGTTCTCAGTAAAAAAACGAACAGTACGGTTCACCACCCACAGTTCGGGAAACATTGGCACCTTGGTCGGTCTACCTCAAGTTTAATGATGCATCTGGAGCACAAGTTGGTCAAGAAAACAAAGTGTCAAACAGACACAGTTACAACCTCCGATAATGCACCTGAATGGAGCTGTAGATGGATGCTCTGCCTGTGTTTCACTTGAGTCAACTTGATGACATCACAGTTCTGCACGTGTTGCGTGTAGTTGAAAATGGCAAGTGTAGAAAACGAGACGTCCCCTGCGTTTCTCCTTTCTGGGAACATTTTCTTTTTGTAGTCACAACAGTGTTGGTCAAAAGAAGGTTACAAAACAGACATCACACAACACAAGCGACTATATGGTTAAATGGATGCAGGACAGAAGAGACTCCATTCAGCATGCAAACAGATGTAAAAAGAAAGAACAATGTCAATGTAATATGAAAGCAGATGTATGAAGGGAAACCAGTCTTTCGAAATGTAAGAAAGTACTTTACAAAAAAACTCAAAAAAGTTTGAATGGAATATGTACATCAAGTAGTTTGGGGTGAATTGCTGAAGAAGTTAAAAGTGAATTGTGAAACAGTAAAAAGGATACCTGAAAGATAACAGGAGAGTGGCTAAACTTACACATTACATATCTTGCAAAAGATTACTGAACAATAAAGCCACATAATAAGAGTTGTGTGAAATATGGGATTATTTCCCATGCAGCAAACCGTGGTTTGATACTTGCTTTGTTATTAGAGAGGCAAGATTATGAACTGTTACTTTTCTCTGTTGGAGTAAACTCTTTAGAGATGCACAGCATGAACGATGACCTTCATTTCAGCTGCAGAGATAATCTGGGTGAAGGGCCGGTGATCTTGCCTTAAGCCTTAAAAAATCAAAGGGAAGTTGCAGGGTTGTGTGTGTGTATCTCTGTATTCATTCAGCCTTTGCACGGGCTCAGTACATCATGTCCTTGTAAAGACAACAGCCTTAGTGAAAAGACATCTGGAGAACTGGTGTTTGGAAAATTACCTGATAACAAACAACACAAAACTAACCACACATAGCAGTTTTGTATTTTTATGTCATATAACTGGGGGGCAAGTAACTGCCATTGAGATTAATGAGAATGCTAATGTATGGCTCTATTTAAGTATTTAAGGCTTCCTTGGCTAATACAAATGCTGATTTCAAGAGCCAAAACAATCTGCTACCAATTCTGTTAACTGCCCAAATGGACAGAAATATGTACGATATTCTCAAATGGCAAAATATTGCCAGACTTATCAGTGTGACCAATATAATGTATCAATACATCAATGAATCTGAAAGGTAACATTTTTGATATTTCCTTCAAGAATGTTATAGCAGAGACAGAAAAAAACTAAAATATAGAGGAATTGAGTGAGAGAGAGATGGGGAGAGAGCGAGAGAGCGCAAGAGAGCGAGCAAGAGAGAGAGAGAGAGAGAGATGATAATGATGATGACATGAAAAAGCATCAACTTATCCACACTCGTTTCTCTCTCCCACTGTGGAACTGCATTCTCGACACATTGCGTACATCAGTTCTGGTCTAGCCCTCCCACTAGACTTCATCTAAAATCTGCTGATATAATCAGCAGCCACATGCCAGGTAATGCGCTGTTTTAATAACCATCAGGTTTTGCGTGGCTAATGGGACAAGGTGTGGGGTGTGTGTGTTGGACATCTGGAGGCAATGGAAGGCCCTATGATCTCACCTGCATACTTTATGCAGTTCTGTTCTGTTTATAAAATGGATGGCACTAACAAATGTGAACAAACATGGCCACTGCGATAATCCCCAAAATGAATTTTTACGCAATGGATCGTGATGAAGAAAGAAAGAAAATGGAATAAAGTTTGAGGGTACTAGACCTTGAAAATGTGCATTGGGAAAAGAAAGAATGAAGGTTGTTTTCATGCATGGACTTCCAACTGCATTAACACAACTCTCAAGTTTTGGAATTTTGGAGTTTTGGAAACGTGTTGCCATTATGCTATTTCTTACTTCATTGGATGTCATTTGCCACATTTGTTGCTTACACTTGTAACTTGTTTGATGGCTCAAGGAAGAAAACTATAAAACAATTAACAACTTCAGTTCACCTGCTGGACAAGTTGACTGACAGTATTATCATAAAACAGAGGGGTGATTAGAAAGAATTGAGTGTAAACAATGGTTTAAAAGTTAAAGCATGTTATCATTTGGAATAATATTTTATATAGCACTGCCACGCAATGACTGTGTAATGCACACTCATAATGACTGTTAAAACAAATGTTTGACTATCTTATTGCCATGTACATCTACTTGTGCTATATTTGCTCAAAACCCTGCATGTTACTAATTAAAAGTGATTAAATGTAAACGTTCCAAGAGCGCAAGCAATAAATCAAGTCAATTTTATTCATATAGTGCTTTTCACAACACATCATTTCAAAGCAGTTTTACATCAAATTATGCTTTAACAGAAAAAGATGCTGTAATTTCTGAAATGTCTGAGTCATAGTTGTGCCGTTTGATAAAAAAAAAAAAACATGCTATTGTAAATTGTGCTTTAAAATAAATAAATAAGTAAATAATATTTGTATATAGACCCCCAGTGAGCAAGCTGGCGATCTCTCAACAATTAATAAAAATAGCACAGCAAAAACAATTAAGTTTTTTGCTATTCAAAGACACACAGACTGCACTGCAAGTCACAGCATTAGAATTCATTTTATTAATATTTGGTGAAGAAAAACACAAGATCCGTAAATATATTTATTTTAAATGTGATACAGAGGCAAATATGCTGCAATATATTTATTTTATATTAAAGATATAAGAGAACTCAAATAAGATTAAATGCAAAGACAAAACAATGCATCAATATAGGATAAATTATGAAGACAATCCACATTAGATCAGATCATTTTAAAGGAGATGCAAGGCAGTGATGCAGCAATATCATTTACATGTTGAGAACCCATATGAGAAATTTATTTTTTCAGTTTTTAATGCATTTGATGCAGATGAAATAAACATCTTCACAGCTGGATTTTAGGATTTCTTCCTCGTGTTACCTCAGCGTTTAATGTTGGTGGTCAAAACAGCTTTCTGTGCATTAGTGCCACCTGTTGCTCTGGTTCTGGCTTATTTATTATTGGTCAGGGAATTTTTTGGTCAGACAAAGAAAAACAAAATCGACACACTCACCTTTAAAAAAAAAAAAAAAAGGTCTGCTTTGTCGCCACGCTGTTCGGCACAAATGTTCGCTCCAGGTGAGAATGGCTCATTAGGAATCTATTGTTTCGATTCAAAATGTTGATCACGAGAGAAATCGTTCCGAACATTCGCGTTTGATGTGAAAAGGCATTTAACCTATTATTTGATTTGATTTTATTGTATGTATGTTTATTCAAGAGGTCAACTAAGAGGCAGTTGCAAAAATTTAAAAAACACCTGTGTCACCTGTCAGCATGACCTGTAAGTGTGACTGTTAGTGTTGTTCCAGTTTACAGGTTGTGATCTTTGGCTAATCAGCATAGAAGGAAGGAAAAACATCACCCACCGAGAGACTGCACAGTCAACAGAGCACACAACAGGAGGGCCAACATGGTGATGGTGAGACGAGCGTGTATGATCCAACCAAGAACGTGTTCGTAACCGTGGGGCAGCTCCTTCAATTACGGCACTGCAGAAGAAAAAAAAAACAGAGAGAGAGACTGATTAACCTGGAGCTGACTGACTGACAGAGAGGAAGAATGAGAATATGTATACAAAACGTACACAAGTGTTAAAGGGATGGTTCACCCAAAAATGAGAATGCTGTTTCATTCTGTTAAAAAAAAAAAAAATATATATATATATATATATATATATATATATATATATATATATATATATATATATATATATATATATATATATATATATATATATATATATATATATATATATATATAGTATATCTCCCAGAAAGGAGTTATTTTGCAATAATGACCAAATGACTGCACATTATCCCAGTTATGACATAGCTACAATTGACAATGGTCAATTAAACAGTTTAGATGTCAAAAGAATACAAAAATATATGACCAGAATCATATGATTAAAATCAAGTATTCCAGAGTGCCACATGTCAACATGTTTATAGCTAGCCGCCTCACCTGAATAACAACATTTCCTGCCTACTGACATCTGAAGGTAACTCTATCGCCCCATTGAGTACTGAGGTTTGTTGCCACCACAGTAACGCCAGGATGCATGTTAAATATATAAAGAGACCATGTGCTTATTGTGTATTTCTGTCATTTCTAGCATGTTCATTCATGGACACTTGTAATGCAAGTGTGTGTGCCAGTTTTTTTCACACTGTACGACTTCACTTTACAGTCTGCTAGCCTGCCCATTAAAGAGGGGGCTTTCACATTTTGGCATACACATATGGTCTTTTTCTCTCTCTCTCTCTCTCTCTCTCTCTCTCTCTCTCTCTCTCTGTGGACTGTCAACTGTGTGAGTAGCTTAGCTTACACACCGAGACTTTTCATTTTCTCTTGGCAAGACAATGCTGTCACTTGTCTCCTGATACTTCTACTCTGCACGCAGAAGTACAGATCTGAATACAAAAAAAAAAGAATGAAGAATACGCACCACCCTGAAGGACAATCTACTTCCGTACCCAATAAATCTACAGAGAGTTCTAAAAAAAAAGATTTCAGCAAAGGATTTCCCATTAAGAAGAGTTCTTGCGGAATTTCTTCACTGAAGATCGGCACTGATTTATTTTCACAGCAGGAACATAAAGTGGTTTTCATAAACTTGGTTGTCACTCCGGGACTGATAGCCCCAGTCACCATTCACTTTTAGTGTATTTATTACCATACAATGTACGCTAATGGTGACTGAGGCTAACATTCTGCCTAAGTTTACAAAAACATTTAATTCACTCATTTACTGAAAGGCTTTAAGTTAAGTTCTTATTTTAGAAATGAGTTTTTAATACATTTTTAATCCAAAAATAATTTTTAATTCATGGCTTGTATATGGTAATTTTGTTGGCTGGCAAGGATGTTTCAATGTCTATTTTATTTATTTATTTTTACATTCAGGTGCATCCTGGTCAAAATTTCAACATCATTTTCTCATTTCCTTTTTCTCTCAAAACTTTTTTCTTTCCTGTGTTGATGTATTTCCTATTGAATCTCAGGACAAATCGAAGAGCTTGTCCCTTTTTTTAAATGGCAAATAGTTTTTAGTTTATGTATTTGCATCTTATTATTAATTGTAAGAGGCAGGTGGTATTAGGGGGATAGGACATTTTCAATCTAGACAGCTTTTTATTGGACAAAAATGTGCATACAACCAGGAGCGAAAGATGAGTCAACGACATTGTTGGTCTTTTTACTTGGAGATCTAAATTAAGAGAAGACATTTATATGTGTCTTTTAAAGGTTAATTTTGTTCTTTTTTTTAGGCGTAAATTAGCATATAGATGACTTTATTAGACATAGACTAACATGTCTAGACCAACAAGAGCTACAAAAAGTAATTTTTTATGACACATTGTACTTGATATACACAAACAGCTGAATCGACTATCTTACTTTCTCCTCTCTCCACAAAACTTCCTCCATATTTTTTTCTATGTTGTCAGAGAAATGTGGTCAAGTCTAGTGTTTTTGCACCATAATTATATGACAAGAACATTTAATTTCCTAAAAGGGTAAACCCTTTTACCCACTCATATGGCTACTTGATCAGCATATAGTAGTAAGAACACAAACTCAAACAGCACTCAATAAACAGGTCATATAAATGTGGGTTCTGACTAAACTCTTTCCAGTAGTTCAGCTCAACTTTGTAATATGATATATTCCATCTGAGGTGGTGTCACCCCTACGCTATGCCTTAGTCAAAATCAAGCGCTTTCTGTGGCCTAACCATGCAACTCAGCAAAAAACATATGGTCTGCCAGTATGCCTGTTACTCTCTTCATAGATAAACCATAAATCAATCCGGTTTCATTCATGGGCAAATAAAACTGGCAGCCATGGTTGCCAAAAAAATTAAAAATCACAGAATAAAAATCAACATGCTCAAAAATGATCAGAAGTAGTCGCTTTTATAGAGTATATACAACTTCGAGCATGATTTGGATGTTGGAATTTTGCTCTAAAATTAAATTTTTACTTCACTGATAGTCAGGTTTAAGGTTGGGGGGTAGGATTAATAAAATGGCCATTGCTGTTGACGGTATTACATCATATACAACTAAAAATACAACTCGCTTTTGGCGCCACCCAGTGGACATTTTACCTCAACGACACTTCCAGCTATGGCCACTTACTGAATTACTTCATTGCAAGTTAATTAATGACATTTTATTTTATAATTTTTTTGACAGTGTATACCTACCTTTGAATCTGCAGTGACAAACTGAGGTCAATATCAACACAACTGGGAAGAGTGGTCAAAACTCCTCAAAACATTGTTTTGGATAGACAAACACCTGCATCTATTTCTATTGGTACTTTTTGTTCATGAGCCAAACAAAGCTTAAAATAATAAATCAGACTTGGACTTCACACATCCAAAAAAGCACTGGATAATTTACCCTGACACTTTATAGATTACAGGAATACTGTCTGTATGGACTTCAAATACTCGTAATGTAGCTCTATCTGTCTCTCTCGATCATTCTCAGTGCTTCTCTTCCTTTTTATGAAATCTCAGAAAGCTCCAGACTATTTATGTTGGCCTGGACCTCTTTGTCGGTCATTTTCAATGTTGATTTGCTGTTGAATTAGAGAGGTCTGCTCACCACCCACCACCAGACAAAATTATCAAATTTATCTAGACTTTGCCAACTAAACTCTGCTAATGTTAATACACTTTTTCGCAGCTAAACAATTAACATCACAATCTGTAGAATATACAAGTCAAACAAACAGAGTTCATATGACAGCATTATGCTGGAAAATCGCCCCTGTCAAAAATATAAATCAGTAGCTATTTTTGGATGAATATTAAATTCTTCCTCTACAATAACTACTGTAATTTTCTACTGTGGACTATGCCTCAATAAGTCTCAGTAATATGGATATTCTTTTAGTCTACTATTTAGATGTTTGCCATCAAAGACTCAAGCATATTTATCTTTGCTGCTGCGAAAGAAGTGGGTTCCCCTGTTCTTAAACAAGTACCTCTATTAGCCAATAATATACCTCTGTGATAACAGGATTACTGTTTAGCCACCAGGTAGTTTAATATGTTACTATTTAGGTCCTAAAAGATTACTGTAAAATGCAGCTCTACAGAAACACAATTACCAAATTGTTGAAGGTCTTAATTTAACATAATAATGGACAAATTAGATTTTTTTTACTGCAATTGTGAGGTGTGCAATTTCTGTGCTACTATCGGCTATTGAATCTGCAAAAAAATATGACAAACAGGTTTTTTGAATGCCCCCCAGTGGCACTGTTTAGACAAAATCCACCTCAAACTCATGCCATTGGATGCTTAAATAAGGCAATGTTTTGAAAGTGCACTAGAGCCACTCTGTTTACATATTCTCAGGGAGATCAAGCTATAAATGGCTTAATTATAGTCATCTACAGTATTCTATCCACAGTAAACTGGGAAAGGAGTATTTTATAATTAAAAGCATGTTGGACTATTCATACAATATGCAACTTAACTAGTATACTAAACTAATTTAGCATACTCCTTTTCTAACCATATACTGTCGTCTAAACCCTAACCCTACCCTTGAAAAAAAAGTGCATTTTTTAAAACAGAAAAACAAATGTCACCAAAGTATATAATCAAATAGTGGTTTATGACAAACCAAGCTGGAATCCAGTCATGAACCCTCTCATAATGAAAAGGTGAAGAAAAACACATTTATGATTTATGGGTGGGCTCAGTGAATCAATGGAGCACTTAAATCAAAATGTGAGGTAATCTCGTGAATAATAAAACTGGATGCTTAGGTTAAAGTACATATCCAGACCCTCTGTCCAGACCACCAGGGGTGTGGTGCCTTAGGGCAGTGACAGAGCAGTTAAAGCAAACGGTCCAACCCATGCAAAATAACATGACTCGTTTTTTGTTTTTTTTTCCTCTAAAGATTGGGGGAAGGATCTTATAATGTAAAAAAGGCAAAAACTCAAACCCTGGAGTCAGTAAATCAGGATTCACTATCTAATGTTAAGGCCTGACATGTTAAATAGAGCTTACATAGAAACATATATAGAAGAATTGAAATCACCATGGTAACGTAGAGATAAGACAAACTGTGAAAGATGATAACCTGTATTTGCTAAACTTAAATAACTATGTCTACCTGATTTAACCCTTAATTTGTTTTGTTGTGTAACCTAATGGTCAGGTTGATTCAGTGATGCTAAATAATATGTTTGATTTGAATCAACCATTCATTAGATGTTACCACATGAAGCCTATTTTCCATATCCTGCTGTTTTCCCAACGTGCCGTTTTCCCGACTAGGCAACTAAAAAAAAACAATCAGTCAATCTACCGAATCGTGGTACGAACATCGATAACTATAACTAATTATTATACATTTTAAAGGACACATTCATAATAAACTTACCATTCCAAGAATGAGAAGTTAGATAAAGACAAAACACCGGTCATCCAGCAGCTGTAAAATTACTTACAGAAGACCCAGGAAGAAACGAAAGAAACTTTATTTTCTGTCATTCCTTGTTTGTGTCACAGCTTGACTTAAATCTGAAATCGTGTGTTTGAAACGAGAATACCGTTATGTTGAAAGGGTTTTCCTCGGTCGGAGAGTGAAACCACTCCTAGTTCAGTCTTGCTCGCTGTCCAGTCTGATGACGTCACTCCAGAGTCTAGGGGTACTGCTGCTGGATTTAACCCTTAAATGCATGCACATTTTTCCAAACACGGTTTTTTAGTGACCCTACATTTATTTTAATAAAAATGGGTGTATAAAATGCTCATATAGAGTAAAATTGTCAAAATATTAGAAAACAATATCAAATAAAATATATTTTGATGTTTTATTTTTCCTATTTTAAAGAGATACTGCAAACAAATCAGGGCAAATCAAGAACAGGAATCATTCCTTTCACACTGAAATTTCATGAAATGCATCTGGCTGTCAAACACATACTGAGCTACACGTGTGTAATTTATGTGTAACTTATGTGTATTTTCTCAAGCACTTGTTGAGTCTAAACAGATGCACAACTTACATTATTGTAGTAGTGCACCCAAATGACAAGTCATATCATACTTTTCATTTGTTGTAGGTTACTTGCTATAAGTTTACTTCAGTGTTGTTTCTTCATCATATAGCAATGTCAAATGTAAATCAAGTCAATCACTGAAACAGTGCCACTTTGAGTAAGATTTAACATGCGTATTATGTATTTGTATGCGCATATAAAATACTGACAATTCATTATTGTTGATTGTTCATTGTTGCACAGAAAGTCAATGTGATTTAGTGTTTATTTGAATATAGCACTAATTTGTCTAACATGTGATAGTAAACTT